>CM055117.1:90401600-91054100 GCA_029206835.1 Rana muscosa | reverse complement strand
TCAGGGGGAAGATGTCCCTCCAAGGGAGTTACCGGAGGCCCATCCGTCACCAGGTTGATGCTGCTCCGGACTCTTCAGACGGGTAACCTCCCCGGCCTCCTCACCTCAGACATGGGCCCCATCCACCTCAGGGTCCCTCAGACTCATCCGCCCTTGCGGAGCCCAGTCAAAGTCACTGGGCTCCAGGCCTCCGGTGTAGTACCTCACCCCAGGCTTAAGGTGCCTGGGATGGATGCCAACTCCGCTCCGACCAGGCCTAGGGCACCTGGTCCGAACTCCGGACCGCCGAACCCAGGCCTAAGGTGCCTGGGTGCCGGATGCAGAAGACCTTGTGGCGAGAGTGTCTCTCCCCTTTATCTCCTCCCACGACGTCACAGCAGGTTCCCCTCCCTCGCTGTACCATTGCCGGAACGGGACAAAAAAGGACAGCACTACGGCAGTGATTCTACCTCGACCTGTGGGAACATCGCCACCCACAGGTCAAGGAGAATAATACACCATCGAGACCTCCCAATCCTAAACCCCCGCTACATATATGTTGTGTTATTTTCCGGAAACTCATTAGAACTGAAGAAGTGGCTTGGATAAGCAACAACCTGACTTCAACATTACAGAATATACCCAGTGGAATGTGACCTACTTTTACTAGAGATAACATGACCTGGATAAATGAGAACCTTCGCAGACTCTTGAAGACACCAACCACTGCTAGATGGACACAATAGGAAGGAGATGGGCACTGACAATTGTGTATGGGATTGCTGATATCGCAACTATCTACTGTGAGATAGATAGATAGATAGATATCACCGAGTCACCTTACACCGAGTCATTGGCTGAGCGGACCTGATGGGGAACTTTAGAAGGGGCGGATCTATACATGTAATAGACTGCGGATGAAGTTCCCCATCAGGTCCGCTCAGGCTCAGCCAATGACGGACAGCGCTGGACATCGGATTGCCGCGGGACACTGGATTTCACCGCTGGAATGTTTTTTTTTTTTTTATAAATTTTTTTATTTTTTAATAAAGGACTTTTCCAAGGTGTGTGTGTTTTTTTTTTTTTTTACACTTTCTTCGTGAAATGGTAGGGGTACAATGTACCCCTTACCAATTCACATGGGGGGGGCGGGATCTGGGGGTCCCCTTTGTTAAAGGGGTCTTCCAGATTCCGATAAGCCCGCCGCCCGCAGACCCCCACAACCACCGGGCAAGGGTTGTGAGGTTGAGGCCCTTGTCCCCATCAACATGGGGACATCCTCCCCATGTTGAGGGCATGTGGCCTGGTAAGGTTCAGGAGGGGGGGCGCTCTCGTCCCCCCTCTTTTCCTGCGGCCTGCCAGGTTGCGTGCTCGGATAAGGGTCTGGTATGAATTTTTGGGGGGACTCCACGCCATTTTTTTTTAATTTGGGGTGGAGTTCCCCTTAAAATCCATGCCAGATCTGAAGGGCCTGGTATGGATATTTGGGGGAACCGCACGCATTTTTTTTTTAAATTTGCGGCGGGGTTCCCCTTAATATCTATACCAGACCTGAAGGGCCTGGTAATTGAATTCTGGGGGACCCCCACGCTTTTTTTTATTTTTTATCAATGACTTTTGTATGTATTGCCGGGAGCCGACAATTCATTAACAGCCGCGAGTGAGTTTTAAATGACTTTTTTTCCTTCAAAAATTACATTTTATGCAGGGACAGTTCTAAGCACGGGAAACATGCGCCACTTTACATGCATATCATACACACCCCCTAGGTACGAAATTTAAAGGAATATTTCACTTTTATTTTTTAATTTTAAGCATTATTAAAATCACTGCTCCCGAAAAAACGGCTGTTTTTAAAACTTTATTTTGCATTGATACATGTCCCCTGGGGCAGGTCCCGGGTCCCCAAACACTTTTTAGGACAATAACTTGCATATAAGCCTTTATAATTAGCGCTTTAGATTTCGAACGTTCGAGTCCATTGTATTTAATAGGGTTCTAACATTCACGCGAACATTCTGTCTGTTCGCAGGTTCTGGTGCGAACCGAACAGGGGGTGTTCGGCTCATCCCTGCTGAGGATACCGTACCATGATGGTTCCCCACTATGCCATATTGGTCTTAATTTAGAATGCCTCCAAAGATCCCAACACCCTTTTCCCAATAACCAACATATATACATTCCGAAACAAAATTAGGGAGGGTGGGAGCTGCTTCTTCCTCCGGTGACCACCGACTGACCACCGGACCCTGACCCCTCCTACCTACCAAGCACAAACTTCCTTTGGCCACCCCCACTACCCTGACCAACTACACCCCCCAATTAACCACTATGGCTGCTGCTTGCCCTGCTACCCTGTCATGCCAGCCCTGCGCCTAATACTGCATCTTTGCTCCGGGCTTCTCTGGATACAGAAATACTAAATTTCTATACATTCAGTATTTAATATGGGCATCCATCCCTGATGCATCTTAGTTGCTTGGATCAGGAACAAAACTAGGAAACGAAGATGACTATGACAGCTTTGGAGTTTGCAAAATATAAAAACCAGCCTGCAATGGCAGTTCCTTTGTTTTTAATGTTACAAGTTCAGATTCATTAAATGAAGAACAGTGTGTAAAATTCCAAAAATATAAAAAAAAAAAAATAGGAAAAATAATCATATAATTACCAGCAGCCCACACAGATGTGCGTATTGCTAGTTTACAGGTAGAATTTTGGATAAGGTATAGGAAACCATCAAGTTGTTACATCCAGAATTTTACTTTACTTTACTATATTAAATCTAGGTATTGTACAATTTCTAATCATTTACGTGATGTAATCTAAAATCCTACAAATGTTTCTTGTCATTTTTCTGCCTCTGTGATTTATATTACTTGAATTTGTTCAAGGGTAATTATATGTGTGCCAGTAATTGCAGATTTTTTGTGACAGGCCTAGTAAACAAAAGTGTCTTGAGAATCCCACAATTGTCGATGCTGGGAATATATTCCATTAATTAACACGTCCGCCTTCTGAAAACCATTAGGAGGCTTAAAGGGTCTCCATATGAAAAATTGTATGCGACAAGTTTTCCCACAGTAGTTAGCGCTTTTGTCCTTCGTGGAGCATTCGCCAATTAATTTGGTATTGAGTTGATATCAACTATGACTTGACCAGCCTATGAAATAGAATCTTTTGTATTATTTAGATGGATACGGGTATGACAAGCTCTGGCAATATTAATACTGTTTATCAAGAGTGTGTGATTTTTTATTTATTTTTTAACATCTTTCTTTATGCTGATATTAAAGTGCCACAATCTCCAGCAACTGAAAATGAGCTTATATTAGAATAATGTCATTGAAGCCTCGATGTCCAGAACAAATAAACAGCATCAGTATGCGTCAGTTTAATTGACAATAACGCTTTGACTAATTTATTTTGTACATTGTTTTTAATGAGCTACTTGGCTTTAATTTGGTACACTGTTTTAATACATTTTGTATGCTACTTAATTATAAGCTGACAAATGGAAAAAAAAAATATGCAGTTTTTATTATTTACCCATAACAATTTTTATAAAAAATAAAAAAAAATATATATATATATTTATTTACCACTTTGGCACTAGAGCAATTTTTTCATTTTTTTCAAACATGTCAAAATCTGCATTTTTGGCCAAGAAATTACTTAAAGAGCAAATCCATTTTTGTGGGAAAAAAATAGCAAATAAAAAAAATAAATAGTCTAGCATATACAATTGTGACAGTCATATTGTAATTGAATGTCATGAAAAATTACCTTTCCTTTTCAATCTGCAGCTCTGTAATTTTCTGTAAAATGCAATGTAAGGTGGCTATCTGGAGGTGTTCTGTATGCAGAATGTGTACAGGACCCCCCCCCCCCCCCCCAGATGTGAAATTTCCTGCTTGTGTGATTGGCTCATTGATTTTCCTAAAAGTCTGAACTAAGATCCAAATCAGATTTCAGGCATCCCTGCAACAAAAATTTCATTTTTGGTGAGATTCTCCCAATAGGAAATAACATCTAAAGGGATGCAGACCCTACAATTTTCCTCATTAGAGCCCTGCAGGTGCAGCAGCTGGTTGATAATTATGAAACCACTCCCATTGGACTCACTCTGAATGTGGGCACAGACAAGCACACAGGAATTTCTTCCTGTAATTTACACAGATTACTCAAAGGGGAATGCTTTTCTCTCAACAAAAGTAGAGTTGCTCTTTAAAACCTCCAGAACATTATATATTTTCTGAAATCAGAGGTAGAATAAAATGATAGTACCGGTAGTTATTTATTTTTTATATTGCACAATATTTGAACAACTGTTTATCACAGTTTTAAGAAAAAAATCCAATAAAGGGAATTTTAGTGTACACATTTTATAAAATATGAGGTTGGATTGAGTAAATAGATACTAAATATGTCAAGTCTTAAAAGTATGTGTGGCCATGATATTGTACTCTTTAAAAGCCTTTACAGCATATCAATTTAGAGTTAACTGTGAGCTCTGATGCTAGAATTATTGCTCTCACTCTGTAGTTCACAGCGATATCTCACATGTGTTGTGTGATTGCGGTTTACATACATGTGTGCACAATGGGTCTTGTTTACATTTGTGGTTCTGTACAGGGCAGCGGGGGTTATGATTATTATTTTTTTGTCTTTACATTTTATTATATTATATTTATTTATTTTATTTACCTTTATTTCTATCACAGTGGGTCAACAACCTGATAGATTGGGCGGGTGACAGATACTCTTTATGGAGACACTGGGAGGGGGGTAAAGCTAATAGGCCACAATGTCTCTCCTGCCCTCCAATGCATCCAACTGAACAGAGATCTGCTTCCCCAGCTGTATCAGCCAGAGAACGACAGCTCAGAAACTGGAAGTAACCAATTCATTATCGTGTCCAGTTTCGTTCTGGATGAAGGAGATCCAAGACCAGATGTTCTTTGGCAGTGGTGTCGGGAGGGGGGGCTGACTGGGGCTATAGCCCAGAGTGGGGCCCCAAAAAGCTCTGGGTCTCGTATTGCCCCTTCAGAAATTTTAGGCCCAAGTCCCAAGGCCTGGGTTGGGCCGGGAACCTCAGCAGTGTAAGCATCTATCCAGCACATCCAGTGATTGGTGGGCAAGCCGGGGGCGCACGGCCGCAATGAGAGTGAGTGGAGCTGTCAAATCGAAGCTCTGATGTTGGGAATGGGTGGGTGCCGATGTGTGGGGCTCTGTCCCCATTTTTAGAAATCCTGTGCATAGATAAACATCTGGCGTGTATACATTGCTGGCCAGGGAGGAAGGTGGCAGGGGGCAGGACCAATTGTAACTACTGTATGTGCACCCACAGCGTGTATAGTTCAGGTTTATTAAAATTCAGATTTATTATACACTGCTGAGGGTGCACGTGCAGTAGTTACAATTGGTCCTTCCCCCTGCCACCTTCCTCCCAGTCCCGACGATACATCACATGGGTATGTAACTGCACTAGCGTCTATGGGAAACCTTGGTCAGCTTGACATGGCACTGCTCCTGGTTTTTAACATTTAACATTGGTGTCTATGGGAAATTTCGGTCAGGTTGACAGGGACACTAAACTTGCGGAGTGGATGTAAACCCCATTCATGAAATCTGACCTGGGAACATATATCTCTAGTCAGTGCCGGGACAAGGTCATCTAGCGCCCAGGTTAAAGAAGCCAAACTGCGCCCCCTCCCCCCCAAGCTGTATGAGCATTATGTTTTAGCCATAACCCCGCAAAAAAAAAAATTGAGCACTAATCGGCACAAATTCGACGGTGCAGCTAAACTGTACGATGCTGCAATCGTACATTTCCGGACAAATGCATCCGCCCATAGGCTATAGAAGAATTCTAATGTTGGTTGACTAGTAATAGTAATTAATAAATATAATTATTACTAGTCATACAACATTAGAATTCTACTATAGCTTGTAGGCGGAACATTCGACCGGAAATGTATGATTGCAGCGTCGTACAGTTACGCTGCTCCGTCGAATCTTCTTTGAACATTCGACAGACACCAGCCTTCAATGACAGATTCGACCTTAATTAATTCAGATTTTCGGACGAATGCAATATCTAACCAAAAACGAAATAAATAAAAACTAAATAAATGTATTTTTCGGAAGAAAACGAAATTCCGAAACTAAATATTTCAGTGTGCACATGTCTAGTGTTTACTTATCTCTCTCCAAAGCCTGAAGTGCCGTGACTTTCTGCTGCTCCGTTCTTCTGTTATCAGCATGATAACTTCTGACAAGTTCTCCGACACAGGAGATAAAAGCAGCTGGAAAATTGTGTTGGGGAGGGAGCTTAGAGACAGATGAGCAGAGAGCGTGTCTATTTACAGCACAGCTCTGCAAGTTTCTTTGTTCCTCTGCCTATGTGGAGGGGGGGGGGTGTGCCTTTCCACCAATCAGCTTACACACAGTATTATTGGCCACTGATGAGGTTATTTAAAAATACGCCAATCCTTTTCCTTAAATAATGTATAGGAAATCAAGATCCATCAAGGATCAACTAGTCCACAGTCATTTAATGCCCAATCTGGGTGGACAGACTCGTAGAGGTACAGCTCCTTGTGGAAAATGTGAATTCTGTATGTTTCTCATGAATTCTTCTGAAATAAGTCTTCCAAATGGAAACATCTATAAACCCAATATTTTTGTAAATTGTCAGTCTATCAGGGTAGTCTATTACATGGAATGTGAATGTCATGCCTTCTATGTAGGGAAGACCAAAAGACCATTTTTCCACAGAATTAGGGACCATGTTTCCCTTATTAAAAAGAAGAAGATGGAAACCCCTATAAGCCGACTGTAACGACACCCCATGTCATGGACGTATGCCTCTGGTACCCACAACAAGGCTCAGGCACATCCCCGCTAGTAGGCTTCCAAGTGTAAACAGAAGCTTTCCATTGCGCATGCGCGTGCGCCATTCGCGCATGCACGTGCCAATCGTGCGCGCACGGTGACGCTGCCTTGGTGCCCAGTGGCCTTTAAAAGGGGCTTCTCCTGTCCAGACTCTTGCTGTCTGATCTGCAGTTATCCAGTGACCTGATCCTGAACTTGCACCTGCTGTTACTCTGACCCGGCTTCCTGACCTTGCTGCTATCTCCAGTCCTGACCTTTGGCTTCCTAGACCCAGTCCTGCTCATCTGTCTGCCTGATCCTCTGTTGCCTGATCCAGCCTGAACTTGACCCTCCGCTGCCTGACGCTTCTGCCTGTATCTGATCCGCTGTGCATGACCTGGCTCGTCTGACCTTTCTCCTGCCTGCTGCTTGTATCCGTATCTTCCTGCATCCTCGGCTACCTGCATCAGCTGATCTGCACCTTCCAGCCACATCCCGAGCTACCTGCACCCACTGGCCTGCATCACCTGACCTGCATCTTCAGCTGTCCATAGCGGGTTTCTCATCTAGTCCAGGAGAACCTAACAGGCACTCATACCTCACTGTGCTCCTTCGGCCACTGTCCCAACTCCAGTGACCTGGGAACCAGGGCTGTACGAGAGGTCTCCCTCTGCACGTCAGGCTCACCTCCAAGGTACGTGTCACCCCAAGTATGAAAGGGGTTAAAGCCGTTTAGGATATTCCATTCTCAAACACCAAGGCAGCTACCGACACTCCAGTCAGGCGAACAAGACCCCTAAGAATAATTCTCCCTCAATAATGAGACGAAGCTCTGTCTTGAGGTTCAAGCAGAACTGACAATCTTTATTGAGGGATATAGGCTCTTATATACACCAAAAGAGGAGGTTCTTACATTCTGCTCATATTACTCTGAAAATACACCTGTGACCAGACCTAATTAACATGAGCTAATTACCTAATCCCTTTAAGCAGCCTGGCTGTCTCAGAGTTTCCTAGCCTGGCTGTCTCCTAAACTCCAATACACATCATCACAGTGCTCCTTCATACAATACAGGGTCAATTAGCCCAATCCACAAAGAAAAGATTCTTAGAAGTTAGCCTGGACTCAATTTACATTACAACAGACAGACAAGTGGTTGGAGTTGATGACATTAGCATCGTTAAGCAATAGACGGTCGGCCTGTTTCATTGAACTTCCTGGAATGCCCAAATAAGGAGTTAAACTTACTGGGCATCACAGTGTACAGGGGGTAGCATCTTTCAATTAACATGTTAAGTTCAGAATCAAACAGTAAATAGTCTTTTACCTATATCCTGGTAGATATTGTGGATAAATATATTACTGTCCCATTTCAAGTAGTCCAAGATATAATTTCTGAGTCACCCTATGCCCCTAATGGACATAGGGTGATTTAGACATAAGAGGTGCATGGGGAGCTGAAGCAAGGGTATCTCATACTTTCTAAGGGATTCTGGGTTCCACGGGGCCTCCCGTCACACCGACATATTGGCTTATATCATTCATTTCAATTATCTAAAATGAAATTTTTCGCTTTAGAATACCTGCCCACAAATGAGAGAGGGGGAGATGTGGACAAAAGTCTCCTTCAGAGAGAAACAAGATGGATCCATTCCCTGGCAGCTACATCTAACCCAGGTTTGAATGAATCCATCAGCTACAAACCGTTCCTCTAATTAGGTTTTTCAAACAGAGCCTCAATGCAATTGTTTACCTTTTTGACCTTTTTTTTTGGTCATATATATTTTTTGCCTTTTCTTTTTGGCTTTGTTTATTTTGTTTATATCATGTGACCCTTGTTATGACTGAGCCCCGAATGTATATTGACCTAGGGAACTATGGGACTTACTGCATATTTTCTCAATAATTATTTACAACATCAGGCTGCTGATCTTCTTATTTTATTTTTTGAATAATTTTGGGATCTGTTATAGACCGTATTTAAAGCTACTTTATATTTTTACTCCTTTTTCATTTTCTGGATCAGGTGACCACACGGATGCCCAGGGCGTTATTCCACTGTTGCCATTTTTGGGTTTCAGTGGCTGACGCCATGCGTCCTTCTATGTGACAAAGGTCGTCTTTGTCCCCCCTTATTTCTACCTAGGGTCAAGGGACTCCTCTGCCTCTATGGAGAAATTGAGGGTCAGGACCGATTGCTCCTATTACCAACTAATTTTGACTTTTACCACCTGTCTGCCTGCTAGGATTTTTCATCTCAATGCGGTATTTGCCTTTGCATCATTCCGCTGAGGTTTTGTGCTGACGGTTGTTCCAGACTCACTGGCTTTGTGAATCCTCACTTCCGGTGCGCCTCGTTGTTCCGCAGCATCCAGTATTGGCGTGATTGCGTCATTTCCGGAGCGACTTGCCACATGGTGGGACGCCTCTGCAAGCGTCCGCTCCTCCCCATTTGTTTGGCGCCAAATTGGTGTCCAATGGGGAGGAGGAGGCCAGTTTTAAAACCCCCTGTCAGAGAACTTTATTACGGCCCGGACGTCAAAGGGGAAAGATCTATTCTAAGGAAGCTGCTACTAAGGTGAATATCTTTAACTCGCTTGGGAGTAAGTACTTTTAATTCATTCCCTGATTGGTTCTTTTACTATCCTCAGATCTTGGTCACACATCCTTGAACTGGGAGATGTTTGGAATCTTTTTGGATCTGCTTCCTGTCTACTCCTTGAACCCCTTTTTTTTTTGCACCTTCTAGCCAAACAGGTTAGTTTTAGACCATTCCCTTGAACTCCCTGACCATTTGGGGTTTGTCTTGGTTTTTGATTTGTATGTTTTTTACAGATCTCTGTGGGTTCCTTTGAAAAATTGTAGCATCAGAAATCGATATAATTCTGGAAAACCCTCCCCCTTTGATATTCACCAATATTAAAGGTAGATGTAGTGACCACATTTAATGTCTTTCTACAAATTTACATATATACGTTCTTGGAATTGATGATTGATTTCTTCTTTCACCCTAGACATCTAGACAGGTCTTGGATCTGGCTATTGGTGGGTTCTTGATTTGTTTGCTGGCCTCTGTGGTACATCAGATGATCCACAATGTTAGGGGTTTCTTGTGATCTCCAGGCCCATGATTACTTCCATCCTTAGGTGGTTTTTATTCCACCATGCAGGTAATTGTCCCTTCCTATATGGTCCTTTATTCGGGTCACAGCCTACTGGGGAATATTTGAATTTGTATTGTTAACAAAAAAAATTAGTATACTGTGTTTTTCATGTGTAATTATGTTGTGTTTCTTTATTTTCAGTAGATAGTGCCTGACAAATTTATTCTCCTGAAGAAGCCAAAAATCTTGGTTAGCACACCTATCGATTGTACAGTAATACTGGATGGATTTTTATATTCTGGATTTCAATAAATTTATATATTTTTGCATACATTCTTGTGTTATTGCACCTTTAAAATCCTATTTCCTTCCTTCTTTAAATTACGTTTATAAACAGTGTTTGCCCAGACTCCACACCCACTGCTGAAAAAGGAAAAACATTTCTAACACAATGTGCACTTTCTAAAGAATATACAAAGGGAAAGACAGCAGATATACAAGTAAACCTTATGTAGAGAGATTTATTTTATCTCTGTGTATCATCTGAGGCTGTTCACTTCACTGGGTATATGTGAAGGTTTACATCCACTTTAAGAGGACCCAGGACTACGTAATGGTAGATTACCTAGGCAAGCTGGCCGACCCCTAAATTGGATATGTTGTAGTCCTGGGTCCCCTCTCTGTGCTCCCCAAGTTTGGTGTCTCTGTCACTTATGGGGTAGAGGGGCAGGGCTGTGTAATGCAAAAGGGGTCCAGAGGTGTGAGGGGCTGTGTAATGTAAAGGGGTCCAGGGGTGTGTAGGGGGGCCCTGTGTAATGTAAAGGGTTCCAGAGGTGTGGGGGGCCCTGTGTAATGTAAAGGGGTCCAGAGGTGTGGGGGGCTGTATAATGTAAAGGGGTCCAGGGGTGTGTAGGGGGGCCCTGTGTAATGTAAAGGGGTCCAGAGGTGTGGGGGGCCCTGTGTAATGTAAAGGGGTCCAGAGGTGTGGGGGCTGTATAATGTAAAGGGGTCCCGAGGTGTGGGGGGGCTACTGTGTAATGTAAATGGGTCCAGAGGTGTGGAGCTATGTAATGTAAAGGGATCCATGGGGTGTGTGTGTGTGGGGGGGGGTGTAATGTAAAGGGGTCCAGAGGTGTGGGGGCTGTGTAATGTAAAGGGGTCCAGAGGTGTCATCCCATCAAAATGCTATAATTGGTGTTAAACTGACCTTTAATCCAGCGCTTCCCGGCAATGATTTTCACGCCCCCTTCTGATGTTGGAAGGGGGCGTTGTGGGATTAAATTAACTTTTGGGCTGAAGCTCCTGGTCTTTTTTCCACCTAGCAACACCAACATTCTTCAGTCACCTCCCGCCCACCATATTGACGCCTACTGATTTGGTCCCAGGCTCTCGAAAAGAGCGTGAGGGCCTGGGAACCACGCACAGTGTGTGTGTGGGACAGCTGCAGATCACTTTCGCTTTAGAGCCGGGAAAAACAAAATGGGTACAAGCCGATGGCTGCTATTGTGCTTAACCCTTCATTTGTTGGACCTACATAACAGTTTGTATAGAAAAATATAATTTTTCATTCTTCATAAACAGTTTAAAGGCATATGGGATCCAATATAATTAAAACACTTTTTGTCACATTCTGCAGAGGGTCAACAATATTAACTGACAATATACCAACATCCCCAATACCCCTGGCCAGCTCTCTCTGTTACAGACTATACAGAATATATTACATTTATATAATTTTTTCATCTTGATGCATATTCTTCCTTGGAGGGGGGATAAACGCTATGCATTTTGCAGATATAGTAATTTATGCTTCTTCAGGAAGGTATTGGAGTAACTGCATGTTTGTAAACTGCAGTGGCGGCCCATCAATAGGGGGTGCAGGGACGTCGATCACCCCCAAAAAATTTTAAATTTAAAATTAACAAAACAATTGGCCCTTTCAAGCCAAGGTCCCCCCCAAAAAATAAAAAATAAAAGCCAGAAGCTACACATAATGCAGCTGCTGCTTTTAATAATAGGACACTTACCTGTCCTGGAGTCCAGCGATGTCGGCACTGCAGCTTATGATTCCATTGGCTGTCGGGTGCTGCTGCCACCATTGCGGGTAAGGGAGCCCAGCAGTGTAGCCTTACGGCTTCACACACCGGGAACCCTACTGCGCATGTGCGAGGCCCCGCTCCTCTCTCCTACTGGCCCGGCGACAGGGGGGGGAGGTGGTAGCCCTGCTGTGACATCATGGGCCACTGCGTGAACTCCCGGGAAGTGGGAACAGGATACCTGTCAAAGACAGGTATCCTGTCCCCCCTGAAAGGTGGCAATTGTGGCACCGGAGGGGGAGAGGAAACAAATGAGCGGAAGTTCCACTTTTGGGTGTAACTCCGCTTTAAGTGTGTGTAGGATGCCGGACACAAAGGTGTATTGGAAGCATGACGTGCTGCAATCACTTAAAAAAAAAATGTCCCTTTAAGTGTGTGTCGGGCACGAGACACACAGGTGCTATGGGAAGCATGATGTGTTTGCAATCACATAATTGCAAACAAGAAGCTCTATTGGCTTCCTTTAGAATGTCCATTGGGAGCAGGCCAAGATAATTATATCAATTGTCCAGTGGGGAATGGGATATATAGGTGAGTCCATTTTGTAATTATTAGCCACTGGTTCTTTACACTATACTCTACATCAGTGGTTCCCAACCCTGTCCTCAAGTACCCCCAACAGGCCATGTTTGCAGGTTTTCCTTTATCTTGCACAGGTGTCAGAGTCAATGGCTTGGTATATTGGACAGCTAATTTAGCTAAGAGAAATTCTCAAAACATGGCCTGTTGGGGGTACTTGAGGACAGGGTTGGGAACCACTGCTCCACACCCCAAATGCCCAACCGGCGGCCTGAGGTCTGTGGCTTTGTCACTTTTTGTGTGGCCCTCAGGGCCCCTGCAGGCACTAATGTTCATTTCCCTATTGCCTTGTTATAACAATGTTTTTTTTAGCAGTCTTGTGTAATATTTCTTCAGTCTGTGACTGTCTCCTGAAGCAGGTCCCCAGTCTCCAGCAACTCCTATAATATGTCCACAGTCTCTGACCATCTCCTGCATTACAGTTAAATAGTTTGTAAGATTGAGTAAAGACACCAGTCCATCCAGTTCAACATGTGTGTTTGTGTGTTTGTGTGTGTTCATGTCACTACTAATTTTCATATCTCTATACATTGTGTTCGCTGAGAAAAACAACCAAACTTTTTTTATTTATCTACACTCCCTGTTGACACCACCAACTGTGCTCTAAGGCCCCTTTCACACTGGGGCGTTTTTCATGCGGTTTAGCGCTAATATTAGCGCTATTATACCGCATGAAAAATTTGTGCCTGTAGCCTTCAATGTGAAAGCCCGAAGGTTTTCACACTGAAGCGGTGCGCTAGCAGGACCGCTCCAAAAGTCCTGCTAGCCGCTTCTTTACAGCGGTAAAGGAGCGGTGTGTTCACCGCTCCTTTACCGCGGCTGCCCATTGAAATCAATGGGACACCGCGGGCGGTATTAACCCTTTTTCGGCCGCTAGCGGGGGTTAAATTCACCCCCCTAGCGGCCGCATACCGTGGTAAGAACGACGGTATAGCAGCGCTGAAAAACGCGCTGCTATACCGCCACCGCACCTGCCCGCCCCAGTGTGAAAGGGGCCTAACAGTAAAGATCCTCTTATGCCCTGTACACACAATCGGATTTCCGATGAAATAAAATCCGATGTAATTTTCCGCCGGAATTCCGATGAAGCTGACTTTCATCAGTCTTGCCTACACACCATCTGACAAAATTCCGACCGTCCAAAACGCGGTGACGTGAAACACTCCGACGAGCCGAGAAAAATTAAGTTCAATGCTTCTGAGCATGCGTCGACTTGATTCTGAGCATGCGTGAGTTTCCATCGGAAAAATTTAAAACACGGATGGAAAAAAGTCCGATGGGGCCCGCACACGATAGTTTTTTCAGATGAAAAAACCGACCGTGTGTACAGGGCATATCTGTACACAATTTGAGATTAGACCTTTTCTCGCCAACTTCATTGTGTGACGGTGTGTCTTCTTTAGACACCAAAGATTAAATAGTTTCTCCCAGTGATACAGTCCCCATTTAAAGATTTTCATATTTCAATGATATCCCTCTCTTACCCAACTCCTCTCCAGGGAGATCAAGTTTAATCTCTGTAGTCCTTCCTCATAACTGAGGTCTTTCAGCCCCCTTATTAGCTTTGTTGCCCTTCTCTAGACTCTCTCCAGTTCAAGGACATCCTTCCTGAAAATTGGTGATCAAAACTGGACTGCATACTCAAGACATACAACATGTCTGCAGTCACTGACACTTTCTTGCACCATGTCTGACCATCTTCTGTACCATGTCTGCAGTCTCTGACCATCTCTTGTATCATGCCCATATTCTTGGACTATATTCTGTTTCTCTAACACTGAATATTCACTTAATTGTATGTGCAGCTCTTTGGTGATGTTAGGGCTGCACTCAAGGCTCCCCATATCAAGAAAGCTAATCACCAGTGCTCTATACCAGGGGTCTCCAAACATTCTAAACAAAGGGCCGGTTTATTGTTCTTCAGACTCTTGGAGGGCCGGACTTTGGCAAGCGGGAGTGAAAATTTTCCTGGCATCAGAGGGAGTAAACATCTGGTATTAGGGGGAGGAATAGTGCCCCATTGCTGGTATCATAGGGAGGAATAGTGCCCCATTAGTGGTGTCAGTGGGAGAAATGGTGCTCCATTGTCGGTGTCAGATGGCAGAATAGTGTTTTGTATCATTGGAAGGGATAGTGCTCCAAGTGCTGGATAAAGGCAAGCAAAGGGCCGCATCCCGCCCTTGAGCTGCAGTTTGGAGACCACTGCTCTATACTCTACACGCTATATATATCCTGGGAAGTTTCCATCTTGGGAAGTTTCCACCCACCACTTAGGGAAGAAGTCCAATGCATCAGTGGTTCCAGACAACAGTCCCTTCTCTATGCAAGGTCCACTGCCCTTTGCTGAAGCACCACATAAAAAAAAAAAAAAAACACTTGTATACGTGTAGCGGCCCCCTCTCTCTCCTCTCAATTCTTCTGGCTCTGGCTCTTGTCTAGGGGTACCTCTGAGGAGAGAGTGCGAGCTCACCACGCCAAGTTCCCACTGCAGGTGTGTGTGTGTAGTGGGAGACGATTCTCTTTTACCTTCGGGTCGGTGTTCTGCATCTGGAGCCTCCTCCTGGTTTCTCGAACAGTGTCTGCCAGTAAATGAGCCCCACACCACTAAAGTCCAACACTCCTTTATTCTTCTCATGGAAAAGTGAACACAATCAGTTGGACTCCCTCAACGAACAGAACAGACAGAGGGTGTCGATGCGAGTAGGCCCAGGCACAATGAACTCTCCTCCTTCTTTCCCAGAAGTAGGTTTCTGCTCCCAATCGAAGAAGACATCCCTCCCGGCGGTCTCCGGAGGCTCACCCGTCACTGGCAATTTGCTGCACCAGGTCTTCAGGTAAGTACCCCCTCCGGTCCCTTACGCCACTGGATTCGGGTACCCCCTTCCGGGGTCCCCTAGGAAGTTCCTCCCTCGCGGAGCCTTAATCCGGGACCCTCAGTCCCGGACCGCCATCCAAGTACCTCACCCCAGGCTAAAGGTTCCTGGGATGGAACACGACCTCCGAACGTCCTCCAGGCCTAGGCCGCCTAGAGGACCGACACGAACCACCGCCCCTCAGGCTGAAGGTGCCCGGGACTCGACTCCCGCCACCAAAAATGGCCGCCCCTTTATACCCCCTCCCAGCAAGCACAGCGGGTTCCCCACCCCACCATACAACCGCTGAGAGAGGCCAAAAAAGAGGTACGACACTGCAATGATGGCTCAACCCCGGGCCCAAAGTGACAGCGCCACCCGGTGGGCCCCAAAGAACCATACACCACAGTTTCCCCACCAGATTCAAACAGAAAAGCACATACTCGCTACATAGGAAAAAAGGTCAGATAATATACTCACTTTTCCACTGGTTTCTGTAGTGCAAAGGTTGACATCATCATCATGCTGCCAATGAGTACTCCAATCTCACGAGAAGACATTGCACGAGATTATGGCTACTCAACATTCCCCAGGCTCTTGATGGAAGGATGATGGTGCCACCTTTGCCAAAGGCTACAGGCGGAAGCTGAGGGGAGGTTGAGTATATTAACTAGCTTTTTTACTCTCCACAAGTGTGTTATTTCACATTTTAGCAAGCGGCAGTGTGACACACATCCCTGTTATTTAGGTGCAAACATGCAAACAGAATAGTAGTTTATATTGAATATAACAGCAAAGAAATTATTAAATTAAAACTGGCATAGTGATTCCAGCAGGGGGTGCTATGTACTGATAAATGATCAGAAACAAACAAAATAAATAAATAAAACTTTCCAATATAGAAACGAGAGCATAGAACCATAGACACAACTTTAGGGCATGGGCACACAAACATATTTTACTTGAGACTTTGAGCTGTATTTATTCCTTCCTTTCTTTCTAAAAGCAGCTCGGCCTTTTCTATTTGTGAATGTTATTTCCTTTTCTATTAACACACCATGTTTTAGTTCTATTTCTGATGTATTCCGGCTGGACAATAGTCCGGCTCCTGTTTTCATTTCATTCATTTTGTTCTGATAGTTTTGAAGGAGCAGAAGTTGCTAATCTGTGGGGGGGCTTTTCTTGGCATATTAAACTACTTTGGGATTCAATAATTTGGGTAGAAAAAATATATAATCCAAACATGTGAAGTTAACCACTTAAGCCCAGGACCATTTCTCTGGCCAAAGACTAGAGCATTTTTTGCGATTCGGCACTGCGTCGCTTTAACTGACAATTGCGTGGTCGTGCGACGTGGCTCCCAAACAAAATTGA
This sequence comes from Rana muscosa, assembly GCA_029206835.1. NCBI lineage: Eukaryota > Metazoa > Chordata > Amphibia > Anura > Ranidae > Rana > Rana muscosa. Next base: position 91,037,239 of record CM055117.1, on the reverse strand, counting down.
CGTCCTTTTTTTCCCACATATAGAGCGTTCTTTTGGTGGTATTTGATTACCTCTGAGGTTTTTTTTTTTTTTGCGCTATAAACAAAAATAGAGCGACAATTTTGAAAAAAATGCAATATTTTTTACGTCTTCCTATAATAAATATCCCCCAAAAATCTATATAAAAAAAAAAAAGTCCACAGTTTAGGCCGATACGTATTCTTCTACATACAGTATATCCCCTCCCTTTAGAATGTAAGCTCTACGAGCAGGGCCCTCCTGTACCTTTTGTATTGAACTGTACTGTAATTGTGTTGTCCCCCCTCTACATTGTAAAGCGCTGCGTAAACTGTTGGCGCTATATAAATCGTGTATAATAATAATAATATAATAATATTTTTGGTAAAAAAATTCACAATAAGCGTATATTGATTGGTTTGCGCAAAAGTTATAGTGTCTACAAAATAGGGGATAGTTTTATGGCATTTTTATTATTATTTTTTTTACTAGTAATGGTTGGCGATCAGCGATTTTTATCGTGACTGCGACATTATGGCGGACACATCGGACACTTTTGACAAATTTTTGGGACCATTGTCATTTTCACAGCGATCAGTGCTATAAAAATGCACTGATTACTGTGAAAATGACACTGGCAGTGAAGGGGTTAACCACTAGGTGGCGCTGAAGGGGTTAAGTGTGTCCTAGGGAGTGATTCTAATTGTTAGGGGGCGTGGCTACGAGTGACACGTCACGGATCGCTGTTCCCGATGAGAGGGAACAGACGATCAGTGACAGTGTCACTAGGCAGAATGGGGAGAAGCTTGTTTACACTTGCCTGTCCCCGTTCTGCAGCTCTGCGACCCGATCACAGGACACCGGCGGACATCGAGTCCGCGGGTCCTGCGGGCATGGTCACGGAGCTCGCGACAGGGGCTCGCGCCGTCGGCGACGCGCACCCGCACGCCGGAAATTTCAAAGTGATGTATATAAACGTTACTTTGCCCAGCCGTGCCATTCTGCCGACGTATATGTACATGAGCCGGTCGGGAACCGGTTAAAGAATATGATGTTTATCTAACCATAATCTGAAATAGTAGTGGAATTTTTCCGAAATATCCAGTTCTTTTAAAAAGGTTAACATTTTAATAGGTCATTAGTATGGCTTGGAAGATGATTAAACATTATTTGGATTTTCTCCTTGGTCTGAAAAATGTATTAGTGCATCTCCTGGTAGTTTTGGTTTTCTAATATGCCTGGCATAGCCTTGCACACAGGGTGTGCCAGCCAGGTGTGCCTGGGCACACCCTAATCACCATGTGTGGTGCAGATTCCACCTGTTTAGATTCCTGGAATCCTGATATTTCACCGAAGCACCCTAAGGCTCGGTTCACACCTAAAACGGCCACGGATCGCATAGGAACGCTGTGCATCCATGTTCTCTGTTTCAGGGATGAATCAGGGCCGAATCTTTGCCTGAATTTGGCCCTGAAACAGAACCAAAGATGCACAGTGCGCGCAGCTGCCCCGGAGTTCTGTGAACCAGCTCCATAGAGAGCCGGTCACATTCTCCTGCTATGTGAATTGGATGCGGGGAAAGCCACATCCATTTCACATAGGTGTGAACCCAGCCTAAGGGGGGTCCTAAACAAATTGTAAAAAATAAATAATAATAAATAAATAAAATTGTAAAAAATTATAAAAATAAAAAACTACTGACACTGTCCATTGCCCTACTGACACTGTCCTTTGCTCTACTGACACTGTCAGTATTTATATACATGCGCACACACACACACACGCATTTATGTTTGAGCTTTGCTTTGCACACCCTAATGCAATAGGCTATGGTGCCTGGGGCAATGTTTATTTTACCCCTGCAAAAAAAAATCTCCCCCTTCCCAAAATCCATAATCCTGCTCCGACTACAAGTTGCAAGTACAAATCCGACAAAAAAAAGCTCTAAATCACATGGCTATGCACACACTATGTGTGAATTGGGGCTTCCATAACCATCTGATTTAGAGCCGTTTTTTGCGCATTTATACTTGTGACTTGTAGTCGGAGCAGAAATTTGCATTTTGACCACATAAACTTTTAAATTGGTGAGCCTGAAATACACACATAAACACACTATTTTTTAAAAGTGTTTTTAGGGGCTCCCCGTAAAAGTCTATAGGGACCAAAACTCACTATTCTGCCTATCAGGGAATTCCTGTTAACCAGCTGACTCAAAGAAATGTGCATGCACATTATTAGCTAGGCATGCGTGCGTGGGAGTACACAGGGTTGTACACGTGTATCACAGTGTGTACACTTATGTATCACTACATCTGCAAGAGCCGCTGGTGAATAAAGAATCCCCCACCCTGCACAGCCAGGCACACAGGATTTTCCACAACACACTGTAGTCAGAAAACAGTCCTTGCAGCTTTGTTTTTGTGTTTTTTATTAGGGATATTGAACTTGGATGGGGGAAAGGGTATTATGGGATGCCCACTTGAATTTAGCAGAACTTTCCAGGGACAACGTCTTCTGTACAGACTACAGTAGGTGCCGCCGATTTTATATCAATCTCGCCTCTGCTAGCGGCGAGATTGACCACCCGCGATCACCGTCGCGAGAGCCAGTGCCTAGCTGGCTTGTCATCGGGAAAGAAAAAATTTTGTTTTTCCTTTCACAATGAGCGACACGCATTGCTGACATTGAGGCCGGTGGACGGAGATCCGACGTTGATTCCCGCCAATACCAGGCACTGTGTTTGGTATGAATCCTGAGCGGGAACTCCATGCCAAATTTTGAATAAAAAACCGGCATGGGTTCCCCTCCAGGAGCATACCAGGCCCTTCGTTCTGGTATGGATTTAAAGGGGAACCCCCTAAGCTGAAAAAACTGCGTGGGGGTCCCCCTCAAAATCCAAACCAGACCCTTATCCGAGCACGCAAACTGGCAGGCCGCAGGAAAAGAGGGGGGACGAGAGAGCGCCCCCCCTCCTGAACCGTACCAGGCCGCATGCCCTCAACATGGGGGTTTTGGTGCTTTGGGGCAGGGGGGCGACCTGCGGCCCCCCACCCCAAAGCACCCTGCCCCCATGTTGATGGGGACAAGGGCCTCTTCCCAACAACCCTGGCCGTTGGTTGTCGGGGTCTGCGGGCAGGGGACTTATCGGAATCCAGGAGCCCCCTTTAATAAGGGGGCCCCCAGATCCCGGCCCCACACCCTATGTGAATGAGTATGGGGTACATTCACCTAGTGGAAAAAAAATGTCAATAAAAAAACACTACACAGGTTTTTAAAGTAATTTATTACACAGCTCTGACTCCGGGATCTTCTCCCGACTCCGGGGGTCTCTTCCGACTTCGGGGGTCTTCTCCCGACTCCGGGGGTCTCTTCCGACTTCGGGGGTCTTCTTCCGACTTCAGGGGTCTCTTCTTCTGCTCCCCGGTTCTTTCTGCCTTCTGCCGGGCGCCTTCGCCCGGCATTACAGTGTGAGGAAGCGACGAGTGAACATCGAGGAGGAGAAGAAGGAAGAAGGCGGCGAAGAAGACCGGGCCCCCGGTAGCAAAAGAGCTGGAAGAAGATAGCGAAGGCGCCCGGCAGAAGGCAGAAAGAACCGGAGAGCAGAAGAAGAGACCCCCGAAGTCCGAAGAAGACCCCCGAAGTCAGAAGAGACCCCCGGAGTCGGGAGAAGACCCCCTGAGTTGGGCGAAGACCCCTGAAGTCGGAAGAGACCCCCGGAGTCGGGAGAAGACCCCCGAAGTCGGAAGAGACCCCCGGAGTCGGGAGAAGACCCCGGAGTCGGAGCTGTGTAATAAATTACTTTAAAAACCTGTGTTGCGTTTTTTTATTGACATTTTTTTCCACCAGGTGAATGGGTAGGGGTACGATGTACCCCATACCTATTCACATAGGGTGGGGGGCCGGGATCTGGGGGCCCCCTTATTAAAGGGGGCTCCCGGATTCCGATAAGCACCCCTCCTGCAGACCCCGACAACCAACGGCCAGGGTTGTCGGGAAGAGGCCCTTGTCCCCATCAACATGGGGGCAGGGTGCTTTGGGGTGGGGGGGCCGCAGGTCGCCCCCCTGCCCCAAAGCACCAAAATCCCCATGTTGAGGGCATGCGGCCTGGTACGGTTCAGGAGGGGGGGGCGCTCTCTCATCCCCCCTCTTTTCCTGCGGCCTGCCAGGTTGCGTGCTCGGATAAGGGTCTGGTTTGGATTTTGAGGGGGACCCCCACGCCGTTTTTTCGGCTTAGGGGGTTCCCCTTAAAATCTATACCAGACCAAAGGGCCTGGTATGCTCCTGGAGGGGAACCCATGCCGTTTTTTTATTTAAAAATTGGCGTGGAGTTCCCTCTCAGGATTCATACCAAACAGTGCCTGGTATTGGCGGGAATCCACGTCGGATCCCCGTTCAATACAGTGTCGCGTCGCCTTCTCGCTATTGCAGCGAGATTGTCAGCACCCTGTCGCCGAGAATCTGCGTGATGGGATCGCGATGGAGATACATTCTCGCGGTCACCTACTGTATGTACACTTCTCAGCTTCCTCCAGTACATCTTTTTCTTGAAGCACTACAACTCCCAGGACAAGCTGGCACACTGTTTGGGGTCAGTCAGATTAATAGCAAATGCCCTTTGCAGGCAGGGACCGTGGGTAGTGTAGCAAAGTCTTAGTGCCCAGCTGTCCTTCTGTGGCTACTGATCCCAGTACCGCCTCTTCAGACACTGCAAGCCCACCTGGCTGCAGCTGCCCCTCTCTCCAGCCCTCTTGGCTAAACTTCCACAGTCCTCCCAGACTGACTATGCATCCATCTCAGACTGCTCTTACCCAGTCCTCTCAGGCTGCCTCTCAGTCCTTCCCTGACTGTAATACTCACCAGCCCACCTGGTTGTCTTCTTCCCTGGAGGTTTGCCCGGCAGTGTTCCCCTCCTGCTGTCCTCACACCTGCTTCCATGCCACTGGTCAGGACACCTCTGTGTCCCTTCCACACTGGAGCTCCCAGACCCGAGGTCTACTCCACCAGACTAGGGGGGCACCTTCAAGGGCCTCCTAACACTCCATCTCCAGCTTCCACCAGAACTCCACTGCCCCTGCTGGGCTGACTGACTATTTGGGGGGCCTGCCCCCTGCCAACCCATCTATTGGGGATTGGTCAGGGCCCAATCCCATTCTTCTAGCATCTTTTCCAAGATTCTAGAAGTAGAGGGAGGTATCAGAGATGCTGCCTGTGAGTCATACCAGCCTCCCTGAGTCACTCACCCGACCCAGATTAAAACACAGCCAAGCCTAAACATTCTGCCTACTCTAACAAAAAAAAACCTATGTACAACCTATTCTAGGACACTAGAGTGTGCTACCAGTGCCCTGGACATGCCTTCCCATACCTAACAAGCATAGAGACTTTGATACCATTGTCTTCATATTACAGTTCCCACCGATGTATATCCATGTGATACATTTCTTAAAAATTCTGATTACTGCAAATTCCAGGGAGTGTATTTTCCCCAAGGATGAGTAGTATTTACACCAAATACGCAAAAATGAATGCATGTATAAACACACAAAAAAAAAACACATATTGAAATGTAGGTACTTCTAAGTGCTGAAGTGTAAGTGTGCCCTTATGGAGGATTTCATAAACACACTTTAATATATTGTACTATGCACAATAAAATAATTGTGCTGCATTAGTAAATGGTCTTGTTTAGTAGCCCTACAACATATGCCATCTTGTGGCCAAAGAAGAGAATGGAATATGAATCAAAATATTTTTTCTTGTATTCATTATCCTTCTGAAACATTATATATTATGTGATGGCTGATGCCGCGTACACACGATCGTGATTCATGGCGGTGAAAACACCGCCGTGAATCACGACAGGAAAAATGAGGGAACGGCTTGTTCCCCCACACACGGCCGTTTTACCCGTAATTTTTTCTCTTGACGAGAAAAACGACCGTGTAGGCTCCGTGGCAGTGTTTCCCTATGGGAAAACTGCAGCGGAAAAAAATGACAGGAATCACGACGAGAAAAATTAGAGCATGTTCTAATTTTTCTCGTCGTGATTAATGCCGTTTTTCCCGTCGGGAAAAACGGAAAAAAAACGCCCACAGACGATCGTTTTTCTCGTCCAAAGGAAAAAATGTAATTTTTCCCGACGGGAAAAATGATCGTGTGTACGCGGCATTAGAATTGAGAAATATATAAATCATGCTTATCACTGAATAAAAAGTATTTTGAGCGTTAGCGAGGCACTGTTATTTGTTAGCACTGAAGCTGAAATGAACAGTGAAAAGATGGAACGTTTAGAACCCATCTATGAAAATAAGGGTTTCTCATAAAGTCTGACATTTGTAATAAGTAAAGGAGAAGAATAGACAAAGTTTTTTTTGGCTGTACTTCTCCTATGGATCACAGGAGTGCAGTTTGTTCTGCACTCCTGTGACCCATTTGCAGCCCATATCGGGCTAAAGCCCACTGTCAGCTGACATTACAGAGCCAGTCCAGACTTTGGGATGATCCCGATTTTACAGTCAGGATCCACCTAGATGCCTAGACCAGCAGCTGGTTCAACCTCTAAGCGAGTGGCTGAGAGCCTGAGCCAGTCGACCCCCACCCCCTGCACAGTCTAGCGATCCAGAGAGCGCGGGAGGGGCAGAGCAGAGAGCTGCTTACAGACAGTCACCAGCTCTGTGCAGCCTGAAGACCAAGTGCTGTGCGATCAGTGATGCTTGATCACTCAGTTCTCGGTCTGGAGCTAGCAGATGAGAGATGCAGCATAATTTGTTTTTTTTTCATGAATCTCATACATGTCTTTAATTGCCGGTTCACACAACTGCGCTCTGTGAGATCACATGTGATTCGCACCGCACAGCAGTGCAAATAGCATGCGATAACTAGTGATGAGCCGAACACCCCCGGGTTCGGTTCGCACCAGAACCCGCGAACGGACCGAAAGTTCGTACGAACATTAGAACCCTATTAAATACAATGGATGCGAACGTTCGAATTCTAAAGTGGTAATTATAACAACTATTATGCATGTTATTGTCCTAAAAAGGGTTTGGGAACCCGGGTTCTGCACCAGGGGACATGTATCAATGCAAAAAGAAGTTTTAATAACGGTCGTTTTTCGGGAGCAGTCATTTTAATGATGCATAAAGTGAAAAAAAAAAAGTCAAATATTCCTTTAAATATCGTACCTGGGGGGTGTCTAAAGTATGCCTGTGAAGTGCCACGTGTTTCCCGTGTTTAGAACTGTCCCTGCACAAAATGACACTTGTAAAGGAAAAAAAAGCCATTTAAAACTGCTTGCGGCTTTAATGTAATGTCTGGTCCCGGTAATATGGATGAAAATCTTTAAGAAAAATGGCATAGCTACCCCATGACCCCCCCCCCCCCCTACCCCAGCCCATTACCAGCCCCTTTGGGTCTTGTATGGATATTAAGGGGAACCCCGCACATAAAATAAAAAAGGCCCTATATACTCTGAACAGCCGTATACAGGCGGTGCATACAAGACAGGGACTGTAGGTTTGTTCTTATGTAGAATCTGTTTGTAATTTTGAACAGGTACATTGTTGAAGTGTAGCTCCAGCCCAAAAATCTATTTTTAAACTTTTTGGAAAACATAGGTAAGGGTTATCACCCCTGTAACATTTGTTTTGCTGTCTGTGCCCCTGTTCAGAACATTTCACCTCACTTTCCGTCCCAATGACAACTGTTTTTGAAATGTGGTGTTTTTCTTGAAACAAGGATTGCTGATAAAGCATCAGTACAGAGGAGACACCTTTCTCCCATATTTATTCTTACAGGAGAGAATTTTCCTTCCTAGTGGTAGATTTCCTCTCACTTCCTGTTGTCTTCTTGCATTTGCAAGTAGTAGTCGTTTGTAAGTTGGATGTTTGAAAGTAGGGACCTGCCGTATATACTCTGCAGAAATAGGCCCCTTAGTTGTTGGTGTTGGCACAACACTGTAAGCACTCACAGTTACTCTTGGTTGGTGTTGGAACGCCCTGCTGTCAACTATTATATCAGGAATTTTAATTACATATAATTGTTGAACAGTGGTAGTAAAAATTGGGCCTTTGATGGTGGTGCTGGTGCCACAACACTGTAAGCCCTGACAGTTACTCTTGGTGGGTGCAGCAATGGGCCCTGCTGTGAATTATTAGATCAAGAATTGTAATTGCATGCCCCTGTTGAACAGGGGCTGAAAAATTGGGTCTTTCGTGGTGGTGGTGGTGGTGGTGGTGTTGCCACAACACTGTAAGCCCTCAGAGTTACTCTTGGTGGGTGCAGGAATGGGCCCTGCTGTGAATTATTAGATCAAGAATTGTAATTGCATGCCCCTGTTGAACAGGGGCTGAAAAATTGGGTCTTTCGTGGTGGTGGTGGTGGTGTTGCCACAACACTGTAAGCCCTCAGAGTTACTCTTGGTGGGTGCAGGAATGGGCCCTGCTGTGAATTATTAGATCAAGAATTGTAATTACATGCTCCTTTTGAACAGGGGCTGAAAAATTGGGCCTTTCGTGGTGGTGGTGGTGGTGGTGGCGTTGCCACAACACTGTAAGCCCTCAGAGTTACTCTTGGTGGGTGCAGCAATGGGCCCTGCTGTGAATTATTAGATCAAGAATTGTAATTGCATGCCCCTGTTGAACAGGGGCTGAAAAATTGGGCCTTAGGAACTGGTGGCACAACACTACAACCCCTCACAGATACGTTACTTGGAGCACAGCAATGAGCCCTGTTGCAAAGTATTGCTTCAAAAATTGTAATGACACGCCCCTGTTAAACAGGGGCTGAAAAATTGGGCCTTAGGCACTGGTGCCACAACACTCCAACCCCTCACAGATACTGTACTTGGAGCACAGCAATGAGCCCTATGGCAAATTATTGCTAAAAAAATTGTAATTACACGCCCCTGTAAAACAGGGGCTGAAAAATTGGGCCTTAGCCACTGGTGGCGGCACCCATAAACAAAAATGATCTTCCAAGCTATCATCATCAATCGTATCATTGAGGACTCGGAGGAGGAGGATAGCCAGTCAACATAACAGCACAGGCACTCAGCATCAGCATCAGTCTTGAAGGGATGTGACATGTTAAAATCAATTAGTCTGTTATATCAGCATCAGGTGTGTGGTAGCTGGTGGTGATCCAAGACTGGTTCATCTTGATGAAAGTCAGTCGATCAACCGAGTCGGTGGACAGGCGCACCCTGTGATCCGTGACAAATCCTCCAGCAGCACTGAATGTGCGTTCCGAAAGAACGCTGGATGCAGGACAGGCCAGTAGCTCAATTGCATACTGTGCAAGCTCTGGCCAGTGATCCATCCTCAAGACCCAGTAAGCCAGAGGATTTTCGGTGGGGAAGGTGTCCAAGTCTGACCTTGCCCCTAGATATTCCTGCACCATGTTTATCAGACGCTGGCGATGGTTGCTGGAACCGATCATACTTTGGGGCTGCGGACTAAAGAATTGTTTGAACGCATCGGTCAGACGGCCACCTTCCCCACCGCTCCTTCTTTGACTGGCCGAAGCCTCAGCAACTCGTTGTCCAGGACCAGGAGTTTGTAACCTCCCAGTCTCTGGGAACGCGTTGCACAGACCTTTCTGCAAGGCCTCCCGGAGTTGTCTCATCCTCTGCTCCCTCTGCGAAGGTAACATAAGGTCCGCAACCTTACCCTTGTACCGTGGATCAAGGAGAGTGGCCAGCCAGTAATGGTCCCTCTCCTTGATCCGAAGAATACGAGGATCCTTCCGCAGACTTTGCAGGATCAGGGAGGCCATGCAGCGTAGGTTTGCTGAGGCATTCGCTCCGGAGTCCTCTGGGTCACTAAGGACGACATGATCCGCAGCACCTCCTCCCAGCCACGTACAAGTCCACTGGTTTCTTGGGACTGTAAATCATCCCTAAAAGACTGCTGCTGATGATGCTGAGTGCCAGCCTCCACCTCCATGCTGACACAATCCTCCTCCTCCTCCTCCTCCTCCTCTTCCTCTTCCTGTGCGATGGGTGGGACAGAAGGAACACTGTCTGGGTAAAGGGGGCCTTGAGAGGCAAGGAAGTCCTCCTCTTCCTGCCTCTGTTCTGCCTCAAGTGCCCTGTCCATTATTCCACGCAGCGTGTGCTCCAACAGGTGGACAAGAGGTACAGTGTCACTGATGCATGCACTGTCACTGCTCACCATCCTCGTGGCCTCCTCAAATGGTGCCAGGACAGTGCATGCATCCCTGATCATGCCCCACTGGCGTGGAGAAAAAAAACCAAGCTCCCCTGACCCTGTCCTGGTGCCGTAGTCGCACAGGTACTCATTGATGGCCCTCTGCTGCGTGTGCAGCCGCTGCAGCATGGCCAACGTTGAGTTCCACCTGGTGGGCATGTCACATATAAGGCGGTTCTTGGGCAGGTTCAACTCCTTTTGCAGCTCAGCCAGGCGAGCACTGGCATTATAAGATCTGCGGAAATGCACACAGACTTTCCTGGCCTGCCTCAGGACATCCTGTAAGCCCGGGTACCTGCCCAAGAACCGCTGCACCACCAGGTTAAGGACGTGAGCCACACAGGGCACATGGGTCAGTTGTCCCTGTCGGAGGGCGGAGAGGAGGTTGGTGCCATTGTCGCAAACCACCATTCCTGGCTTAAGCTGGCGTGGCGTCAACCACCTCTCGGCCTGGCCCTGCAGAGCAGACAGGACCTCTGCCCCAGTGTGGCTTCTGTCCCCCAAACACACCAGCGCAAGCACGGCATGGCATCTTTTTGCCTGCGTACTTGCGTAGCCCCGTGAACGGCTACGGAGCACCGCTGGTTCATAGGACAAACCACAGGAAGAGGCCATGGAGGAAGAAGAAGAGGAGGGGGTGGAGGAGAGAGGTGTGTCACAACCAGTAGTAGCATTTTGGAGGCGTGGCGGTGGAACAACCTCCAACACTACTGCACCTTGTCCTGCATCCTTCCCAGCTGCCAAAAGAGTGACCCAATGGGCCGTGAAAGAAAGGTAACGTCCCTGTCCATGCCTGCTGGACCATGAGTCAGCGGTAATATGCACCTTACCGCTGACCGCCCTGTCCAGCGAGGCCAAGACATTGCCTTCCACATGCCGGTAGAGAGCCGGAATAGCCTTCCGTGAGAAAAAGTGGCGTTTGGGAACCTGCCACTGAGGAACCGCACATTGCACAAACTCACGGAAGGGGGCCGAGTCTACCAACTGAAAAGGCAGCAGTTGAAGCGCTAGCAATTTAGCCAAGCTAGCATTCAACCGCTGGGCATGTGGATGGCTGGGAGTGAACTTCTTTCGACGGTCCAGCAGCTGGGGCAGGGAAATTTGCCTGCTAGAATCGGACGTCGGTGTACTGCTAGCAGAGTGGCCGCAAGTACTTGGCTGTGACACACCTAATTCTACACCTTCATTCCTCTCAGTGCATGTTTCAGAGAGGACTGAAGTTATAGTGGGGTTGGAGATCCCAGCTGATGCGGTGCAAGGAGAGGTCCGCTTTGTTCTTTGGTGTGGGTCTTTGAGGTAGGCTTGCCAACGAGCTGCATGGCAGGTCAACATATGTCTGGTCAGGCATGTGGTACCCAAGCGGCTGATGTTTTGGCCACGCGATATACGCTTGAGACATATGTTGCAAACAGCAGCTGTGCGATCTGATGCACTAGCCTCAAAAAAGGCCCACACCAAGGAACTTTTTGAATGACGGGCAGAGGCAGCGCCCTGCACAGGCGGAGCTCTGCGGTGTGATTCCGTCGGTGTACTGCCCTTACGCTGGCCACCAAAGGGCATCCTGCCTCGTTGGAGATGTGCCTCCTCCTCATCCTCCTCCTCCTCCTCTCTCCTATTAGGCACCCACGTGGAGTCAGTGACCTCATCATCCCCTCCCTCCTCATCACTGGAGCCAATCTGGCAGTATGCTGCAGCTGCTGGAACATGACTGCCAGATTGGTGTCCTTCTTGAGCATCCCCTCTGTCTGCTCTCACGCTACTGCCTTCCTGTAGCTGGGTTTCATCATCAGACCCTTCGAAACGCTGGGCATCCTCCTGGAGCATGTACCCAACACTGTGCTCAAACAGTTCGGGGGACTCCTCAGGAGGAGGACATGGTGGGTCTAGGGAAGGAGTGACTGATGATGAGTCTGACATTGATACCAGGGAAGAGGACGCTTTGGCAGCTGCTTTGCCAGTACCCTGAGCCTGGGTGAGAGAGGATGAGGAGGAGGAGGAGGGCTTGGTCATCCACTCTACCAAGTCTTCGGCATGATGTGGCTCAACATGTCCAGCTGCCGAAAAGAAGGACAAGCGTGTCCCATGGCCATGTGCTGATGACAATGCACCACGTCCACGACCAGCACTGTTGCCCCCAGACACAGAGCCTGCTTGCCCTCTTTTATTGCCTCCTGACTGTCTGCCTCTCCTTGTTTGCCTTCCAGACATTCTAATAGATGGCCTGCAGGGAGATGGGAAAAAAGCAATAAGGGCTACCTTCAGGTGTCCTTCTCTGTCCCTTTACTTAAGGATTTCTAAATATGGTTGAGGATTATTGCTTTTGCACAGAATAGCACAACGACAATTTCCCTGACTGTCCAAAAAACAAGGATTTCAAAGATGGTTGATGAGGAATGCTTTGGCACACTATAGCACAAGGAGAATTCCCCTCACTTTCCTTCTTTGTCCCTAGAAACAAGGACTGGCACAGTGAAAGAAACTGACACTCTCCCTACCTACAGTTTTCTGTCCCTAGAAAAAATGTTTTTTTAAAGCACACTATAGCACAAGGAGAAATCCCCTCACTTTCCTTCTTTGTCCCTAGAAACAAGGACTGGCACAGTGAAAGAAACTGACACTCTCCCTACCTACAGTTTTCTGTCCCTAGAAAAAATGTTTTTTTAAAGCACACTATAGCACAAGGAGAAATCCCCTCACTTTCCTTCTTTGTCCCTAGAAACAAGGACTGGCACAGTGAAAGAAACTGACACTCTCCCTACCTACAGTTTTCTGTCCCTAGAAAAAATGTTTTTTTAAAGCACACTATAGCACAAGGAGAAATCCCCTCACTTTCCTTCTTTGTCCCTAGAAACAAGGACTGGCACAGTGAAAGAAACTGACACTCTCCCTACCTACAGTTTTCTGTCCCTAGAAAAAATGTTTTTTTAAAGCACACTATAGCACAAGGAGAAATCCCCTCACTTTCCTTCTTTGTCCCTAGAAACAAGGACTGGCACAGTGAAAGAAACTGACACTCTCCCTACCTACAGTTTTCTGTCCCTAGAAAAAATGTTTTTTTAAAGCACACTATAGCACAAGGAGAAATCCCCTCACTTTCCTTCTTTGTCCCTAGAAACAAGGACTGGCACAGTGAAAGAAACTGACACTCTCCCTACCTACAGTTTTCTGTCCCTAGAAAAAATGTTTTTTTAAAGCACACTATAGCACAAGGAGAAATCCCCTCACTTTCCTTCTTTGTCCCTAGAAACAAGGACTGGCACAGTGAAAGAAACTGACACTCTCCCTACCTACAGTTTTCTGTCCCTAGAAAAAATGTTTTTTTAAAGCACACTATAGCACAAGGAGAAATCCCCTCACTTTCCTTCTTTGTCCCTAGAAACAAGGACTGGCACAGTGAAAGAAACTGACACTCTCCCTACCTACAGTTTTCTGTCCCTGGAAAAAATGTTTTTTTAAAGCACACTATAGCACAAGGAGAAATCCCCTCACTTTCCTTCTTTGTCCCTAGAAACAAGGACTGGCACAGTGAAAGAAACTGACACTCTCCCTACCTACAGTTTTCTGTCCCTAGAAAAAATGTTTTTTTAAAGCACACTATAGCACAAGGAGAAATCCCCTCACTTTCCTTCTTTGTCCCTAGAAACAAGGACTGGCACAGTGAAAGAAACTGACACTCTCCCTACCTACAGTTTTCTGTCCCTAGAAAAAATGTTTTTTTAAAGCACACTATAGCACAAGGAGAAATCCCCTCACTTTCCTTCTTTGTCCCTAGAAACAAGGACTGGCACAGTGAAAGAAACTGACACTCTCCCTACCTACAGTTTTCTGTCCCTAGAAAAAATGTTTTTTTAAAGCACACTATAGCACAAGGAGAAATCCCCTCACTTTCCTTCTTTGTCCCTAGAAACAAGGACTGGCACAGTGAAAGAAACTGACACTCTCCCTACCTACAGTTTTCTGTCCCTAGAAAAAATGTTTTTTTAAAGCACACTATAGCACAAGGAGAAATCCCCTCACTTTCCTTCTTTGTCCCTAGAAACAAGGACTGGCACAGTGAAAGAAACTGACACTCTCCCTACCTACAGTTTTCTGTCCCTAGAAAAAATGTTTTTTTAAAGCACACTATAGCACAAGGAGAAATCCCCTCACTTTCCTTCTTTGTCCCTAGAAACAAGGACTGGCACAGTGAAAGAAACTGACACTCTCCCTACCTACAGTTTTCTGTCCCTAGAAAAAATGTTTTTTTAAAGCACACTATAGCACAAGGAGAAATCCCCTCACTTTCCTTCTTTGTCCCTAGAAACAAGGACTGGCACAGTGAAAGAAACTGACACTCTCCCTACCTACAGTTTTCTGTCCCTAGAAAAAATGTTTTTTTAAAGCACACTATAGCACAAGGAGAAATCCCCTCACTTTCCTTCTTTGTCCCTAGAAACAAGGACTGGCACAGTGAAAGAAACTGACACTCTCCCTACCTACAGTTTTCTGTCCCTAGAAAAAATGTTTTTTTAAAGCACACTATAGCACAAGGAGAAATCCCCTCATTTTCCTTCTTTGTCCCTAGAAACAAGGACTGGCACAGTGAAAGAAACTGACACTCTCCCTACCTACAGTTTTCTGTCCCTAGAAAAAATGTTTTTTTAAAGCACACTATAGCACAAGGAGAAATCCCCTCACTTTCCTTCTTTGTCCCTAGAAACAAGGACTGGCACAGTGAAAGAAACTGACACTCTCCCTACCTACAGTTTTCTGTCCCTAGAAAAAATGTTTTTTTAAAGCACACTATAGCACAAGGAGAAATCCCCTCACTTTCCTTCTTTGTCCCTAGAAACAAGGACTGGCACAGTAAAACACACTGACACTCTCCCTACCTATCCTTCTCTTTCCCTAAACTAAACTAATCCAGGTTAAGCAAGAAAGAAATAAATGTCACTGTCCCTGCCTATGCTTGTCTTTCCCTGCTCCGGAACACACTACACTAGGCCGCCGTGCTGGCGGCCTTTTATAGTGTGGGGCGTGTACTAAACACCCTCAGCAATAATTGGCCACAGGCATCCTGCCTGTGGCCAATCATTGATCTCCTCGCTGCCGGCGCTGTGATTGGCCAAGCATGCGGGGTCACAGTGCATGCTTGGCCAATCACAGCGCCTGGATGACACTGCGATGGCGTAGTGCATTGTGGGCCGTTCGCGTCACTCGAATTTGGCGCGAACGGCCCAAATCGTTCGATCTTCGTCGAACGATCGAACAGCCGATGTTCGAGTCGAACGTATGTTCGACTCGAACACGAAGCTCATCCCTAGCGATAACCGTGCAATGCGATTTCAGCCATACAGATAGTATGGCTAATATCGCATCGCATACAGACCAAACTCGCACAGGACCCTTTTTTTGGTCCACACCAGAATCGGATTGCATGGGTGTTCACACCCACGTGATCCGATTCATGTCTGAACTGACAGTTTGCAATGCGATATGCGAGCTGAAATGGGGGTGTCCTTAACAATGTATTGACACTCCTGGCAGTTCGCATATGGCAGTGTGAACTGCTGTGCGATTTGGGTGCGATGCGGGAACCCGCAGTGGATTTGCAGGGTTCCCGCATCGCACAAGTGTGAACCGAGCCTTAATGCTCTAATGTGTGTAGCGCTACCCCCAGTTAAGAGAGCCGCTGGGTTTGTTTCGGGCCCTGTATACAGCACCACCAACCCCCCGGCAATCTACTCAACCCACACTGGCACAGTTAGTCTAGGGAATGTTACCTCGTAACGGTCTATACCTGATTATACACAATCTGGCAGTATTGATAGATAACTACTATCTGCAAAGATGACACTAATACCAAGACAATAAAATATAACTGGATTTACTTTTGGTATAAAGGTTCAAGGTTAAACACATCACATAGCATACATGCAGAGCCCTGCAGCAATAAACATATTCATCAGTGATAGTGCAGAGTGATCACCCGCCACGTGCAACTATCTTCTTTCCTTATGCGCAATATGGCGCAGAAACAAAGTTTTAACCCCCCACCCTGGTCAGGCCTGATTAAAACTCAGTCCCCTATGAGAACAATTCTTCGCATGCAACTTGAATGGTGGTGCACTTTCAGGAAACAACATTTGTAATCCAAGGGTAGTAAACAAACAAGGTGGGCCAAGGCAGTCACTAAGCCCAACAAAGTAACAGGGTAATGAAGTGAGCAAGTGCTCGCTCACCACTCCGGACGCGATCCCAGTCCGGGCTTCCACCACTGTGGTCTCCGGTCCAGCTGATGTCAGCAACTCGAGCAGGAACAGGTGCCACCCAGGCTCCGCGGTGGGGTGGAAGGCTCTTTGGTCGGTATGCAAGGCCCAGGCTTCAGGCCTTACACAGCAGCAGATCCGCACAGGGTGTCCTATTGCTTGCAGAGCGGTGTCCAAAGAGGCCGATCTTAGCCTCGCCCTCCTCTTATATAGCCCCACCCATGAGTCTCTGCTGCGGCCCAATGCACCCTGGGTGCCGAACGGGGTTCTGGGTAACATAGTCCAGGGGCCATAAAGGAGACCCCGCTACATGTGTATAGGATGGACTTTCGAGGAATCAAAGAGAAGGTAGTGCTGGAACCAGTGAATACACTGGTCTGAATTTTCACAAGCTAATATTAATTGTCATTCAGATAAATAGGATGCCAGCAAACAAACTGCTTTGGAAAACAGGGTAGCCAAATGTCCAACATGCATGCTAAGATAAAAATCAGAGACACTCAACAAGGAAGCTGCCTTCATTCCAATGTAAAACTGTCTGAAGTGTACCTTAACTATTCAACCCCGTGCGTAGAGCCAACTCTTTAAAATTTATGTAGCGGTACCCCGCAAGGGCTGCTGAGAATTGTGGTTTGTCTGTCACCTTGAACTTAGTTTTTTTTGGTTATTGAGGGGTATAACCTGGATGGGGATGGGAGCTATGGGATGCCTTGCCCAGCATAGATCAATATAAACTGCAATTGGTTTTGGGACAACTATGTACACTCCCTGTACATACTCCTTCAGCTTCCTCCTGCACAAACTTGCTGGAAGCTCATCACTCCTCACTCCACAAGCACACCACTTGCTGCAGACTGTTACTCCGTCACCTCCAGCACATCATTTGATTCTCCAGGGACAGCTAGCACCATTTGTTGGTAAGGCATGACACTGGCTCAGCCAGGCCTTAGCAAATGCGCTTTGCAGGCTGGGACCACAGGCCCCAATGTTGTAGCAGAAAGGTCTTTGTGCTTGCAGCCCTACTATGGCTACTGATCACAGCTAGCCCTCTTCAGGCCCTGGCAGTCCTTCTGGCTGCAGCTGCATCTTTCCACTGCCCCTTCCACCATAGTCCACACTTCTGGTTCTGCACCCATCTCAGACTGCAAGCTCCCAGTCCTCTCAGGTGTGTCTCCCCAGTCCTCCTGACTGTGCTTCATTAACCAGCCCTCCTGGTTGTGACCAGTTGTCCTCCCTAGAGTCTCTTAGCAGTGCTCTTTCCCTCTGTACTCTCCTTGCTCTCTCATGTGTCTCTGGTCCATAACCTCTTCATGTGTTTCTGAAAATGGTACCGACTGCCCCGAGCCCAGGCCCAAGGTCACCCCCCCGGGGAGCTCCCTGAAAGGCCCCGACAGCCTCCGCACCCTCTCACTCCAGCTCCTCCACTCAACAACTCCTTCCTAGCTGGGCTGACCCTTGGTATTTAAGGAGGCCTGCCCACTGCCAATCCAGATTGGGGTTTGGCCAGAGCTCCTCAAACATCCCAGGTGGCTCCACCTCCCCTCCCACCTCTCTTTCCCGAAAGCACTAACAGCCTCTGGAAAGAAATTGGAAGTCCTGATGACACCACCTGTGAGTCACACAGCCCTACCCTGAGCCACTCCCAGCCCATAATGAAAACAAACAGGCCTAGCAACCAGCCAGGCTTGCTTAAATGTATTATCCTCTTTAGCACACTACTAGAGGGTGCTACATTGAACTCCACCAAGTAGGAAGAAAACATTTACACATTCTGGCTGGGTTTCCTCTACCCACCTAAACATTCCCAGTGCACCTCACCTTTGTATAACCCTGTCTGATCTCTGGAACACCCACACTCCTGACCACATCACTGCCTTGCACTTCCCAAGAGCCACCCCACAGGATCTTCTATATGGGGTGGGTGTTGAGTTAGAAATAATATACAGTGGATATAAAAAGTGTACACACCCCTGTTAAAATGTCAGGTTTCTTTGATGTAAAAAAATGAGACAAAGATAAACAATTTCAGAACTTTTTCCACCTTTAATGTGACCTATTAGTTGTAGCACCCTGGTGTTTAGGCAGGGTTGCTAATAAATTTAGTTTGTCAGGTATTAATCATCCTGGAAGATCCACTGATTCCTCTCTAACTCTGGATTGCTGTACCTTTTCTCTTCTGTCACTAGGTGGCGCTTTCTGGTGGCATTAGATTGACAAGGGTGTAGCAAGGTCAGACTATGGATGGATAGGGTGTCTCAGCCAATTGGCAGGGGTTTCATTGGTCCCTTGGCCTGCTGGGAGAGACTATTTATTTGGGTGGAGTCAGGTAATCGGGGTTCTGTGCCACCTGGATGGCTGTCTGGGTGGATGTGAGGCCTATCCCGAGGCCTATCCAGGAGTAAGAGAAGCAGCACAGGGTTGGGACTGCAGAATTGGAGTCCAACCGAGTTGTGAAGATTCAGCCAGACGGGGAACCAGTGGTCGGAGGTAGAGGGGAAGCTGTCGCCACTAAGGGACTATCCACCCTGTTACCAGAGACTACAGTAAGTAAGCTTTAGCCAGTACGAGAGCAGTCTTCTCACCAGCCGGGGACGGTGAAGAAGGGGGAAAGCTTCAGCAGGTGCCAAGCCAGGGACCCAGCAGGAGAGCGGGGGTGGCGCTTAAGGAGTATACAGGGTGCTAGCTGTGGAAGAGCTCAGGAGATTCAGTGGCAATTGGATCTGGAGGTCTAGTGAGAGACTGGGAGCTCAGTGAGTAAAACTCTACAGTTAGAGACTGTAGTGTAAGAGAAGAACTTTTCTGTGTTGCCAATAGTTAAATACAACTACTGTTAGTGACTGTTACAAGATTTGTTGCCAAGATTTGTTGCCATAGGAGACAGCGGTCCTACCTATAAAGAAGTGGTATCCGGCTGGAGGCCTTCCCCTGTATAGCTGTCTACCTATAGAAGTCTCGGAGTCTGCCAATTATCAACTTAAAGCGGAGCTCCGCCGGAAAAAAAAATATTAAAAGCCAGCAGCTACAAATACTTCCAAAGTCCGTTAGTGCCCTTACCCATTATTGAGGTACCCTTTGAAAGGATCACCATGGACCTTGTGGGTCCACTCCCCAAGTCTGCCCGGGGTCATCAGCATATCCTTGTAATCATGGATTATGCTACCCGTTACCCCGAGGCAGTTCCCTTACGCACCGCGTCTGCTAAAAACATTGCCAAAGAGCTGTTTATGGTGTTCAGTCGGGTTGGCATCCCTAAAGAAATCCTTACAGACCAGGGCACCCCGTTTATGTCACGAATAACTAAGGAACTGTGCAAGTTATTTAAGGTGACGCAGTTACGAACCTCAGTGTACCATCCTCAAAAGGATGGCTTGGTGGAACGTTTCAATAAGACGTTAAAGAGCATGTTAAAAAAGGTTGTTGACAAAGATGGGAAAAACTGGGACTTTCTGATACCATACTTGATGTTTGCTATCAGGGAGGTCCCCCAGTCCTCTACAGCAGGGATATGCAATTAGCGGACCTCCAGCTGTTGCAGAACTACAAATCCCATGAGGCATAGCAAGACTCTGACAGCCACAAGAATGACACCCAGAGGCAGAGGCGTGATGGGACTTGTAGTTTTGCAACAGCTGGAGGTCCGCTAATTGCATATCCCTGCTCTACAGTGTACTCTCCATTTGAGTTGCTTTATGGGAGACACCCTCGAGGACAGTAGTGTATTTAGGTTTTGTGCTGCCTTAGGCCTGACTAAACTCGTGCACCCCCTAATTTAAATATGACCCACCCCTTCCTGTCAAGGCCACACCCTTTTCTGTTTAAGACCCACCCCTTTTCGAGTAGGGACACTAGTTCTTAGGCCTGGGGGGGGGGGGGGGGGGACATTGGATTCTCTTAATTTGCATAGATTTCTTCTCACTTCCTGTTTGGCTGTGGGGCAGGAAGTGAAGGGAAATCTCTGCAATGGGACAGGGTTGGTAAAAAAAATAAACTGACAGGGGCTGTAACCCTCCCTTTCTCTATCCAAAATAAAAAGAAAAGGGGTTGCCTATAGTTCTACTTTAAGCACAAATTTCAGATAATTTTATGGAGAGTACAAAGAAGTGTGAGGGGGTTAACTCGGTAGCGGGTGTGTGTGACCCCCTGGTTGGGCTCCCCACACAAAAACAGGGCCAGCAGACGGAGGTTGTGGTTTTCAAAATCAAAAGGTGCGGTTTATTTCTCTATGTACAGTGACAAAAACACAGCAAAGCCAAAAAGAAACAAACAAAAATAAATCCTGGTCAGCTTGACCTCTGACTAAACATGCAGGTTTCCTAACTAACAACTGGGATCAGCCTGGTGCTGTCCTAGTCCCTAAGTCCCTGGTTTAGTCAATGTCCAAACAAATAGCCACACAGGCTTTGTCTCACCGCACAGGGGTTCACTCTCCCTAGACAGTCCACACAGGTCTGGTTCCAGGCATGAGCAAACACCTAATGAAGCTGGGAGTTTTTATAGAGGCCTTAAACGAGCTGACAAGCTTCAGCTGGTCTCATCAACTCCCTGCCTGCACGACGCCCAGCCCTCTCCCTAGATGTATGAATCATCCATGAGCCCACTAGCCTCAGCTGGGCTTCATCAACTCCCTCCCTAGTTGTATAAGTCGGCATAAAGTCTGAATCTGGGAGAAATATATTTACCCCCCTGGATGCAACCAGGTGACTTTACCTTCCTGCTGTCACATACCCCCCCCTCTTGTTTTAACCTTGGGGTTGGAACACCAGCAATCAGGCATTCATGTACTCGAGACAAAGCATCCACATTCCCCATTTGAACGCCAGGGCGATGCTTTACTGTGAAGTTGAATTCCTGTAGGGCCAGGAACCACCTATTCACTCTTCTATTTGTCTCCTTGTTTTGAGCCATCCACTTTAACGGAGCGTGATCCGTAACCATGTCAAAGTGCCTACCTAGCAGATAGTACCGAAGGGAATCTAGAGCCCACTTCACCGCTAAACACTCCTTTTCAACCGTGGCGTAATTTACCTCATGGGACTTCAACTTCCTGCTGAGGTAAATGACTGGGTGCTCTTCCCCGTTCCAGACCTGGGACAATACTGCTCCTAACCCCACATCTGACGCATCACTTTGTACGACAAAGTCTTTAGAGAAGTCGGGTGAGTACAACACTGGCTGGCTACATAAGGCTTGTTTCAAGAATTGGAATGCTGCCTCAGCCTCGGGAGTCCATTTAATCATGACCGACCCTTTCCCTTTCGTCAGGTTGGTTAGGGGCACAGCCTTAGAAGCAAAGTGGGGAATGAAGCGCCGATAATAACCCGCGATTCCCAGAAAGGCTCGTACCTGCTTCTTGCTGTTGGGACGTGGCCAATTCTGGATGGCCTCGACTTTGTTGAGTTGGGGTTTTATCACTCCCCTGCCAATGGTGTACCCAAGATATTTGGCCTCCTCCTGCCCAATGGTACACTTCTTGGGGTTAGCCGTAAACCCCGCTTCCCGGATAGAGTCTAGGACTGCTTGCACTTTTGGCAGATGTGAGGCCCAATCTGCGCTATGGACAATTACGTCATCCAGGTAAGCCACAGCATACTTCCGATGGGGCCTCAGTATCTGGTCCATTTTCCGCTGGAACGTGGCCGGCGCATTCTGTAACCCGAACGGCATTCTCTTATATTGGAACGCCCCGTCTGGGGTTACAAATGCGGTTTTCTCTTTGGCCGACTTGGCCAGGGGAATTTGCCAATACCCTTTTGTGAGGTCAAGAGTCGTCATGTATCGGGCTGTTCCCAGCCGGTCGATCAACTCATCTATACGTGGCATGGAGTAGGTGTCAAATTTTGTAACTTTGTTCAACTGACGAAAATCGTTACAAAATCGCCAGCTCCCATCCGGTTTAGGCACCAACACAATGGGACTAGACCAATCACTTTGGGACTCCTCTATCACCCCTAAGTTCAGCATTTTCTGTACTTCCTCCCGTATTGCCTCCCGTCGGGCCTCTGGGATCCGATAGGGTTTTAACTTCACCCTTTCACCGGGCGGGGTAATAATATCATGCTCTACCCCAGATGTTTGTCCCGGCAGCTCAGAGAACACCTCCTTGTTGCGAAGCACAAACTCCTTAACCTCCTGTTGTTGGGGTTGTGACAAGGTGGCTGCTATTCCAACCTCCGGAATCACGCAACCAGTTTGAGCTGGTGACCAAGTTTCTGCGACTAGGGACTCTCTATCCCTCCAGGCTTTCAACAGATTAACGTGATATATCTGTTCGGGCTTTCGCCTTCCTGGTTGTCTGACCTTGTAATTCACTTCGCTCACTTTTTCCATTATCTCGTAGGGGCCTTGCCATTTGGCAAGGAATTTACTTTCAACCGTAGGGACAAGTACCAATATCCTATCCCCCGGGGAAAAGGTACGGGTCTTGGCTCCACGGTTGTACACTCTCTGCTGTGCCAACTGCGCTTGGGCCAAATGTTCCTTCACGATGGGCATTACCTGTGCAATTCGATCTTGCATCAGGGCGACATGCTCAATCACACTCCTGTGGGGAGAACTCTCACTTTCCCAAGTTTCCTTGGCAATATCCAACAGCCCTCTTGGGTGTCTCCCATACAGTAACTCAAAGGGGGAGAATCCCGTAGAGGATTGGGGCACCTCCCTAATAGCAAACATCAAATAAGGAAGTAGACAGTCCCAATCCTTTCCATCTCTATCCACCACTTTCTTCAACATTTGTTTTAGGGTTTTGTTGAATCTTTCAACCAGCCCATCGGTTTGGGGGTGATACACAGATGTACGCAATTGCGTCACTTTGAACAATTTACACAGCTCTTTCATAACCCGGGACATAAAGGGTGTACCTTGGTCCGTAAGCAGTTCTTTACAAATACCCACCCGGCTAAAAACAAGAGATAGCTCTTTGGCTATGGTTTTGGCCGAGGTATTTCTGAGAGGGATCGCTTCTGGATAACGGGTGGCATAGTCCATTATAACCAATATGTACTGGTGCCCCCTAGCGGACTTGATTATAGGACCTACCAAATCCATTGCGATTCTCTCAAACGGGACCTCAATGATGGGTAGAGGGACCAGCGGGCTACGGAAATGTGGCATCGGGGCCGACCTCTGACACACAGGGCAGGAGGAACAATAATTTTCTATGTCCTTCATCACCCCAGGCCAATAGAATCTCTGTAATACCCTCTCTCGGGTTTTCTCTGTCCCCAGATGACCTCCAAGAATGTGCCCATGGGCCAACTCCAACACCAACTTCCTGTAAGGTTTGGGCACCACAAGCTGCTCAACGGTTTCTTCTGCCCTTTTTGCCACCCGATACAGTAGGTCCTTCTCTACGCTGAAGTATGGGTAAGTGCAGGTATTATCTGGGTTCACTAACTCGCCATCTATTTCCACTACGTTTTCCCGTGCCTTTATTAGGGCGGGGTCTTTTAACTGTTCTGTGGCAAAATTTTCCCTGTGAACCTCAAGATCAGAAAACTCCACAGACGGTAGGTTTTCGTCTGAGGAGGTGGGCTCCTCTCCAGTTTCTTGAGTCTCCCCTGCCAATACTGACAAGGGAAATTCGGGAGAGTCCTCACCACTCTCAGAGGAGTTCTGGCTATCACATTCCTGGTACATAGGGGCAACAGTGGGGGGCTCAGGATCATCCCACAGTTCCCAGAACTTCGGAAAATCCCTTCCCACAATGGCATCATGCGGTAATTGAGATACTAACCCCACTGGATGAGAGAGGGTACCTTTGGGGGTCTCGAAACACACTGTAGTCACTGGATACTCTCGGGTGTCCCCATGCACACAAATAACAGCTACCTTGCTATTCCCAGAGACCTCTGTTTTAACTAATTCAGCCTTTATCAGGGTCACAAGGCTACCTGAATCCAGCAATACCACAACATTTCTACCATTAATACACATTTTGCATAAATGTTTCTCAGTTCCCCGAATGGCAGTGCATGCGACTGTCGCACACAGCGACTGACGTCTGTCCGTCAGAAAGTCACATTGCATGGGTTCCTCCACAACCGGGCAATTTGCTGCAATATGTCCCGCTTGCCGGCAGCGGTAGCAAACAATCCATTTGGCTGCCTCTTGAGCCCCTGACTTCCCAGGCTGTTCTCGCCAAACTTTGGGTAGAGCTCCCACCCTCTCACTCTCTCCACCCTCACCCCTTGGAATCCTCTTATCCGCCCCTGGGGATGGTCTGGTCTTAGGGTGGAAAGTCCGAGAGTCTCTGGAAGAGGCCGTCAGGTTCTCTGTAGCCAAGTATTTCTCTACACGATCCACAAGACCACCGGCCGTCTCTGGGTCTCCATGGCTTACCCACTTTTGGATGGCAGTAGGAAGAGCTCTCAAAAACCGATCCATTACAACACGTTCCACAATCTCTGGTGCGGACAAAGTCTCTGGCTGTAGCCACTTCCTGCTCAGGTGAATGAGATCATACATTTGAGACCTGGGGGGTTTTCCAAGCTGGAAAGTCCAGTTATGCACACGCTGAGCCCGGACAGCCAGGGTGACACCCAGCCTTGCCAATATTTCAGCTTTTAGCATCACATAGTCTTTTGCTTGGTCAGGCTCTAGGTCATAGTAAGCCTTCTGCGATTCACCAGTTAACAGAGGAGCCACCAGTCCAGCCCACTGCTCCTCAGGCCACTTTTCTCTTTCAGCAGTCCTTTCAAATGTGGTCAAAAATACCTCTGGATCATCCTCTCCAGTCATTTTTGTCAATAAACGACTCACCCCAAAGGACGCGGTATTAGTGGGACGGCTTTCCTCACTGGTCTGCGGACGTTGCTGCATTACTGCTTCCATTTGTTGTAGTCTCTGCTCTTGCTTCTGTAACAGGTCTATGAAGCGGGCCTCAGATTGCTGCTGGGCTTGTTGCTGAGCTTCCAGACTCTGTTGGTGAGCTTGCTGCTGGGCTGCAAGGCTCTGTTGATGAGCTTGCTGCTGGGCTGCAAGGCTCCTTTGCAAACCTGCATTTGTCTGCTGTTGATTGGCATTTGCTAGAGCCAGCTGTTTCAGTATCTCCTCCATGCTGGCTTAAAAAAAACTGCCACTGGTTCTCCACCAACTGTGAGGGGGTTAACTCGGTAGCGGGTGTGTGTGACCCCCTGGTTGGGCTCCCCACACAAAAACAGGGCCAGCAGACGGAGGTTGTGGTTTTCAAAATCAAAAGGTGCGGTTTATTTCTCTATGTACAGTGACAAAAACACAGCAAAGCCAAAAAGAAACAAACAAAAATAAATCCTGGTCAGCTTGACCTCTGACTAAACATGCAGGTTTCCTAACTAACAACTGGGATCAGCCTGGTGCTGTCCTAGTCCCTAAGTCCCTGGTTTAGTCAATGTCCAAACAAATAGCCACACAGGCTTTGTCTCACCGCACAGGGGTTCACTCTCCCTAGACAGTCCACACAGGTCTGGTTCCAGGCATGAGCAAACACCTAATGAAGCTGGGAGTTTTTATAGAGGCCTTAAACGAGCTGACAAGCTTCAGCTGGTCTCATCAACTCCCTGCCTGCACGACGCCCAGCCCTCTCCCTAGATGTATGAATCATCCATGAGCCCACTAGCCTCAGCTGGGCTTCATCAACTCCCTCCCTAGTTGTATAAGTCGGCATAAAGCCTGAATCTGGGAGAAATATATTTACCCCCCTGGATGCAACCAGGTGACTTTACCTTCCTGCTGTCACAGAAGATATAACCAAGCCAATGGTGCAGCAGAAACATGTAGCACAGTGAGGAAGGTTTGTGGTCCAGGACAATAGGACACCTAAAATTAGAAGCAGCTTGCATTACACTAACAGTGTAGCACAAGCCGGGGCGGACTCTTTCCGTGCTGCCCTCCTGCAAAGTGCTGCCCTAGGCTTGGGCCTTGTTGGCCTAGGCCAGGATACAGTGTTGCTCGGGGACTCTTAGACATAGCCAAGGAAACTTGGGAGGGGGAGTAGACACCCCACAAAAGTGTAATTGAGCATATCGCTCAAATGCAGGACAGGATTGCAGCAGTCATACCGGTGGCGAAAGAACATTTACTGCAGGCCCAACAGAGAATATACAACAGGGGGGCCCAACTCCGTGTTTTCTCACCTGGTGACAGGGTCCTTGTGTTAGTTCCCACTGTTGAGAGCAAGTTCCTGGCTAAGTGGCAGGGTCCCTTTGAAGTAATTGAAAGAGTTGGGGAGGTCAATTACAAGGTGTATCAACCAGGTAAAAGGAAGCCCGAACAGATTTACCACATAAACCTGTTAAAGCCCTGGAAGGATAGACTGGCATTAACTGCAAAGGTCCCTCCCGGTAACACTTAAGGGTACTGATTCCCCTCTGATCCCTGAGGTCATGATTCCAGACACCCTGTCATATTCCCAAAAACAGAGAGTTCCTGATAAGGAATAGAGAGAAAATTTCAGAGTTGCCTGGCACGACTTCAGCAGTTCAGCATGATATTGTTACTGAACCTGGGGTCCATGTCAAGCTCAAACCGTACCGAATTCCTGAAGCGAGGAGAAAGGTCATCAGTGATGAAGTTAAAAGAATGTTGGAGCTAGATGTCATTGAGGAATCCAATAGTGATTGGTCTAGCCCTATCGTGTTAGTCCCAAAACCGGATGGCACTTGGAGGTTCTGTAATGACTTCAGGAAGCTTAATGCAGTGACAAAGTTTGACACGTACCCAATGCCCAGAGTAGACGAACTTATAGACCGACTTGGCAAGGCTCGCTATCTGACCACTTTGGACTTGACAAAAGGTTATTGGCAAATACCCCTGACTGATAGCGCCAAAAAGAAGACTGCATTTGTGACCCCGGAGGGTTCCTTTCAATATAACAAAATGCCTTTTGGGTTGCAAAATGCCCCAGCGACATTTCAGAGGGCCATGGACAGGACCCTAAGACCTCACAGACGATATGCAGCAGCCTATCTAGATGACATAGTGGTACATAGCACTGACTGGGAGTCTCACTTGCCCCGTGTCCAGGCTGTCCTTGATTCCCTCTTCAAAGAAGGGTTTACGGCAAATCCCCAAAAATGTGCCATTGGTCTAGAGGAAGCCAAGTATTTGGGCTACACTATTGGCCGTGGTGTCATAAAGCCCCAGGTGAATAAAATAGAAGTCATCCAGGAGTGGCAACGTCCTGCAAACAAGAAGCAGGTCAGGGCCTTTCTTGGCATTGCGGAGTATTATAGAAGATTTATCCCAAATTTTGCAACTATAGCTGCCCCACTGACAGACCTTATGAAAGGGAAAGACTCCGTAATGGTAAAATGGTCCTCAGTAGCAGAGAAATCTTTCCAAGTTCTGAAGAAGGCTCTTTGTGCCCAGCCAGTATTGTACTCCCCCGATTTCTCCAAAGATTTTTTGGTTCAGACAGATGCGTCTGATGTTGGTATCGGGGCAGTACTATCACAGGTACACAATGGGGAAGAACACCCTGTGGTGTACCTAAGCAGAAATCTCAATGACCATGAAAAAAAGTATGCAGTCATTGAAAAGGAATGTTTAGCCATAAAGTGGGCCGTGGACACGCTCAGGTACTGCTTGTTGGGGCGCCAGTTTGAGTTGATAACTGACCATGCTCCCCTGAAATGTATGGCCCAAAAGAAGGAGACTAATAGACGGGTGAACCAGTGTTTTTTGGCCCTACAAGATTACTCCTTTACTGTAAAACACAGGCCAGGTGTTGAGATGGGGAATGTAGATGCCCTGTCCCGTGTTCACTACTGTTGGGCTACAGGTGTTCCAACCCTGGGGTTGAAACAAGGGGGGAGGATGTGTAGCAGAGCATCCCAGAGAGAGCCTGGGAAGGTCCTGTTCAGGGTTTATACATTTCCCAGGCTCCTCTCATATACATTCAGGGACCTCTGATCCAGGATCCAGTTCGGGTCTTGGCCCTCTTCCCCAGGCCAATTTAAGCTCACGGCCTTTGCTCTGCCTGGGAAACACAGATAGTGCTGGTCTGTGGGAGCAAGGAGGTTGGTGAACACTTTTGGAGCAGTTTATGAGGAAGCTGACAAGCGGTAGGCTTGTTCAGCCTGGTAGTGAGGGCTTGTATATATAGTATAGTTAGAGCCGAGACAGGGCTAGGGTTTTGTTTATTTTTGTTCTGTTTGTTTTTTCTGCACACTGTACAGCACCTGTATAGAGAAGCCCGGAGCTTATACGAGGTATAGGCAGAGGGCTGGCATGACTCTGGAGTGGCAGGGAACCTAGGGGTTAATAGTTAGGGGAGTGGAGAAAGTGTGAGGAGTGGGGGGTGGCCTGTGTAGTTAGTTTTCCCGGGCTAGGAGGAGCTACGGGAAAGGACAGGTCACTCGTGGGGCAGCACATTGAGAGGAAGCTTGTGTCCCAGCTTCTCTCTTCCACCAGCATGTCTGACATGGCAGACTTCATTGCGCAATTGCGCTCAGCGGTGGTCTCCAGAGGGGCAGACTGGATCCAGGCACAGATCGCGGCCATCGCCCGGGAGCCGGATCAGGATCCAGATGAAGGTACTTCTGGGGGCCGACGTGCTAGGAGGTCAAGGCCTCCTGAGCGCTTCTCTCCCCCCTGTTCCCCCCGAGCTCAGCGCCATTTTTGGAGCCCACCTCAGGTGGCCCCTCCAGGCACCCCTGCCCCGGCACCCATTCTGGCGGCAAGGGGTGGCGCTGGGAGAAATCCCCGGCGCAGCTTCCCCCCCCCCCGTCCCACCAACGCGTCGCGGAAGAGTGGATCGTGCGGCTGCCCCTGGCGATGCTCCGGTCAGGGAGGCAGCCCGGCCTGGAAGAAGTCGCCCGCGGGCGCCGGCCTTAGGTCCAGTGCGGCCGGCAGTCCCCCCCACAACTCGGCTTCCCAGGATGGTCTCGCTCTCCGGTTGGGGTGCGGAGCTGGGATGGAGGACGACAGGATGCCTGATCGCAGAACTTCGGGTGCTGCTGGAGCAGGAGCGAGGCGAGGCCCGGGGGCTGGGAACGGTGCTTCAGGACCTGGAGCCGGCGCCTCTTTGTTTGTGGTCCCGTCGGTGGCAAGTCAGCTTGATGCAGCTGTCCTCCGGTCGGAAGGGGAACTTTCCAGCTCCGAGGACGAGCGGTGGGATGTAGACGCAACGGTGGATGCAGGACGTGCGGCTGTGGGACCTTCTCCTGTGCAGCCGGGTAAGTCACACGCTAACACTCTTTCTTCTTTGCAGGCTGTATTGGGAGGTTTGCTGGGGTTTGGGACGGGGGGCGGCGGGGGCAGGGTGTTTCCCCTCTCCCACCAGTGTTGGTTAGTACCCCTGCACCTCATGCGGCGGCCGCCGTACTTAGTTGTACCTCCCTTGGGGGTGGTCCCCAAAAAGGAGTCGGGAAAATTCCGGTTAATCCCCCATTTATCGTTTCCGAAGGGGGGTCGGTCAACGATGCCATTGACCCAGAGGCCTGCTTGGTGTCATATACTTCATTTGATGCGGCCGTGTGCTGGGTCAGGCGGTATGGCAAGGGGGCTCTTATGGCAAAGACGGATGTGGAAGCGGCGTTTCGGCTTCTGCCCGTTCACCCTGACAGTTTTTACCTGTTGGGATGCATGTGGCAGGACTCGTTCTACGTTGACCAATGTTTGCCGATGGGCTGTTCGGTCTCATGCTCGCTGTTTGAGACGTTCAGTTCATTCCTGGAATGGGTGGTCCGGGATGTGTCGGGCATCAATTCTATCATCCATTATTTGGATGATTTTTTGTGCGTGGGTCCTCCGTCGTCGGGGGTGTGCGGGGTCTTGCTGGCTACATTGCAGCATGTCGCTGATCATTTTGGGGTTCCTTTGGCGCCGGATAAGACGGTGGGTCCGGTGTCCATGATTAGTTTTCTGGGAATTGTGATTGATTCCCGGGCCATGGAGTGCCGCTTGCCGGAGGACAAGTTGCATGACCTTCAGGCTGCGGTTTGTTCAATGGCTGGTGTACGGAAAATTCAGTTGCGGCAGCTTCAGTCCCTGTTGGGAAAGCTGAATTTTGCCTGTCGAATCATTCCGATGGGTCGGGTGTTTTGCCGCCAGCCTGTCGTCTGCTACGGCGGGTGTGTTTTCCCCCAGGCATTACATCACTCTCAAACGGGAGCACCGGGAGGACCTGCGTGTTTAGCAGGTCTTTTTGGATTCATACAATGGCTGGTCGGTATGGATGGGAGGCCCCGTGAGCAATTTTGACCTGGATTTTTATACCGATGCGGCCGGGTCGTCTGGTTTTGGGGCGTACGTTGCGGGGCGGTGGTGTGCGGATAAGTGGCCTGAGGATTGGCGGGGGGCTGGGTTCCTGCGCAACTTGGTTTTGCTGGAACTGTTCCCGGTCGTTGTGGCGTTGGAAATTTGGGGTGATATCTTTCGGGATCGGAAGATTCGCCTTCACTGTGACAATTTGGGGGTGGTGCAGGTTATTAACAACATTAATGCTTCCTCGTTGCCAGTTGTGCGCTTGTTGCGTTACTTGGTATTGCGCTGCTTGCAAATTAATGTTTTTCTTTATGCAGTGCACATTCCGAGGACTACTAACGCGGTGGCTGATGCTTTGTCTCGATTTCAGTGGAAAAGGTTCCGGAGTTGGCACCGGGAGCGGAGCAACACGGGTTTCCTTGTCCCCAGCATCTCTGGCACCTGGCGTTGGAACCATCGCAGGTCTGATACAGAATTCTGTGAGCAGTGGTACGTGGTCTGCATATGCAAAGGTCTGGCGGGAGTGGTGTGATCTGCTGAGTAGAGTGGGGCATGTGTCAGGGGAAGGGGTAGTTCCCTTATTGTTATACTTCATTGGTTTGTGTTTTGAGAGGGGGGTGTCAGCCTCGGCCATGAATAGGAAGATGGCTGGCTTGGCTTTTTGGTTTAAAATGATGGGGGGTGGGGATCCCACGAAGTTGTTCGGGGTTTGCCAGGCTTTGAAGGGTTACAGGAAGGGCAGGAGGTCCCATGACAGCAGGCGCCCGGTCACGTTTCCCATGTTACACCAGTTGCTGGTTCAGGTGAGTAGGGTTTGTTCTTCCATCTATGAAGCCAGCCTGTTTAGGGCAGCTTTTGCGTTAGCCTTTTATGGAGCTTTCCAGTTAAGTGAACTGGTCAGCCCTTCTAGGAGGGTTGGGGGTGGTATTCTGGCATGTGACGTTCGTTGTGAGGTTTCGGCAGTGGCGATTTACCTGCAGCGGTCTAAGACGGACCAATTGGGAAAAGGTAAGTAAGTTCACGTGTACGAGGTCCCATCGGCGTTAGTTTGTTCGGTGTCAGCAGTACGGGATTTCTTGGCGGTACGCCCGCCTGTGGGGGGGTCGTTTTTGGTGCACCGGGGCGGCTTGTCCTTATCGGTGTTCCAGTTTCGTTCAGTGTTCCAGAAGTGTTTGGTGGAGGGGGGGTACGACCCTTCGGATTATTCGGCACACTCCTTCTGCATCAGGGCTGCCACTGAGGCAGCCAGATGGGGTTTGGACAAGTCGGTCATAAAACGGATAGGGCGCTGGGAATCGGAACGTTTTAAGCTGTATGTTTGCCCTCAATTGGTTTAGTTGATTAGTATGTAAGGTTATCTTGGGAGTATCTTGGGAGTGGGGTTGGAACTGTTATATGGTGGTGGTGGTGGTTCCATGTGCTCAAATTTTTTCTTTCAGAACATCCCGTTGGCCTTGTGTGGATCATGGGCCACTCATATGTTTATTGGGGAGCCCAAAGGGCAGACGTTCGGCCGAACGGCCGCCAGTTGGGAGTTCCAAGGGAGTTGGCGAAGGTGCGCTGGTGGAGCAAGGTGTTACCGGAGGTTCATAAATATTCCCGCCTGGATCGGGCCCCTGATGTATTAGTACTGCATGTCGGGGGTAATGATTTGGGAGTCAGGTCCATGCGGCATTTGGTCAGGGATATTAAATTTGATGTGCTGCGTATTCGTGCTGACTTTCCCCACACCCTGGTAGTGTGGTCTGATATTATTGGCCGCACGTCTTGGAGGTGGGCTCGGTCAGTGGACAGGATTAATAGGGCCCACATCAAAGTGAACAAGGAGGTGGGCAGATTTGTTGTACGTAACGGGGGGCTGGTGGTCCGTCATAGGGACTTAGAAGTGGACACTGTGCGGTACCTTAGGGGGGATGGTGTTCATCTAAATGCTGTGGGGATTGATTTTTGGTGTATGGCGTTGCAGGATGGCATCCAAAGGGCCCTTCGTTGTGTAGGTCGTCCACAGGTGTAAGGTCTCACACCTGTGGGCGGTGGCAGTTGGGGATTCTTGGAGGCAGTAGACAATTTGACCAATTTGGCATAAGTGGGGAACCATCAAGGTATGGGATCCTCGGGTGATGCCAGCTAACCGTGGTTTAGCTGTCATCGGTTGATGGGTACCAGCGTGGGGAAGGTTCAGAATGTATGATCCTTGAGCCGGTGCACTGCGGCTGGGATCTTTGAGGGCCACGCTGGTACGAGGAAAATTAGGTCAATGCCTTCAATTGTCTCCAACAGGGTGCAACTATATCTGTAAAGGATTGTTCGTGTGATTTAAATATGTTTTTGGTTTATTGTCATGGTTTAATTTGTTAATAAAATGGCCAAGCGGACAATTTTACTCCAAAATGGTTGTCATCTGGTTATTTATAAGTTAAGGTATAATTTTGGGGTAATAATGTTATGGAGGTTTATCTGACTTACTATAGTCAAGAGAAGCCCGGAGCTGATACGAGGTATAGGCAGAGGGCTGGCATGACTAGAGTAGCTGGGAACCTAGGGGTTAATAGTTAGGGGAGTGGAGAAAGTGTGAAGAGTGGGGGGTGGCCTGTGTAGTTAGTTTTCCCGGGCTAGGAGGAGCTACGGGAAAGGACAGGTCACTCGTGGGGCAGCACATTGAGAGGAAGCTCCCACCCTCCCGACCCCTTTTTTAGGATGTGATGTTAGATATATGGGTGTAGGCGGTTTGGGGATTCTTGGAGGCAGTAGACAATTTGACCAATTTGGCATAAGTGGGGAACCATCAAGGTATGGGATCCTCGGGTGATGCCAGCTAACTGTGGTTTAGCTGTCATCGGTTGATGGGTACCAGCGTGGGGAAGGTTCAGAATGTATGATCCTTGAGCCGGTGCACTGCGGCTGGGATCTTTGAGGGCCACGCTGGTACGAGGAAAATTAGGTCAATGCCTTCAATTGTCTCCAACAGGGTGCAACTATATCTGTAAAGGATTGTTCGTGTGATTTAAAGATGTTTTTGGTTTATTGTTATGGTTTAATTTGTTAATAAAATAGCCAAGCGGCCAATTTTACTCCAAAATGGTTGTCGCCTTGTTATTTATAAGTTAAGGTATAATTTTGGGGTAATAATGTTATGGAGGTTTATCTGACTTACTATAGTCAAGACTTTGTATATAGCACCAATAAACACTGCACTGTTTTTCACTTATCCTATGGACTTGGTATCTGTGCCTGCTCATCCCAGGGAGCTTTTGTACCTGCTACCTGTCCCCCAGGTTACAATATATATATATTTAGGAAAATTAATAATAATTAATAATAATAATTAAAAAAAATCAACAAAATAATGAAAGGTTCTATTATATATACATGATTGATTAAAACTATTGTAAATAATTAAATATGCTTTTGGGCTTTAAAAAAATTACTAGATTACATTTTCACAATTTTCATTGTTAACAAACTATAAACAATTAAATCAATTGATTAATAATATCTGTAACGGCACCCCAAGTATGAAAGGGGTTAACGCCGTTTAGGATATACCCTCTCTGGACACACATCCACTGCCAATCCTCCACAGTCAGGCGACCGCTTCCCATAGGATTAATCCTTCCAAACATACGAGACAAACACTCTGTATGAAGTTTCCAACTGGACTGACAATCTTTAATGACAAACTCCCAGTTTTATACACCCAGAGAGGAGGTTCTTACATTCTCCTCAGACAAAACACCTTTGACCAGACCTAATTTACATGAGCTACAGTGATGACTCAGACACATGACCTTTAGGCTAGCCTCACTGTCTCCCAATACACATCTGACATCTTAGCAGACACAGGTGGGGGCTGGATGTGGTGACATTAGCATCTAACAGTATGTGTCCCAACATCATGAAGGAGTCACTTTTCAGTTAACCTGTTGAGTTCATAATCAAACAGTAAATAGTTCTTTACAGTATCCTGGGAAATATTGTGGAAAAATATCACTGTCCCATTTTAAAGCAATCCAAGACATATTCTTAATGTCCATTATTTTCTTGCTCACCCTGTGCCCAAAGTGACCCCTGTCACACATCTCCCCTTTCGGCAGGAGACTAACACAGGAGGAGACCCCAGACGGGTTGACTCCGAAGTTAATCCATAGTTCCATTCCTCTAATGCCTGGACAACCCATCAGCTTGGCCGTTTTGCTTACCGGGTCAGTAGCTGTTGGTGACGTTGTAAGGTTGCAGGGCGAATAATGGAATTCAGTTATGGAACAGTCACTTGCTTTGCTCTCTCAATGGCTCCCAAAACTTGTTGCTGATGCTCTTGGGAGTGGTAAGGCAGAACCTAGGCGCAAATCCCATTTAACCTTTTGACAATTTCAGCCTGTTTGTGCATTTCAATGTTCAAGCCATGGGACATCTCATAATACATGACGTAGTGTCGTTGCATCTCCGATTTCTCCCTGGCCAACTTGTCACATTCCAATTCTAGACTGTGATATTTTCCCTGATCTAAGGTACATGTCGGGGAAGATAGTCTTACCCAGTTCTCAGCCGTAAGCGGGCCGGTTCCAGCAGCATGGGTCTGGGCACAGGTAGTCACTGGGTTGGCTTCAGCGGGGCCCATCGGGGCGTAAGCAGAAACGAGGGGGGCCAAATCATTCCCCAGTAGTACATCCGCTGACAAATCCTTCATCACCCCCACATTCACGTGTCCCGAACCAACCCCCCAATCCAGGTGAACACGGGCAACGGGTAGCCGGAAGATGGTACCTCTCGCTAATCTTACGGCTACAGTGTCTCCGGTGTGTTAGCTCTCTGGGATGAGGTTCTTCTGTAGTAGGGACATGGTGGCACCAGTATCACGTAGGCCATTGGCTACCTTTCCATTGACCCAGACAGTCTGCCTGTGTTGCTGCCTGTTGTCCCGGTTAGCTGCTTGTATTGGATCAGTCTCGTGCAGGATGCTCCAATGTTCTTCCTCCTCAACGCAGTGGGCCGCAGGCATGGATGTGCGGGGGCTCCCCCTTGCTGGCTGTCTCCATGACTGGGACTGTCTGGCTGGATTCAACGGACACTCTGGCTTTTTGTGCCCTAGCTGTTTACACCAAAAACACCTGATGGGTAGGGATGGGCCCGGTGCTCGATTCGAACCCACGTTCGAATCGAGCACCGGGCGTTAGCTCGCTCGGCGAGCCCAGAACTATTTGGGCCGTTCGTATCACATTCGTGTGATGCGAGCGGCCCCGCAATGCATTGCGGCCGGCGCGGCCGGCGCAGTGCATTGCTGGCTGATGATTGGCCAAGCATGCACTGTGACCCCGCATGCTTGGCCAATCACAGCGCCCGAAACTCGGAGAGCAATAATTGGCTACAGGCAGGACGCCTGTAGCCAATTACAGCTCACGGGC
Organism: Rana muscosa; assembly: GCA_029206835.1. Taxonomy (NCBI): domain Eukaryota; kingdom Metazoa; phylum Chordata; class Amphibia; order Anura; family Ranidae; genus Rana; species Rana muscosa. The sequence goes on along the minus strand of CM055117.1, from coordinate 91,001,197 downwards.
TTTAGTACACGCCCCACCATTTAAAAGGCCGCCACGCCGTCGGCCCCGGTCACATGAGTTCCGGCTTTAGGAGAGATCAGTCTGCTGATTCTGTCTTTGCTTGATACTGAAAGATTTGCTCTTCTTTGCTAAACCATTGGCTATTTCTTTTCTAAACCATTGCTACCTAAGTCATTGATCGTTCATTGCTGCTGATTGCACAGTTAGTGTGTTATTAGCTGCTGCTGGGGATTAGTCTGGTGCGTGCTTACTGTTAGTACAGTATTGCAGTAGTACCAACCGCAGTGCTGTTAGCACAGCATTGCACCCCAACAGCACCCATAGGACTTCTAGTGTGTTAGTGGCAGCAAACAGAGCTCCTATATTTTCTTCTCAGCAGCACCCATAGGACTTCTAGTGTGTTAGTGGCATCACACAGAGTTCCTATATTTTCATCTCAGAAGCACCCATAGGACTTCTAGTGTGTTAGTGGCATCAAACAGAGCTCCTATATTTTCATCTCAGCAGCACCCATAGGACTTCTAGTGTGTTAGTGGCAGCAAACAGAGCTCCTATATTTTCATCTCAGAAGCACCCATAGGACTTCTAGTGTGTTAGTGGCATCACACAGAGCTCCTATATTTTCTTCTCAGAAGCACCCATAGGACTTCTAGTGTGTTAGTGGCATCACACAGAGCTCCTATATTTTCATCTCAGCAGCACCCATAGGACTTCTAGTGTGTTAGTGGCAGCAAACAAAGCTCCTATATTTTCATCTCAGAAGCACCCATAGGACTTCTAGTGTGTTAGTGGCATCACACAGAGCTCCTATATTTTCTTCTGAGAAGCACCCATAGGACTTCTAGTGTGTTAGTGGCATCACACAGAGCTCCTATATTTTCTTCTCAGCAGCACCCATAGGACTTCTAGTGTGTTAGTGGCATCACACAGAGCTCCTATATTTTCATCTCAGAAGCACCCATAGGACTTCTAGTGTGTTAGTGGCATCACACAGAGCTCCTATATTTTCTTCTCAGCAGCACCCATAGGACTTCTAGTTAGGGTGCCCACGTGTCCCGGATTGCCCGGGATCGTCCCTGACTAGAGATTTTAGTCCCGTGTCCCAGGCAGCTCATTCCGGGACAATACAGACGTCCCGGAATGAAAAAAAAACAGTGACCACTGACTGACCAGACCACACCAGTCCGCTCCGCCTGTCCACCGCCACCACCTTATAATTTTATCACACAGCACACTGATGATTACAATACACATAGGCTCAGGCTGCCACTGCCAGTCTGGTTGCTAGGCTAGGGGCCGCTCCGCGTCTAGCAACCAGTGACGTCAGCTGAGCTGAGGCCTGTCACTCAGTCTCAGTGTGTGCAGTGAGTGAACCCGCCCGGCGCACACTACGCTGAGTATGAGAGCAGCGCGCGCGCCTCCCTCCGCAGCCACCACCAGCAGGAGCCAGCACAGAGTGAGTGACCGTGATGCCAGTGACCAGTGCACTCAGACAGAGCCAATAACCTGTGCACAGCCAGCCAGCCTGAGCCTCGTTGTCCGGTCGGTCCGAGTCCTCCTCCAGCTCCAGTCACAGTGACGCCAGTGACCACTTAGACTGTGCCAGTCTGAGCCACTCTCCTGTACAGCCAGCCAGCGTGAGCCTCCGGGGATCTCTACTGGGCACCTGAGTCTGACCCTTCACAGCACAGAGCAGCTGACAACAGCGATGTTCCCCGATCAGTGTGATCGCACAGTGAGTATTATTCTAGTAGGGGGGGATCTGCCAGCCTCTGCCCACACCATAAGGAGAACCGCCTGGGACACACTGGATTGTCAGAGGGAGTTGTAAAAGTTCTATAGAGCTGTCTGTTAGATGGATGAGCCTGTGCCTCCTTGTCTGTCACTTTCTTCACCTCCCCCCTCCCTAACCTGCCAGCTTGGAATGCTCCGCAGTGGCCCTGCTAGAAGAATCATAAATCACTGTGAGGAAACCATGAAGGAGTGCTCAGGAGGGAGGGGGGAATGTACACAGCTGCCTGTGTGTTTGTACATCTCTACTGCCTGTGTGTGTGCTACACTGAGACATGAGACAACAGTAGCTGTGTGCAGAGACCCACTCACAGCATGTCACTGTACACAGAGAGACAGTCCCTGACCTGGAGACCAGTCCCTCTCCTTCACCCCCTCCTGAGTATGGCATTATCCCTGATTAATAGGGACAGTCCCTGTTTTATAAACCAGCCCTTCTGTCCTTTTATTGTCTTCTGTCCCTCTACCAAGTGTAACTATCATAGTTCTAATCCTTGTTTGGTAAGCAGTCCCTGATGTATGGAGAAGGTCCACGTTATATATTAAAGAAACGGTCCTTATTATCCACTTGCTCTCCGAAAGATTTACCCCTTCCTAATGACCAGGCCATTTTTTGCAAAACGTCACTGCGTTATTTTAACTGACATTTGCGCAGTCATGCGACGCTGTAACCAAACAAAATGTATGTCCTTTTTTTCCCACAAATAGAGCTTTCTTTTGGTGGTATTTGATCACCTCTGCGGTTTTAATTTTTGCGCTATAAACAAAAAACACAGACAATTTTGAAAAAATATTTTTTTTACTTTCTGCTATAAAACATCCAATAAAAAAAATTGAAAAAAAATATAATTTCTTCATCAATTTAGGCCAATATGTGTTCTACATATTTTTTGGAAAAAAAATCCCAATAAGCCTTTATTGATTGATTTGCGCCTATATAGTTATAGCATCTACATGCAACATTTATGGAATTTTTATTTATTTTTCTTCTATTCGTAATGGTGGCAAACAGCGACTTATAGCGGGACTGCAATGTTGCAGTGGACAAATTGGACACTATTTGGAACTAAATTGGAACTATTTCATTATATATTACAATGTAGTAACAGAAATAATGTGATTTGATCATCCTGACACCATATCAAGCATGGTGTCAGGATGATTAAAGTGCTAACACCAGGCATTCGCCCAACAAATCACCTGCTGACAAATTCCCTGTCAACTCCCGAGACTACATTCCACCTCGCACACCACCATCCATCTGCCAGTTGCCTCCACCCCCCTGGTCATTGGCAAAAGGTTGTTCCATGAAACCAGTCCCTCAAGAAGAGGGGGGGGGGGTGTCCCTGAATGGCAGTTTGGAAATGTGGTCACCCTACTTCTAGTGTGTTAGTGGCATCACACAGAGCTCCTATATTTTCATCTCAGAAGCACCCATAGGACTTCTAGTGTGTTAGTGGCATCACACAGAGCTCCTATATTTTCTTCTCAGCAGCACCCATAGGACTTCTAGTGTGTTAGTGGCATCACACAGAGCTCCTATATTTTCTTCTCAGAAGCACCCATAGGACTTCTAGTGTGTTAGTGGCATCACACAGAGCTCCTATATTTTCATCTCAGCAGCACCCATAGGACTTCTAGTGTGTTAGTGGCAGCAAACAGAGCTCCTATATTTTCATCTCAGAAGCACCCATAGGACTTCTAGTGTGTTAGTGGCATCACACAGAGCTCCTATATTTTCTTCTCAGCAGCACCCATAGGACTTCTAGTGTGTTAGTGGCAGCAAACAGAGCTCCTATATTTTCATCTCAGAAGCACCCATAGGACTTCTAGTGTGTTAGTGGCATCACACAGAGCTCCTATATTTTCATCTCAGAAGCACCCATAGGACTTCTAGTGTGTTAGTGGCATCACACAGAGCTCCTATATTTTCTTCTCAGCAGCACCCATAGGACTTCTAGTGTGTTAGTGGCAGCAAACAGAGCTCCTATATTTTCTTCTCAGCAGCACCCATAGGACTTCTAGTGTGTTAGTGGCATCACACAGAGCTCCTATATTTTCATCTCAGAAGCACCCATAGGACTTCTAGTGTGTTAGTGGCATCACACAGAGCTCCTATATTTTCTTCTCAGCAGCACCCATAGGACTTCTAGTGTGTTAGTGGCATCACACAGAGCTCCTATATTTTCTTCTCAGCAGCACCCATAGGACTTCTAGTGTGTTAGTGGCATCACACAGAGCTCCTATATTTTCTTCTCAGAAGCACCCATAGGACTTCTAGTGTGTTAGTGGCATCACACAGAGCTCCTATATTTTCTTCTCAGCAGCACCCATAGGACTTCTAGTGTGTTAGTGGCATCAGACAGAGCTCCTATATTTTCTTCTCAGAAGCACCCATAGGACTTCTAGTGTGTTAGTGGCATCACACAGAGCTCCTATATTTTCTTCTCAGCAGCACCCATAGGACTTCTAGTGTGTTAGTGGCAGCAAACAGAGCTCGTATATTTTCATCTCAGAAGCACCCATAGGACTTCTAGTGTGTTAGTGGCATCACACAGAGCTCCTATATTTTCTTCTCAGCAGCACCCATAGGACTTCTAGTGTGTTAGTGGCAGCAAACAGAGCTCCTATATTTTCTTGTCAGCAGCACACATAGTACCTATAGTGTGTTAGTGTCAGCACCCATAGGACCTACAGTGTGTTGTGAGCACACATAGGAGCTCTATTTTTTATACTATATACACTAATGACTACAATGGCTGGAAGACCGCCAAGGAGAGGCAGAGCGTGCCGAGGCAAGAACACAGGGCAGGCAGGCTCTGTTTCTAGAGACAACAGTGCTGGCCGTGGACGTGGTCGTGCATCGTCATCAGCACGTGGCCATGGGACACGCTTGTCTTTGTTTTCGGCAGCTGGACATGTGGAGCCGCATCATGCCGAAGGCTTGGCAGAATGGATGACCAAGCCCTCCTCATCCTCCTCATCCTCTCTCACCCAGGCTCAGGGTACTGGCAGAGCAGCTGCCAACGCGTACTCAATGGCATCATCAGCCACCCCTTCCCTAGACCCACCATGTCCTCCTGAGGAGTCCCCCGAACTGTTTGAGCACAGTGTTGGGTACATGCTCCAGGAGGATGCCCAACGATTCGAAGGCTCGGATGATGATACCCAGCTTGAGGAAGTCAGTAGTGTGCGCGCAGAGAGAGGGGATGCTGAAGGACAGCAATCTGGCAGTACTGTTCCACCAGCTGCAGCTTACTGCCAGGTTTGCTCTAGTGGTGAAGAGGGAGGGGATGATGAGGTCACTGACTCCACGTGGGTGCCTGAAGGGAGAGAGGAGGAGGAGGAGGAGGAGGAGGAGGATGCGGCGTCACATGTCCAACGAGGCAGGATGCCCCCTGGAGGCCAGCTAGAGGCCAGCACAGCAACTGTACCACACCGCAGAGCTCCGCCTGTGCAGGGCGCTGCCTCTGCACGTTATCACAAAAGTTCTTTGGTGTGGGCCTTTTTTGAGACGAGTGCATCAGATCGCACCACTGCTATTTGCAATATTTGTCTCAAGCGTATCTCGCGTGGCCAAAACATCAGCCGCTTGGGCACCACAAGCATGAGCAGACATATGTCGACCTGCCATGCAGCTCGTTGGCAAGCACACATAAAAGACCCACACCAAAGAACAAAGCGGACCTCTCCTTGCTCCTCATCAGCTGGGATCTCCATCCCCACTATATCTTCAGTCCTCTCTGAAAGCTGCTCTGAGAGGACTGAAGGTGTAGAATTAGGTGTGTCACAACCAAGTACTTGCAGTACACCGACGTCCGATTGTAGCAGGCAAATTTCCCTGCCCCAGCTGCTGGACCGTCGAAAGAAGTATACTCCCAGCCATCCACATGCCCAGCGGTTGAATGCTAGCTTGGCTAAATTGCTAGCACTTCAACTGATGCCTTTTCAGTTGGTAGACTCGGCCCCCTTCCGTGAGTTTGTTCAATGTGCGGTTCCTCAGTGGCAGGTTCCCAAACGCCACTTTTTCTCACGGAAGGCGATTCCGTCTCTCTACCGGCATGTGGAAGGCAATGTTCATGCCTCGCTGGACAGGGCGGTCAGCGGTAAGGTGCATATTACCGCTGACTCATGGTCCAGCAGGCATGGACAGGGACGTTATTTTTCTTTCACGGCCCATTGGGTCACTCTATTGGCAGCTGGGAGGGATGCAGGACAAGGTGCAGTAGTGTTGGAGGTTGTTCCGCCACCACGCCTCCAAAATGCTACTACTGGTTGTGACACACCTCTCTCCTCCACCCCCTCCTCTTCTTCTTCCTCCATGTCCTCTTCGAGTGCTCTGTCCTCGGAACCAGCGGTGCTCCGTAGGCGTACAAGGGGCTACGCGAGTACGCAGGCAAAAAGATGCCATGCCGTGCTTGCGCTGGTGTGTTTGGGGGACAGGAGCCACACTGGGCCAGAGGTTCTGGCAGCTCTGCAGGGGCAGGCCGAGAGGTGGTTGACGCCACGCCAGCTTAAGCCAGGAATGGTCGTTTCTGACAATGGCACCAACCTCCTCTCCGCCCTGCGACAGGGGCAGCTCACCCATGTGCCCTGTATGGCTCACGTCCTCAACCTGGTGGTGCAGCGGTTCTTGGGCAGGTTCCCAGGCTTACAGGATTTCCTGAGGCAGGCCAGGAAAGTCTGTGTGCATTTCCGCCGATCTTATAATGCCAGTGCTCGGCTGACTGAGCTGCAAAAGGAGCTGAACCTGCCCAAGAACCGCCTAATATGTGACATGCCCACCAGGTGGAACTCAACGTTGGCCATGCTGCAGCGACTGCACACGCAGCAGAGGGCCATCAATGAGTACCTTTGCGACTACGGCACCAGGACAGGGTCAGGGGAGCTTGGCTTTTTTTCCCCACGCCAGTGGAGCATGATCAGGGATGCATGCACTGTCCTCTCACCATTTGAGGAGGCCACGAGGATGGTGAGCAGTGACAGTGCATGCATCAGTGACACTGTACCTCTTGTCCACCTGTTGGAGCATACGCTGCGTGGGATAATGGACAGGGCACTTGAGGCAGAACAGAGGCAGGAAGAGGAGGACTTCCTTGCCTCTCAAGGCCCCCTTTATCCAGACAGTGTTCCTTCTGTCCCACCCATCACACAGGAAGAGGATGAGGATGAGGAGGAGGAGGAGGATTGTGTGAGCATGGAGGTGGAGCCTGGCACTCAGCATCAGCAGCAGCAGTCTTTTAGGGATGATGTACAGTCCCAACAAACCAGTGGACTTGTACGTGGCTGGGAGGAGGTGGCTGGCGATCATGTCATCCTCAGTGACCCAGAAGACTCCGGACCGAATGCCTCAGCTAACCTACGCTGCATGGCCTCCCTGATCCTGCAAAGCCTGCGGAAGGATCCTCGTGTTCTTCGGATCAAGGAGAGGGACCATTACTGGCTGGCCACTCTCCTTGATCCACGGTACAAGGGTAAGGTTGCGGACCTTATCTTGCCGTCTCAGAGGGAGCAGAGGATGAGACATCTCAGGGAGGCCTTGCAGAAAGGTCTGTGCAACGCGTTCCCAGAAACTGGGAGGTTACAAACTCCTGGTCCTGGACAACGAGTTGCTGAGGCTTCGGTCAGTAGCAGAAGGAGCGGTGGGGAAGGTGGACGTCTGACCGATGCGTTCAGACAATTTTTTAGTCCGCAGCCCCAAGGTATGATCGGTTCCAGCAACCATCGCCAGCGTCTGATATACATGGTGCAGGAATACCTAGGGGCAAGGTCAGACTTGGACACCTTTCCCACCGAAAATCCTCTGGCTTACTGGGTCCTGAGGATGGATCACTGGCCAGAGCTTGCACAGTATGCAATTGAGCTACTGGCCTGTCCTGCATCCAGCGTTCTTTCCGAACGCACATTCAGTGCTGCTGGAGGATTTGTCACCGATCATAGGGTGCGCCTGTCCACCGACTCGGTTGATCGACTGACCTTCATAAAAATGAATCAGTCTTGGATCACCACCAGCTACCAGACACCTGAAGCGGATATAACGGAATAATTTATAATGTCACATCCCTTCAAGACTGCCTATGCTGATGCTGAGTGACTGTCCTGTTATGTTCACTGACTATCCTCTTCCTCCTCCTCAATGATCCATGCCACCACACCAGTGCCTAAGGCACAATTTTTCAGCCCCTGTATAACAGGGGCGTGTAATTACAATTTTTTAAAAAGATGCTTCGCAACAGGTGTGACTGCTGTGCTCCAAGTACAGTATCTGTGAGGGGTTGCAGTGTTGTGGCACCAGCACCAGTGCCTAAGGCACAATTTTTCAGCCCCTGTTGGGGCGTGTAATTACAATTTTTAGGCAATGCTTTGCAACAGGTCTCATTGCTGTGCTCAGAGTACAGTATCTGTGAGGGGTTGCAGTGTTGTGGCACCAGCACCAGTGCCTAAGGCACAATTTTTCAGCCCCTGTATAACAGGGGCGTGTAATTACAATTTTTTAAAAAGATGCTTCGCAACAGGTGTGACTGCTGTGCTCCAAGTACAGTATCTGTGAGGGGTTGCAGTGTTGTGGCACCAGCACCAGTGCCTAAGGCACAATTTTTCAGCCCCTGTTGGGGCGTGTAATTACAATTTTTAGGCAATGCTTTGCAACAGGTCTCATTGCTGTGCTCAGAGTACAGTATCTGTGAGGGGTTGCAGTGTTGTGGCACCAGCACCAGTGCCTAAGGCACAATTTTTCAGCCCCTGTATAACAGGGGCGTGTAATTAAAATTTTTTTAAAAGATGCTTCGCAACAGGTGTGACTGCTGTGCTCCAAGTACAGTATCTGTGAGGGGTTGCAGTGTTGTGGCACCAGCACCAATGCCTAAGGCACAATTTTTCAGCCCCTGTTTAACAGGGGCGTGTAATTACAAATCTTGATCTAATAGTTCACAGCAGGGCCCATTCCTGCGCCCACCAAGAGTAACTATGAGGGCCTACAGTCTTGTGGCAACACCGTCCACCACCACCACCACCACCAAAGGCCCAATTTTTCTGCCCTGTTCAACAGGTGCATGCAATTACAAATCTTGATCTAATAACTCACAGCAGGGCCCATTCCTGCACCCACCAAGAGTAACTGTGAGGGCTTACAGTCTTGTGGCAACACCGTCCACCACCACCACCACCACCAAAGGCCCAATTTTTCTGCCCTGTTCAACAGGTGCATGCAATTACAAATCTTGATCTAATAACTCACAGCAGGGCCCATTCCTGCACCCACCAAGAGTAACTGTGAGGGCTTACAGTCTTGTGGCAACACCGTCCACCACCACCACCACCACCACCAAAGGCCCAATTTTTCTGCCCGGTTCAACAGGTGCATGCAAGTACAAATCTTGATCTATTAACTTACAGCAGGGCCCATTCCTGTGCCCACCAGTCTTGTGGCTACACCAACATCTAATAGGGCAAATTTCTGCAGAGTATATACGGCAGGCCCCTACTTTCAAACATCCAACTTACAAACGACTCCTACTTGCAAACGGCAAGAGAAAACAGGAAGTGAGAGGAAATCTACCCCTAGGAAGGGAAATTCTATCCTGTTAGATTTAATTTGGGAAAAAGGTATCTCCTCTCTACTGATGCTTTATCACCAATCCTTGTTTCAATTAAAACCCCACTTTTCCAAAAACATTTGTCATTGGGACGGAAAGTGAGGTGACATGTTCTGAACAGATGTGCAAAGACAGCAAATGTTACAGGGGTGATAACCCCTCCCTATGTTCTCCAAAAAGCTTAAAAATAGATTTTTTTGGGATGGAGCTACACTTCATAATGTACCTGTTCAGATTCTACTTAAGAACAAACCTACAGTCCGTGTCTTGTTTGCACCACCTATATACTGCTGTTCAGAGTATATAGGGTTGTAGGTATAGGGTTTTATTTTGGGTGCGGGGTCCCCCTTAATATCCATACAAGACCTAAAGGGGCTGGGGTGGGGGGGGGGGTGATGGGGTAGCCATGCCATTTTTCTCAAGGATTTTCAGCCATATGGCGGCCAGGACAAGACATGACATTAAAGCCGCAAGTGGTTTTAAATGGCTTCTTTTTTTCCTTTACAAATGTCATTTTGTGCAAGGACAGTTCTAAACACGGGAAACACATGCCACTTCACAGGCATACTTTAGACACCCCCCAGGTACCATATTTAAAGGAAAATTTCACTTTTTTTTTTTCACTTTATGCATCATTAAAATGACTGCTCCCGAAAAAACGTTAGTTTTTAAAATTTCTTTTTGCATTGATATATGTCCCCTGGGGCAGGACCCGGGTCCCCAAACCTGTTTTATGACATTAACATGCATATTGGCCGTTGTAATTAGCAATTTTGATTTCGAACGTTCGCGTCCATTATAACGAATAGGGTTCGAAAATTCGCGGAAACTTACGGTCCGTTCGAAGGTTCTGGTGCGAACCGAACCCGGGGGTGTTCGGCTCATCCCTACTGATGGGTTGTGAGTAGTCCTGGGAGTTGAACCTGGGCTGCTGAGGATAAGTGGCCACTGGAGGTGGTGCTGAAGTTGGGTTAGAGGCTGGTAAACTGGGCCGAGGTAGTGGATAGCGCTCGCTTTCGCCTGACCTTCGAGAGTCCAGATATTCATCGGCCAAAGTAGCCGCTTGCTGTACAGTCCGTGGTCGCTTATCTCGCACCCAATCCCGTAATACCGGAGGGCAGTGGTTAAAGAACTGTTCTAAGAGTACTAGCTGGGTGATGACCTCTATGGTTTGAGCGTGGCTTCCCTGGAACCAGCCCTTAAGGTCTCGCTGCAGACGATTTGTGCCCACTCCACGTATGTTATGTGGGTTTGTTTCCGGGATTCTCTAAACTTAATCCGGCTGGCTTCGGGTTTAATGGCAAATCGGGCTAGCAGAGCTTCTTTTACCCGGTCATAGTCTTTAGCGTCCTCATCCTCCAGGGCCCGATACGCATCTGCCGCTCTGCCAGTTAAATTACTCGCCAATTAGGCGACCCGATCTTGGGGCCGTACTTCATGTATCTGGCATAGTCTCTCAAAGTCCTGCAGGAACGCTTCAATTTCCTCCTCTCCTTCCTTAAATAGTTTGAACGCCCGAAAGGGCAACTTACGGACAGGCGCTGCATCTTTAGGCGTTGTCTCCGATTGCCGTATTTCCACCATTCTCCGCTCATGTTGCCGCTCTAGTTCTCTCTCTTGTCGCTCCAGTTCTCTCTCTTGTCGCTCATCCTGCAGCTGGATGTCTCTAATGGATTTCTGTATGGCGGTCTCTGATGGGTTAGCCCCACATAATGCCAACCGCTCTCGAACTCGTTGCTGAAACAAGTCTTCAACTGACCGGGGTCCTGCATCACCATCCCTCTGATCCATTTCGGCTAGCTCCCTGATCAAGGTGGCCTTGTTCTTTGTCCAACCGGTCCCTCCACGGCTCTCAAGTAAGTCTTTCAGCGTGGCTTTCCTGCAGGCTGCATAGCTGGTCATTCACTGTGGTGGTTTGGAGTGTCCCAGTAACTGGAGGGAAAATCCCACCGCTGCCAACCAATGTAACGGCACCCCAAGTATGAAAGGGGTTAGCGCCGTTTAGGATATTCCCTCTCTGGACACACATCCACTGCCGATCCTCCACAGTCAGGCGACCGCTTCCCATAGGATTAATCCTTCCAAACATACGAGACAAACACTCTTTATGAAGTTTCCAACTGGACTGACAATCTTTAATGAAAAACTCCCAGTTTTATACACACAGAGAGGAGGTTCTTACATTCTCCTCAGACAATACACCTTTGACCAGACCTAATTTACATGAGCTAATTAACTACAGTGATGACTCAGACACATGACCTTTAGGCTAGCCTCACTGTCTCCCAATACACATCTGACATCTTAGCAGACACAGGTGGGGGCTGGATGTGGTGACATTAGCATCTAACAGTATGTGTCCCAACATCATGATGGAGTCACTTTTCAGTTAACCTGTTGAGTTCATAATCAAACAGTAAATAGTTCTTTACAGATATCCTGGGGAATGTTGTGGAAAAATATCACTGTCCCATTTTAAAGCAATCCAAGACATATTCTTAATGTCCATTATTTTCTTGCTCACCCTGTGCCCAAAGTGACCCCTGTCACAATATCATTCTCTATTTATTAATTTAATATTATTATTTTAATTGCTATTTATTAATTTAATATTATTATTTAACATTATTATTTTTGTCTCACATAAAGAAACAATAAAAACTACGAATATGATGAAGATATGTTTTACATCTTTCTCTTTTGCCAAATTAATATTATACAGTACTTACATTCTAATTATTTTTGCAGATAGGATTTTTTCTCTCCACTGAACAAAAGAACTGTTTCCTTCCAATATGTCTCTGCCTGCTCTGATTCACTCCCCTGTGTGACGTCTTATTCAGTAGGGATGAGCCGAACACCCCCCCGTTCGGTTCGCACCAGCAGGGCCGATCCTACCTAGGGTGCAGGGGGTGCCTCGCACCCAAGCGGCTGTTAGCTGCCGCAGAGAAGGGGCGCCGAGCCGCCGAGCCGCTGTTCCGCCGGCGCCGAAGCTACTGCTTGCTCATTGCTGCTAGAATCTATCTACCTAGCAACCAGTGACGTCACGGTCACACACAGGCCGCGGCCGCCCCAGCATTCACAGCGTGCCGCCTCTGCGGCTGGGCCTGGAAATTTAGCTCCGCTCGGCTCCACCCACCTCTGCCTCTGCCATCTTCAGACAGCGTGGCTCAGAGGGAGCGGACAGGGAGCGAGCGCCGAGCAGAGTACTCACTATAGAGTGAGTCTCTGTCTGAGCCTACCTCTGCTGACTGTGGACTGCCTGCCTGCCTGCCAGCCTTGCTGTGAGAGTCTGAGAGGAGCTGACCTGTGCTGAGGAGACTAGTAGTAGTACTGACTGCACCATCCTGACCTGTAAGTAATTTGATGTGCCTGTGCCATTAAACGCAGCCACTGTGCCCATCAAAATGCAGCCACTGTGCCCGTCAAATCGCAGCCACTGTGCCCGTCAAAATGCAGCCACTGTGCCCGTCAAATCGCAGCCACTGTGTCCGTCAAATCGCAGCCACTGTGCCCGTCAAATCGCAGCCACTGTGCCCATGTAAACGCAGCCACTGTGCCCGTCAAAACGCAGCCACTGTACCCATGTAAACGCAGCCACTGTGCCCGTCAAAACGCAGCCACTGTGCCCGTCAAAACGCCTCCACTGTGCCCATGTAAACACAGCCACTGTGCCCGTCAAAACGCAGCCACTGTGCCCATCAAATCGCAGCCACTGTGCCCGTCAAATCGCAGCCACTGTGCCCGTCAAATCGCAGCCACTGTGCCCGTCAAAACGCAGCCACTGTGCCCGTCAAATCGCAGCCACTGTGCCCTTCAAAACACAGCCACTGTGCCAGTCAAATCGCAGCCACTGTGCCCATGTAAACGCAGCCACTGTGCCCATCAAAACGCAGCCACTGTGCCCATGTAAACGCAGCCACTGTGCCCGTCAAAACGCAGCCACTGTGCCCGTCAAATCGCATCCACTGTGCCCATGTAAACGCAGCCACTGTGCCCGTCAAAACGCAGCCACTGTGCCCATCAAAACACAGCCACTGTGCCCGTCAAATCGCAGCCACTGTGCCCGTCAAATCGCAGCCACTGTGCCCGTCAAAACGCAGCCACTGTGCCCATAAAAACACAGCCACTGTGCCAGTCAAATCGCAGCCACTGTGCCCATGTAAACGCAGCCACTGTGCCCGTCAAACGCAGCCACTGTGCCCGTCAAACACAGCCACAGTGCCTGTCAAAACGCAGCCACTGTGCCTGTCAAAACGCAGCCACTGTGCCAGTCAAATCGCAGCCACTGTGCCTGTCAAAACGCAGCCACTGTGCCCGTCAAAACGCAGCCACTGTGCCCGTCAAAAAGCAGCCACTGTGCCCGTCAAAACGCAGCGACTGTGCCAGTCAAATCACAGCCACTGTGCCCATGTAAACGCAGCCACTGTGCCCGTTTAAACGCAGCCACAGTGCCCGTCAAACGCAGCCACAGTGCCCGTCAAAACGCAGCCACTGTGCCTGTCAAAACGCAGCCACTGTGCCCGTCAAAACGCAGCCACTGTGCCAGTCAAATCGCAGCCACTGTGCCCATGTAAATGCAGCCACTGTGCCCGTCAAAACGCAGCCACTGTGCCCGTCAAAACGCAGCCACTGTGCCCATCAAAACGCAGTGACTGTGCCAGTCAAACGCAGCCACTGTGCCTGTCAAACGCAGCCACTGTGCCCATTAAACACAGCTACTGTGCCCAATCGCAGCCATGGTGCCTGTCAAACGCAGCTACAGACAGCGGCTTCTGTGTCTTCCGTACGCCTTCTCCCCATAGGCATCTAATCATAGCGCCTGTCGTTTCAGCCAATCAGACCTGCGCACCTGATTGGCTAAGAGGCGGTTCAGTGTTAGAAAAGCAAATATGAATATTCGCTTTCCTAACACACCTGGGTGAACTGTTTTACGCTCACAGTTCACCTTTTTTGAAGCCTATTAGAGCCTATGGCTCTAATTAGGTGCTTCAAAAACACCCCCCGCCTCTGTAATTCATGTGCTCGGTGTCCGAAAAGGGGCCGGACACCTAAATAGTTGTTGGCTACAGCAGCCATGGATAGATTCATGCAATGCATGAATCTATCCATACTACCCAGAGGAGGTGCCTGGAAAGAGGGGGCGGCGCCCGCGTGTCCTTAATGGACGCACCATCACTGAGGAGCGGTGTATACACCTCTCCTAAAGCACCCCTGCCATTGAAATCCATGGGCAGCGCCACAAAAGTGCCTCGGCAGCGGTGCTTTGCAGGCACTTTTAACCCTTTTTCGGCCGCTAGGGGTTAAAAGCACCCCGCTAACAGCTGAAAAGCACAGCTAAAACGACAGTAAAGCATGACACTAATACAGTGATCAGTGCTAAAAATATGCGCTGTCACTGTACTAATGTACTGACCTGTGTTCGTGCAAACAGACAGAATTGCGATCTGCCTTGTTTACATATGCAGAACATCATTTTGGCTCTCTGCCTAATGATCAGCGGTTTCTGGTGGACATAAAGGCCGCGGTACCCGCAGATTAGGGTTGTCCCAATACCGATACTAGTATCGGTATCGGTACCGATACAGAGCATTTGCCCGAGTACTTGTACTCGGGCAAATGCTCCCGATGCTTCAACCCGATATTTGTACAGTCAGGGTGATCAGTGCGGTGGGGGAGTTACAAGCACCGATCACCGCTGTATAGATTTAAAAGTCTGACAGCCGTTTCTCTCCCCCCCCCCCCCCGCCCCGCACGACTTTCAGCTGCTTTAGTGAAATCAGCGGTGATTGGTGCTTGTAACTCCCCCACACACGATCACCGCTGACTGTCCCCGTATACTCCTCCAGCCCCCCTCCGTTCTGCTGCTGTCTCCCTCCCTCTGTGCTGCTCTCTTCCTCCGTGTCCCCCTCCATGCTGCGGTCTCCCTCCGTGTCCCCCTCCATGCTGCTCTCTCCCTCCGTGTCCCCCTCCATGCTGCTCTCTCCCTCCGTGTCCCCTCCATGCTGCTCTCTCCCTCCGTGTCCCCCTCCATGCTGCTCTCTCCGTCCGTGTCCCCCTCCATGCTGCTCTCTCCCTCCGTGTCCCCCTCCATGCTGCTGTCTCCCTCTGTGTCCCCCTCCATGCTGCTGTCTCCCTCCCTCTGTGCTGCTCTCCCTCTGTGTCCCCCTCCATTCTGCTCTCTCCCTCCGTGTCCCCCTCCATGCTGCTCTCTCCCTCCGTGTCCCCCTTCATGCTGCTGTCTCCCTCCATGTCCCCCTCCATGCTGCTGTCTCCCTCCCTCTGTGCTGCTCTCCCTCTGTGTCCCCCTCCATTCTGCTCTCTCCCTCCGTGTCCCCCTCCATGCTGCTCTCTCCCTCCGTGTCCCCCTTCATGCTGCTGTCTCCCTCCATGTCCCCCTCCATGCTGCTGTCTCCCTCCCTCTGTGCTGCTCTCCCTCTGTGTCCCCCTCCATGCTGCTCTCTCCCTCCGTGTCCCCCTCCATGCTGCTCTCTCCCTCCGTGTCCCCCTCAATGCTGTTGTCTCCCTCCGTGCTGCCTTCCCCCTCCGTTCTCCTCCTCCCCCTCGATCTGTCAGGATGGAGAGCGGAGGTAAGAGCTGGTAAATCT
This sequence comes from Rana muscosa, assembly GCA_029206835.1. NCBI lineage: Eukaryota > Metazoa > Chordata > Amphibia > Anura > Ranidae > Rana > Rana muscosa. The sequence goes on along the minus strand of CM055117.1, from coordinate 90,985,203 downwards.
GGCTCCTTACTGTTCGGAATGGACAGAGTCAGTGATCACTGACTCTGTCCATTCACATAACTGAAACATCGTAAACTGTGTTTACAATGTTTTAGTTTATGAATAAAGAGGAGCCGCTGTCCATGTCTCCATTTATTTTCAGCGCAGCTAAGGCTGCTGAGAAAGGGACTGGGGAATCTGTGTCCCTAGTCCCTTTCCCTGTCTCAAAGGGGAGATGTCAGAGGTCTGTTAAGACCCCTGATATCTCACCAAAGCCCCCCAACAGGGCTGATAAAAAAATAAATAAAAATAAAATAAAAAAAGAATTGTAGAAAAAATAGAAAATAAATAGAAGAAAAAACACACTAGCACACTGACACTGCCCCCCCCCCCCTTAAAAAAACGAAAGCATTGTAAAAAACAAATAAATAAATAAAATAAATTGTAAAAATTATTTTTTAAAAAAATCAAAAAACTAATTGTAAAAAAAAAAAACTACTGACATGTGCCACTGTCACATGATATTAAAAAAAGTATCGGTAATCGGTATCGGTGAGTACTTGGAAAAAAGTATCGGTACTTGTACTCGCTATTAAAACAGTTGTATCGGGACAACCCTACCGCAGATCATCTCCTACTGTGTGTAATCACAGCAGGAGTGGGTCACCGGCGCGCGCGCATGCACTCCACAGACCCAGGAGTGTCAGATCACGTACTACATAAATCTCTCTCTCTCCCCCCTCTCGTTTATATACTCCATGTTGTATGTTGCATAGTCCTAACAGTGTTCATTCTCTCAACAGTTACTGATTTTAACGAAGTTCTTCTGTAAGGTAGGCTCAGACAAAGTGATATCATTCTTTGTGCAAATGTTATTGAAAATTAAAATGTTTTAAAAAAGAGAGTCCTGGAGCAATGACAAAAGGGGAAATAAGCGGAGGGACGGCATGACAGGTGAGACAGGCAGTAGCCAGCAGAGGTTGTGTTTCCCTTTAAGAGAAGGGGGGTGGCCGTGGGGAAGAAGGGGAGGGGGAGCGCAGTTAGTCAGGGAGGAAGTGACGTTTTCTCACTTCCTCCATTTCACTCACGAGGTAGAAAGCTTCACAGCCGGTGCCATGGCTGATGTGGCTGAACTATTAGCGCAATTGCGGGCCGCGGTGGCCGCGCAGGGGGCAGATTGGCTGCAGGAGCAGGTTGCTGCAGTGGTGGATGAGCGGGCGGCGGCGCCCGCCGGGGGGGGGGTCGCTCCGGGGCGCGCTAGGCGGTCCAGGCCGCCTGAGCGGTACAGTCCGGAGGCATCCCCGAGTGGTTCAACTTCCGTCCGGAGACCCGTTGGGGGCCCTCCGGCCGCATCCCCTGGCCGCACGCAGCCTGTGTCGGCTGGGGGGGCCAGGAGGAATCCGCGCCGTGGACGGAGTTCGGCGGTGGGGGAGACGAGTGGCCCTCTTGCCCCTCCCCCTGCTGCGCGTCGGAGATGCGGTGACATCGCGGTCGAGGCTGCGGGGGATGCACGGAACAGCCGTGCGGCCCGGCGTGGAGGATCCAGTTCGCGGGCCAGTGGCCGGGAGGCGGTGGCGGTCAGGGGTCCGGCGGTGCCAGCAGGACGTGCGGTGAGGGGTTTGGCGCCTAGAGTGACGGATGGAAGTCGAGCGGATGACACCCGGGCCAGGGGGCGGACCCGCAGTCCGTCGGTGGAGGTTGCGAGTGGGTCAGGTGTGCCGGGATCGAGGGGACGTGAGGCCCAGCCGCGACAACCCTTGCCACGTGGGTCGCGTCCGCAGGGTGTGCAGCCAGCGCTTGTGTCGGCGGGATCGGATGACAACAGGTCTGAAGGGGAGCTGTCCGGGTCAGACGGTGGCGAGGACTCGGGACAACTGGCTTCGATGGCGAACAGTTCGGCGGCTGGTGGACCCAGTCTCAGGCAGCCCGGTAAGTCCCACTCTTCAGTGGTCATTTGTTCCTTATTACAAGATTTATTGGGTCAAGGGGGTGTTGGGGGGGGCTTAGGCGCGACACCTGGGTCGCGTTCTTCCCCACCGGGGAAAAAAGCGGCAGGGGAGACGCAGGACTTGTGGTCTGGGTTGGAGGATTTGGTCAGGCGTTTTAAGCCGGGCGGGGGCGACATGGAGTCGCCCGCTGTGGCTTGGGGGAAAACAGGGGGTTCATCGCAAGGGGTGGGGCTTTCGGATGCAACCGGGGCCCCAGGCGTGCAAGCGGTAGAGGTGTCAGAGGAGGTGCAGGCCCCATTGGAAGGGGGGGCGGCCACAACAGGGGGGCAAGTGGCTACGGGAGAAAAAAAAACAAGGAAGTGATCAGGCTGGCGGACGCCGCTAAGAATGAGATGCACATTTGTTTTGAGGCACCGTTAGGAACTCACCTCAAGCCGGAGGTCAGAGAAAAGCTGTGGAAAGGTGAGTACGTGGAGATCTTCACGTTGCTCCCCTTGGACAAATTCAACCTGGATAGGGTGAAGCCGGAGGAGAGCAAGAAGGAGGACGAAGAAAAGAGGCGTTATCGTCTTATACCCCGTACTTTCACCAATTGGTTGCAAGCGTTTGCGATCATGGCTTGTGTGATAGGGCAGAAGGCCCCGGAACATTGTTCTGGGCTGTTCATTTATTTGGAGGCGGTTAGCGAAGCGTACAGGACGTATGGTGGCGTAGCCTGGTTGAGGTATGACGAACAGTTCCGGCAGAGGATGGCCATGAGACCAGGACTGCGATGGGATCACAAGGACATCAACTTGTGGATGCGACTGATGACAGCGTCGCGGGCATCCAATCAGTTTTTTCAGGGGGGGGTCGGAGGTGCTGCGGCCTCAGGACAACCGACCGAGAAAAGGTGGGGCTACTGCTGGCAGTTCAACGAGGGCACGTGCAAGTACGGAGCAAGCTGTCGCTTCAAGCATGTGTGTTCAGGATGTGGGGGCAGTCATGCCTTGTCCAAATGCTTTAAGCGAGGCAGGGGTCGCCCCGGGGATTCTGGGGGAAAAGGGAACGACGCCAATACGGGTGGAAAGGATGCTTCCCTTTCTCAATAGGTATCCCGACAGGCGTGCAGCCAAGTTGTTAGAGGAAGGTTTTCGCCGGTGGTTTCAGAATTCCTTGCGCTCCGTTTGCAGTCCCCCCGGCAGCCAAGAACCTCCGGTCTGCATTGCTACATCCTTTGGTGGTTTCAGAGAAGCTGGAGAAGGAGGTGCAGTTAGGGCGGATAGCCGGACCGTTCACAGATGCGCCCATACCTGATTTAGTGGTGTCTCCCTTGGGGGTTGTCCCCAAGAGGGAACCTCAAAAATTTCGCTTGATTCATCACCTGTCCTTTCCCAGGGGTGGGTCGGTGAATGATGCTCTTGCGCCGAAGGACTGCACGGTATCGTACACCTCCTTCGATGCGGCTGTGACATGGGTGCGTAGGTGTGGACGGGGAGCGCTGTTGGCAAAAGCCGATGTTCAATCTGCTTTTCGGTTGCTACCAGTACACCCGGACAGCTGTCGTTTCATGGGCTGCATGTGGGAGGGGGCTTACTACGTGGACCGTTGTTTGCCCATGGGTTGCTCCATCTCTTGCGCGCTCTTTGAGACTTTTAGTTCGTTCCTAGAATGGGGTGGTCCGGGACGTGTCGGGGATCAGTTCGATCATCCACTATCTGGATGATTTTCTGTGTGTGGGCCCGCCGGGGTCTACCGTTTGCAAGGTCCTGCTGGGGACGCTGCAATACGTGGCCGACCGTTTTGGGGTCCCTTTGGCCCCTGAGAAGACAGAGGGCCCCACGTCGTCCTTAGTTTTTCTGGGCATAGAGCTGGATTCAGAGAAGATGGAATGCCGGCTGCCGGAGGATAAGCTGGAAGCATTGAAGGAGGAGGTGCGAGGTGTTATCGGCTGTCGTAAGATTCAGTTGCGACAGTTGCAGTCACTATTGGGTAAGTTGTGTTTCGCTTGCAGGATAATGCCCATGGGCAGGGTATTTAGCCGCAGGTTGTCGGCTGCGACAGCCGGGGTCTGGGTTCCTACTCATTTTGTAAGCCTAACCAGAGAGCTTCGTGAGGATTTGGAAGTGTGGCACGGATTCCTGGAATCCTTCAACGGGCGGGCGTTGTGGATGAAGGGGCCCGTTAGCAATTTCGATCTGGACTTGTTTACAGATGCGGCTGGCTCCACGGGGTATGGGGCGTTCTGTCAGGGAAAATGGAGTGCGGCTCCATGGCCAAAGGCGTGGGAGGAAGCGGGGTTCTTGAAGAACCTGGTACTATTGGAACTTTTCCCAATTGTGGTGGCGTTTGAGTTATGGGGGGATTCATTCCGGAATAGCAAGGTGCGCCTGAACTGTGATAACATGGGAGTGGTTCAGGTAGTGAATAAAGTGTCGGCCACATCACAGCCAGTGGTGCGTTTGCTGAGGCATTTGGTTTTGCGCTGCTTGCAGTTCAATGTATTTGTGTACGCAGTACATCTTCCTGGGGTGGATAACACCCTGGCTGACGCGTTGTCTCGTTTTCAGTGGGACAGGTTCCGGGAGTTGGCACCAGCAGCGGAGCAACGAGGGGTTACCTGTCCCGACTGGATGTGGGACATTGCCTTGACAGCGCAGCACAGTGGATTAAACGGTCGGTGAGTGGGGCCACGTGGAATGCCTATGCTAAGGTGTGGCAGGAGTGGGGGTCATTTGTTCGGGGGCTGGGAGTTTCCCCGGGGGTGGAGAAGAGGGAGCGGCTCTGATTTATTTTCTCACATTGAAAATGGAGCAAGGCGTTTCTGTGTCCGCGGTGGACCGTACACTAGCGGGTTTGGCGTTTCTGTTCAAATGGCAGGGTTGCAAGGACCATACTAAAGAATTTTGGGTGAAGCAGGCAGTGAAGAGGTACAGAAAAGGTCGGAAGGCGGCTGATAGCCGTAGGCCGGTCTCGTTCAGAATGTTGGAAAAATTGTTTCTGCAGCTGCGCTCCGTGTGCAGTTCGGAATATGAGTGTCAGTTGTTCCGGGCAGCATTCGCGCTTGCCTTTTTTGGGGCCCTGAGGGTAGGAGAGCTGGTCAGTTCTTCCAAAATGGCTCCGGGGGGTTGTTGGCGCAGGATGTGGAATGTTCGGGAGATTCGGTGGGCATATGGGTAAGCAGGTCCAAAACGGATCAAGTAGGAAAAGGTATGCGGCTTCAGTTGTTTCGCATCCCAGAGGCGTCAATCTGTCCTGTACGGGCGGTGGAATCCTTTTGTTCCATGCGTCCGGGACTAGAGGGTTCTTTTCTTATGCATCGGGATGGGGCAGCGTTGTCAAGGTTTCAATTCATAGCGGTGTTCAAAAAATGTTTGGTGGCAGCGGGGTATGACCCGACGGGTTATACCTCTCACTCCTTCCGCATTGGGGCAGCTACGGAGGCGGTTAGGGCAGGACTGCGGGCGGACGCGGTGAGGAAGTTTGGGAGGTGGGAGTCGGATAGGTTTCGCCTTTATGTTCGCCCTCAGCTGTTACAGGAGTAAAGGGCATTTGGGTAGGTGTTGTATGGGGTCTGGGCGTTGGCAGTTTAGAATGTGCCATTAATTTGTTGTCCTAATGTTATTTCCATGTTTTTCAGGTGGTGAACCCAGACTAGTTTGGATTTTGGGTCACTCGTACGTGTTCTGGGGGGCGAAACGGGCCGATGTTCGGCCCAATGGACGGCAGTTAGGAATTCCCTTACGAGAAGCACGGGTCCGTTGGATCGGGGTGCCGGGTATGACGTGGAGTGGGGTTATGCCGGAAATACAGAGGTTCGCTGGTCGGGAGAGGGCACCGGATGTATTGGTGCTACATGCGGGAGGCAACGACATGGGGGCCAGATCAATGCACCAACTGATACGGGACGTTAAGTCTGATTTTTTAAGGTTGCGCACTACATTCCCGGGTATGGTGGTTATTTGGTCGGACATGGTAGGCAGGACATCCTGGCGGTGGGCATGGTCGGTGGACAAAGTCAATAAGGCCCGGATAAAAGTCAATAAGGAAGTGGGGAGATTTTTTGTGAGGAACGGGGGCCTGGTGGTGCGCCACCGTGAATTGGAGGTGGATACGTGGAGGTACCTAAGGGGAGATGGGGTCCACCTAAATGCAGTGGGCATTGACCTGTGGAACATGGGTTTGCAGGAAGGAATTCAGCAGGCCCTTAGGGTGTGGGGTTGCTCGCAAGGGTAAGGTTTTACCCCTTGCGAGCTGTGGCGGAGTTTGGTTCCTGGAAAAGGAGGTAAAAGGGGAAGGTCTGGAGAAAAAGGTGGTACCCATACGTGGTATGGGGTTTTTTGAGTACCTTCTGGTCAACAAGGGTTAACCATGAAGGGGGGTAAATGGTAGGGCACTGCGGCCAGGTGTACCGTCTCCGAGTCGGTGTCTTGCGACTGGAGGCCTAAGGGATATGTTAGTCCCAGTGCCCAAGTTGGGAGTTGGTGGTCTATAAGCCCACCAGTGGTATTGGAAGTGTTATAAATGTTATTTAAACGGTTATTTAAGTGGTTATTTATTTCATATAAAGTTGTCAAAATAAATAGGCCGGAAGGCCAATTTTACTCCACAACCTTGTCAGTCGTTATTTATTAGAATGGTACAAGGGGGTGGGTAAGGTGGTAGAGGGTAAGTCAAAGCGAAGGATCGGTCTTTAACATGTCAAGAGAGTCCTGGAGCAATGACAAAAGGGGAAATAAGCGGAGGGACGGCATGACAGGTGAGACAGGCAGTAGCCAGCAGAGGTTGTGTTTCCCTTTAAGAGAAGGGGGGTGGCCGTGGGGAAGAAGGGGAGGGGGAGCGCAGTTAGTCAGGGAGGAAGTGACGTTTTCTCACTTCCTCCATTTCACTCACGAGGTAGAAAGCTTCCCACCCACCCTCCCTGTGTGAGGGGTAAGACAAGGGCGAGCGTCATGGGCGGTGTTTAGTTGGATGTGGCGGAGTTTGGTTCCTGGAAAAGGAGGTAAAAGGGGAAGGTCTGGAGAAAAAGGTGGTACCCATACGTGGTATGGGGTTTTTTGAGTACCTTCTGGTCAACAAGGGTTAACCATGAAGGGGGGTAAATGGTAGGGCACTGCGGCCAGGTGTACCGTCTCTGAGTCGGTGTCTTGCGACTGGAGGCCTAAGGGATATATTAGTCCCAGTGCCCAAGTTGGGAGTTGGTGGTCTATAAGCCCACCAGTGGTATTGGAAGTGTTATAAATGTTATTTAAACGGTTATTTAAGTGGTTATTTATTTCATATAAAGTTGTCAAAATAAATAGGCCGGAAGGCCAATTTTACTCCACAACCTTGTCAGTCGTTATTTATTAGAATGGTACAATGGGGTGGGTAAGGTGGTAGAGGGTAAGTCAAAGCGAAGGATCGGTCTTTAACATGTCAAGGATCCTCTAGCCCTAGGCGTATGTGTGAGGCTGTCAGTTGTGCTACAGTAAGGCCTCTTTCACACGGACAGTCCGTTCAGGTCTGCCTGTCAGTCTTTTAGGCGGACCTGAACGGATGCTACATGCCCTCCTATGAAGCCACGGATGTCAGCGGTGACATTTCTGCTGACATCCGACCCGCTCCAATCCGCCAAAGTGTGACGGAGGAAAATCCTATTTTTCCTTCCGTCTGCGGATCGGATCAGATGAACACGGACAGACGGTCCGTCGTCATCCGATCCCCCATAGGGGAGAGCGGCGCTCTGACTAGGGTGCCCACGTGTCCCGGATTGCCCGGGATCGTCCCGTTCTAGAGATTTTAGTCCCGTGTCCCAGGCAGCTCATTCCGGGACAATACAGACGTCCCGGAATGAAAAAAAACGAGTGACCACACTGACTGACCAGGCAAACCAATCCGCTCCGCCTGTCCGCCGCCACCACCTTATAATTTTATCTCACAGCACAGCACACTGATGATAAAGCCTCAGGCTCAGGCTGCCACTGCCAGTCTGGTTGCTAGGCTAGGGGCCGCTCCACGTCTAGCAACCAGTGATGTCAGCTGAGCGGAGGTCTGTCACTCAGTCAGTATGAGCAGTGAGTGAACCCGCCCGGCGCACACTACGCTGAGTATGAGACCAGCGCGCGCGCCTCCCTCCGCAGCCGCCAGAGCCAGCACAGAGTGAGTGACCGTGACTCAGACAGAGCCACTCACCTGTGCACAGCCAGCCAGCCTGAGCCTCGTCGTCCATTCCGAGTCCTCCTCCAGCTCCAGTCAGTGATGCCACTCATGCCAGTGACCAGTCAGACTGTGACAGTCTGAGCCACTCTCTGTCCTGTGCAGCCAGCCAGCGTGAGCCTCGTCGTCCGTCCGAGTCCTCCTCCAGGCTCCTCCTGCCCACGAGGTCCACAAGTTTGCCGTGGCCGCCTGCAGTCAGTGCCAGTCTGCCAGACACTGACAAACTTCCAGGACAGGTTAGTGTACTGTACTATCTGTTACACTCTCACTTTGTTCCCCTCCAATCTACTGCTGTCCCCCCCTCCGTCCCCCTCCATTCTGCTGCTTTTCCCCTCCAGTTTTCCTCTGTGTCCCCCTCCATTCTGCTGTGTCCCCCTCCATTCTGCTGCTGTCCCCCTCCAGTTTTCCTCCGTGTCCCCCTCTGTTCTGCTGTCCCCCTCCGTTCTTCCTCCGTGTCCCCCTCTGTTCTGCTGTCCCCCTCCGTTCTTCCTCCGTGTCCCCCTCTGTTCTGCTGTCCCCCTCCGTTCTTCCTCCGTGACCCCCTCTGTTCTGCTGTCCCCCTCCGTTCTTCCTCCGTGTCCCCCTCCGTTCTGCTGTCCCCCTCCGTTCTTCCTCCCTGTCCCCCTCTGTTCTGCTGCTGCTGTCCCCCTCCATTCTTCCTCCGTGTGTCCCTCTGTTCTGCTGCTATCCCCCTCCGTTCTTCCTCCGTGTCCCCCTCCATTCTGCTGTCCCCCTCCGTTCTTCCTCTGTGTCCACCTCCATTCTGCTGTCCCCCTCCGTTCTGCTGCCCCCCCTCCGTTCTGCTGCCCCCCTCTCTTCTGCTGCCCCCCTCTGTTCTGCTGTCCCCCTCTGTTCTTCCTCTGTGTCCCCTCCGTTCTGCTGTCCCCCTCCGTTCTTCCTCCGTGTCCCCCTCTGTTCTGCTGCTGTCCCCCTCCGTTCTTCCTCCGTGTCCCCCTCTGTTCTGCTGTCCCCCTCCGTTCTGCTGTCCCCCTCTGTTCTGCTGTTCCCCTCATACTTTTTTTTGTCCATATTTAAAAATTCTTACAGAAAACACTTTTATAACATAAATAAAATGTGTTTTTAATCCCCACCAGACAAAGCCACACTTACTGCCGGTAAGGATCCAGCCTGTGCCCAGTCAGTGCCAGTCCCGGGGCCGTCGCTGACTACTCCCGCAGCCGCTGCAGTACATTGCCAGCAGCACAGCCCGACTCCGAGCTGCCCGACTTCTCCAGTAACAGTTCAACTTCTCTCCTGAGCTGAGCCTCGTCCGAGTCCTCCCGCCCACGAGGTCCGCGAGTTTGCCGCCCGCCAGACATTGACAAACTTCCAGGTTAGTGTTACACTTTGTTACAGTGAGCATGCTCCCCCTCCGTTCTGCTGCTGTCTGTCCCCCTCCGTTTTGCTGCTGTCCCCCACTCCCCCTCCGTTCTGCTGCTGTCCCCCTCCAGTTTTCCTCCGTGTCTACTTCCGTTCTTCCTCCGTGTCCCCCTCCGTTCTGCTGTCCCCCTCCGTTCTTCCTCCGTGTCCCCCTCCGTTCTGCTGTCCCCCTCCGTTCTTCCTCCGTGTCCCCCTCCAATCTTCCTCCACTTTCAGTGTCACTTACAACTCCATCTCCTCTGCTCCTCTTCCTCTCTCAGTTGGGGTACCCCAAGGCGCCGTCCTTGGGCCCCTCCTATTCTTCCTCTTTACCTCTTCCCTGAGCCAGTTGATAACCTCCCATGGCTTCCAATACCACCTCTATGCTATGCACCCAGATCTATGTCTCCACTCCTCAACTAACCTCCTCGATCTCCTCACGGATCTTAAACTTACTGAATGACATATCAGTATGGATGTCAGTCACACCACTTCCTCAAACTCAGTCTTTCTAAAACGGAGCTTGTTACATTTCCTACTTCCCGGTCCCCAACCCCTTATGATTTTACCATTAAGATCGACAGCACAACCATTAGTCCCTCCACACATGCCAGGGTGCCGGGTGTAATCCTTGACTCTGACCTCTCCTTCAGCCCCCACATCCAATCACTGGCTAAATCCTGCCGCCTTAACCTCCGCAACATCTCCAGAATTCCACCCTTCCTGACACCACAAAGCAACTTATTCACTCCGCGATAATTTCCCACCTTGACTACTGCAACTCTCTCCTTAATGGCCTACCCTTACATAGGCTCCTCCCCCTTCAGTCTATTATGAATGCTAGACTAATACACCTCACTAACTGATCCGGACCGTGACTGCTGCCTCTCTCTGCCAATCCCTTCACTGCCTTCCCCTACCCCTTCACTGCCTTCCCCTACCCCACCGTATAAAATTCGAAATGCTAACCACAACTTACAAGGCCATCCACAACATCGCCCCCAGCTACATCACCAACCTCATCTGCAGATATCGCCAAAATCGTTCCCTCCGCTCCTCCCAGGACCTCCTGCTCTCTAGCCCCCTTGTAACCTCCTCTTAATGCTCGCCTTCAGGACTTCTCCAGAGCCTCTCCCATCCTCTGTAACTCCCTGCCCCAATATATCCGATCAGCCCCTACCCTGTCCACCTTTAGGAGATCCCCAAAAACTGACTTATTAGCAGCAGAATGTATTTCGGGGTGTAGTTGCAAGTATGCATATGCTGTGTTAGAGAAATAAACTGTGAATATGACAATTTTGTGAAAACTAAAAATCTTCATTTTGCAAACAATTGTGGTAAAATATGACAACTTGAAAAAACTCACCATGTGCAGTTTAGAGGTGTTACTTCAAAAATTGGTAAAATTAATAGTGAAGATAGGTTGGTGGTTTAGATGGCATCTCGGCCGGGTGTTTTTTATAAAAAATAAATATCTACAATGAAATTTTAGAGTGTTATCTGTGCCTTTATGAGAGGAGCACTCTGAATGCATTGAAGGAAATAAATTAAATTGGTAAATAAAAATAAAGACCAGTTTTAGGAGAGGCTCGGCCGGGTGTTTGCTATTTTATGAAAAGATACTTTGAAGTTTTGTTAAAACCCACTTTGGTTGTATTTAAGTTGGTGTAGTACCTCGTGATGTTAAAAGAGGGTTTGGGTGTCAGTAGGGCAATGGTACCTCAGCCGGGTGTTTGTGACACCTTACTCTTGCTGGTATGATGTATTTAATTAATTTGATGTATTTACTTAATTAAGGCATATTATAGTCATTTATTTATTTATTTATTTTTCATGTGTATTTGCCAAGGATTGCCTTAATTAAGTAAATACATCAAATTAATTAAATAATCACCTTTATCACCTTTATCACTATCACCCATTTGCCCGGAAAGCAAACACCCGGCAGAGCCAAACTTATTTAATTGTTTTAATATATTTCATATTTTTAATATCACACATTAGGCTGACTTAGCAACCAATTTTCATCAGAACAGCGCCATATCTACACCCCCCATACCTTCTTCACCTTGGAATGTCTACTTTCCAAAAAGTGGTAATTTTGGGGGTATTTGTTTAGTCCTGGCTTGTTAAGCCCTGTACACACTATTAGAAAACCGGACAAACAATCGGCCGGTTTTCATCAATGTTTCACATCAAGTCGGAACCGAGGATAGAAATAATACACGAAAAATTGCGTACGACAAAGGCTTTTTTGTTATTTGTTGTTTCTGATCATGCGCAGTCTTTCGTATCTGCTATTTCTCTTACGAAAATCATACGAAAATGGACCATTCTGTTCCCATGAAAGAAAAATGTTGACGTTTTTCCCTTCGGAAATTTTCATTCGGAATCGGCTGTCAAAAGTTGTGTACACACTTTTAGAAAATTGTACGATCGTTCCTTGGACAAAAAAGTTCGCCCGATTTTCTTTATGGGCCATTAGTGTCTCAAGAAATGAGAGAGGCCATCAGTACATCAGATGTGATCGTTTTTCAATGAAACACTAGCTTGTAGACTCTCTGAATTTTATTGCTGTGGAGCTCTGTGGCGTGTTGCTAAATACTTTGTATTACAAGTTGGCTTGCCCATTACATACATCAGTCAATGTGTTTGGATCATCACTATAGGATCATTCATACATCGTGCAACTGGTACTAAGATGGATAGCAGCGGGGATGAACAGGGGCCATCGACCTCTAAATCAAAGAAGATAAAGCGATTGTGCCGTTTTCGAGACTTATGGAAAACAACTTATACATGCATTAGAGCAGTGGATGGTAACTATCATAGAGCATATTGTACTCTGTGTAGGCGCGAGTTTGGAATTGGTCATGGTGGTGAAGGTGATATCAAAAACCACATAGCTAGCGAAAGTCACAAAAATGCTGATCGGGCTGCAAAACAAAGTGGGATGCTTTCCAAATTCATGATTCCCTCTAAGGATATGGCAATGCAAGATGACACAATAGCAGCTGAAATAACAATGGTTTACCATTCCGTGTGCCACAGTCATTCATATAGATCTTTGGACTGCACCATGAAAATACTTCCTGTTATATTTCAGGATTCTGCTAAAGCCACTAGGATTTCATGTGGTCGTACCAAAGCTGAAGCCATTGTAACAAACGTGCTGGCTCCTTACAGTGTGGAAATGGTGGTTAATGATTTAAAAAACAGCTATGCTTATTTTAGTGTTGGATCAGATGCATCTAACCATGGACACACCAAACTTTTCCCCTTAGTTCTGCGTTACTTTAAGCCCTCCAAAGGAGTTGTAACAAGCTTGTTGGATTTTTATGAAGGTGAGGAAAGTGCTGCTGCAATTTCAGAGCAAATTTTAAATGTGATTACAACAAATGGCCTATCTGTGGATATGATGTCTGCATATTCTGCTGACAATGCAAGTGTGAACTTTGGTAAGCATAACGGTGTGTACCAGAAGCTTCATGCTGTAAATCATCGGTATTGCCAGCTGGCTGCCCTGCTCACATACTTCACAATACAGCTAAAAAGGCTTCAGATGTCTTAAATTTTGACGTTGAAAGTTTAATTTTGAAATTATATGATTATTTTTCAATATCGGCCAAGAGAGTTGCCACACTAAAAGAAATGTTTGACTTTGTTGACCTTGAGTGGTCAGAACTTCTTCGCCATGTACCAACAAGATGGCTGTCTCTTTATCCAGCAATCGAGAGAGTTTTAAAAAATTGGCCAGCTGTAAAAGCTTACTTCCAAAGTATTGGTGAGGATGAAACACCTAAAGTAATATGGCAATTTATTGTGGATGAAGATAGTGAGACCACAGAGCTGGACCCGCCATCAGTTCCTGAGTTATATCTCCAGTTTTTACACAACTGCTTGCCTATTTTTCAGACAGCCATTTTAAAACTGGAGCAAAATGACTTGATTGCAGTTGATGTATATGAGATCATAACATCAGTCAAAGGCAAACTAATACAAAGACAGACAGACCATTTTTTTGGATATCTAGTTGGGAAAGCTTTGAAAAAATTACCTCACCTGCAAGCCAAAAAAATAGAATCAGAATTCCTAAAATTTTATCAAAAAGCTGTTCAGTATTTACAACAGTGGTTTGATTTTTCAGACAAAAACTATTTGTCAAAAATTCAATGTCTAAATTTGAAGGAGAACCTTACATTTGATAACCTGGTGGCATCAGTTGAAGCTCTGAATTTAGACTCTGTTTCAATAGATGACCTTTATGAAGAATTTGCTTGCGTTTGTCCACATTTTCAAAAGGTTTCTACCGGTATTGAAGCGGATGATGATCTCAACACCGATGTTAAATGGTCAACAATATTCACAAAGGCTGGACCTGACAAACTGCCAAACCTCTTGAAAGTGGTGTCATTTGTCATTAGCATCCCATGCTCAAATGCAGCAGTTGAAAGGGTCTTCAGCATGATGGGAATGTGCTGGTCTGACACAAGAAATAGATGCAGCATTGATTTAATAAAATCTGAACTTCAGGTGAAAATCAATTTCAACATGGGCTGTCAATCTTTTTATGGCTTCGTAAAACAAAATAAAAAACTCTTGCAATGTGCAAGAAGTGACAAGAAATACACTTTTAGACATCAGTGATGAAAACAAAAGATACTCATCTGGTGTCATGTGGTCTGAAGGATTTGATTATTATCATATTGCCATGTGAGCTGAATTAGACACAGCATTAATATTTCAGAAACATTATATTTACAATTGACTGTTTTGTAAGTTTTATATTTTCAAGAATATATTTATAGTAATATATCTGTCTGTTATATAAGAAAAAAGTAAATGTGTTTATTATATATGGTTGGTTGCTAGTGTAGCGGCCTCACTCTCTCTCCATCTTTATCGGTTACACGCCAACTCATGTCTAGGGGTTCCTGGGTTGTGAGAGTGAGATGCGCCACGGCCCATGTCCTCCCCATTGTAGTAGGGAGGTGAAGGCCACTTACTGATGTTTCCTCGGGCCGGTGTGTTCTGTGAATGCACTGAGTCTGTAATTGCAAGCTCACCAGCCTCCCCTTTGCTTCCAGTAACTGGAGTTCACACACCGGAGAAAGGTCCAACACTTGTTTATTTGACACTCCAATACGCAAAGCACAATAAACAGTTCTTTTGCAGCAAACTGGTTGGGACCTATAACCTTGCCAACGGTGGGCCGAGCAGATCGAGGCACTTCCTAAAGTTTCAGTTCTATGCCACTGTACTATGACCAGCGGCGCCTAAGCCAATCCGGCTGTTACAGAACAGGAAGGATGGGGTCTCTTCCAGCAACCCCTATGAACAGCAATGGAGCCCTCTTCGATGCGCTGTGGCCCCTATCAGGGGGATGTGTCCCCCCAAGAGAGTTCCCAGAGGCCCACTGTCACCGGGTTGGTGCTGCTCCGGGTCTCCAGTGGGTAACCTCCCCGGCCTCCTCACCTCAGGTACGAGTCCCTCCGCTCAGGGACCCTCGGACAGTCCACCCTAGCGGGACCCAGTCGAAGGTACTGGGCCCCAGGCCTCCTCGATAGTACCTCACCCCAGGCTAAAGGTGCCTGGGATGGACGCCAACATGACTCCGGACCAGGCCATGGGCACCTGGACCAGACTCCTGGATCTCCAGCACCCAGGCCTAAGGGCCCTGGGTGCAGACCGCAACCCTCCTCCTCCGAGGACCTCCTTCTCCGCAAGAACCTCGTGGCAAGGGCGTCTCCCCCTTTTATCTCCTCCCATCAACGGCCCGGCGGGTTCCCCGCCCCAGCCATACCATCTCCGGGAAGAGACCAAACAGGGAGCACTGCAGGGGATGATTCTACCTGAAGCCCGTGGGTACTACGCCACCCACAGGCAAAGGAGAATATTACATCCTCCAATCCTCCACGAAACAAAAAGGGGTCTGAATCCTAACACAATTATACACCTGGGTCACACTATTGCCCAGGTGTATCCCATCAATTTGAGGACCCCGCTACACACTCCCCCCTGTAATTTGACGCTGGTCCCCAGCGTCAGGTGCACACCCATACCTCCCATAAAGTGGTGGCATGGAGTGAAACCCCTGAAGCAATTCCTCTAAATTTTTTTCCCAAGTGCCAAGACCTGCTCAGGGAATGGGGAACATATAAAACAACTTATGTCATAAAACATTTTTAACATCTGCATAATCACAACCCCTCTCCCACACTGTCTAAGAGCCACCCACTCTCAATGATCTTGACTGACGATTCTCCTGCAGGGGAAAGAAAAACAACATCCTAACATAATTTCGTGTCATTTAGGATGAGTGGGCCCGTCAGCCGAGAGACCCACTCACTCCAACAAGCAAGGTGATGTGTGGGTGAAATATTTTCAAACATTTGTTGCGCAACACTGCCACCTGGTGACAGCGCCGCGGTCATGACACTCAACGAATCTTCGTTCTTCCAGCTTTTCCTACTCTGCCACTATTCCCAAATGTCCTTGCCTTTGGCACATGAAGAAAAGGGGAAACACGAAAACACAACAGTCCCCAAGTCTCCAACGAGAAAAAAAGAAAAGCCCAAACAAAAACAAAAACAGGGCACAGTCCTGCGTGTCTGGGAATGGCTCTTCCAGAAAGTTCAAGTGCACAAAAGAAATAAACAGGAGTTCTTTTCTCCTATAAGTAAAACTTTGGATCCGGCAGGTACAGGGGTTTCAGGTGTTTGTCAAATGCCTCTATCGAATACTCGACATCTTCTCCTTCTCTTCTGCAAATGACTATCTTGTCAGCATGGATATGGCGCCCCAATTTCCATTCAGCCTTGTAGTCCTCAAACCTCTTAGACACTGCCGGCACACATTCCAGGTACCTGCGAGCATGGGGCACCTTCAACTTGTCCCACACAAACTCGTCATACCATCTTGTTCTCCAGACTTCCACCTCATACAGCAAGTCCCGGGGTAGATACGGGTACTCCCACCCATATTCCCGAGCTACTTTATGGCAAAACAGTTCGTCTATCTCGCCATCATCTCCGCAATCAGACAGCGACTCTAGGTCGGAGGTGTCATACATCTCCGCAGGCAGATATCTTGCGGTGGACACAGAATCATCCTCCCTGGGGGGCTCCACCTCCAATGGGCCCCCGACACCTCCAACCACCACCACAGTCCCAGCCCCTGGCTCACCTGACCCTTGTAGAGGACTGGGATGTCCGGGACTTCCTTCTCGACCGGCGCCATCCAGGTCAGGCAAGCAGCGGGGTGAAGCTCGACCACGTCCATAGGATGCCTGTACTAGGCCAACTTTCCTCTTCGGGGGTGGGAGCAGAGAACTTGTGGCGACCGAGGCAGCATCCTCGGATTTTTCTCTGTTGGGCAGTCCATCGCCCTGGTCAGCGCGCACGGGAACCTCGACAGAGGCCTTGATCTCCCCTTCCGGAGTAGCAGTACCCGTGAGGTGGTTGAGGCGAAGGGCCCGGGGCCTTGCTGTGGACGACTCAACCTCAAAAAGGAATTCTCTGCACTCCTCACATCGCCCGAATGGCTTCAGGGTGACCACCAGTCCCGAGCAGCCGGGACAGATCACACCGAGGGCCTCCGTGTCTCTGCAAGTGTACAGAGCCAACCGCCCTCGGGGCCTAAGTCTTATCCCCGTGTCTGTGATGGGGGCAGCAAAGGAAGTCATTCTCGTGGGGTGAGGAACCATAATCCACGGGGCACTTGAGGTCATCCCGACTGTCTGCTGCTCCATCATGCACTGACCCCGCGCCGGAGTCTCCACGTGTATCCCCACACTTGGCCAGACTCCTCCCATGAGCTGTACATTTTCGCGGGCTTCTTCTTGACTCCGCCCACGAACGATGTCGCCATGGGGTGCCTCGTGGCGCAGTGCGTTAACAGTCCCCACGTGCAGTACGTCACACGGCTGGACCTCTCCCTTTTTCCGCTCCTCCGCATGGGCCTTTCCCGTGTTAGGGTCATTTCCACAACTCCGAGCAGGGACGCACTTTGGCCAGTAATATGGCTGATCTGCTCGGAACTCCTCTGGGCAGCAAAGTTCAAATGTAGACATTCTCAAGTCCATCTTTAGAACACACTCTATCCCGGACTCACGAGCCCCCACGTGTAGCGGCCTCACTCTCTCTCCATCTTTATCGGTTACACGCCAACTCATGTCTAGGGGTTCCTGGGTTGTGAGAGTGAGATGCGCCACGGCCCATGTCCTCCCCATTGTAGTAGGGAGGTGAAGGCCACTTACTGATGTTTCCTCGGGCCGGTGTGTTCTGTGAATGCACTGAGTCTGTAATTGCAAGCTCACCAGCCTCCCCTTTGCTTCCAGTAACTGGAGTTCACACACCGGAGAAAGGTCCAACACTTGTTTATTTGACACTCCAATACGCAAAGCACAATAAACAGTTCTTTTGCAGCAAACTGGTTGGGACCTATAACCTTGCCAACGGTGGGCCGAGCAGATCGAGGCACTTCCTAAAGTTTCAGTTCTATGCCACTGTACTATGACCAGCGGCGCCTAAGCCAATCCGGCTGTTACAGAACAGGAAGGATGGGGTCTCTTCCAGCAACCCCTATGAACAGCAATGGAGCCCTCTTCGATGCGCTGTGGCCCCTATCAGGGGGATGTGTCCCCCCAAGAGAGTTCCCAGAGGCCCACTGTCACCGGGTTGGTGCTGCTCTGGGTCTCCAGTGGGTAACCTCCCCGGCCTCCTCACCTCAGGTACGATTCCCTCCGCTCAGGGACCCTCGGACAGTCCACCCTAGCGGGACCCAGTCGAAGGTACTGGGCCCCAGGCCTCCTCGATAGTACCTCACCCCAGGCTAAAGGTGCCTGGGATGGACGCCAACATGACTCCGGACCAGGCCATGGGCACCTGGACCAGACTCCTGGATCTCCAGCACCCAGGCCTAAGGGCCCTGGGTGCAGACCGCAACCCTCCTCCTCCGAGGACCTCCTTCTCCGCAAGAACCTCGTGGCAAGGGCGTCTCCCCCTTTTATCTCCTCCCATCAACGGCCCGGCGGGTTCCCCGCCCCAGCCATACCATCTCCGGGAAGAGACCAAACAGGGAGCACTGCAGGGGATGATTCTACCTGAAGCCCGTGGGTACTACGCCACCCACAGGCAAAGGAGAATATTACATCCTCCAATCCTCCACGAAACAAAAAGGGGTCTGAATCCTAACACAATTATACACCTGGGTCACACTATTGCCCAGGTGTATCCCATCAATTTGAGGACCCCGCTACACTAGTTTATACCTAGTTTCTAAAAGTTCTTGCTCATTGAGAAAACAATAAATAATTTGTTAATTTATTGCAACTTGTTCTGTTTGTTTTTTCTATTTCTTAAGAGATGTCTAAAACATTTAAAAGTATGACCTGTTTTAGGTAGCCAGTGATTGTGTGCAGGGCGCAATCACAAAATACTGAACAATGCACAGGCAGCTATGTTTATAGCAATCTCAAGCATAACTTTGATGCAGTGAACTTGCCAGAGTAAGTGATGTACAAAGTACGCCGTTGTCACTAAGTGACTTAGTTAAAGCAGGTGCACATTGCATACCACCTGTCTAAACTGGTTACCATTGTTTGCTTTTTTTCCCCCAAAAATTTGGCATTTTTTTTTCAAAAAACATCTTTTTTGGGCGGGTGTGTGGGGGGGGTGTCCCTGAATGGCAGTTTGGAAATGTGGTCACCCTAGCTCTGACAGGGTGGCCCTGCACAGTGTGCGGGGACCGCCCAGTCATCCGCCGGCTCAGCGGGGATCAACAGAGCGATCCCCGCTGAGCAAGCGGAGCTTCACGGGGCGGATCTTCACGGATCCGTCCCGTGTGAAAGAGGCCTAATTAGTAGAATTTTGTGGGTAAATAGACTGTGGCATAGGAGTGCATAAAGCGACTAGGCCCTGGTTCTGATTATAATAACGCTTTGCCACATTGTGCTATATGAATCTTTGCATGTGTTTTCCTTCCCCACCCATTTTTACTATGTTTTTTATAATTTTAGTCACACTCCACTTTTTATCAAGCTGACTTTTCAATTGTAGGTATTGCTAATGTTTACTGTAAACCGTTTACATATTGTTTAAATGTCAATCGTTTTGAATACTTTCTGTCAAATTTTATGTAAGTAAAAACTGCAGCTTGTCAGTGCATTTTCTAGGTTTTAAAAAAGTTGTAGGGGTTGGCAACACTGAGTACCGCGTATATGTAATTTTATATGGACAGTGTGGCCGTCAATAATACTGAAACGGGGCACGCTGCGGCTGTGAGACCATTCACTCACCTGTTCTCACAGCTGCAGTATGCAGGACGCAAATACACTATGATCTAGCCGGGGGCATAATACAAAAAAGGATTTTGCTTGATTTGGAAACCGCTGCTTGGCGTTGCATCAGGGTGGATATAAATCAATAAATTGGAAAAAAAATCTGATTTTTATTTTTTATTTTTTTTATTTAAATCAAATTATTTTTTTTATTTTTTTATCAAATTTATTTTAATAAAATGCTATTGGAGTAAAAATCGATCTAAAGATAGTTTTCTATGTAAGATACATTAATAATTTAGTTTATTCGGTATAAAATGGAGCTTAGTTAGGTAGCACGAGACTGTATAGTCTGCAATATTTAAATTTTTGGTAAACTCATTTAGCCCGGGTTCACACTATAGCGATGCGGGAACCAGCGCAATTGCAGTGACGGTTCCCTCATCACATCTCTCCCCCAGAGGGCAGTTCACACTGCCCTCTGCAAACCGATGCGGGTGTCAATACAATTTTAATGACACCCCCAGATCGGTTCACAGATCGCAGTGTGAACTGTGAATTAGCACAGGAATGTGAACACCCATGCGATCCAATTTCAGTGTGGGAAAAATAAAGTCCCTGCACCTTTTTTTGTGCAAATCCAATGCGAGTTTAGCCATACAACTGTATGGCTGAATTTGCATTGCACAGACAGTGCATGTGATCCGCACCATCAATGCGGTGAGAATCACATGCAAGTCTGTGTTTGCATATGTGTGAACCAAGGCTCAATAAATCCAAGCTCTGCAACCTGAGATGACATGCACTGCATTGATGCATTCACACAATTTCACAGTAACCAGGAGATAAAACAAAGTTCAGGAATATTCCTTTATCCCATTGTTTTGCAATGTACACTAAAAAATGTATGAGTTCTGATATCGCTGTTTTACTAACCTGACAGCTTATTATTCAAAATAGGAAACCTTCATTTTGTTTGCAAATATTAAAGATTCTAACTACTGTGACAGCAGGAAGGTAAAGTCACCTGGTTGCATCCAGGGGGGTAGATATATTTCTCCCAGATTCAGGCTTTATGCCGACTTATACAACTAGGGAGTTGATGAAGCCCAGCTGAGGCTAGTGGGCTCATGGATGACTCATACCTCTAGAGAGAGGGCTGGGCGTCGTGCAGGCAGGGAGTTGATGAGACCAGCTGAAGCTTGTCAGCTCATTTAAGGCCTTTATAAAAACTCCCAGCTTCATTAGATGTTAGCTCATGCCTGGACCCAGACCTGTGTGGACTGTCTAGGGAGAGTGAACCCCTGTGCGGTGAGGCAAAGCCTGTGTGGCTATTTGTTTGGACTTTTACTAAACCAGGGACTTAGGGACTAGGACAGCACCAGGCTGATCCCAGTTGTTAGTTTAGGAAACCTGCATGTTTAGTCAGAGGTCAAACTGACCAGGATTTATTTTGTTTATGTTTCTTTTTGGCTTTGCTGTGTTTTTGTCACTGTACATAGAGAAATAAACCGCACCTTTTGATTTTGAAAACCACAACCTCCGTCTGCTGGCCCTGTTTTTGTGTGGGGAGCCCAACCAGGGGGTCACACACACCCGTTACCGAGTTAACCCCCTCACAGTTGGTGGGTAGTTTTTTTTAAGCCAGCATGGAGGAGATACTGAAACAGCTGGCTCTAGCAAATGCCAATCAACAGCAGACAAATGCAGGTTTGCAAAGGAGCCTTGCAGCCCAGCAGCAAGCTCATCAACAAGCCCAGCAGCAATCTGAGGCCCGCTTCATAGACCTGTTACAGAAGCAAGAGCAGAGACTACAACAAATGGAAGCAGTAATGCAGCAACGTCCGCAGACCAGTGAGGAAAGCCGTCCCACTAATACCGCGTCCTTTGGGGTGAGTCGTTTATTGACAAAAATGACTGGAGAGGATGATCCAGAGGTATTTTTGACCACATTTGAAAGGACTGCTGAAAGAGAAAAGTGGCCTGAGGAGCAGTGGGCTGGACTGGTGGCTCCTCTGTTAACTGGTGAATCGCAGAAGGCTTACTATGACCTAGAGCCTGACCAAGCAAAAGACTATGTGATGCTAAAAGCTGAAATATTGGCAAGGCTGGGTGTCACCCTGGCTGTCCGGGCTCAGCGTGTGCATAACTGGACTTTCCAGCTTGGAAAACCCCCCAGGTCTCAAATGTATGATCTCATTCACCTGAGCAGGAAGTGGCTACAGCCAGAGACTTTGTCCGCACCGGAGATTGTGGAACGTGTTGTGATGGATCGTTTCTTGAGAGCTCTTCCTACCGCCATTCAAAAGTGGGTAAGCCATGGAGACCCAGAAACGGCCGGTAAACTTGTGGATCGTGTAGAGAGATACTTGGCTACAGAGAACCTGACGGCCTCTTCCAGAGACTCTCGGACTTTCCACCCTAAGACCAGACCATCCCCAGGGGCGGATAAGAGGATTCCAAGGGGTAAGGGTGGAGAGAGTGAGAGGGTGGGAGCTCTACCCAAAGTTTGGCGAGAACAGCCTGGGAAGTCAGGGGCTCAAGAGGCAGCCAAATGGATTGTTTGCTACCGCTGCCGGCAAGCGGGACATATTGCAGCAAATTGCCCGGTTGTGGAGGAACCCATGCAATGTGACTTTCTGATGGACAGACGTCAGTCGCTGTGTGCGACAGTCGCATGCACTGCCATTCGGGGAACTGAGAAACATTTATGCAAAATGTGTATTAATGGTAGAAATGTTGTGGTATTACTGGATTCAGGTAGCCTTGTGACCCTGATAAAGGCTGAATTCGTTAAAACAGAGGTCTCTGGGAATAGCAAGGTAGCTGTTATTTGTGTGCATGGGGACACCCGAGAGTATCCAGTGACTACAGTGTGTTTCGAGACCCCCAAAGGTACCCTCTCTCATCCAGTGGGGTTAGTATCTCAATTACCGCATGATGCCATTGTGGGAAGGGATTTTCCGAAGTTCTGGGAACTGTGGGATGATCCTGAGCCCCCCACTGGTGCCCCTATGTACCAGGAATGTGATAGCCAGAACTCCTCTGAGAGTGGTGAGGACTCTCCAGAATTTCCCTTGTCAGTATTGGCAGGGGAGACTCAAGAAACTGGAGAGGAGCCCACCTCCTCAGACGAAAACCTACCGTCTGTGGAGTTTTCTGATCTGGAGGTTCACAGGGAAAATTTTGCCACAGAACAGTTAAAAGACCCCGCCCTAATAAAGGCACGGGAAAACGTAGTGGAAATAGATGGCGAGTTAGTGAACCCAGATAATACCTGCACTTACCCATACTTCAGCGTAGAGAAGGACCTACTGTATCGGGTGGCAAAAAGGGCAGAAGAAACCGTTGAGCAGCTTGTGGTGCCCAAACCTTACAGGAAGTTGGTGTTGGAGTTGGCCCATGGGCACATTCTTGGAGGTCATCTGGGGACAGAGAAAACCCGAGAGAGGGTATTACAGAGATTCTATTGGCCTGGGGTGATGAAGGACATAGAAAATTATTGTTCCTCCTGCCCTGTGTGTCAGAGGTCGGCCCCGATGCCACATTTCCGTAGCCCGCTGGTCCCTCTACCCATCATTGAGGTCCCGTTTGAGAGAATCGCAATGGATTTGGTAGGTCCTATAATCAAGTCCGCTAGGGGGCACCAGTACATATTGGTTATAATGGACTATGCCACCCGTTATCCAGAAGCGATCCCTCTCAGAAATACCTCGGCCAAAACCATAGCCAAAGAGCTATCTCTTGTTTTTAGCCGGGTGGGTATTTGTAAAGAACTGCTTACGGACCAAGGTACACCCTTTATGTCCCGGGTTATGAAAGAGCTGTGTAAATTGTTCAAAGTGACGCAATTGCGTACATCTGTGTATCACCCCCAAACCGATGGGCTGGTTGAAAGATTCAACAAAACCCTAAAACAAATGTTGAAGAAAGTGGTGGATAGAGATGGAAAGGATTGGGACTGTCTACTTCCTTATTTGATGTTTGCTATTAGGGAGGTGCCCCAATCCTCTACGGGATTCTCCCCCTTTGAGTTACTGTATGGGAGACACCCAAGAGGGCTGTTGGATATTGCCAAGGAAACTTGGGAAAGTGAGAGTTCTCCCCACAGGAGTGTGATTGAGCATGTCGCCCTGATGCAAGATCGAATTGCACAGGTAATGCCCATCGTGAAGGAACATTTGGCCCAAGCGCAGTTGGCACAGCAGAGAGTGTACAACCGTGGAGCAAAGACCCGTACCTTTTCCCCGGGGGATAGGATATTGGTACTTGTCCCTACGGTTGAAAGTAAATTCCTTGCCAAATGGCAAGGCCCCTACGAGATAATGGAAAAAGTGAGCAAAGTGAATTACAAGGTCAGACAACCAGGAAGGCGAAAGCCCGAACAGATATATCACGTTAATCTGTTGAAAGCCTGGAGGGATAGAGAGTCCCTAGTCGCAGAAACTTGGTCACCAGCTCAAACTGGTTGCATGATTCCGGAGGTTGGAATAGCAGCCACCTTGTCACAACCCCAACAACAGGAGGTTAAGGAGTTTGTGCTTCGCAACAAGGAGGTGTTCTCTGAGCTGCCGGGACAAACATCTGGGGTAGAGCATGATATTATTACCCCGCCCGGTGAAAGGGTGAAGTTAAAACCCTATCGGATCCCAGAGGCCCGACGGGAGGCAATACGGGAGGAAGTACAGAAAATGCTGAACTTAGGGGTGATAGAGGAGTCCCAAAGTGATTGGTCTAGTCCCATTGTGTTGGTGCCTAAACCGGATGGGAGCTGGCGATTTTGTAACGATTTTCGTCAGTTGAACAAAGTTACAAAATTTGACACCTACCCCATGCCACGTATAGATGAGTTGATCGACCGGCTGGGAACAGCCCGATACATGACGACTCTTGACCTCACAAAAGGGTATTGGCAAATTCCCCTGGCCAAGTCGGCCAAAGAGAAAACCGCATTTGTAACCCCAGACGGGGCGTTCCAATATAAGAGAATGCCGTTCGGGTTACAGAATGCGCCGGCCACATTCCAGCGGAAAATGGACCAGATACTGAGGCCCCATCGGAAGTATGCTGCGGCTTACCTGGATGACGTAATTGTCCATAGCACAGATTGGGCCTCACATCTCCCAAAAGTGCAAGCAGTCCTAGACTCTATCCGGGAAGCGGGGTTTACGGCTAACCCCAAGAAGTGTACCATTGGGCAGGAGGAGGCCAAATATCTTGGGTACACCATTGGCAGGGGAGTGATAAAACCCCAACTCAACAAAGTCGAGGCCATCCAGAGTTGGCCACGTCCCAACAGCAAGAAGCAG
Source organism: Rana muscosa (assembly GCA_029206835.1). Taxonomy (NCBI): domain Eukaryota; kingdom Metazoa; phylum Chordata; class Amphibia; order Anura; family Ranidae; genus Rana; species Rana muscosa. Next base: position 90,960,151 of record CM055117.1, on the reverse strand, counting down.
GTACGGGCCTTTCTGGGAATCGCGGGTTATTATCGGCGCTTCATTCCCCACTTTGCTTCTAAGGCTGTGCCCCTAACCAACCTGACGAAAGGGAAAGGGTCGGTCATGATTAAATGGACCCCCGAGGCTGAGGCAGCATTCCAATTCTTGAAACAAGCCTTATGTAGCCAGCCAGTGTTGTACTCACCCGACTTCTCTAAAGACTTTGTCGTACAAAGTGATGCGTCAGATGTGGGGTTAGGAGCAGTATTGTCCCAGGTCTGGAACGGGGAAGAGCACCCAGTCATTTACCTCAGCAGGAAGTTGAAGTCCCATGAGGTAAATTACGCCACGGTTGAAAAGGAGTGTTTAGCGGTGAAGTGGGCTCTAGATTCCCTTCGGTACTATCTGCTAGGTAGGCACTTTGACATGGTTACGGATCACGCTCCGTTAAAGTGGATGGCTCAAAACAAGGAGACAAATAGAAGAGTGAATAGGTGGTTCCTGGCCCTACAGGAATTCAACTTCACAGTAAAGCATCGCCCTGGCGTTCAAATGGGGAATGTGGATGCTTTGTCTCGAGTACATGAATGCCTGATTGCTGGTGTTCCAACCCCAAGGTTAAAACAAGAGGGGGGGGTATGTGACAGCAGGAAGGTAAAGTCACCTGGTTGCATCCAGGGGGGTAGATATATTTCTCCCAGATTCAGGCTTTATGCCGACTTATACAACTAGGGAGTTGATGAAGCCCAGCTGAGGCTAGTGGGCTCATGGATGACTCATACCTCTAGAGAGAGGGCTGGGCGTCGTGCAGGCAGGGAGTTGATGAGACCAGCTGAAGCTTGTCAGCTCATTTAAGGCCTTTATAAAAACTCCCAGCTTCATTAGATGTTAGCTCATGCCTGGACCCAGACCTGTGTGGACTGTCTAGGGAGAGTGAACCCCTGTGCGGTGAGGCAAAGCCTGTGTGGCTATTTGTTTGGACTTTTACTAAACCAGGGACTTAGGGACTAGGACAGCACCAGGCTGATCCCAGTTGTTAGTTTAGGAAACCTGCATGTTTAGTCAGAGGTCAAACTGACCAGGATTTATTTTGTTTATGTTTCTTTTTGGCTTTGCTGTGTTTTTGTCACTGTACATAGAGAAATAAACCGCACCTTTTGATTTTGAAAACCACAACCTCCGTCTGCTGGCCCTGTTTTTGTGTGGGGAGCCCAACCAGGGGGTCACACACACCCGTTACCGAGTTAACCCCCTCACACTACCCATAAGAATAATTCCTTACATTAAACGAGCACCTGTCATTTCAGATCCATCATGGGAGCGCCTGTTAGCGGGCATCCACTCACCTGCTGCCGCCACGTCCCTCACCTTGTTGTGTCACTGCCGCATCACCATCCGTCCCATTAAAGTAAATGGAACTGTTGGTGAGTCAACAGTGGGTCAGAGGAGGAGCCACTGCGGGACAGAGATGACAGTTGCTCTTTAAAAATGATGATTTAAATCGAGTTTATTTAAATCAAGCCTTTTTACTAGTGATTTAAATCAAATCCACCCTGCAATGCATGCCATTGATCCCCCAGCTGATCTCCTCCTAGTATGTATGATGCATATTCTTAGACCCAAGTGCATTACTGTACATTTATCAACATTAAACCTTATTTTGCCACATAGTTGCCCAATAAAACAGAGCATTGAGGTCGGCTTGTAAGTTGGAGACATCCTGTGAGGACGTTATTCCACTGCAAGAAATGCTCAAGTTCAGTTACATTTGATGCTGACCGTTTGTGGACTGCAGTCTTCAAGTCATTCCACAGATTTTCAATGGTGTTTAAGTCTGAGCTCTGACTAGGCCATGCAAGGGCACTCACCTTTTTCTCCTTCAACCACTATGTGCTCATTGTTGCTGTGTGCTTTGGGCCATTGTAATTTTGGAAGGTAAACCTTCTTTCCATTGACAACCTTCTGGCAGTGGGCAGCAGATTTTCCGCTGCAGAGAAACACCCCCATACCAGGATATTACCACCTCCATGGTTTACTATAGGAATGGTGTTATTTGGATGGTGAGCTGTATTGGATTTCTGCCAAACATATTGTTTGGTATTGAGGCCACATAATTTAATTTTAGTCTCATTGGACCATAACACCCTTTACCATGTGGCCTCAGAATCTTCAAGGTGCGTTTTGACAAAGCTCAAGTGATTGCACGTGGTCTTTCTTGAGGAGTGTTCTTTTATTGCAACCCTCCCATACAAACCACATTTGTGGAGAATGTGTGATATTGTTGTCACATGCACATAATGACCACGCTTTGTTCTTTTACATGAATGTTGAAAGTGGCAGGTGGGGGTCGAGAGGAAGCAGAGAAGAGGGGGAGGGTGGCCGAGTTGCTCCACCATGGGCCTCTGGGTAATACTTGCCCCCTGGGCCAAAAGTTGTCAGTCAGACCCTGCCAAAAGGTAGTAGTGGAGATGGGAGGGAAAGGAGGTCCCAGACAGACAGGAGGACCAGCAGCCAGACCCAGCACCTATTATTTAAGGTAAGTGAAGTCTTCTAGGGCTGGGCCTGGGCATCAAAGTGCTATAAATTTATATATTGTTTATTTTTACTATTGTTCAGTGACACTCTAATGTAGTCTTCATGGGGCCTGGAGGGGACTTTTTCTATCAGAGACTCTCCAATGGTCACAGAGAGGGCCTCTGTTAGAGAGCCCCCCCCCTCCAAGATCCATTAGACCCCATTGTAGTCTCTAATGGGGCCTGGTGGGGGCCCTAACAGACTATATAATGGACACAAAGAGGGCCTCTGGTAGAGAGACCCCCCCCATCAGATCCAATTAGACCCCATTGTAGTTGCCTAATATATCCCCCCCCCTTGACAGGTGTCGTTGTAATAATATAATCAATGCTATTCACTTCACCTGTCAGTGGTTTTAATGTTGTGGCTGATCAGTGTAGTGTACATTTACTTTGAACCTTAGATGGCTAGCAAAAAAACAAAGTTATCAGGATATCAAAACCTGCAACGCCGAAAAAGAAAGGAAGAAGCTTTGAAAAAAAATACTTCTTCTATCACAAGCTTCTTACAGCCACAGTCTTCATTAAGCAGTGGTCAAGATTCCCTTTGCACAGATGCATCAACATCAAGCAAAGAGTTAAGGTCCAGTCTCACAGACATTTCACATGGTGGAGAAGGAGAAACAAATAAAGAATTGGAAGAATCAGAATGTGATGATGATCTGGTCCCCGTGGATCCTGAGTGTTGCACTGAGCCAATAACAACTGGAGATGTAACTTCAGGTTACATTGTTTCAGCAGCAGAGCATTATGACATTGAAGAGGAAGATATATCTGCAGGGCCAGATTAAGAGCATCATGGGCCTGGTGCTGAGGATTTTGGCGGGCCTTTTTATGGAAACAAAATGAAAATGCAAACAATTTTTCGCTAAAACAAATTAAATATACTCTCACCAGTAATACCAGCCGTGCAGCAGCAACACCACCTGCTATGCAGTCTCTCACCAGCAGCAACATAGGGAGCCCACATTTCCAAACTGCCATTCAGGGACACCCCCCCTTCACAAAAAAAGATGAAGGTGGGGGGTGTAGTCTCAGGGGCTGATGGGGAAATCGGCAGTGGGGGTGATTTGTCAGGCAAATGGCTGGTGTTAGCACTTAAAATCATCTTGACACCATGCTTGATATGGTGTCAGGATGATCAAATTCCATTATTTCTATTACTACATTGTAATATATAGTGAAATAGTTCAACTCACCATAATGCAGAATCAGCTTGTCACTTGCCACCAGATGCAGCTTGTTACCTTGCCACCCATAGCCTGCCACCAGATGTAGGTGTATCACTTTCCACAGCTGCCTGCCACCAGATGCAGCATGTCACTTGCCACCAGCAGCCTGCCACCAGATACAGTGTGCCACTTGCCACCAGCAGCCTGTCACCAGGTACCGTGTGCCACTTGCCACCATATAGTGTGCCACTTGACACCAGCAGCCTGCCACCAGATACAATGAGGCCCCTTGCCACCAGATACAATGAGGCCCCTTGCCACCAGATACAGTGTGCCACTTGCCACCCACAGCCTGCCACCAGATACAGTGTGCCACTTGCCACCAGCAGCTTGACACCAGATACAGTGTGCCCCTTGCCACCATATAGTGTGCCACTTGCCACCAGCAGCCTGCCACTAAATACAGTGTGCCACTTGCCACCAACAGCCTGCCACCAGATACACTGTGCCACTTGCCACCAGCAGCCTGCCACCAGATACAGTGTGCCACTTGCCACCTGCAGCCTGCCACCAAATACAGTTTGCCACCAGCAGCCTGCCACCAGATACAGTGTGTCACTTGCCACCCACAGCCTGCCACCAGATACAGTGTGCCACTTGCCACTTAGCAGCCTGCCACCAGATACTGCGTGCCACTTGCCACCAGCACCTTGCCACCAGATATAGTGTGCCACTTGCCACCAGCAGCCTGCCACTAAATACAGTGTGCCACTTGCCACCAGCAGCCTGCCACAAGATACAGTGTGCCACTTGCCACCAGCAGCCTGCCACCAAATACAGTTTGCCACTTGCCACCAGCAGCCTGCCACCAGATACAGTGTGCCCCTTGCCACCAGCAGCCTGCCACCAGATACAGTGTGCCACTTGCCACCCACAGCCTGCCACCAAATACAGTTTGCCACTTGCCACCAGCAGCCTGCCACCAGATACAGTGTGCCACTTGCCACCCACAGCCTGCCACCAGATACATTGTGCCACTTGCCACCCACAGCCTGCCACCAGATACACTGTGCCACTTGCCACCAGCACCTTGCCACCAGATATAGTGTGCCACTTGCCACCAGCAGCCTGCCACTAAATACAGTGTGCCACTTGCCACCAGCAGCCTGCCACAAGATACAGTGTGCCACTTGTCACCCGCAGCCTGCCACCAAATACAGTTTGCCACTTGCCACCAGCAGCCTGCCACCAGATGCAGTGTGCCCCTTGCCACCAGCAGCCTGCCACCAGATACAGTGTGCCACTTGCCACCCACAGCCTGCCACCAGATACAGTGTGCCACTTGCCACCCACAGCCTGCCACCAGATACATTGTGCCACTTGCCACCAACAGCCTGCCACCAGATACACTGTGCCACTTGCCACCAGCACCTTGCCACCAGATATAGTGTGCCACTTGCCACCAGCAGCCTGCCACTAAATACAGTGTGCCACTTGCCACCAGCAGCCTGCCACAAGATACAGTGTGCCACTTGCCACCCACAGCCTGCCACCAAATACAGTTTGCCACCAGCAGCCTGCCACCAGATGCAGTGTGCCTCTTGCCACCAGCAGCCTGCCACCAGATGCAGTGTGCCTCTTGCCACCAGCAGCCTGCCACCAGATGCAGTGTGCCCCTTGCCACCAGCAGCCTGCCACAAGATACAGTGTGCCACTTGCCACCCACAGCCTGCCACCAGATACATTGTGCCACTTGCCACCCACAGCCTGCCACCAGATACACTGTGCACCTTGCCACCAGGTATACTGTGCCACTTGCCACCAGCAGCCTGCCACTAAATACAGTGTGCCACTTGCCACCAGCAGCCTGCCACAAGATACAGTGTGCCACTTGCCACCCACAGCCTGCCACCAAATACAGTTTGCCACTTGCCACCAGCAGCCTGCCACCAGATGCAGTGTGCCCCTTGCCACCAGCAGCCTGCCACCAGATACAGTGTGCCACTTGCCACCCACAGCCTGCCACCAGATACAGTGTGCCACTTGCCACCCACAGCCTGCCACCAGATACAGTGTGCCACTTGCCACCCACAGCCTGCCACCAGATACAGTGTGCCACTTGCCACCCACAGCCTGCCACCAGATACAGTGTGCCACTTGCCACCCACAGCCTGCCACCAGATACAGTGTGCCACTTGCCACCCACAGCCTGCCACCAGATACATTGTGCCACTTGCCACCAACAGCCTGCCACCAGATACACTGTGCCACTTGCCACCAGCACCTTGCCACCAGACATAGTGTGCCACTTGCCACCAGCAGCCTGCCACTAAATACAGTGTGCCACTTGCCACCAGCAGCCTGCCACAAGATACAGTGTGCCACTTGCCACCCACAGCCTGCCACCAAATACAGTTTGCCACCAGCAGCCTGCCACCAGATGCAGTGTGCCTCTTGCCACCAGCAGCCTGCCACCAGATGCAGTGTACCTCTTGCCACCAGCAGCCTGCCACCAGATGCAGTGTGCCCCTTGCCACCAGCAGCCTGCCACAAGATACAGTGTGCCACTTGCCACCCACAGCCTGCCACCAGATACATTGTGCCACTTGCCACCCACAGCCTGCCACCAGATACACTGTGCACCTTGCCACCAGGTATAGTGTGCCACTTGCCACCAGCAGCCTGCCACTAAATACAGTCGGCCACTTGCCACCAGCAGCCTGCCACAAGATACAGTGTGCCACTTGCCACCCACAGCCTGCCACCAAATGCAGTTTGCCACTTGCCACCAGCAGCCTGCCACCAGATGCAGTGTGCCCCTTGCCACCAGCAGCCTGCCACCAGATACAGTGTGCCACTTGCCACCCACTGCCTGCCACCAGATACAGTGTGCCACTTGCCACCCACAGCCTGCCACCAGATACAGTGTGCCACTTGCCACCCACAGCCTGCCACCAGATACAGTGTGCCACTTGCCACCCACAGCCTGCCACCAGATACAGTGTGCCACTTGCCACCAACAGCCTGCCACCAGATACACTGTGCCACTTGCCACCAGCACCTTGCCACCAGATATAGTGTGCCACTTGCCACCAGCAGCCTGCCACTAAATACAGTGTGCCACTTGCCACCAACAGCCTGCCACCAAATACACTGCCACTTGCCACCAGCAGCCTGCCACCAAATACAGTGTGCCACTTTCCACCCACAGCCTGCCACCAAATACAGTTTGCCACTTGCCACCTGCAGCCTGCCACCAGATGCAGTGTGCCCCTTGCCACCAACAGCCTGCCACCAGATACATTGTGCCACTTGCCACCAACAGCCTGTCACCAGATGCAGTTTGCCACTTGCCACGCAGCAGCCTGCCACCAGATACTGTGTGCCACTTGCCACCAGCACCTTGCTACCAGATATAGTGTGCCACTTGCCACCAGATAGTGTGCCACTTTCCACTCAGAGCCTGCCACCAGATAGTGTGCCACTTGCCCCCGGATACAGTGTGCCATTTGCCTCCCACAGCCTGCCCCAGATACAGTGTGTCACTTGCCACCAGCAGCCTGCCACTCCCTCCAGGACTCTGCCCCGTACTGGCACTGAAAGGTGGCACTGATGAGCTGGACTAATGGGCAATGATAGGTGGCACTGAGCTGCACTGATAGGTGGCACTGATGAGATGCACTAATGAGCACTGATAGGTGGCACTGAGCTGCACTGATAGGTGGCACTGGCTAGCTGCATTTATGGGCACTGATAGAGGGCACTCACTGAAATGTGGCACTGATAAGATGCACTGATGGGCTGCCTGCACTGAGATAGCCCCCCCCCCAAAAAAAAAGTTAACCACTTAAGGCTTCAGCCAGTACTGTACTAGTACACACTTCTTCTGCACAATTAGACCTATCTGTCTGACAGTGACCTCCCCAGCAGTGGGCCAGCGCTCATGGCTTACTTACTTTAATTTTTACTGTCCTTCTCCTGGCTCTCACAGCACCGCACACACAGAACTCCTTTCGCAAGGCAATCGAGCCTCATAGGACGCCGGGGACGGCCTCTGGATGATGACGTCACGCCGCCGAGACGTCAAGCTCCGCCTACAGTGTTTGTGTTGAGTACTGAAAGGGGAGGAGCACGCTCAGTCTCGGCGCACTGGCACTGCCTGCACCGCAAGAGGCTCTGCTGTGGATGATAGCCGCGGCTCACGGCCGCTACTCGGGGCCTGCGATTAAATGATGTTCGGCAGACTGACTCAATATTGGGCCTATGAATAATGCAGATGCAGGCTGCAGCTGCCTGCTGCCTGGACAATGTGGATGTATTATATAGCAGCCGACGGCCGGGCCCTGGTGAGAGAGTTTGGGCCTACATTATGATGGGGGCCTGGAGCTGCAGCTCCATCAGCCCCTATGTTAATCCGGCCCTGTATATCTGATGTTTCCTCTGAGTCAGACACTGAGTCTATTGTTCATATGGATGATGAAACTGAAATGGAACTTGAAGAGCCATCAACATCATCAAGTGGAATCTCAAGTGATCCTGCTTTCTGGCCTGAAAATATAGATGACCAACACAGAATAACTTTGATAAAAATTGGTCCTGTTCAAGAAAAGGCTTTTACTTTTCCAAAAGATGATTCCAACAGGAGCTTTTCTATCTCTTACTACCAAAGTGTACTGGACAATGGAGAGAAGATACCAATAAATTGGTTGATCTATTCTACAGCTAATAATTCGGTCCAGTGCTTTGCTTGCCGGATATTCAACAGTGACAATATGGCTTTGGCCTCAAAACAAGGCTTTAATGATTGGCAGCATCTGTCAAGACATTTAAGCCGACATGAAAAAAACACAATCCATATCACAAATTATAAGAAATGGATGGATCTTTCAAGAGCTCTGGAAAAGGGAACAACCGTTGATCATATCAATCAAAAGATCATTAAACAAGAAGAGAAGCGCTGGTATTCTGTCATACAGCGAATAATCTACATTATCCAATATTTAGCAGGACAAAATCTGGCGCTTCGTGGCTGTGATAACCGTTTGTTTCAAAACAATAATGGTAATTTCCTGAAATTGGTTGAAATGATAGGGAAATTTGATCCCATCATATCTGAACACATTCAGAGAATTCAGTGCTCCATTTCACAGCATTCACAAATGCCACATTATCTTGGTTACAAGATTCAGAATGAGATAATTGCCATAGTTGGAACAAAAATACGAGAAAAAATTATAAGAAGCCTACATGAGTCCAAATATTTCTCCATTATCCTGGATTGTACTCCTGATATGAGCCACATAGAGCAGATTAGTATTGTTGTCCGATTTGTTGTTCTAGATCAAAGTGCAAAAAAAATTGAAATTCGAGAACACTTCCTGGATTTTTGCCCAGTAGACAATACAACATCTGAAGGACTGACATCCTTTTTACTGGCCTACTTAAAGAACAATGGGATTGCAATTGAGAATATGTGTGGCCAAGGCTATGACAATGGCTCCAATATGAAAGGAAAACATAATGGTTTGCAGCAAAAGATACTCAATATCAATCCAAGAGCCTTTTTTGTTCCATGCAGTGCACATACTCTCAACTTGGTTGTGAATGACGCTGCAAAGATTTCATACCTGACAATAGATTTTTTGGGCATCATTCAAGAACTTTATGTGTTCTTTGTCTCATCCACCCAACGATGGCAAGTACTCAAGGAGCACGTTACAAATCTAACTTTAAAACCACTCTCCAATATCAGATGGGAAAGCAGAGTTGCAGCAATTAAACCCTTGCGATATTTCCTACCTGAGGTATTTGATGCACTATATGACATCTCAGATGATGACAACAGGGACATTAACACTAAACATCAGGCTCAATCCTTGGCAACGAAAATTAAATCATTCAAATTCATCTGTTCCATTGTCATTTGGTATGAATTATTATCAAAGGTGAACGTAATCAGCAAAATAATGCAGCAAACAACAATAAACCTATCAGGCTGTGTACAGGAACTGGAAAAGTTGATCAAGCACTTGGTGGAATACAGGTCTGATGAAGGCTTTGAAAATGTGCTAGTTGATGCCAAAGAAATAGCTGAAAAGCTTGATTGTGAAGCAAAATTTCCTGATGCCTTTACAATTATGCCCCGTACACACGATAGTTTTTAATGTAATTTTTTAAACCAACGTTTTTCTCCTCGTTTTTTTTCATGTTTCCTCTCAAGCCTGCCTTGCGTACACACCATCATTAAAAAAAACGATCAAGCAAAGCGCAGTGACGTTCAACACGTACGACGGCACTATAAAGGGGAAGTTCCGTTCGAATGGCGCCACCCTTCATGTTAGTAAAGTTTGTTGAGCGACGATTCGCGCTTTTCAGTCCGTTACTGTGTAATGAATGTGCTAACTCCATTACGAACGCTAGTTTTACCAGAACGAGCGCTCCCGTCTCATACTTGATTCTGAGCATGCGCGTTTTTTTTCACGTCGTTAAAAAAAACGACATGAAAAACGACGTGAAAAAAGAGAGCATGTCCGGAATTTTTAATGGCCGTTTTTCACGTCGTTAAAAATGCTCTGGAGCATACACACGATCATTTTTCAGGGCCATTTTTTAAAATGGCAGTTTTAACGGCATGAAAAACGATCGTGTGTACGGGGCATTAGACCTCGACGGAGAAAGAAGATTTTTGACTATGAACATGAAGATGAGTCTCTTGCAGACCCTACACAATATTTTAAAGTGAATTTTTTTATTTGCCGTTTTGGACACATCCATCCAGTCCATAAATGAGAGATTCACGTTACTTCAGAGCCACTGTGACACATTTGTATTTTTATATGATATCCCAAAACTTGGAATGGACAAAAAGGATATATTGAAGTGTTCCATGGATCTGCAAAACAAATTAACTGACAGCCAGTTATCCCACTCTGACATTAATGGAATAGATCTTTGTGATGAACTGGACACCATTAGACCTTTTCTAACCCAGGAGATGACAGTCACCAACATCTTGCAGTATCTAGTGGAGAATAACTTGACCAACACATTTCCAAACCTTTCTGTTTCACTGAGAATATTGATGACACTTCCTGTAAGTGTAGCTGCTGGGGAACGTTCATTTTCTAAACTAAAGCTGATAAAAAATTATCTCCTATCCACGATGTCCCAGGCAAGACTTACCAACTTATCCATTATATCCATTGAAAAAACCTTCTGCGAAGACTTGGATATACATGATGTCATTAGAAATTTTGCTGTTGCCAAGGCTCGGAGAGTTCGTTTTGTTTGATTAAATAATCAATGTGTACACACTGCATCCTTCCCTAGTGTCTCACAACTAGAAGATAATGTACCAACATTTTTTGGGAGACTGCAGATGTGTTTTTGCAATATTTAGCTGGGCTTGGATGTTTTTCTTAAGAAAAGGCTTGCCACTCTACCCCATAGCTCAGGCATATGAAGAATATGGGAGATTGTTGTCACATTTACCTTACAGCCAGCACTTGCCAGATATTCCTGCAGCTCCTTTAATGTTGCTGTAGGCCTCTTGGCAGCCTCCCTGACCAGTTTCTTCTCATCTTTTCATCAATTTTTTAGGGACGTCCAGTTCTTGGTAATGTCACTGTTGTGCCATATTTTCTCAACTTGATGATGACTGTCTTCACTGTGTTCCATGGTATATGTAATGCCTTGGAAATTCTTTTGTACCCTTCTTCTGACTGATACCTTCTAACAGTGAGATCCATCTGATGCTTTGGAAACTCTCTGCGGACCATGGCTTTTGCTGTAGGATGCGACTAAGAAAATGTCAGGAAAGACCTACTTGAACAAGTCAACGTTATTTGGGCTTAATTAGTGCACTCTAAGGCTAGATTTACATCTAGGCTTCTGTGCTTGATGCGTTTTTCATGCACGTTTTGAGGTGCTTTTTGTTTTTAAACCCTAGTTTTTGCATGCAGTTTTCATGCATTTTGCGGTTTTTTTTTCTATTTAAACACACTGTATATAGCTGGTTGCTAAGGAGGAGGATGGGAAGCCAGACACTTTAACTTTATTTAATTGATATTTGCACTGTTTTGTGATTGTATGCATGAATCTTATTTGCACTTTAGTGATTGTATTTATTGAAAATTTAAAAAGTACAGAATCAATCTATCTTGCATATTTTGCATCTGTAGTTATAGATTTTCTGCTACCTCATTATCTATTCAAAATTTTTATATTGTTCAGTTCATATTAATATTTCAAATTTTGTTTTTTGCTACACTATTTGATTTACATGCACTTGACACAAAATTGTCAATAAATAAAACATTTATTTTGATTTGTCAAAGCTGTTGACTTCGTTATTGTCAAAGCAAAGTGGTGGGGCTTACAGATGGAGAGGTGAAGTTGTTGCCATAGAAACATTTGTAAAGGGGAGAAGTTAATAATATAACCACGCCCATGTGGAGGCGCCAAAAATATTTCTGCACCCAGGCGCCTGGGACCCTAGGATCGGCCCTGCGCACCAGAACCTTCGAACGGACCGAAAGTTCGTGCGAACGTTAGGACCCTATTAAATACAATGGACACGAACGTTCAAAATCTAAAGTGCTAATTATAACGACTAATATGCATGTTATTGTCCTAAAAAGGGTTTGGGGACCCGGGTTCTGCCCCAGGGAACATGTATCAATGCAAAAAGAAGTTTTAAAAACTTCAGTTTTTCGGGAGCAGTCATTTTATTGATGCATAAAGTGAAAAAAAAAAAGTCAAATATTCCTTTAAATATCGTACCTGGGGGGTGTCTAAAGTATGCCTGTGAAGTGGCATGTGTTTCCTGTGTTAAGAACTGTCCCTGCACAAAATGACATTTCTAAAGGAAAAAAAGCCATTTAAACTTCTTGCGGCTTTAATGTAATGTCTGGTCCCGGTAATATGGATGAAAATCTTTGAGAAAAATGGCATAGCTACCCCATTATCCCCCCCCCCCTACCCCAGCCCATTACCAGCCCCTTTGGGTCTTGTATGGATATTAAGGGGAACCCCGCACACAAAATAAAAAAGGCCCTATATACTCTGAACAGCAGTATACAGGCGGTGCAAACAAGACAGGGACTGTAGGTTTGTTCTTAAGTAGAATCTGTTTTTTAATTTTGAACAGGTACATTGTTTAAGTGTAGCTCCAGCCAAAAAATATATTTTTAAGCGTTTTGGAAAACATAGGGAAGGGTTATCACCCCTGTAACATTTGTTTTGCTGTCTGTGCCCCTGTTCAGAACATTTCACCTCACTTTCTGTCCCAATGACAACTGTTTTTGAAAAGTGGGGTTTTTATTGAAACAGGGATTGGTGATAAAGCATCAGTAGAGAGGAGACACCTTTTTCCAATATTAACTCTTATGCCGCGTACACACGCCCGTTTTTCTCGTCGAAAAAAACGAAATTTTTCCCATTCGACGAGAAAAACGATAGTCTGTGGGCTTTCTGTCGTTTTTTTCAACGAGAAAAACGGCATTAAAAACGACGAGAAAAATTAGAACATGTTCTAATTTTTCTCGTCGTTTTTTTCGACATGTTTTCCGCGGCAGTGTTTCCCATAGGGAAACACTGCCGCGGAGCCCACAGACGGTCGTTTTTCTCGTCAAGAGAAAAAATGACGTGAAAAACGACCGTGTGTGGGGAACAAGCTGTTCCCCTGTTTTAAATGACATTATTCACGGCGGTTTTTTAACCGCCGTGAATAATGATCGTGTGTACGCGGCATTACAGGAGAGAATTTCCCTTCCTAGGGGTAGATTTCCTCTCACTTCCTGTTGTCTCCTTCCGTTTGAAGTAGGAGTCGTTTGTAAGTTGGATGTTTGAAAGTAGGGGCCTGCCGTATATACTCTGCTGAAATTTGCCCCTTACATGTTGGTGTTGCCACAACACTGTGAGCCCTCACAGTTACTCTTGGTGGGCGCTGGAACGCCCTGCTGTGAACTATTATATCAGGAATTGTAATTACATGCCATTGTTGAACAGTGGTAGGAAAAGTTGGGCCTTTGGTGGTGGTGCTGGTGTTACAACACTGTCAGCCCTCACAATTACTCTTGGTGGGCGCATGAATGGGCCCTACTGTAAATTATTAGATCAAGAATTGTAATTGCATGCCCCTGTTGAAGAGGGGCAGAAAAGTTGGGCCTTTGGTGGTGGTGCTGGTGTTACAACACTGTAAGCCCTCACAGTTACTCTTGGTGGGTGCAGGAATGGGCCCTGCTGTGAATTATTAGATCAATAATTGTAATTACATGCCCCTGTAGAACAGGGCCTGAAAAATTGGGCCTTAGCCACTGGTGCCACAACACTGCAACCCCTCACAGATACTGTACTTGGAGCACAGCAATGAGCCCTGTTGCAAAGTATTGCATCAAAAATTGTAATTACACGCCCGTGTTAAACAGGGGCAGAAAAATTGGGCCTTAGGCACTGGTGCCACAACACTGCAACCCCTCACAGATACTGTACTTGGAGCACAGTAATGAGCCCTGTTGCAAAGTATTGCATCAAAAATTGTAATTACACGCCCCTGTTAAACAGGGGCAGAAAAATTGGGCCTTAGGCACTGGTGCCACAACACTGCAACCCCTCACAGATACTGTACTTGGAGCACAGTAATGAGCCCTGTTGCAAAGTATTGCATCAAAAATTGTAATTACACGCCCCTGTTAAACAGGGGCAGAAAAATTGGGCCTTAGGCACTGGTGCCACAACACTGCAACCCCTCACAGATACTGTACTTGGAGCACACTAATGAGCCCTGTTGCAAAGTATTGCATCAAAAATTGTAATTACACGCCCCTGTTAAACAGGGGCTGAAAAATTGGGCCTTAGGCACTGGTGCCACAACACTGCAACCCCTCACAGATACTGTACTTGGATCACAGTAATGAGCCCTGTTGCAAAGTATTGCATCAAAATTTTTAATTACACGCCCCTGTTAAACAGGGGCAGAAAAATTGGGCCTTAGGCACTGGTGCCAAAACACTGCAACCCCTCACAGATACTGTACTTGGAGCACAGTAATGAGCCCTGTTGCAAAGTATTGCATCAAAAATTTTAATTACACGCCCCTGTTAAACAGGGGCTGAAAAATTGGGCCTTAGGCACTGGTGCTGGTGCCACGACACTGCAACCTCTCCCAGATACTCTAGTTGGAGTGCAGGAATGAGCCCTGCTGCAATGCATTGCATCAAAAATTGTAATTACATGCCCCTGTTAAACAGAGGCTGAAAAATTGGGCCTTAGCCACTGGTGGCATCACCCAGAAACAAAAATGTTCTCCCAAGCTATCATCATGAATCGGATCATTGAGGAGGAGGAGGATAGTCAGTCAACATAACAGGACAGTCACTCAGCATCAGCATCAGTCTTGAAGGGATGTGACATTTGAAAATAAATTATTCTGTTATATCAGCTTCAGGTGCTTGGTAGCTGGTGGTGATCCAAGACTGGTTCATCTTTATGAAGGTCAGTCGATCAACCGAGTCGGTGGACAGGCACACCCTGTGATCCGTGACAAAGCATCCAGCAGCACTGAATGTGCGTTCCGAAAGAACGCTGGATGCAGGACAGGCCAGCAGCTCAATTGCATACTGTGCAAGCTCTGGCCAGTGATCCATCCTCAAGACCCAGTAAGCCAGAGGATTTTCGGTGGGAAAGGTGTCCAAGTCTGACCTTGCCCCTAGGTATTCCTGCACCATGTATATCAGACGCTGGCGATGGTTGCTGGAACCGATCATACCTTGGGGCTGCGGACTAAAGAATTGTCTGAACGCATCGGTCAGACGGCCACCTTCCCCACCGCTCCTTCTTTGACTGACCGAAGCCTCAGCAACTTGTTGTCCAGGACCAGGAGTTTGTAACCTCCCAGTCTCTGGGAACGCGTTGCACAGACCTTTCTGCAAGGCCTCCCGGAGTTGTCTCATCCTCTGCTCCCTCTGCGACGGTAAGATAAGGTCCGCAACCTTACCCTTGTACCGTGGATCAAGGAGAGTGGCCAGCCAGTAATGGTCCCTCTCCTTGATCCGAAGAATACGAGGATCCTTCCGCAGACTTTGCAGGATCAGGGAGGCCATGCAGCGTAGGTTAGCTGAGGCATTCGGTCCGGAGTCCTCCGGGTCACTAAGGACGACATGATCCGCAGCCACCTCCTCCCAGCCACGTACAAGTCCACGTGTTTCTTGGGACTGTAAATCATCCCTAAAAGACTTCTGCTGTTGATGCTGAGTGCCAGGCTCCACCTCCATGCTGACACAATCCTCCTTCTCCTCCTCCTCCTCGTCCTCTTCCTGTGGGATGGGTGGGACAGAAGGAACACTGTCTGGGTAAAGGGGGCCTTGAGAGGCAAGGAAGTCCTCCTCTTCCTGCCTCTGTTCTGCCTCAAGTGCCCTGTCCATTATTCCACGCAGCGTATGCTCCAACAGGTGGACAAGAGGTACAGTGTCACTGATGCATGCACTGTCACTGCTCACCATCCTCATGGCCTCCTCAAATGGTGCCAGGACAGTGCATGCATCCCTGATCATGCCCCACTGGCGTGGTGAAAAAAACCCGAGCTCCCCTGACCCTGTCCTGGTGCCGTAGTCGCACAGGTACTCATTGATGGCCCTCTGCTGCGTGTGCAGCCGCTGCAGCATGGCCAATGTTGAGTTCCACCTGGTGGGCATGTCACATATAAGGCGGTTCTTGGTCAGGTTCAACTCCTTTTGCAGCTCAGCCAGCCGAGCACTGGCATTATATGATCTGCGGAAATGCACACAGACTTTCCTGGCCTGCCTCAGGACATCCTGTAAGCCCGGGTACCTGCCCAAGAAGCGCTGCACCACCAGGTTAAGGACGTGAGCCACACAGGGCACATGGGTCAGTTGTCCCTGTCGGAGGGCGGAGGAGAGGTTGGTGCCATTGTCGCAAACCACCATTCCTGCCTTAAGCTGGCGTGGCGTCAACCACCTCTCGGCCTGCCCCTGCAGAGCTGACAAAACCTCTGCCCCAGTGTGGCTTCTGTCCCCCAAACACACCAGCGCAAGCACGGCATGGCATCTTTTTGCCTGCCTACTTGCGTAGCCCCTTGAACGCCTACGGAGCACCGCTGGTTCCGAGGACAAAGCACAGGAAGAGGCCATGGAGGAAGAAAAAGTGGAGGGGGTGGAGGAGAGAGGTGTGTCACAACCAGTAGTAGCATTTTGGAGGCGTGGCGGGAGAACAACCTCCAACACTACTGCACCTTGTCCTGCATCCTTCCCAGCTGCCAAAAGAGTGACCCAATGGGCCGTGAAAGAAAGGTAATGTCCCTGTCCATGTCTGCTGGACCATGAGTCAGCGGTAATATGCACCTTACCACTGACCGCCCTGTTCAGCGAGGCATGGACATTGCCTTCCACATGCCAGTAGAGAGCCGGAATCACCTTCCGTGAGAAAAAGTGGCATTTGGGAACCTGCCACTGAGGAACCGCACATTGCATAAACTCACGGAAGGGGACCGAGTCTACCAACTGAAAAGGCAGCAGTTGAAGTGCTAGCAATTTAGCCAAGCTAGCATTCAACCGCTGGGAATGTGGATGGCTGGGAGTGAACTTCTTTCGACAGTCCAGCAGCTGCGGCAGGGAAATTTGCCTGCTAGAATCGGACGTCGGTGTACTGCTAGCAGAGTGCCCGCAAGTACTTGGCTGTGACACACCTAATTCTACACCTTCATTCCTCTCAGTGCAGGTTTCAGAGAGGACTGAAGGTATAGTGGGGTTGGAGATCCCAGCTGATGCGGAGCAAGGAGAGGTCCGCTTTGTTCTTTGGTGTGGGTCTTTAAGGTAGGCTTGCCAACGAGCTGCATGGCAGGTCAACATATGTCTGGTCAAGCATGTGGTGCCCAAGCGGCTAATGTTTTGGCCACGCGAGATACGCTTGAGACATATGTTGCAAACAGCAGCAGTGCGATCTGATGCACTCGACTCAAAAAAGGCCCACACTAAAGAACTTTTAGAATAACGGGCAGAGGCAGCGCCCTGCACAGGCGGAGCTCTGTGGTGTGATTCAGTCGGTGTGCTGCCCTTACGCTGGCCCCCGGAGGGCATCCTGCCTCATTGGAGATGTGCCTCCTCCTCATCCTCCTCCTCCTTCTCCTCTCTCCTATCAGGCACCCACGTGGAGTCAGTGACCTCATTATCACCTCCCTCCTCATCACTGGAACCAATTTGGCAGTATGCTGCAGCTTCTGGAACATGACTGCCAGATTGGTGTCCTTCTTGATCATCCCCTCTCTCTGCTCTCACGCTACTGCCTTCCTCTAGCTAGGTATCATCTTCAGACCCTTCGAAACGCTGGGCATCCTCCTGGAGCATGTACCCAACACTGTGCTCAAACAGTTCGGGGACTCCTCAGGAGGACACGGTGGGTCTAGGGAAGGAGTGACTGATGTTGACATTGAGGACGCTTTGGCAGCTGCTTTGCCAGTACCCTGAGCCTGGGTGAGAGAGGATGAGGAGGGCTTGGTCATCCACTCTACCAAGTCTTCGGCATGATGCGGCTCAACACGTTCAGCTGCCGAAAATAAGGACAAGCGTGTCCCATGGCCGCGTCCACGACCAGCACTGTTGTCTCTAGTCACAGAGCCTGCTTGCCCTCTTTTATTGGCTCCTGACTGTCTGCCTCTCCTTGTTTGCCTTCCAGACATTCTATAGGCCTGCAGGGAGATGGGAAAACCAGCAATAAGGGGTAGCTTCAGGTGTATATTTTGCAAGAAGCACACTACGCCTGCTGTAAGTGCTGCAGATGCCTGCCTGTGTTACACAACAGGAAAACACAGCAATAAGGGCTAGCTTCTGGTGTATATTTTGCAAGAAGCACACTACGCCCGCTGTAAGGGCTGCAGATGCCTGTTAGTGTAACACAAAAGAAAAAAAACTACGAGCAATAAGGGGTAGCTTCAGGTGTATAATCTGCAGGTGGCACACCACTCCCGCTTTAAGTGCTGCAGATGCCTGCCTGTGTTACACAACAGGAAAACACAGCAATAAGGCCTAGCTTCAGGTGTATATTTTGCAGGAGGCACACTACGCCTGCTGTAAGTGCTGCAGATGCCTGCCTGTGTTACACAACAGGAAAACACAGCAATAAGGGCTAGCTTCTGGTGTATATTTTGCAAGAAGCACACTACGCCCACTGTAAGTGCTGCAGATGCCTGCCTGTGTTACACAACAGGAAAACACAGCAATAAGGGCTAGCTTCAGGTGTATATTTTGCAGGAAGCACACTACGCCTGCTATAACTGCTGCAGATGCCTGCCTGTGTTACACAACAGGAAAACACAGCAATAAGGGCTAGCTTCTGGTGTATATTTTGCAAGAAGCACACTACACCCGCTGTAAGTGCTGCAGATGCCTGTTAGTGTAACACAAAAGAAAAAAAAACTACGAGCAATAAGAGGTAGCTTCAGGTGTATAATGTGCAGGAGGCACACTACGCCCACTGTAAGTGCTGCAGATGCCTGCCTGTGTTTCACAACAGGAAAACACAGCAATAAGGCCTAGCTTCAGGTGTATATTTTGCAGGAGGCACACTACGCCTGCTGTAAGTGCTGCAGATGCCTGCCTGTGTTACACAACAGGAAAACACAGCAATAAGGGCTAGCTTCAGGTGTATATTTTGCAGGAAGCACACTACGGCTGCTATAACTGCTGCAGATGCCTGCCTGTGTTGCACAACAGGAAAACACAGCAATAAGGGCTAGCTTCTGGTGTATATTTTGCAAGAAGCACACTACGCCCGCTGTAAGTGCTGCAGATGCCTGCCTGTGTTACACAACAGGAAAACACAGCAATAAGGGCTAGCTTCAGGTGTATATTTTGCAGGAAGGACACTACGCCTGCTATAACTGCTGCAGATGCCTGCCTGTGTTACACAACAGGAAAACACAGCAATTAGGGCTAGCTTCAGGTGTATACTGTGCAGGAGGCTTAGCAAAAATATCACTGATACTGTCCCCTGCCTATCCTTCTCTCTCCCTGCACACAAGGTTTAGCAGAATATCACTGACACTGTCCCTGCCTATCCTTCTCTCTCCCTGCACACAAGGTTTAGCAGAATATCACTGACACTGTCCCTGCCTATCCTTCTCTCTCCCTACACACAAGGTAAATGAACAAATATCACTAACACTGTCCCTGCCTATCTTTCTCTCTCCCTGAACCGGAACACACTACACAAGGCCGCCGCGCTGGCGGCCTTTTATAGTGTGGGGCGTGTACTAAACCCCCCTGAGCTATAATTGGCCACAGGCATCCTGCCTGTGGCCAATTATGGCTCTCCTCGCTGCCGGCGCTGGGATTGGCCAAGCATGCGGGGTCACAGTGCATGCTTGGCCAATCACAGTGCCGGGATTGCACTGCGATGGCGCAGTGTATTGTGGGCCGTTCGCGTCACTCGAATTTGGCACGAACACCCCAAACAGTTCGATCTTCGTCGAACGATCGAACAGCCAATGTTCGAGTCGAACCTATGTTCGACTCAAACACTGAGCTCATCCCAATTATTCAGTCACAAGGAGGAGTATCAGGAAGACGAGAATCATTGCAGCATCGCAAGACTTCTCCTCTGTGCCGTTCAGAGGGGAATCTCACTCACAGTAATTTCCCGACATGCAGGAAATACACAAACGGCACAATTTACATGCTGGTAATTAAAGAGCATACTGCGCAATCGCGCATGACGTCACCGACGATAAAAAGACGATTTACATTGAAACTACACAAGTAAGTGCACTTTCACAGGCAGCGATTAGCTGCCTGTGTTATCTACTATCTGCTAAGATTAAGTTGACTCTGAGGGTTTAAAATCACTTTAAGGGTGTCTTGGCCCTAACCCTCTCTCCCTCAGTTTCGTTAAGAGGCAATAAATCTCTTTTGCATTCAAAAAAGTGTCTGGCGCCCATCACTCCATCTTGCATCACACCCACCATGCCTGGTAACCCACTCTACAAAGACAGATGTCAGCTATCCCTGACTCTGGAGGTCAAGATTAGGCCTTTGGAGGTCCGAGACCTTGCTACAAAGCTGTACAAGTCAATTGAAAAACAAACTGAAATCTTTAAGGGGGGAAGAAGTAAAAATAAAAAAATAAAATAATGTGGTTGCATAAGTGTGCACACCCTCTTATAACTGGGGATATAGCTGTGTTCAGAATTAAGTAATCACATTCAAACTTATGTTAAATAGGAGTCAGTGCACACCTGCCATCATTTAAAGTGCCTCTGATTAACCCCAAATAATGTTCAGCTGTTCTTGTAGGTCTTTTCTGGCATTTTCTTAGTCACATCATACAGCAAAAGCCATGGTCCATAGAGAGCTTCCAAAGCATCAGAGGGATCTCATTGTTAAAAGGTATCAGTCAGGAGATCGGTACAAAGAGTTTCCAAGGCATTAGATATACCATGGAACACAGTGGAGACAGTCATCATCAAGTGGAAAAAATATGGCACAAGAGTGACATTATCAAGAAGTGAACGTCCCATCCAAAATTGATAAGACGAGAAGAAAACTAGTCAGGGAGGCTGCCAAGAGGCCTACAGCAACATTAAAGGAACTGCAGGAATACAGGTATCTGACAAGTACTGGCTGTGTGGTACATGTGACAACAATCTCCCGTATTCTTCATATGTCTGGGCTATGGAGTAAAGTGGCAAGACGGAAGCCTTTTCTTACCAAGAAAAACATCCAAGCCCGTCTACATTTTGCAAAAACACATCTGAAGTCTCCTAAAAGCATGTGGGGAAATGTGTTATGGTCTGATGAAACAAAGGTTGAACTTTTTGGCCATTATTCCAAAAGATATGTTTGGCGCAAAAACAACACTGCACATCACCAAAAGAACACCATACCCACTGTGAAGCATGGTGGCAGCAGCATCATGCTTTGGGGCTGTTTTTCTTCAACTGGAACAGGGCCATTAGTCAAGGTAGAGGGAATTATGAACAGTTCCAAATACCAGTCAATATTGGCACAAAATCTTCAGGCTTCTGCTAGAAAGCTGAACATGAAGAGGAACTTCATCTATCAGCATGACAATGACCCAAAGCATACTGAAACATGGGGACCATTAGCTCTCATGGTAGATGCTTTTGTCAGTGATTCAAGCCAGTCAGGAACTATATTTTAGGGCATGGTAGGTCATTTTTTTTAAAAAGGCAAATAAAAGTCTGTAACATAAAGGTTTCCCACACTGGGGTTCTTCTCCAGCAAATACACACAACAGAAAATGCTAGCCCACCTGGCTCTCTTTAGCAGTACTTCTGCTCTTTATCCTGGTCACACAGACCACAGGATTCTACAATGTTGATGGCTTCACTTTAGCGCCCGCTGCTCCGCTCTGGCCTTAGTCGTCAGGCCGTTTCAAGTGAGGAAGGCTCAGATCCTCTGTGAGGTTTTCATTGTATTGATCACTCTGTCCTCATTGGAGAGCTGGGGTAATAGCTTGTGGTTATAGCTTGAATCCATGCATACTTCATAATCCCAGTAGTTAAAGGGGGTACAAAGCCAATGGTGGTGCCATCTTCAATTGAGTTAAAAAGGTAAACAGTGGGCACAATATCCTGGGTGTCATTAGATGGGAAGTGAAGGGAAGTCAGGTGGGGTAATAATCAAGAAGCAGTAGATCCACTGAATGAATGAAGCGGAGAGATCCTTGCACGGCAGGTCCTCCATTACAGCTTCATCTCCAGCAAGGAGAACTGTATATCTGCAGCATGAGATCATCTAAGGTACTGCTGCGTCTTACTGCTAAACTCATGAAATGTGGATTGAGATTTTGGTCAATCCACATTTCATGAGTTTAGCAGTAAGACGCAGCAGTACCTTTGATGATCTCATGCTGCAGATATACAGATCTGCGTAGGCACAAAATGTGCACTGTTATTTTCTTTTTTAGGAGATTTTTAAGACAAAGGGTAGATGTTTCTGGGTACTTCTTAGGCGTTATTAATGTAGCTCCCTGCTCCTATTGAGTAGGCACTATGTTTAAATTTAAGTTATCTGAGCTGTAGTTTGGCTCAGAATGATTGTGTTAAATTGCTGGTTTCTGTTCCAGTCCAGCTGTGCTGCGCATTTTCCACTTGACTGTAGGTGTCGCGGTCACCACAGGTCAAGGTTGGAAATGCAGCAGGCTGGGTGTATTGAGTATTCTTTACCCAGAAGCAGCCCAGTGGGAGTGGTCCCCCTGCTGTGCATTCTGGGAGAGGGTACTTAAGGGACAGACACCATTTTCCGGGTCTCTCTGACCTGATGGCCCTCCTGGCCTAAGGTGTGTCGAAGCAGCTGTTCTGCCTCGCGGCCTGCCGGCCCGAGGCTTTGTTACTGATAGTAGGCCCAGGAGTTTCTGGGGCCTACTGGTCCAGGGATGGTCCGGTGCTGTCTTGCCTGCGGGAAGAAGCCCAGCAATTGTAGAAACCAGGGGAGGACTTTTCTCAGAGAGGACCGAGCGAAAGAGCTGGTATCTCAGGAAGAGCCTGGAGACTCAATTGGAGGACGCATCCCGGCCCATCTACCTCACAGTGTTGCCGGCTTGGCTGAAAGAAACTGGTACTGTGTGACTGTACTTAGACTTTGCAAAAGTTCTGGATCATACAATCCTGTGGCAGGGGATTAAGCAGAGACTATGTGTATTCTTCAAGTCTGTGGCAGAGACTATGTGTATTCTTCAAGTCTGTGGCAGAGACTTTTGACCGAGCACCGCACCGGCTGCTAGATCAGTGAGAGAGGCCTAACCGGTGGTTGCTAGATCCAGGGTGGAAACTGTTTGTCCTCTGGATCAAAAGAAGTGCCCGTGATCCACAAATACAAGGTACCTGAATCCCCCCTGATCCTCCATCCCTCTAACTGACTTTGTTTAATAAAACCATTGGAAAAGAGACTATGTGTTGGTGCTGACATCTGTGAACAGCTGTTCAATGGGACCCCTATGACGGAGATGGTGGAACAGTAAGGTAACGGCAAAGGCCCAAAATTAAACCAGCAGCTCCTGTGGGGGTAGTGCTACATTAACATTTTTCAATGTTTCCTCGGAGGTCACAAACTTTTTGAATTCAGATATACTTTAACATAACTATACCAAGTTATGGGTATTGAGAGGTAGTTTACAAATTATCTGCATTCTCTTCCGTTTTTAACCTTTGCAACACAATATGAGGTAGATGCTTACCTTTCTATCACCCGTCCATCGAACTTCCTTTTACAATGCAGAAGCATATATAACCTTTTTGTAACACATGCTTAGCATTCTTTAACACCTACCTGCTATTTCTGTACCAGTGTTTATCTTTAAAGTACTGATATAGCAACAGTTCTTAGTAAAGGACTTATTTTGAGAGCGTGGGGGCAGATTTCATGTCGTTGGTGGCTGCACGGTTATTCCATCTCTCTGCACCAGCACTGCACAGTTGAATGACGCGTTCAAATATTTGGAAGGAATGCAAATGTTAAACAAGATAAGGAAAGTGATGATGGAGTATGCCTGAAATCAAAATACTGTTTGTTTCCCAAATAATTTATTGACATCTCCAGAATGATTCATAATGTGAAATAAGTCAGATTGCCTCATCCCAATAGCTAATCATTCACTGGCTTAAATGAGCTGCAGACAAAATGAGCATGTGGAATGAATAGCATTGAAGACATAAATTATCTCCATCATTTTTCATATCAACATATTCTGCAGTGACTGCAAAAATTTTAAGAAGGATTTCAATTAAGAAAATGATATACTTTAGGTCTGATGTTCTTATTTGGGGAACTGATGGAGATATGTGTCAGCCAGTAAGTATATAATTGGCCATCTGTGGACTAGAAGGAATTAGATCCAGCAGGTGAAATGGCTGTGAGATTCAACCCTCATATTAAAGTTGTAGTAAAGGCTCAAGGTTTTTTACCTTCATGCAATTTATGTACCTTAAAGCAGAGTTCTAGCAGTAGGGAAACGACTATAAAGCCAAAAGGCTTCACTGCCGGTTTCCCTTACCAGGAATGGCGGCGGCAGCACCGAGAGCCGATACAAAATCTGTCTGGGTGCTAACATCATGGGAACCCTGGATAGGTAACTGTCCTAATATTAAAAGTCAGCAGCTACAGTATTTGTAGCTGCTGACTTTTAGTTTTTCGTGGGGGAGGGGAGCTCCACTTTAAGGGTGCCACGTTCCTAGCAGGGGCAGGGGTGGTGCTTAATTCTACTAACACAGAGAATAGTATCATTCTCTCAAAAGAGTGGTTAACCTTCATTTACATTACACCAAATCCATAGCTCTGCTAAAGTCTTAAGCCTTGTACACACGCCGAGTTTCTCGTCGCAAAAAAAAACATAGTTTTTCTCGACGGGTTTCTTGTCAAGCTTGACGAGATTCTTGTGAAGCTTTCCTTGCATACACACTGTCATTCCAAGATCTCGTTGGTCTAAAAACGCGGTGACGTACAACACGTATGACGGCAGTATAAAGGGGAAGAGACGATTCGCGCTTTTCAGACTTCATGCTTTCAGTTCGTTTTCTGCGGTTCAGTTGGTGCTTGTGGGTTTGTATCTTGTCTTTCAGGGCGAGTAATCAGGTCGTATCTGTTTTTCAGTGCGTTCTTGTCCACTCGTTTCTGATTTTCAGGTCGTTCTTAATAGGCCTTGCTGTACTTCAGTGCGTTCTGTTTAGTTTGTTCTGATCAGACGACCGGTTTTTAGCCATGTTGCTGGTACGTTCTCATCGTAGAGATCGTGTTGTGCATCGACTTTGTGTTTCTGTTGGTCTTCTTGTCTTGGACCAAGACGAGTCTATGAACAGGGTGAGGAGGAGTTCATGGACCAAGAATTGGTTGCTCCAGCGGGACCAATTCTCTCACATGTCTCTGCTGCGGGAGATCGTGGAAAATAATCCTGAGGACTACAGGAATTTTCTTCGGATGTCTGACCCCGTTTTTCAGCATCTGTTGGCTTTGGTGTCCCCCTATATCACCAGGCAGGACACCGTTATGCGGGAAGCCATCAGTGCTGAGCAGAGGCTCATCACCATGTTACGCTACCTGGCGACAGGGAGAAGTCTGCAGGACCTGAAGTCCACCACAGGCATCTCCCCCCAGGCTCTGGGCGTCATAATCCCAGAGACCTGTTCTGCCATCATCCAAGTCCTGCAGGATGACTATATGAGGGTAAGTTTTCGCATTTAATATCACATTCTATCTATTTCATGTATGATAATGTATTGTATTTCTTTCATCCTTCCCTAATTAGCATGATTGTAATATGCTGAGTAGGGATGAGCTTCGTGTTCGAGTCGAACATACGTTCGACTCGAACATCGGCTGTTCGATCGTTCGACGAAGATCGAACGATTTGGGCCGTTCGCGCCAAATTCGAGTGACGCGAATGGCCCACAATGCACTACGCCATCGCAGTGTCATCCAGGCGCTGTGATTGGCCAAGCATGCACTGTGACCCCGCATGCTTGGCCAATCACAGCGCCGGCAGCGAGGAGAGCAATGATTCGCCACAGGCAGGATGCCTGTGGCCAATTATTGCTGAGGGTGTTTAGTACACGCCCCACACTATAAAAGGCCGCCAGCACGGCGGCCTAGTGTAGTGTGTTCCGGAGCAGGGAAAGAGAAGCATAGGCAGGGACAGTGACATTTATTTCTTTCTTGCTTAACCTGGATTCCTTTAGTTTAGGGAAAGAGAAGGATAGGTAGGGAGAGTGTCAGTGTGTTTTACTGTGCGAATCCTTGTTTCTAGGGACAAAGAAGGAAAGTGAGGGGAATTCTCCTTGTGCTATAGTGTGCTTTAAAAAAAAAAATTTTCTAGGGACAGAAAACTCTAGGTAGGGAGAGTGTCAGTTTCTTTCACTGTGCGAATCCTTGTTTCTAGGGACAAAGAAGGAAAGTGAGGGGAATTCTCCTTGTGCTATAGTGTGCTTTAAAAAAACATTTTTTCTAGGGACAGAAAACTCTAGGTAGGGAGAGTGTCAGTTTCTTTCACTGTGCGAATCCTTGTTTCTAGGGACAAAGAAGGAAAGTGAGGGGAATTCTCCTTGTGCTATAGTGTGCTTTAAAAAAAAAATTTTTCTAGGGACAGAAAACTCTAGGTAGGGAGAGTGTCAGTTTCTTTCACTGTGCGAATCCTTGTTTCTAGGGACAAAGAAGGAAAGTGAGAGGAATTCTCCTTGTGCTATAGTGTGCTTTAAAAAAACATTTTTTCTAGGGACAGAAAACTCTAGGTAGGGAGAGTGTCAGTTTCTTTCACTGTGCGAATCCTTGTTTCTAGGGACAAAGAAGGAAAGTGAGGGGAATTCTCCTTGTGCTATAGTGTGCTTTAAAAAAACATTTTTTCTAGGGACAGAAAACTCTAGGTAGGGAGAGTGTCAGTTTCTTTCACTGTGCGAATCCTTGTTTCTAGGGACAAAGAAGGAAAGTGAGGGGAATTCTCCTTGTGCTATAGTGTGCTTTAAAAAAACATTTTTTCTAGGGACAGAAAACTCTAGGTAGGGAGAGTGTCAGTTTCTTTCACTGTGCGAATCCTTGTTTCTAGGGACAAAGAAGGAAAGTGAGGGGAATTCTCCTTGTGCTATAGTGTGCTTTAAAAAAACATTTTTTCTAGGGACAGAAAACTCTAGGTAGGGAGAGTGTCAGTTTCTTTCACTGTGCGAATCCTTGTTTCTAGGGACAAAGAAGGAAAGTGAGGGGAATTCTCCTTGTGCTATAGTGTGCTTTAAAAAAACATTTTTTCTAGGGACAGAAAACTCTAGGTAGGGAGAGTGTCAGTTTCTTTCACTGTGCGAATCCTTGTTTCTAGGGACAAAGAAGGAAAGTGAGGGGAATTCTCCTTGTGCTATAGTGTGCTTTAAAAAAACATTTTTTCTAGGGACAGAAAACTCTAGGTAGGGAGAGTGTCAGTTTCTTTCACTGTGCGAATCCTTGTTTCTAGGGACAAAGAAGGAAAGTGAGGGGAATTCTCCTTGTGCTATAGTGTGCTTTAAAAAAACATTTTTTCTAGGGACAGAAAACTTTAGGTAGGGAGAGTGTCAGTTTCTTTCACTGTGCGAATCCTTGTTTCTAGGGACAAAGAAGGAAAGTGAGGGGAATTCTCCTTGTGCTATAGTGTGCTTTAAAAAAACATTTTTTCTAGGGACAGAAAACTCTAGGTAGGGAGAGTGTCAGTTTCTTTCACTGTGCGAATCCTTGTTTCTAGGGACAAAGAAGGAAAGTGAGGGGAATTCTCCTTGTGCTATAGTGTGCTTTAAAAAAACATTTTTTCTAGGGACAGAAAACTCTAGGTAGGGAGAGTGTCAGTTTCTTTCACTGTGCGAATCCTTGTTTCTAGGGACAAAGAAGGAAAGTGAGGGGAATTCTCCTTGTGCTATAGTGTGCTTTAAAAAAACATTTTTTCTAGGGACAGAAAACTCTAGGTAGGGAGAGTGTCAGTTTCTTTCACTGTGCGAATCCTTGTTTCTAGGGACAAAGAAGGAAAGTGAGGGGAATTCTCCTTGTGCTATAGTGTGCTTTAAAAAAAACATTTTTTCTAGGGACAAAAAACTCTAGGTAGGGAGAGTGTCAGTTTCTTTCACTGTGCGAATCCTTGTTTCTAGGGACAAAGAAGGAAAGTGAGGGGAATTCTCCTTGTGCTATAGTGTGCTTTAAAAAAACATTTTTTCTAGGGACAGAAAACTCTAGGTAGGGAGAGTGTCAGTTTCTTTCACTGTGCGAATCCTTGTTTCTAGGGACAAAGAAGGAAAGTGAGGGGAATTCTCCTTGTGCTATAGTGTGCTTTAAAAAAACATTTTTTCTAGGGACAGAAAACTCTAGGTAGGGAGAGTGTCAGTTTCTTTCACTGTGCGAATCCTTGTTTCTAGGGACAAAGAAGGAAAGTGAGGGGAATTCTCCTTGTGCTATAGTGTGCTTTAAAAAAACATTTTTTCTAGGGACAAAAAACTCTAGGTAGGGAGAGTGTCAGTTTCTTTCACTGTGCGAATCCTTGTTTCTAGGGACAAAGAAGGAAAGTGAGGGGAATTCTCCTTGTGCTATAGTGTGCTTTAAAAAAACATTTTTTCTAGGGACAGAAAACTCTAGGTAGGGAGAGTGTCAGTTTCTTTCACTGTGCGAATCCTTGTTTCTAGGGACAAAGAAGGAAAGTGAGGGGAATTCTCCTTGTGCTATAGTGTGCTTTAAAAAAAACATTTTTTCTAGGGACAGAAAACTCTAGGTAGGGAGAGTGTCAGTTTCTTTCACTGTGCGAATCCTTGTTTCTAGGGACAAAGAAGGAAAGTGAGGGGAATTCTCCTTGTGCTATAGTGTGCTTTAAAAAAACATTTTTTCTAGGGACAGAAAACTCTAGGTAGGGAGAGTGTCAGTTTCTTTCACTGTGCGAATCCTTGTTTCTAGGGACAAAGAAGGAAAGTGAGGGGAATTCTCCTTGTGCTATAGTGTGCTTTAAAAAAACATTTTTTCTAGGGACAGAAAACTCTAGGTAGGGAGAGTGTCAGTTTCTTTCACTGTGCGAATCCTTGTTTCTAGGGACAAAGAAGGAAAGTGAGGGGAATTCTCCTTGTGCTATAGTGTGCTTTAAAAAAACATTTTTTCTAGGGACAGAAAACTCTAGGTAGGGAGAGTGTCAGTTTCTTTCACTGTGCGAATCCTTGTTTCTAGGGACAAAGAAGGAAAGTGAGGGGAATTCTCCTTGTGCTATAGTGTGCTTTAAAAAAACATTTTTTCTAGGGACAGAAAACTCTAGGTAGGGAGAGTGTCAGTTTCTTTCACTGTGCGAATCCTTGTTTCTAGGGACAAAGAAGGAAAGTGAGGGGAATTCTCCTTGTGCTATAGTGTGCTTTAAAAAAACATTTTTTCTAGGGACAGAAAACTCTAGGTAGGGAGAGTGTCAGTTTCTTTCACTGTGCGAATCCTTGTTTCTAGGGACAAAGAAGGAAAGTGAGGGGAATTCTCCTTGTGCTATAGTGTGCTTTAAAAAAACATTTTTTCTAGGGACAGAAAACTCTAGGTAGGGAGAGTGTCAGTTTCTTTCACTGTGCGAATCCTTGTTTCTAGGGACAAAGAAGGAAAGTGAGGGGAATTCTCCTTGTGCTATAGTGTGCTTTAAAAAAACATTTTTTCTAGGGACAGAAAACTCTAGGTAGGGAGAGTGTCAGTTTCTTTCACTGTGCGAATCCTTGTTTCTAGGGACAAAGAAGGAAAGTGAGGGGAATTCTCCTTGTGCTATAGTGTGCTTTAAAAAAACATTTTTTCTAGGGACAGAAAACTCTAGGTAGGGAGAGTGTCAGTTTCTTTCACTGTGCGAATCCTTGTTTCTAGGGACAAAGAAGGAAAGTGAAGGGAATTCTCCTTGTGCTATAGTGTGCTTTAAAAAAACATTTTTTCTAGGGACAGAAAACTCTAGGTAGGGAGAGTGTCAGTTTCTTTCACTGTGCGAATCCTTGTTTCTAGGGACAAAGAAGGAAAGTGAGGGGAATTCTCCTTGTGCTATAGTGTGCTTTAAAAAAACATTTTTTCTAGGGACAGAAAACTCTAGGTAGGGAGAGTGTCAGTTTCTTTCACTGTGCGAATCCTTGTTTCTAGGGACAAAGAAGGAAAGTGAGGGGAATTCTCCTTGTGCTATAGTGTGCTTTAAAAAAACATTTTTTCTAGGGACAGAAAACTCTAGGTAGGGAGAGTGTCAGTTTCTTTCACTGTGCGAATCCTTGTTTCTAGGGACAAAGAAGGAAAGTGAGGGGAATTCTCCTTGTGCTATAGTGTGCTTTAAAAAAACATTTTTTCTAGGGACAGAAAACTCTAGGTAGGGAGAGTGTCAGTTTCTTTCACTGTGCGAATCCTTGTTTCTAGGGACAAAGAAGGAAAGTGAGGGGAATTCTCCTTGTGCTATAGTGTGCTTTAAAAAAACATTTTTTCTAGGGACAGAAAACTCTAGGTAGGGAGAGTGTCAGTTTCTTTCACTGTGCGAATCCTTGTTTCTAGGGACAAAGAAGGAAAGTGAGGGGAATTCTCCTTGTGCTATAGTGTGCTTTAAAAAAACATTTTTTCTAGGGACAGAAAACTCTAGGTAGGGAGAGTGTCAGTTTCTTTCACTGTGCGAATCCTTGTTTCTAGGGACAAAGAAGGAAAGTGAGGGGAATTCTCCTTGTGCTATAGTGTGCTTTAAAAAAACATTTTTTCTAGGGACAGAAAACTCTAGGTAGGGAGAGTGTCAGTTTCTTTCACTGTGCGAATCCTTGTTTCTAGGGACAAAGAAGGAAAGTGAGGGGAATTCTCCTTGTGCTATAGTGTGCTTTAAAAAAACATTTTTTCTAGGGACAGAAAACTCTAGGTAGGGAGAGTGTCAGTTTCTTTCACTGTGCGAATCCTTGTTTCTAGGGACAAAGAAGGAAAGTGAGGGGAATTCTCCTTGTGCTATAGTGTGCTTTAAAAAAAACATTTTTTCTAGGGACAGAAAACTCTAGGTAGGGAGAGTGTCAGTTTCTTTCACTGTGCGAATCCTTGTTTCTAGGGACAAAGAAGGAAAGTGAGGGGAATTCTCCTTGTGCTATAGTGTGCTTTAAAAAAACATTTTTTCTAGGGACAGAAAACTCTAGGTAGGGAGAGTGTCAGTTTCTTTCACTGTGCGAATCCTTGTTTCTAGGGACAAAGAAGGAAAGTGAGGGGAATTCTCCTTGTGCTATAGTGTGCTTTAAAAAACATTTTTTCTAGGGACAGAAAACTCTAGGTAGGGAGAGTGTCAGTTTCTTTCACTGTGCGAATCCTTGTTTCTAGGGACAAAGAAGGAAAGTGAGGGGAATTCTCCTTGTGCTATAGTGTGCTTTAAAAAAACATTTTTTCTAGGGACAGAAAACTCTAGGTAGGGAGAGTGTCAGTTTCTTTCACTGTGCGAATCCTTGTTTCTAGGGACAAAGAAGGAAAGTGAGGGGAATTCTCCTTGTGCTATAGTGTGCTTTAAAAAAACATTTTTTCTAGGGACAGAAAACTCTAGGTAGGGAGAGTGTCAGTTTCTTTCACTGTGCGAATCCTTGTTTCTAGGGACAAAGAAGGAAAGTGAGGGGAATTCTCCTTGTGCTATAGTGTGCTTTAAAAAAACATTTTTTCTAGGGACAGAAAACTCTAGGTAGGGAGAGTGTCAGTTTCTTTCACTGTGCGAATCCTTGTTTCTAGGGACAAAGAAGGAAAGTGAGGGGAATTCTCCTTGTGCTATAGTGTGCTTTAAAAAAACATTTTTTCTAGGGACAGAAAACTCTAGGTAGGGAGAGTGTCAGTTTCTTTCACTGTGCGAATCCTTGTTTCTAGGGACAAAGAAGGAAAGTGAGGGGAATTCTCCTTGTGCTATAGTGTGCTTTAAAAAAACATTTTTTCTAGGGACAGAAAACTCTAGGTAGGGAGAGTGTCAGTTTCTTTCACTGTGCGAATCCTTGTTTCTAGGGACAAAGAAGGAAAGTGAGGGGAATTCTCCTTGTGCTATAGTGTGCTTTAAAAAAACATTTTTTCTAGGGACAGAAAACTCTAGGTAGGGAGAGTGTCAGTTTCTTTCACTGTGCGAATCCTTGTTTCTAGGGACAAAGAAGGAAAGTGAGGGGAATTCTCCTTGTGCTATAGTGTGCTTTAAAAAAACATTTTTTCTAGGGACAGAAAACTCTAGGTAGGGAGAGTGTCAGTTTCTTTCACTGTGCGAATCCTTGTTTCTAGGGACAAAGAAGGAAAGTGAGGGGAATTCTCCTTGTGCTATAGTGTGCTTTAAAAAAAACATTTTTTCTAGGGACAGAAAACTCTAGGTAGGGAGAGTGTCAGTTTCTTTCACTGTGCGAATCCTTGTTTCTAGGGACAGGGAAGGACAGTGAGGGAAATTCTCCTTGTGCTATAGTGTGCTAAAGCATTCCTCATCAACCATCTTTGAAATCCTTGTTTTTTGGACAGTCAGGGAAATTGTCGTTGTGCTATTCTGTGCAAAAGCAATCATCCTCAACCATATTTAGAAATCCTTAAGTAAAGGGACAGAGAAGGACACCTGAAGGTAGCCCTTATTGCTTTTTTCCCATCTCCCTG
The DNA here is from genome assembly GCA_029206835.1 of Rana muscosa. Taxonomy (NCBI): domain Eukaryota; kingdom Metazoa; phylum Chordata; class Amphibia; order Anura; family Ranidae; genus Rana; species Rana muscosa. The sequence goes on along the minus strand of CM055117.1, from coordinate 90,927,355 downwards.
CAGGCCATCTATTAGAATGTCTGGAAGGCAAACAAGGAGAGGCAGACAGTCAGGAGGCAATAAAAGAGGGCAAGCAGGCCCTGTGTCTGGGGGCAACAGTGCTGGTCGTGGACGCGGTGCATTGTCATCAGCACATGGCCATGGGACACGCTTGTCCTTCTTTTCGGCAGCTGGACATGTTGAGCCACATCATGCCGAAGACTTGGTAGAGTGGATGACCAAGCCCTCCTCCTCCTCCTCATCCTCTCTCACCCAGGCTCAGGGTACTGGCAAAGCAGCTGCCAAAGCGTCCTCTTCCCTGGTATCAATGTCAGACTCATCATCAGTCACTCCTTCCCTAGACCCACCATGTCCTCCTCCTGAGGAGTCCCCCGAACTGTTTGAGCACAGTGTTGGGTACATGCTCCAGGAGGATGCCCAGCGTTTCGAAGGGTCTGATGATGAAACCCAGCTACAGGAAGGCAGTAGCGTGAGAGCAGACAGAGGGGATGCTCAAGAAGGACACCAATCTGGCAGTCATGTTCCAGCAGCTGCAGCATACTGCCAGATTGGCTCCAGTGATGAGGAGGGAGGGGATGATGAGGTCACTGACTCCACATGGGTGCCTAATAGTAGAGAGGAGGAGGAGGAGGATGAGGAGGAGGCACATCTCCAACGAGGCAGGATGCCCTTTGGTGGCCAGCGTAAGGGCAGTACACCGACGGAATCACACCGCAGAGCTCCACCTGTGCAGGGCGCTGCCTCTGCCCGTCATTCAAAAAGTTCCTTGGTGTGGGCCTTTTTTGAGGCTAGTGCATCAGATCGCACAGCTGCTGTTTGCAACATATGTCTCAAGCGTATATCGCGTGGCCAAAACATCAGCCGCTTGGGTACCACATGCCTGACCAGACATATGTTGACCTGCCATGCAGCTCGTTGGCAAGCCTACCTCAAAGACCCACACCAAAGAACAAAGCGGACCTCTCCTTGCACCGCATCAGCTGGGATCTCCAACCCCACTATAACTTCAGTCCTCTCTGAAACATGCACTGAGAGGAATGAAGGTGTAGAATTAGGTGTGTCACAGCCAAGTACTTGCGGCCACTCTGCTAGCAGTACACCGACGTCCGATTCTAGCAGGCAAATTTCCCTGCCCCAGCTGCTGGACCGTCGAAAGAAGTTCACTCCCAGCCATCCACATGCCCAGCGGTTGAATGCTAGCTTGGCTAAATTGCTAGCGCTTCAACTGCTGCCTTTTCAGTTGGTAGACTCGGCCCCCTTCCGTGAGTTTGTGCAATGTGCGGTTCCTCAGTGGCAGGTTCCCAAACGCCACTTTTTCTCACGGAAGGCTATTCCGGCTCTCTACTGGCATGTGGAAGGCAATGTCTTGGCCTCGCTGGACAGGGCGGTCAGCGGTAAGGTGCATATTACCGCTGACTCATGGTCCAGCAGGCATGGACAGGGACGTTACCTTTCTTTCACGGCCCATTGGGTCACTCTTTTGGCAGCTGGGAAGGATGCAGGACAAGGTGCAGTAGTGTTGGAGGTTGTTCCACCGCCACGCCTCCAAAATGCTACTACTGGTTGTGACACACCTCTCTCCTCCACCCCCTCCTCTTCTTCTTCCTCCATGGCCTCTTCCTGTGGTTTGTCCTATGAACCAGCGGTGCTCCGTAGCCGTTCACGGGGCTACGCAAGTACGCAGGCAAAAAGATGCCATGCCGTGCTTGCGCTGGTGTGTTTGGGGGACAGAAGCCACACTGGGGCAGAGGTCCTGTCTGCTCTGCAGGGCCAGGCCGAGAGGTGGTTGACGTCACGCCAGCTTAAGCCAGGAATGGTGGTTTGCGACAATGGCACCAACCTCCTCTCCGCCCTCCGACAGGGACAACTGACCCATGTGCCCTGTGTGGCTCACGTCCTTAACCTGGTGGTGCAGCGGTTCTTGGGCAGGTACCCGGGCTTACAGGATGTCCTGAGGCAGGCCAGGAAAGTCTGTGTGCATTTCCGCAGATCTTATAATGCCAGTGCTCGCCTGGCTGAGCTGCAAAAGGAGTTGAACCTGCCCAAGAACCGCCTTATATGTGACATGCCCACCAGGTGGAACTCAACGTTGGCCATGCTGCAGCGGCTGCACACGCAGCAGAGGGCCATTAATGAGTACCTGTGCGACTACGGCACCAGGACAGGGTCAGGGGAGCTTGGTTTTTTTTCTCCACGCCAGTGGGGCATGATCAGGGATGCATGCACTGTCCTGGCACCATTTGAGGAGGCCACGAGGATGGTGAGCAGTGACAGTGCATGCATCAGTGACACTGTACCTCTTGTCCACCTGTTGGAGCACACGCTGCGTGGAATAATGGACAGGGCACTTGAGGCAGAACAGAGGCAGGAAGAGGAGGACTTCCTTGCCTCTCAAGGCCCCCTTTACCCAGACAGTGTTCCTTCTGTCCCACCCGTCGCACAGGAAGAGGAGGAGGAGGAGGAGGAGGAGGAGGATTGTGTCAGCATGGAGGTGGAGGCTGGCACTCAGCATCATCAGCAGCAGTCTTTTAGGGATGATTTACAGTCCCAAGAAACCAGTGGACTTGTACGTGGCTGGGAGGAGGTGGCTGCGGATCATGTCGTCCTTAGTGACCCAGAGGACTCCGGAGCGAATGCCTCAGCAAACCTACGCTGCATGGCCTCCCTGATCCTGCAAAGTCTGCGGAAGGATCCTCGTATTCTTCGGATCAAGGAGAGGGACCATTACTGGCTGGCCACTCTCCTTGATCCACGGTACAAGGGTAAGGTTGCGGACCTTATGTTACCGTCGCAGAGGGAGCAGAGGATGAGACAACTCCGGGAGGCCTTGCAGAAAGGTCTGTGCAACGCGTTCCCAGAGACTGGGAGGTTACAAACTCCTGGTCCTGGACAACGAGTTGCTGAGGCTTCGGCCAGTCAAAGAAGGAGCGGTGGGGAAGGTGGCCGTCTGACCGATGCGTTCAGACAATTCTTTAGTCCGCAGCCCCAAAGTATGATCGGTTCCAGCAACCATCGCCAGCGTCTGATAAACATGGTGCCGGAATATCTAGGGGCAAGGTCAGACTTGGACACCTTCCCCACCGAAAATCCTCTGGCTTACTGGGTCTTGAGGATGGATCACTGGCCAGAGCTTGCACAGTATGCAATTGAGCTACTGGCCTGTCCTGCATCCAGCGTTCTTTCGGAACGCACATTCAGTGCTGCTGGAGGATTTGTCACGGATCACAGGGTGCGCCTGTCCACCGACTCGGTTGATCGACTGACTTTCATCAAGATGAACCAGTCTTGGATCACCACCAGCTACCACACACCTGATGCTGATATAACAGACTAATTGATTTTAACATGTCACATCCCTTCAAGACTGATGCTGATGCTGAGTGCCTGTGCTGTTATGTTGACTGGCTATCCTCCTCCTCCGAGTCCTCAATGATACGATTGATGATGATAGCTTGGAAGATCATTTTTGTTTATGGGTGCCGCCACCAGTGGCTAAGGCCCAATTTTTCAGCCCCTGTTTTACAGGGGCGTGTAATTACAATTTTTTTAGCAATAATTTGCCATAGGGCTCATTGCTGTGCTCCAAGTACAGTATCTGTGAGGGGTTGGAGTGTTGTGGCACCAGTGCCTAAGGCCCAATTTTTCAGCCCCTGTTTAACAGGGGCGTGTCATTACAATTTTTGAAGCAATACTTTGCAACAGGGCTCATTGCTGTGCTCCAAGTACAGTATCTGTGAGGGGTTGTAGTGTTGTGCCACCAGTGCCTAAGGCCCAATTTTTCAGCCCCTGTTCAACAGGGGCATGCAATTACAATTCTTGATCTAATAATTCACAGCAGGGCCCATTGCTGCACCCACCAAGAGTAACTCTGAGGGCTTACAGTGTTGTGGCAACGCCACCACCACCACCACCACGAAAGGCCCAATTTTTCAGCCCCTGTTCAAAAGGGGCATGTAATTACAATTCTTGATCTAATAATTCACAGCAGGGCCCATTCCTGCACCCACCAAGAGTAACTCTGAGGGCTTACAGTGTTGTGGCAACACCACCACCACCACCACCACCACGAAAGGCCCAATTTTTCAGCCCCTGTTCAACAGGGGCATGTAATTACAATTCTTGATCTAATAATTCACAGCAGGGCCCATTCCTGCACCCACCAAGAGTAACTCTGAGGGCTTACAGTGTTGTGGCAACGCCACCACCACCACCACCACGAAAGGCCCAATTTTTCAGCCCCTGTTCAAAAGGGGCATGTAATTACAATTCTTGATCTAATAATTCACAGCAGGGCCCATTCCTGCACCCACCAAGAGTAACTCTGAGGGCTTACAGTGTTGTGGCAACACCACCACCACCACCACCACCACGAAAGGCCCAATTTTTCAGCCCCTGTTCAACAGGGGCATGCAATTACAATTCTTGATCTAATAATTCACAGCAGGGCCCATTGCTGCACCCACCAAGAGTAACTTTCAGGGCTTACAGTGTTGTGGCACCAGCACCACCATCAAAGGCCCAATTTTTACTACCACTGTTCAACAATTATATGTAATTAAAATTCCTGATATAATAGTTGACAGCAGGGCGTTCCAGCACCAACCAAGAGTAACTGTGAGTGCTTACAGTGTTGTGCCAACACCAACAACTAAGGGGCCTATTTCTGCAGAGTATATACGGCAGGTCCCTACTTTCAAACATCCAACTTACAAACGACTCCTACTTGCAAACGCAAGAAGACAACAGGAAGTGAGAGGAAATCTACCACTAGGAAGGAAAATTCTCTCCTGTAAGAATAAATATGGGAGAAAGGTGTCTCCTCTGTACTGATGCTTTATCAGCAATCCTTGTTTCAAGAAAAACACCACATTTCAAAAACAGTTGTCATTGGGACGGAAAGTGAGGTGAAATGTTCTGAACAGGGGCACAGACAGCAAAACAAATGTTACAGGGGTAATAACCCTTACCTATGTTTTCCAAAAAGTTTAAAAATAGATTTTTGGGCTGGAGCTACACTTCAACAATGTACCTGTTCAAAATTACAAACAGATTCTACATAAGAACAAACCTACAGTCCCTGTCTTGTATGCACCGCCTGTATACGGCTGTTCAGAGTATATAGGGCCTTTTTTATTTTATGTGCGGGGTTCCCCTTAATATCCATACAAGACCCAAAGGGGCTGGTAATGGGCTGGGGTAGGGGGGGGGGTCATGGGGTAGCTATGCCATTTTTCTTAAAGAATTTCATCCATATTACCGGGACCAGACATTACATTAAAGCCGCAAGCAGTTTTAAATGGCTTTTTTTTCCTTTAGAAGTGTCATTTTGTGCAGGGACAGTTCTAAACACGGGAAACACGTGGCACTTCACAGGCATACTTTAGACACCCCCCAGGTACGATATTTAAAGGAATATTTGACTTTTTTTTTTTCACTTTATGCATCATTAAAATGACTGCTCCCGAAAAACGACCGTTTTTAAAACTTCTTTTTGCATTGATACATGTCCCCTGGTGCAGAACCCGGGTTCCCAAACCCTTTTTAGGACAATAACATGCATAATAGTTGTTATAATTAGCACTTTAGAATTCGAACGTTCGCATCCATTGTATTTAATAGGGTTCTATTGTTTGTACGAACTTTCGGTCCGTTCGCGGGTTCTGGTGCGAACCGAACCCGGGGGTGTTCGGCTCATCACTAATGCTGAGAATGTCCCCTTTGTCCCCATGCATGCTGTAATCGTTTAAGTCTTTTTTTGGCCTACATGCATTTTTCCCTTCACTTACCTCTCCAGCGTGCTCTCCTGGGCCCAAACACATCTAGCCTAGTCTGTTAACAATGTATTTTTTCATCTCCATTGTAGCCCCCCCCCCCCTCAAATGGTATCGACATTTTCCAGAATGTGATTTTTGAGGGGGTTCCAAACTCATCTAGCCCCCCCAAAGAAAGACAATGGGCCATCAGAGGGGGGTGAGCAATGTGATAATTGTGCATTTTATTTTCAATTTTCAATAATCCTTAAACAAAATGTTATACTTATGTTGGCCATGAATGTTTTTGTATAATCTGCTTGCAATGTTATTTGCAAAAGTACTAATATTTTTGTATCTTGTTTGATCCCCCAGCTTCCTTCCACACCACAGGAATGGCAGACTGTGGCATTGGAGTTTGCCAGGCGGTGGGACTTCCCCAACTGCGGTGGAGCCATTGACGGGAAGCACGTCCGCATCGTGCCACCACCCCGTTCGGGCTCCTTTTTTTATAACTACAAGGGGTTTCATAGTATCGTGCGAATGGCGGTGGTGTCAGCACAGTATGAATTCCTCTATGTGGATGTGGGGAAGAATGGCCGGATGTCCGATGGGGGAGCCTTCGCACAGACGGAGTTTGCTCTTCGTCTACAGACTGATGACCTTGCATTGCCACCGGAGGCAGGGAATGTGGAAGGACTCCCCTTTGTCTTTTTGGCTGATGAAGCCTTTGGCCTGGGTCGGCATCTCATGAGGCCTTTCCCCCAGAGGACCCTAACCCCGGAGAGGAGGGTCTTCAACTACCGGCTGGCCAGAGCCCGAAGAGTTGTGGAGAATGCATTCGGGATAATGGCCAGCCGGTTCCGTCTATTTTTAACTAGTATTACCATGGCGGAGTACAAATGAAACTATATAATTTTTTGTTGCTGTGTTCTGCACAATTTTTTGCGCAAGAAATCTACTACTTATATGGCCACAGTTGGGCCCGAGGCCGGACTTGCTGCAGACAATGCCCTGCCGGGCCTTGAACATGTCCATGCTGGCTTGCCCCCCCAAAGTGCCCGTGCAATCCGGCAGAACTATGTGGACTATTTCATGGGTAGGGGGGTCATTCCAATGCCAGACAATCTTTCATAGTTTGTTATATTTATCATAAAAAATAAAAAAAAAATCTGAACTTTCATTTTGTAGTTTTGGTTTGTTTATATTTTAGCTGTCTGCTACTTTTTCAAAGTGTACTTGTAGTGCCAAGTGTATTTTCCTTAGTAAACACAAAACATTTCACTGCTAACAACAAAACTAAACCCAAAAAAGGTTATAGTGGTTAAAAAAGAAGAGCAGCCGCACTTTTTTTTTTCTTGTATTTTACTCTGTGCACAATCACACATATGGTCTTTTGAACATTTTTTCTGTCTCTACATTTTTGCAACACATTTTTTGGTTTTCACCTAACATGGCTATTTTTTTGGAAAAGGAAATTATAAAAACTCTCCTCAACATACCTCAAAATCCAACAATGTAAACCTCTAGTCTAGGCAAGATCTCAGACCTTCTTTTTTTAAACAAATGTCTATCTGCCCATCATTAAAGATGGAGTGTTGTCACCCCTGAACAAGACAAAATTTGAAGATGCACACAATTTTAGGGTGGGTAAAATAGGTTATTTTCTTCCTCATCCCTATTGTCAACATGTGCTACCCGCCATCATGGGGGATCAATCAACATGTTTTGGGGGGGGGCAACCCCTTCTTCCTTTCACCTACTTGAGTTGTGAGGAAGAGGTTGCACCCCCAAAACACGTACATGGAGATCCCATGATGGCAGATAGCACATGTTGACCCACTGTGTGCATCTTCAAAATTGGAGGTTTAGAAAAAGTGATAAAAAAGTGAGAAAATACTTTGAAAATAAAGGGGGGTTTTATTCAATTTGCCCCAAAACATCAATGTCCTTAAATGTATTCTCCGTAGCATTCATCCTTTTCTTCATGAAGTCCAGTTGAGTAGTACTACAATCCATTATTTGTTGGATGATTCTTTGTGCACTATCACTGGAGAATCGTGGCATTTCAGCAACATGTTCATTCCCTAAAATAAAAATAAAATAATAAAAATCTCCAGCCCTACATCTCTTGCCTGAAGCTGTGGTGACAGATACTGACCTGATGTAGTGACAAGTTCCACCACCTCATCCACTTCTCCTTCCTCCACTTCTCCTTCCTCCACCTCTCCTTTATCCAATTCTACTTCCTCCACATCCTCAGGTTGGGCTTGTTGGGGAGGTTGGGGTTCTTTAGAATGTGTGGGGTTCCTGGGCTCCGAGGAGTGGTGTCCTCCCAGTCTTCTCTCCCCTATGAGAATCAAACAAATGGTACACTTAACACACACATATATGAAGTCATAACTAGGAATATGAAACATTGCTTGCAGGTGGGGTACACTTGTCTGTTTTGGCATAGTTCCAAGCTGAAGACCAGATTTTAGAACTTAACAAAGCTGGAATACTGACCTTTTTGTGACAATTTTCTCACATGGGCCCCCTCCCCCCCAGTACCCACTGTAGCACCTGTGTGGGACACCCTAAAAAGGTTCTTATGGCGGACCACACTATAGTGCTCCTGTGAGTGCAGATGTGTAAACAACTGCTGAGTGTCCTCTCCTTTACATTGATTCAAGTTTGCATTTCATTCTAGTTACAAACACATAATCTAGACAACAATGTCATAACATTTATGGAATCTAAACAGCCATTTCTTGCAAAAAATTAAAACACGGATATTGACAATTCATCGTATGTAGTGTGCAAACGATGTGTCTGTATCGACCGATTACTGTGCCCACTAAATTGTAGAAGATGTCATTTTAGAATGTAAAATATTAAAAAACAACAACATGGAGCAACATGCAAGTTGTGAAATACAACAATAGGGACACAGGAGAACTACCGTATTTATTGGCTTATAACACGCACGGGCGTATAACACGCACCCTAACTTTAAGAGGGAAGTTTCAGGAAAAAAACGTTCCCAAGCCCCCTGCGTATAACACGCAGGCACAGTTTACCCTCTATTTTCAGGGTAAAAAAGTGAGTGTTATACGCCAATAAATACAGTACTTACTTTTTATAAGCATTCTGTTAATGCTCCTTAACTGCTCCGGCTCCCTCAGTTTGAGGTCAGACCACCTCTTTCTGAGCTGCTCCTTTGATCTTTTCACACCGAAATTCTTCTTCAGACTTTTCACTACTTGCTTCATAATTTTGTCCTCACAAAGATTAGGGTGGGAATACGGCCCATGCTTTGCATCATAATCAGAATTGTTCAATATGGCCACCATCTCCGCCATCTCCTCAAAGGACATATTAGATGCCTTGTAGCGCCTCCTTGTTCGTGACTAGGGATGGGCCCGGTGCTCGATTCGAACCCATGTTCGAATCGAGCATCGGGCGTTCGCTCGCTCGTCGAGCCCAGAACTATTTGGGCCGTTCGCATCACATTCGTGTGATGCGAGCGGCCCCGCAATGCATTGCGGCCGGCGCGGCCGGCGCAGTGCATTGCTGGCTGATGATTGGCCAAGCATGCACTGTGACCCCGCATGCTTGGCCAATCACAGCGCCCGAAACTCGGAGAGCAATAATTGGCTACAGGCAGGACGCCTGTAGCCAATTACAGCTCAGGGGCTTTAGTACACGCCCCACCATTTAAAAGGCCGCCACGCCATCAGCCCCGGTCACATGAGTTCCGGCTTTAGGAGAGATTAGTCTGCTGATTCTGTCTTTGCTTGATACTGAAAGATTTGCTCTTCTTTGCTAAACCATTGGCTATTTCTTTGCTAAACCATTGCTACCTAAGTCATTGATCGTTCATTGCTGCTGATTGCACAGTTAGTGTGTTATTAGCTGCTGCTGGGGATTAGTCTGGTGCGTGCTTACTGTTAGTACAGTATTGCAGTAGTACCAACCGCAGTGCTGTTAGCACAGCATTGCACCCCAACAGCACCCATAGGACTTCTAGTGTGTTAGTGGCAGCAAACAGAGCTCCTATATTTTCTTCTCAGCAGCACCCATAGGACTTCTAGTGTGTTAGTGGCATCACACAGAGCTCCTATATTTTCTTCTCAGCAGCACCCATAGGACTTCTAGTGTGTTAGTGGCAGCAAACAGAGCTCCTATATTTTCTTCTCAGCAGCACCCATAGGACTTCTAGTGTGTTAGTGGCAGCAAACAGAGCTCCTATATTTTCTTCTCAGCAGCACCCATAGGACTTCTAGTGTGTTAGTGGCATCACACAGAGCTCCTATATTTTCTTCTCAGCAGCACCCATAGGACTTCTAGTGTGTTAGTGGCAGCAAACAGAGCTCCTATATTTTCTTCTCAGCAGCACCCATAGGACTTCTAGTGTGTTAGTGGCAGCAAACAGAGCTCCTATATTTTCTTCTCAGCAGCACCCATAGGACTTCTAGTGTGTTAGTGGCATCACACAGAGCTCCTATATTTTCTTCTCAGCAGCACCCATAGGACTTCTAGTGTGTTAGTGGCAGCAAACAGAGCTCCTATATTTTCTTCTCAGCAGCACCCATAGGACTTCTAGTGTGTTAGTGGCAGCAAACAGAGCTCCTATATTTTCTTCTCAGCAGCACCCATAGGACTTCTAGTGTGTTAGTGGCATCACACAGAGCTCCTATATTTTCTTCTCAGCAGCACCCATAGGACTTCTAGTGTGTTAGTGGCATCACACAGAGCTCCTATATTTTCTTCTCAGCAGCACCCATAGGACTTCTAGTGTGTTAGTGGCAGCAAACAGAGCTCCTATATTTTCTGCTCAGCAGCACCCATAGGACTTCTAGTGTGTTAGTGGCATCACACAGAGCTCCTATATTTTCTTCTCAGCAGCACCCATAGGACTTCTAGTGTGTTAGTGGCAGCAAACAGAGCTCCTATATTTTCTTCTCAGCAGCACCCATAGGACTTCTAGTGTGTTAGTGGCATCACACAGAGCTCCTATATTTTCTTCTCAGCAGCACCTATAGGACTTCTAGTGTGTTAGTGGCAGCAAACAGAGCTCCTATATTTTCTTCTCAGCAGCACCCATAGGACTTCTAGTGTGTTAGTGGCAGCAAACAGAGCTCCTATATTTTCTTCTCAGCAGCACCCATAGGACTTCTAGTGTGTTAGTGGCATCACACAGAGCTCCTATATTTTCTTCTCAGCAGCACCCATAGGACTTCTAGTGTCTTAGTGGCAGCAAACAGAGCTCCTATATTTTCTTCTCAGCAGCACCCATAGGACTTCTAGTGTGTTAGTGGCATCACACAGAGCTCCTATATTTTCTTCTCAGCAGCACCCATAGGACTTCTAGTGTGTTAGTGGCAGCAAACAGAGCTCCTATATTTTCTTCTCAGCAGCACCCATAGGACTTCTAGTGTGTTAGTGGCAGCAAACAGAGCTCCTATATTTTCTTCTCAGCAGCACCCATAGGACTTCTAGTGTGTTAGTGGCATCACACAGAGCTCCTATATTTTCTTCTCAGCAGCACCCATAGGACTTCTAGTGTGTTAGTGGCATCACACAGAGCTCCTATATTTTCTTCTCAGCAGCACCCATAGGACTTCTAGTGTGTTAGTGGCAGCAAACAGAGCTCCTATATTTTCTTCTCAGCAGCACCCATAGGACTTCTAGTGTGTTAGTGGCATCACACAGAGCTCCTATATTTTCTTCTCAGCAGCACCCATAGGACTTCTAGTGTGTTAGTGGCAGCAAACAGAGCTCCTATATTTTCTGCTCAGCAGCACCCATAGGACTTCTAGTGTGTTAGTGGCATCACACAGAGCTCCTATATTTTCTTCTCAGCAGCACCCATAGGACTTCTAGTGTGTTAGTGGCAGCAAACAGAGCTCCTATATTTTCTTCTCAGCAGCACCCATAGGACTTCTAGTGTGTTAGTGGCATCACACAGAGCTCCTATATTTTCTTCTCAGCAGCACACATAGGACTTCTAGTGTGTTAGTGGCAGCAAACAGAGCTCCTATATTTTCTTCTCAGCAGCACCCATAGGACTTCTAGTGTGTTAGTGGCAGCAAACAGAGCTCCTATATTTTCTTCTCAGCAGCACCCATAGGACTTCTAGTGTGTTAGTGGCATCACACAGAGCTCCTATATTTTCTTCTCAGCAGCACCCATAGGACTTCTAGTGTGTTAGTGGCAGCAAACAGAGCTCCTATATTTTCTTCTCAGCAGCACCCATAGGACTTCTAGTGTGTTAGTGGCATCACACAGAGCTCCTATATTTTCTTCTCAGCAGCACCCATAGGACTTCTAGTGTGTTAGTGGCAGCAAACAGAGCTCCTATATTTTCTTCTCAGCAGCACCCATAGGACTTCTAGTGTGTTAGTGGCAGCAAACAGAGCTCCTATATTTTCTTCTCAGCAGCACCCATAGGACTTCTAGTGTGTTAGTGGCATCACACAGAGCTCCTATATTTTCTTCTCAGCAGCACCCATAGGACTTCTAGTGTGTTAGTGGCAGCAAACAGAGCTCCTATATTTTCTTCTCAGCAGCACCCATAGGACTTCTAGTGTGTTAGTGGCAGCAAACAGAGCTCCTATATTTTCTTCTCAGCAGCACCCATAGGACTTCTAGTGTGTTAGTGGCAGCAAACAGAGCTCCTATATTTTCTTCTCAGCAGCACCCATAGGACTTCTAGTGTGTTAGTGGCATCACACAGAGCTCCTATATTTTCTTCTCAGCAGCACCCATAGGACTTCTAGTGTGTTAGTGGCAGCAAACAGAGCTCCTATATTTTCTTCTCAGCAGCACCCATAGGACTTCTAGTGTGTTAGTGGCAGCAAACAGAGCTCCTATATTTTCTTCTCAGCAGCACCCATAGGACTTCTAGTGTGTTAGTGGCAGCAAACAGAGCTCCTATATTTTCTTCTCAGCAGCACCCATAGGACTTCTAGTGTGTTAGTGGCATCACACAGAGCTCCTATATTTTCTTCTCAGCAGCACCCATAGGACTTCTAGTGTGTTAGTGGCAGCAAACAGAGCTCCTATATTTTCTTCTCAGCAGCACCCATAGGACTTCTAGTGTGTTAGTGGCATCACACAGAGCTCCTATATTTTCTTCTCAGCAGCACCCATAGGACTTCTAGTGTGTTAGTGGCAGCAAACAGAGCTCCTATATTTTCTTCTCAGCAGCACCCATAGGACTTCTAGTGTGTTAGTGGCAGCAAACAGAGCTCCTATATTTTCTTGTCAGCAGCACACATAGTACCTATAGTGTGTTAGTGTCAGCACCCATAGGACCTACAGTGTGTTGTGAGCACACATAGGAGTTCTATTTTTTATACTATATACACTACCGACTACAATGGCTGGAAGACCGCCAAGGAGAGGCAGAGCGTGCCGAGGCAAGAACACAGGGCAGGCAGGCTCTGTTTCTAGAGACAACAGTGCTGGCCGTGGACGTGGTCGTGCATCGTCATCAGCACGTGGCCATGGGACACGCTTGTCTTTGTTTTCGGCAGCTGGACATGTGGAGCCGCATCATGCCGAAGGCTTGGTAGAATGGATGACCAAGCCCTCCTCATCCTCCTCATCCTCTCTCACCCAGGCTCAGGGTACTGGCAGAGCAGCTGCCAACGCGTACTCAATGGCATCATCAGCCACCCCTTCCCTAGACCCACCATGTCCTCCTGAGGAGTCCCCCGAACTGTTTGAGCACAGTGTTGGGTACATGCTCCAGGAGGATGCCCAACGATTCGAAGGCTCGGATGATGATACCCAGCTTGAGGAAGTCAGTAGTGTGCGCGCAGAGAAAAGGGATGCTGAAGGACAGCAATCTGGCAGTAGTGTTCCACCAGCTGCAGCTTACTGCCAGGTTTGCTCTAGTGGTGAAGAGGGAGGGGATGATGAGGTCACTGACTCCACGTGGGTGCCTGAAGGGAGAGAGGAGGAGGAGGAGGAGGATGCAGCGTCACATGTCCAACGAGGCAGGATGCCCCCTGGAGGCCAGCTAGAGGCCAGCACAGCAACTGTACCACACCGCAGAGCTCCGCCTGTGCAGGGCGCTGCCTCTGCACGTTATCACAAAAGTTCTTTGGTGTGGGCCTTTTTTCAGACGAGTGCATCAGATCGCACCACTGCTATTTGCAATATTTGTCTCAAGCGTATCTCGCGTGGCCAAAACATCAGCCGCTTGGGCACCACAAGCATGAGCAGACATATGTCGACCTGCCATGCAGCTCGTTGGCAAGCACACATAAAAGACCCACACCAAAGAACAAAGCGGACCTCTCCTTGCTCCTCATCAGCTGGGATCTCCATCCCCACTATATCTTCAGTCCTCTCTGAAAGCTGCTCTGAGAGGACTGAAGGTGTAGAATTAGGTGTGTCACAACCAAGTACTTGCAGTACACCGACGTCCGATTGTAGCAGGCAAATTTCCCTGCCCCAGCTGCTGGACCGTCGAAAGAAGTATACTCCCAGCCATCCACATGCCCAGCGGTTGAATGCTAGCTTGGCTAAATTGCTAGCACTTCAACTGCTGCCTTTTCAGTTGATAGACTCGGCCCCCTTCCGTGAGTTTGTTCAATGTGCGGTTCCTCAGTGGCAGGTTCCCAAACGCCACTTTTTCTCACGGAAGGCAATTCCGTCTCTCTACTGGCATGTGGAAGGCAATGTCCATGCCTCGCTGGACAGGGCGGTCAGCGGTAAGGTGCATATTACCGCTGACTCATGGTCCAGCAGGCATGGACAGGGACGTTATCTTTCTTTCACGGCCCATTGGGTCACTCTATTGGTAGCTGGGAGGGATGCAGGACAAGGTGCAGTAGTGTTGGAGGTTGTTCCGCCACCACGCCTCCAAAATGCTACTACTGGTTGTGACACACCTCTCTCCTCCACCCCCTCCTCTTCTTCTTCCTCCATGTCCTCTTCGAGTGCTCTGTCCTCGGAACCAGCGGTGCTCCGTAGGCGTACAAGGGGCTACGCGAGTACGCAGGCAAAAAGATGCCATGCCGTGCTTGCGCTGGTGTGTTTGGGGGACAGGAGCCACACTGGGCCAGAGGTTCTGGCAGCTCTGCAGGGGCAGGCCGAGAGGTGGTTGACGCCACGCCAGCTTAAGCCAGGAATGGTCGTTTCTGATAATGGCACCAACCTCCTCTCCGCCCTGCGACAGGGGCAGCTCACCCATGTGCCCTGTATGGCTCACGTCCTCAACCTGGTGGTGCAGCGGTTCTTGGGCAGGTTCCCAGGCTTACAGGATGTCCTGAGGCAGGCCAGGAAAGTCTGTGTGCATTTCCGCCGATCTTATAATGCCAGTGCTCGGCTGACTGAGCTGCAAAAGGAGCTGAACCTGCCCAAGAACCGCCTAATATGTGACATGCCCACCAGGTGGAACTCAACGTTGGCCATGCTGCAGCGACTGCACACGCAGCAGAGGGCCATCAATGAGTACCTTTGCGACTACGGCACCAGGACAGGGTCAGGGGAGCTTGGCTTTTTTTCCCCACGCCAGTGGAGCATGATCAGGGATGCATGCACTGTCCTCTCACCATTTGAGGAGGCCACGAGGATGGTGAGCAGTGACAGTGCATGCATCAGTGACACTGTACCTCTTGTCCACCTGTTGGAGCATACGCTGCGTGGGATAATGGACAGGGCACTTGAGGCAGAACAGAGGCAGGAAGAGGAGGACTTCCTTGTCTCTCAAGGCCCCCTTTATCCAGACAATGTTCCTTCTGTCCCACCCATCACACAGGAAGAGGAGGAGGAGGAGGAGGAGGATTGTGTGAGCATGGAGGTGGAGCCTGGCACTCAGCATCAGCAGCAGCAGTCTTTTAGGGATGATGTACAGTCCCAACAAACCAGTGGACTTGTACGTGGCTGGGAGGAGGTGGCTGGCGATTATGTCATCCTCAGTGACCCAGAAGACTCCGGACCAAATGCCTCAGCTAACCTACGCTGCATGGCCTCCCTGATCCTGCAAAGCCTGCGGAAGGATCCTCGTGTTCTTCGGATCAAGGAGAGGGACCATTACTGGCTGGCCACTCTCCTTGATCCACGGTACAAGGGTAAGGTTGCGGACCTTATCTTGCCGTCGCAGAGGGAGCAGAGGATGAGACATCTCAGGGAGGCCTTGCAGAAAGGTCTGTGCAACGCGTTCCCAGAAACTGGGAGGTTACAAACTCCTGGTCCTGGACGACGAGTTGCTGAGGCTTCGGTCAGTAGCAGAAGGAGCGGTGGGGAAGGTGGACGTCTGACCGATGCGTTCAGACAATTTTTTAGTCCGCAGCCCCAAGGTATGATCGGTTCCAGCAACCATCGCCAGCGTCTGATATACATGGTGCAGGAATACCTAGGGGCAAGGTCAGACTTGGACACCTTTCCCACCGAAAATCCTCTGGCTTACTGGGTCCTGAGGATGGATCACTGGCCAGAGCTTGCACAGTATGCAATTGAGCTACTGGCCTGTCCTGCATCCAGCGTTCTTTCCGAACGCACATTCAGTGCTGCTGGAGGATTTGTCACCGATCATAGGGTGCGCCTGTCCACCGACTCGGTTGATCGACTGACCTTCATAAAAATGAATCAGTCTTGGATCACCACCAGCTACCAGACACCTGAAGCGGATATAACGGAATAATTTATAATGTCACATCCCTTCAAGACTGCCTATGCTGATGCTGAGTGACTGTCCTGTTATGTTCACTGACTATCCTCTTCCTCCTCCTCAATGATCCATGCCACCACACCAGTGCCTAAGGCACAATTTTTCAGCCCCTGTATAACAGGGGCGTGTAATTACAATTTTTTAAAAAGATGCTTCGCAACAGGTGTGACTGCTGTGCTCAGAGTACAGTATCTGTGAGGGGTTGCAGTGTTGTGGCACCAGCACCAGTGCCTAAGGCACAATTTTTCAGCCCCTGTTGGGGCGTGTAATTACAATTTTTAGGCAATGCTTTGCAACAGGTCTCATTGCTGTGCTCAGAGTACAGTATCTGTGAGGGGTTGCAGTGTTGTGGCACCAGCACCAGTGCCTAAGGCACAATTTTTCAGCCCCTGTATAACAGGGGCGTGTAATTACAATTTTTTAAAAAGATGCTTCGCAACAGGTGTGACTGCTGTGCTCAGAGTACAGTATCTGTGAGGGGTTGCAGTGTTGTGGCACCAGCACCAGTGCCTAAGGCACAATTTTTCAGCCCCTGTTGGGGCGTGTAATTACAATTTTTAGGCAATGCTTTGCAACAGGTCTCATTGCTGTGCTCAGAGTACAGTATCTGTGAGGGGTTGCAGTGTTGTGGCACCAGCACCAGTGCCTAAGGCACAATTTTTCAGCCCCTGTATAACAGGGGCGTGTAATTACAATTTTTTAAAAAGATGCTTCGCAACAGGTGTGACTGCTGTGCTCCAAGTACAGTATCTGTGAGGGGTTGCAGTGTTGTGGCACCAGCACCAATGCCTAAGGCACAATTTTTCAGCCCGTTTAACAGGGGCGTGTAATTACAAATCTTGATCTAATAGTTCACAGCAGGGCCCATTCCTGCGCCCACCAAGAGTAACTATGAGGGCCTACAGTCTTGTGGCAACACCGTCCACCACCACCACCACCACCAAAGGCCCAATTTTTCTGCCCTGTTCAACAGGTGCATGCAATTACAAATCTTGATCTAATAACTCACAGCAGGGCCCATTCCTGCACCCACCAAGAGTAACTGTGAGGGCTTACAGTCTTGTGGCAACACCGTCCACCACCACCACCACCACCACCAAAGGCCCAATTTTTCTGCCCGGTTCAACAGGTGCATGCAAGTACAAATCTTGATCTATTAACTCACAGCAGGGCCCATTCCTGTGCCCACCAGTCTTGTGGCTACACCAACATCTAATAGGGCAAATTTCTGCAGAGTATATACGGCAGGCCCCTACTTTCAAACATCCAACTTACAAACGACTCCTACTTGCAAACGGCAAGAGAAAACAGGAAGTGAGAGGAAATCTACCCCTAGGAAGGAAAATTCTATCCTGTTAGATTTAATTTGGGAAAAAGGTATCTCCTCTCTACTGATGCTTTATCACCAATCCTTGTTTCAATTAAAACCCCACTTTTCCAAAAACATTTGTCATTGGGACGGAAAGTGAGGTGACATGTTCTGAACAGATGTGCAAAGACAGCAAATGTTACAGGGGTGATAACCCCTCCCTAT
The DNA here is from genome assembly GCA_029206835.1 of Rana muscosa. Classification (NCBI taxonomy): domain Eukaryota; kingdom Metazoa; phylum Chordata; class Amphibia; order Anura; family Ranidae; genus Rana; species Rana muscosa. The sequence goes on along the minus strand of CM055117.1, from coordinate 90,909,402 downwards.
GTTCTCCAAAAAGCTTAAAAATTGATTTTTTTGGGATGTAGCTACACTTCATAATGTACCTGTTCAGATTCTACTTAAGAACAAACCTACAGTCCATGTCTTGTTTGCACCACCTATATACTGCTGTTCAGAGTATATAGGGTTGTAGGTATAGGGTTTTATTTTGGGTGCGGGGTCCCCCTTAGTATCCATACAAGACCCAAAGGGGCTGGGGTGGGGGGGGGGGGGGTGATGGGGTAGCCATGCCATTTTTCTCAAGGATTTTCAGCCATATGGCGGCCAGGACAAGACATGACATTAAAGCCGCAAGTGGTTTTAAATGGCTTCTTTTTTTCCTTTACAAATGTCATTTTGTGCAAGGACAGTTCTAAACACGGGAAACACATGCCACTTCACAGGCATACTTTAGACACCCCCCAGGTACCGTATTTAAAGGAAAATTTCACTTTTTTTTTTTTCACTTTATGCATCATTAAAATGACTGCTCCCGAAAAAACTTTAGTTTTTAAAATTTCTTTTTGCATTGATATATGTCCCCTGGGGCAGGACCCGGGTCCCCAAACCTGTTTTATAACATTAACATGCATATTGGCCGTTGTAATTAGCAATTTTGATTTCGAACGTTCGCGTCCATTATAACGAATAGGGTTCGAAAATTCGCGCGAACTTTCGGTCCGTTCGAAGGTTCTGGTGCGAACCAAACCCGGGGGTGTTCGGCTCATCCCTATTCGTGACGTTTCCCGCTCTGGGCTTGTCTCCTCATTTGAATTCTCTGAATTCACAGACACCTGCTGTGACTCCACCATGTCGCCTGTACGCCGAAAGAGAAGGGGTGGGGAAACATCGAGAAAGAACGTCATGGGCGGGCGACGTGTGTCACGCATGCGTAGTGTATATAAAGCTAACATACATGTGACGTACCTACGTTCTGTGTGCGGAGGAAGGAGTTAAGAGCGCCGATTGTAAGACCGAAGGTATGATTTATTACTTGGTACATCAGTGGCCTATACTGCATAGAGATTGAAGAGGCATATATGGGCATAAAGATTGCTCGAGTTTAGAGTGTGATTGACATTTGTATTTTTGTCTGGTGTTTTGTCTTGCAGAAAAAATGAATGCTTTTCTCGAAAAATAATTCCTGTCTGAGTTTATTGATCGCTTAAGGGAGCTGCCCGCTCTGTGGGAGACCAAAAATCCACAGCACAAAAAAAAAAGGGGTAAGGAAAGCAGCGCTGGAGAGCCTGCTCCCATTTGTGCACACCAGGATGCCCAATGCAACCATTGAGCAGCTGGACACCAAAATTGGGACCTTGAGAGGCACATATAGGACTGCGCGCAATCGGGTCCTGGCTTCTCAGAGGTCAGGAGCAGCAGAAGGGGAGGTATATGTTCCACATTTGTGGTACTACGACAGGTTGGCCTTTCTGAATGACCACATTACACTGAGGGAATCACTTTCCAGCCTTCCCTCCAGCCTTCCCTCCAGCCAAGATGATCCCTTTCAGGATCAGGAGGAGCCTTCCATCTTGGATGAAGACCCAGATCTGTCCGTCTGGAGCCAGGTATAGTATTTTCTAAACATTTTTTGTGAAAAAATTAATGATGTAAAATAGATGTTAAGATGTGAACAAATTTAGTCAATCAAGAAAAAGTGTTTGACATAGCAATAGACAGTAGTGGGCAAAAAAGTTTGGGAGATGAATGCAAAATGATGGAGGCATAATGAGAGTAATAAAAAGAAAATTATAATTATTTGCAACAGTCAATGAGCTGAACATTGTGGGGGTTCTTTACTAAAAGCAAATCCACATTGCACTACAAGTGCAAAGTGCAATAAAAATTGCACTGAAAGTGCACTTGGAAGTAAAGTCGCTGTAAATCTGAGGGGTAGATCTGAAATGAGGGGAAGCTCAGCTGATTTTATTATCCAATCATGTGCAAGCTAAATTTCTGACTTTTCTTTGCCTTGCATGTCCCCCTCAGATCTACAGCGACTGCACTTCCAAGTACACTTTCAATGCAATTTCAAGTGCACTTGTAGTGCAAAGTGGATTTGCCTTTACTATATAACCCCCTGTGTGTGATTGATGAAACCAAACTCTAAAATATGTCCCTTTTTTACACAGGAAGAGGTCAGCCAGGATGAGAGGTCGGAAAATGTCAGGCAGGAGGAGGCTGGGGTTAGTGGCAGAGAGGAGGTGGCTGGTCCAAGTGGCAGAGAGCAGGTGGCTGGTCCAAGTAGTAGGACAAGGTGTCAAGTGCCTCCAATCCGCATGCCACCAAGAAGGGCCAGGAGGGATAGGGCTGTGAGTGTGGCAGCACTGGCCCTCATTAAAGAGGCCCATGCCACCCTCCAGCAGCCCCCAACCCCTGATGAGGGCTATGCGGCATTGGTCGACATGAAAATGGCCCAGATGCAAACAGAACAACGTCTACTTTGTGAGGCCCTGCTCATGTCACTTTTAAATAAGGGGTTGAGGGGCAGACTCACTGAGACCACTGTAATTTGTGACCACGGCCATCCTCCTGCACCTTCTTCTTCTCCACCTCCACCTCCTTTTTCACCACCTCCTCCTTCTTCTTCTTCTCCTCCACCTCCTTCTTCTTCTCCTCCACCTCCTTCTTCTCCACCTCCACCTCCTCCTCCTGACATGAGTACACCTCCAGAGGCACAGCCTCCAGCCAGGCGGACAAGGAAGGCTGCAGAGAAGGCTACAGAGAAGGCTGCAGGGAAGCCTACCAAGAAGACCAGGAAGTGATTCCCTTGCTGCAATGTGGTCTGACAGAAGGCAGCCTGTTGTAGTTCCACAGACTTGGGACATGTATCTAACCTGCTGCTGTTCCTGACCTCTGGGAGTCCAAGACCAGATTGGGCTCACTAATGTATGTGCTTCTCAAGGTCCCAATTTTGGTGACCACACAGTTGCACAAATTGCAGCAGGCTTTCCAGCACTGCCTTCTAGTTTGTTTATTCTTATTTTATATACCAGAATAAATGGCATTTTTTTTACAGTTAATACTTGCCTATGTGTTTTTGTTAAAGCTAAATATTTAGCTATTGAGTAGGCAGGTAATTTTCTAAAATTAGAAAGCTAGATTTTAAATAGGACAGATAACACCAAAAAATATCCTTGAAGGACAACAAATAGAAGATATTTTTTTTCTAATTGTGTTAAATTTACACCGGAGAAAAAAAAAAGGATCTCACTAGAAATTAAATAAGATTTTAAAATGCATATCAGAAAAAATTATTCCAAATTTAAAAAAAAAAAAAAAAAAATGACATCTTGCTCGAGAAAATAAAATAACATATTCATGAGATCTGCATTCAGAAATGTTGCACAAAGTTAGTCAGAAATCTGTGTGAATATCTGCAGCCAAAAACGTTCATAATTGTTCATCATTGTACCAGGTTAAGCATAGACGTGCACATCGTTTCCTAATAGCGGCAGATAGTATCAGCTTCCTCCAAAGCATTGCTCAGCTGCAAGACTCAGAATAAAAGCCTGTGAACGTGTCCTGCCATAGCCAGGATCCAGCCTGTACGCCAGCATCACCACAGCCAAGGTCTGTTGGTTCTTTTTAAACAATTGGAGCACACCAGCCACCAGTGGAGGAGACAGAGCAACGAGAGGTAGAGGGAACGTAAGGACTCTGGAGCCGTGACACCCCCAGGACCAGTACTAATACTCCGCAGAGGGTGATATCTGCAGGCTCTTCTGACCTTGCCACAGTGGAGGTCCAACTTTTGCGGTAAGGTACCCATCTTGATTCCCTACACACCGTGGTGGATGTAATTCTCCTGTGACTTCTGTGGATTTACCATGGGTTCTACCTTTTTCCAGCATTTCCTCACAACCCCTTGCCCTTTCATTTAAAGCAACTTTTTGACGTATGGGAACTGTGTGTTACATTGGACCTCTTTTGAACTAATAAGGAATAGACTCTTTCTATCTCCACCTTTTAATATTTAGAGCATTACTGCAGTTACTATTAATAATAGCATCGAGCTGTATATGTTTTATTTAATATTACCTTATCAGCTTCATATGCTGTCAATAACTGGCGTGTTTTAATATCACAGATTGGTTTAGTACACTGTTTAGATATACTTATGAATATTTCAATTCTCATTTTTTGAACACTGTCTCAGTATTTTGAGGAGGGGTTGATTTCCCGTTATTTACAAGTTTTGGTGTTTATGTATACATATATATACATCACTGTATTTATATTTTTTCACTAATTTGAGTAATTTTCACCAGTATTCTACTTTTTTCACTTACCTGTGCGCAACATTTTTTAATTTACTACTTTACTGGATATGGTTTCCACATATTTTATTTGTCGCAGCCTAGCTGCCAATTAGCACGATATTTTCACTTGTTCACATTAGCGCAGTATTATTTTTATTATAGATTTTAAATAGGACAGATAACACCAAAAAATATCCTTGAAGGACAACAAATAGAAGATATTTTTTTTCTAATTGTGTTAAATTTACACCGGAGAAAAAAAAAAGGATCTCACTAGAAATTAAATAAGATTTTAAAATGCATATCAGAAAAAATTATTCCAAATTAAAAAAAAAAAAAAAAAAAATGACATCTTGCTCGAGAAAATAAAATAACATATTCATGAGATCTGCATTCAGAAATGTTGCACAAAGTTAGTCAGAAATCTGTGTGAATATCTGCAGCCAAAAACGTTCATAATTGTTCATCATTGTACCATTCTAAAGAATATTTTAATGTGCAGCATTTAAACGATGCAAAAATTGTTAACGCGTGACGAATGTGCTATCTCCATTACGAACGCTAGTTTTACAAGAAGGTGCGCTCCCGTCTATACTTGATCCTGACCATGTGCGGTTTTTGAAGACTCGGAAAAGCATACACATGAACGGTTTTCTCGTCCAAAAACAGTCTGACGAGAATCACGCAGAGAAAAAATGAGACTCCGACGAGAAAAAAGACCGCAGGTCTTATTTTTTCTTGTCGAGATTTTGGCCAGTTTTCTCGACGAGAACGCATACACACGAACAGTTTTCTCTGGTCGTGTGTACGCGGCTTTACTCCTCTTATCACTTATGAACTATCCGGGTGCCGGCTACTATAGCCAGTCTCCACTCTCCATCAAAGATATGGAAAAATATATCAGCTGCACTCCAAACATAGCTTAGCTCCTGACAATCAATAAATACAGCAAGAGGAACAAGATTTGGAGTGCTGCTGATATTGACACTTTGTGGAAACAATTTGATCGTGAGAGTGATTCGCTTTTGGCATCGCAGTTAGTTTTAGCAGTGACATTCAAAAACAGAAACACTGTAGGAAGTTACAGTTGATGCGAATATGGACAATGATACACGATTCAATACCATACATAAAACTACTTGCTCTGTTTGGTGAGCCACCACGCACAACAGAGTGTATAAAGTTGGTACCACTCCACTTGGTAACCATCCTAGTTGGTACCATTCCACTTGGTAACCATCCTTATAAAGTTGGTACCATTCCACTTGGTAACCATCCAGACCCGGTAATTCGTGGGAATGAAAAGTGTCAATGGCAGCTCCAATTTCATTATATGTGATGACTTGATTTAAAAGTTCTCTAGCTTCCTTAGACAATATGGGCAGATCTATAAAGGCAGGGCCGATCCTAGGGTCACAGACGCCTGGGTGCAGAAATATTTCTGGCGCCCCCACGTGGGCGTGGTCATCCTACAAACTCCTCCCCTTTACACATGTTTCTATGGCAACGATTCAAACACAGAGATGCTCCCCTAAGAAGTCGTCGTTACCCTAGGATCCTCCCATTATCCTTTAACAATAAAGAAAATACAGGAAGAGCGTACACTAATGAGACCTGGAGAGGAGTCTCTCTGATGCACACAGAGAGGGCTTCTGTTAGAGAGTCTGTTAGGAAGAGCCCCCAGACATAGTACAAGAGATGGTCAGAGAGTGCAGACATATTACAGGTGACCATCAGAGAGTGCAGACATGACACAAGAGACTGTCAGAGACTGCAGACATATTACAGGAGATGGTCAGAGAGTGCAGACATAGTACAGGAGACAGAGAGTGCAGACATAGTACAGGAGATGGTCAGAGACTGCAGATATAAAACAGGAAATTATCAGAGACTGCAGACATAATACAGGAGATGATCAGAGAGTGCAGACATATTACAGGAGACGGTCAGAGACTGCAGATATAATACAGGAGATGGTCAGAGACTGCAGATATAAAACAGGAAATTATCAGAGACTGCAGACATAATACAGGAGATGATCAGAGAGTGCAGACATATTACAGGAGACGGTCAGAGACTGCAGATATAATACAGGAGATGGTCAGAGACTGCAGACATAATATAGGAGATAATGGCTCTCACCTGACCCAGCGATACAGCAACAACGGTTCCTCTGATCAGGAGTCAGCTCACTCTGAATTGCCCGTAGTGACTCCACCGAGTCCAGATCTGTATTAAGTATAGACTCCCTACTCCCCTATAGACTCCCTACTAAGTATAAAACCCTCCCTCAATACAGACCCCCCTCCATTAGTACAGACCCCCCAGGACAAACCCCCCCTCCATTAGTACAGACCCCCCAGGACAAACCACTCCCCTCCATTAGTACAGACCCCCCACAAACCACCCCCCAGTAGTACAGACCACCCCCTCTCCATTAGTAGAGACCCCCCACAAACCACCCCCCCCATTAGTACAGACCCCCCACAAACCACCCCCCTCCATTAGTAAAGACCACCCCACAAACCATCCTCCCTCCATTAGTACAGACCCCCCTCAGGACAAACCACCCCCCTCCATTAGTACAGACCCCCCCCACAAACCACCTCCCATTAGTACAGACCCTCCCACAAACCCCCCCCCCCCATTAGTACAGACTCCCCCAAAAACCACCCCCCCATTAGGACAGACCACCCCCCTCCATTAGTAGATATCCCCCCACAAACCCCCCCATTAGTACAGACCACCTCCCATTAGTACAGAACACCCCCTTCTATTAGTAGAGACCCCCACAAACCACCCCTACCCTCAATTAGTACAGACCCCCCTTAGGACAAAGCACTCCCCATTAGTACAGACTCCCCCACAAACCACCCCCCCATTAGTACAGACCACCCCCCTCCATTGGTAGAGACCCCCCACAAACCACCCCCCATTAGGACAGACCCCCCACAAACCACCCCCCCATTAGGACAGACCACCCCCTCCATTAGTAGAGACCCCTCCATTAGTAGAGACCCCCCCACAAACCCCCCCATTAGTATAGAACACCCCCTCTATTAGTAGAGACCCCCACAAACCACCCCCCTCAATTAGTACAGACCCCCCATTAGTACAGACCCCCCAAAAAACCACCCCCCATTAGTACAGACCACCCCCCTCCATTAGTAGAGACCCCCCCACAAACCACCCGCCCATTAGTACAGACCCCCCACAAACCATCCCCCCTCATTAGTACAGACCCCCCACAAACCAGCCCTCCTCCATTAGTACAGACCCCCCTGGCCCCCACAAACCACCCCCTTCCATTAGTACAGACCCCCACAAACCATCCCCCCTCCGTTAGTACAGATCCCCCCTGGCCCCCACAAACCAGCCCCCCTCCATTAGTACAGACCCCCCTGGCCCCCACAAACCACCCCCTTCCATTAGTACAGACCCCCACAAACCATCCCCCCTCCGTTAGTACAGATCCCCCCTGGCCCCCACAAACCATCCCCCCTCCATTAGTACAGATCCCCCTGGCCCCCACAAACAATCCCCCCTCCATTAGTACAGACCCCCCTGGCCCCCACAAACCACCTCCTTCCATTAGTACAGACCCCCCTGGCCCCCTCACACCAGACCCCCCTGGCCCCCACAAACCATCCCCCCTCCATTAGTACACCCCCCTCCATTAGTACAGACCCCCCTGGCGCCCACAAACCACCCCCTTCCATTAGTACAGACCCCCCCTGGCCCCCACACACCAGACCCTCCATAAGTACAGACCCCCCACAAATTATCCCCCCTTCATTAGTACAGTCTACAGACCCCCCCTCTGGACAAACGCAAACCCCACCTGGGTGGCAGCTGGAGAGGACAGTGTGCAGCTGCGCCGCCCAGGTGGAGAGGATCGTGACAGTTAGACTTAGAACAAATGTCACGCTGATGCACTGCATTCATTGCACTGCACCGCACGGACCGGACCGCCCCACCCCCCACTACGTCACTGCGGGTCTCTCTCCCAGCCGCTCCAATCTCTGATCTCCTCTGCCTGGAGGATGGAGGGGGGAGCAGGGGGGAGCAGGAAACAGCAGCGCCGCAGCGGCGATGAGCGGCGGAGACTGAGAGCGGCCTCGCTCTGTATACCAATAAGGAGGAGGAGGAGGGAGGGGAACACTCTGGTGCTTGAGCGCCCCCACCTCTGTGGCGCCTGGGTGAACTGCACCCCTCGCACCCCGTCTAGGACCGGCCCTGTATAAAGGACAGGTAGTGCAAGATATTACCGTTCACCTCTCCAGCCTGAGATAATAGAGACTTTGATAAAACTTCACTAGAGAACCCAGAACATCCTGGGAGTCCTCCACAACACATCCCTCAGAGTTTCTAGCACGCCCAATAGAAATTGGAGTGTAGGAAGGTCTCGTCAGGAAAGCCAAGAGGCACCCATTTTTGTCTCCAAATTCAAAAATACTCCTGCATTGGTTTAATTGATTCTTACTAGACTGTTCCGCTAAGTTAAAAGCCTGGGAGTTATCTTTGACTCAGACATGACTATGGACGCACAAATAGGATCAGTAGTCAGTGGATCCCACCACCTTCTCCGCCTGCTACGAAGACTCATCCCGTTCATCCCGGAAAAAGACAGAGCAGTAGTAGTCGGAACCATTATCAATTCACGGCTTGACTACGCTAACTCACTTTACCTAGGACTACCCAAATACCAAGTTGCACGTCTACAAGTCGTCCAAAACACAGCGGCCAGACTGGTAACAGGGAAAAAACCCTGGGAATCAATCGCACCATCCCTGAAAAGCCTCCATTGGCTAGCCATAAAGGATCGGATCACATTCAAGACCCTCTGCCTCACCCACAAATGCGCACAAGGAAACGCTCCTGAATACTTATGCGAGAAAATAAAACACTACACCACTACTCGTGACCTTCGATCAACTAACCAAAACCTCCTCCACATCCCCAAGACCCGCTACAAAGCCAAGGGAGAACGAAGGTTTGCTGTCCAAGGACCAAGGCTATGGAATGCGCTACCCACGAATATCCGCATGGAAGAAAACCATCGGGCCTTCCGGAAAATACTAAAGACCCATCTCTTCTAACGATCTCAACGACACTGGATGCAAAGCGCCTTGAGGCGATTTAGTTCGCAATTGCAGCGCTATACAAGTTACTCACTCACTCACTCACTCACTCGCTAAAAGTAATCAATAGCTACGTTTATTCTCCTGACACGTCGCATAATTAGTTGGTGACGGATCCTGTACATATGTATGTTCTGCTGCTCTCATGTCTTCAGCCACAAGCAATGCATCCCCAGAGGAGGTCACATGCTTCACATACAGTACCTATATGCACCAGGTACTGTTTAGGGCTCAGTTGGAATGGTGGGAGGATTAGAAGTGGGTTTGGGTGGTTTGAAGATACTCCATCACCTTGCCCATAGTGACAGTCTTTTAAATTGAGTCAACAATAATATTGAGGCACACCAACTAGCCATACCATTAGGACCACCCACCCTAACTTTATGATCACTCACTAATATTGAGTAGGTCCCAAGTTTGCCACTGTATATATTAGCTCTGATACTTTTGTATCATTTAAACAACATGACTGAAGGCAGAATTTCTATTTACATGGCATGTTTGGTGTTGCTGTATATGGTGCTTTGCAGTGCTGTGCCACATTCATTAGGAATCATCAGTGCAGAGAGCTGGGAACACTTTATGGCAAACACAACACTTGGCTAAGTCAGTCCAACCAGCAAAATATATTAAAATATAATAGTCATAACACTTCTGGAAATATTGTTTTTCAATTTCACCGTATTTGTCACATATGGTGTAGCTCATTTTTAACAAACACCAGATTCTCTGTGCGGGCATTTGGTGCAATGGTCATGAACGTTCTGGATCAACTAATCTAAGTAAATTTTTTGCATGTGTTTTGTTTTCAGTTTATACAGGTGTAGCGGGGTCTCTTATAAGGCCCCAGGACTACGTTACCCAGAACCACATTCGGCCCCAGGGCGGAGGTTCCACCGCAGAGACTCATGGGAGGGGTTACTTAAGTGGGAGGCGAGGCGGAGCTCGCTCTCTTGGGACACGGCGCGTCAAGTGACAAGTCATCCTGTGCGGATCAGCTGTGAAGCAAGGCCTGAAGCCTGAGGCCTTGCTTGAAGTCTGAAGAGCCTTCCACCATACTGCGGAGCCTGGGTGGATCCTGACCCGTCGGTATAGGACGTGAGTTGGATCGAGGACTCGATCGGAGCAGACGCTGTGTGCGACACACAGGAGGTGGAAGTCCCAGGCTGGGATCGCGCCTGGAGTGGTGAGCGGGCACCTGCCCATATCAATAGACTGAGTTGTGTTCAGGCCTGTAGACTGCCTAGGCCCGCTGTTCGCTCACCAGTGTTTCTTGGGGGGTCCGGTAGCGGGACAGAGTTGAAGTATCTACCCCCCCCCGTTGCCCTGTTATTTCAAGTTAACACCCAATGTGGATTACAAATGGTTATTCCTTTAAGTGCACCAACAAAAGCTGGCCGGTGAAGAAACCTTCATCCCTTAGGGGAAAGAGACTTAGTTTCATTCCATGTCAGGCCTGACTTAGGTGGGGAGTTTAGAAAGTTTGTGTTACTACGCCATAGGCGAGCACACGCTATAATAGCTCCGCGTGGTGGACACTGCACGATGCCATATTATTGTGCTGCACCTAGTACATTGATTGATGCAGGGCTCTGCAGGCCCATGTATATGTTGCATGTTATACCTTGAATCCTTCATCACCAGTAAAGCTGATATATATATTTTATACTCCTGCCTCAGTGTGTTGTCTGACTGCTTAGAGATTATTAAGTATAATACACCTGAGAGTGATAGGAGTTTAACCCTAGACTGACTGTGCCAGAGTGGGTCGAGTAAGATTGCCGGGGGTTGGCGGTACTGCGTGCAGGGCCCGAAATCAAATCAGCGGCTCTCTTAATTGGGGGTAGCGCTACACAGGTAAAAATTAACAGATTAAAATATATAATTGAAATATATTAAAATCATTCCACAAATTGTATAAAGGGATTTATTAGGTCCCTGCCTACGGCGGTTCAGTGAGTGAGTGAGTGAGTGAGTAACTTATATAGCGCTACAAATGCGAACTAAATCGCCTCAAGGCGCTTTTGCATCCAGTGTCAGGAGAACACAGAGACTGACTTTTTTTTTTATGACTGTTAAGCCTAATTTCACCCAAAACATATTTCTCTGTACTGGGTGGAGTGAGGCAGGGTTTGAATCGCTGCTGGATCATCACTGCTGTCTGGGATCCCACCAGGGAAACTCACTGATCTGAAATCGTCATAATAAGCGAAGAGTTCATATTTACATCTGTGTATCTCTTTTAAGAATTCTGTAGTGATTACCTGCAGAAAACAGTTGCTTGGCTTTCAGGCAAACTCTAACCCATCAGATCCATTCTTGAGTGGAGGGAGGTCTCCTCTCTGGAGTCCATTATAGCAGACAGGTTCTGAAAGTGGTATCAACTCTTCCCCATGCACCCAAAATAAATAAATAACGTTTTGGAATGTGGTTCCTTACTGCTTAAAAATGAAAACTGTACAATTAAAGAGAAAGTAGATTTGTATGGTACTGTGTATGAATGTGGACATATAAAAACTTCTGTCAGCACATCTCAAGAAATATACGGTAGTAGACATTTTATATGTCTGGACAGTGCCATCCCACAACTTACTACACGCACCTTGAGGATATTAAGTTTGGTTTGTGTGTAGCTGGTATTATGTTTATTTTTTTACCAATGCAGGAGATGTCTGGATGGATATCTATAGACAGGGCTTTTTTTCAGGGGGAACTTGGTGGAACTCAGTTCCACCACCTCTGGCTCAGACCCTTTGGTGCCTGCTCACCACAATCACTTGTAAACACAGAAGTCTGGTTTCTGTGTTTACAAGTGACAGCTCTACACTCTGTATGTAATGCAATCCTGGTATTTAATGCCCCTTTAAGACCCTCCTACTGTTTTCGTGAAATCTGACTGACCACACCCACTATTTGATGTGATTTGGAGGGTGTGTGTAGGGGGAGGAGTTTTGTGGGGCTATGGTTAAGTTCCAGTACCTATTGTTTGAGAAAAAAAGCCCTGTCTATAGAGATTGGCTGTATAGACACAGGCAGGGGAAAGAAGATTTTGGCTGTGGCCTCTGGGGTAGAGGAGGCACAACCTTTAGGTGAGGGCAGTAGAACAAAATTAATACTGTACTTTTTCTGACAGTACATTTATCCATAAACCCTTTTCTGCCCACAATATGTACATTAACTGGACATCCAGCTGGGGATACCTAATAAACATCCTTCCTTTGCGATCCACCAGATGACATTTTGTATTGTTACTGACAGCTCTGGTCTCCACTAAAGATCAGTGGTTTCATCATGTGATCATTATGTCAAGCCATAGATGGTTTCTTTCCTGCAACTAAGCCAGATGGGGCCGTCCCTGTCGGGAGAACACACAGTGATTATTGCTAGTGTCTATAGCCACTGGCAATAATCTTATGTAAAATCCAACATGCTGGTTGTATCGATCAACCTGCTCATAGATGATCTGAATCTCGGCCGGTTCCTGCTGAACAGGTCGAGATTCTAACCTTCTATGGCCGGCTTAAGATATGGTTATCACATGCAGGCTAAAGGTGTTATTTACAAAATTTGCCTTCAGCCTGCAGATTGCATTGAAGATGCCACAGTGTCCTGATTCCTGAAGGTGGCAGTGCTAATCTTTTTAATACTGTCATTGTCATATACCATAACAGTATTATGAAAAGTAATTTTGACTTACTAGTATTTAAAAAACAGAAAAAAACAATGCAATATACCAAATAAAAGCCTTTTGCTGTATGACATAAAAAATATGAAAACGATATATATTTGCAAAATAGTTTTAGAGTTATTTTCATTTTACATGCTGACGCTGCTAGATTTGGCTTGGACTAAGTTCTTGGCATCAATGACCTCTGGTCATGAAAGGTGTGTAGGACTGCTGGAGATCTGGACAGCTATTCTCACACAGAGCACAGCCATCAGGATCCCCAGCATTCTGCCAGTACAAAGGAGTTTGTACAAGTTGCACAAAAAAACAAGGCAAAATAATTTATGGCAACCTGACATTTTATTCACCTGTGAAGGGATACGGAGTTGGGAAACTACAGGACTGTTAGCCATATTATCGGGAAGTATTTAGGCCAAAGCTATGCACCAAAATAATAGCCAATACCATTCCTACAGCGAAATCAATGTATAGCCTAAACAATAAATAGTCCCTAGAATGTATGAATGTGAGTTAGAGACCTTAGAATGTAAGTTCCATAAGGGCAGGGACTGATGTGAATGTATACTATATGTAAAGCGCTGCATAAATTGAAGGCGCTATATAAGTACCTGAAATATATAACTAATCAACTATTGTTACAGTGAGACCCGTAGGAGAATATGGATGGAGGGGCGGCATGACTAGGGGAGGAACAGGGGTCAGATAACGGTCAGCTAGGTCAGAGAGGGGGCAGGGGAGGAGAGCTTACCTGATTGGAGGTAGAAGTTAGAAGGGGGCAGGGTCCAGTGGTGAGGGTCTTGCGTAGGGGAGGAATTCCATCATTCCGGGAGGATTAGGAGCAGAGCCAACTTCAGGTTCCCTCATCTGCAGGTAGAGAAAAAAGACAATGGGTGATCTGCAGGCAGTGTTAGCACAGGTTAGGGCCGCAGCGGTCGAGCGGGGCCCTCAATGGCTGCAGGAGCAGCTTTCGGATGTGCTTGGGGGGTTGGGAGCGTCTCCATCCCCTGCCCCTTCTCCCCCTGGCCGGACATGGGCTAGGAAGGTTCGCCCCCCTGATCGCCTCAGTCCCTCACCTGTGGCGCGGGTCCGGCGGTCACCACGGAGCCCCTGTAGCAGGGACCCTCCAGGGCTTACTTCTGGGGTGTCTGCCCAAAAACCTGGTGGGAGCCTTGGGAGGAATCCACGTCCGAGGGGGGAGGAAGCTTGCTGTTCTTACTCTCCCTCCCCCCCTTCTCACCGAATGCTGGAGCGTGCGGCTGTCGACCCCCCTGAAGTTCCGAGGGGGGGGCGGCTCGGTGGGGAAGAGGTAGCGAGCGGCGCAGTGGGGGGCGTCCCGGCCCTTCAGCTGCTTCGGGTGTGCGGGCGGCCCTGGAGGTGGTGGAACATGCTGGAGGGGTTGCGCGGCCTTCCCCTGCCAGCCGTCGCAGCAGGGATTCGGAGCTGTCGGCTCTCTCAGTGCCAGCATCACGGAGAGGAGCTCGGCGGAGTGATGTCATGGCCACAGACAGCAGAGGGGCTCGGGCGCCCTCTGCTGGTACTTTAGCGGTACTGCACCCGGTTCTCCCTACAAGCAGCCAGCCATTGACTCAGGATGGGGGACCCCCCCCTTAAAGAGACAGCGCGTCCCTGCTACAGTTGGGGGTTCTGCGGTACCCCACAGCTCGGCATCAGTGAGGGTCACGGCTGGGGCTGAGAAGGACGTTTCCAGGAGCCCCGAATCAGCGTCGCCAGGTCGTGGAGAGCAGGGGACGCCAACGCAGCAAGGTTCGCCGTATGAATCCGGGGAGGTCTCCAGCGAAGATGACGATCAGCCTGACCTGAGGCGCACTGCTTTGCGGAGCCAGCTGGGATCCGGAACAGCGGCTGGTCGTGTGGCGGCGCGGCAGCAGCCGGGTAAGTCGCAAACTTTACTTTTGTCTGATTGTCGGGATGGGGAGGTGGGGTTGGGGATGTCCAGGGCGGCGGGGTCCGCGGTCGGGGACTCGGGTGCCGGGCCGGTTTTGTCCACGTTTTTTACGGGTTTTTGGGAGTTGTTGGCCCGTTGTGACCCGGGTGGGTCTTCTTCCACATTTCGGGGGCCCACAGGGGCGTGGGCGCCTGCGGCCACTAGTGTGGGTTAGGTGGTTCCACCTACGCCTCCTTCGGTGGTCGACACATCTTCCAGCGCCACTGTGACGGCGCGTCGCAGACGGAGGGGTCTGACGCTTGTAAAGCGAAGGAGTCCACGGAGGATAGGGTGAGGTTAGCCGATGCGGAGAAGTGCGAAACGTATACGTGCTTTGAGGGCCCGCTGGGGGCTCATCTTAAGCAGGATGTCCGGGACAGGATCTGGAAAGGGGAATATGTTGAAATATTCTCCCTTTTGCCTTTGGAAAAATTTCATATAGACAAGGGTAAGGCGGATGACAACAAAAAAGAGGAGGAGGAGAAGCGCCGCTGGAGTCTCATCCCTCGCACTTTTGGGAACTGGCTTCAAGCGTTTGCCATCTTGGCAGGCGTTATCGGCGAAAAAGCGCCGGAGAATTGCACTCCGCTTTTTTTGTTATCTGGACGCCATTGGAGAAGCTTATAGAGTATACGGGGGTACTGCTTGGTTACGCTACGACGAGCAGTTTCGCCAGCGCAAGGCCTTGCGCCCGGGCTTGCGTTGGGATCACAAGGATATTGGGCTTTGGATGAAGCTCATGGTTCCGGCGCGGGCTCTAGGTTAGCCCTTTCTTGGGGGGGCCGGCGGTTCGGGTTCCGCTGGACAGTCGGCCACTCAAAAGAGAGGCAGTTGTTGGCAGTTCAACGAGGGGTCGTGCCGTTTTGGCGCAACCTGTCGTTTCCGACATGAGTGCTCTGGTTGCGGGGGCTCACACAGTTATGCCAAATGTTTTAAAAAAGGAAAGTCCCAACCCGGTGAGGCTGCTTCAAAAAGGGAGGACGCCGGTAAGCCTTCCCGCGATGGTGCCGTATCTAGATAGATACCCGCGGAGGGAGGCGGCCGAATTTTTGGCTGCCGGTTTTGCCCATGGTTTTCGTATACCATGTGACAGACCGGTGTCCCCGGCCCCTCGGCCGCGGAATATGAAATCCACGCGGCTTTTTCCCCAAGTTGTTTCGGAAAAATTGGCAAAGGAGGTGGAACTGGGGAGAATGGCCGGCCCCTTCGGCCAACCCCCCATTTCTTCTTTGCACGTGTCCCCTTTGGGGGTTGTCCCCAAAAGGGAACCCAACAAATTTAGGATGATACATCATTTGTCGTATCCCAAGGGGAATTCAGTGAATGACGCCATCCCTTCCGATTTGGCGGCGGTGTCGTATACCTCCTTTGACGCCGCAGTCGAGTGGGTACAGCGTTACGGCCAGCGTTCATTGTTGGCAAAGACGGATATCGCCTGCTGCCGGTTCACCCGGAGAGCCAGCATTTGCTGGGGTGTTTTTGGGATGGGCGTTTTTTTATCGACCGTTGTCTCCCGATGGGCTGTTCCATTTCGTGTGCATATTTAGAAGTTTTCAGCACTTTCGTGGAGTGGGTGGTGCGGGAGGAGACACAGTTGAGATCGGTGCTGCACTATCTTGATGATTTCCTTTGCATTGGCCCCCCGGATTCCTCGGTTTGCTCTGTACTGTTGCACACCTTGGAATCTGTTGCGTCACGGTTCGGGATTCCTTTGGCGCAGGGAAAAACGGAGGGTCCGGCAACGGTCATGCAATTTTTGGGCATTGTCATTGACACGCGTCTCATGGAATGTCGCCTGCCGATGGACAAACTGGATGATCTGCGTCGGGGGGTGGCACAGGCCGAGGTGGCAAAGAAGGTTAGGCTTAAACAATTGCAGTCTTTATTGGGTAAGCTTAATTTTGCATGCCGCATAATGCCAATGGGGCGCATCTTTAGTTGTCGCCTCTGTGCCGCCACTTCCGGAGTTTTGCAGCCACATCACTTCATCAGGCTTTCGCGGGAGCACAAGGCCGATTTGCGAGTTTGGGGTGAGTTTCCGGCCTCCTATAATGGCAGGTCATTATGGATGGCCCCAGTGGTGGCGGCTTCCGACTTTGACCTTTACACTGATGCTGCGGGCAGTTCTGGGTTTGGGGCGTTTTGCCAGGGGGCTTGGTGTGCTGAGGCGTGGCCCGAGGAATGGCGTGCGGCTGGGTTTTTGAAAAATTTGGTTTTGTTGGAAATGTTCCCGATTGTGGTGGCGGTGGAGATCTGGGGGGACAAATTTCGGGATCGTCGTGTTTGTTTTCATTGTGACAATATGGGGGTGGTGGAGGTTGTGGCCAGTCTATCGGCCACTTCGCCTCCAGTGGTGCGCTTACTGCGGCATCTAGTTTTAAGGTGTTTAAGTTTAAATTGTCATGTACAAACTGTTCATGTCCCAGGTGTTCTGAATTCCATAGCCGATTCCTTGTCTCGTTTCCAGTGGGAGAGGTTCCGGAAGTTGGCGCCGGCGGCGGAACACCAATGGGTGCCTTGTCCCATGCAGCTGTGGAAGCTGGCGTTGGAGTAGCAGGTGAGCTGTTACGCCGCTCTGTATGTGCGGGTACTTGGGCTGCATATACAACCATTTGGGGCGAGTGGTCCGCACTGGTGAGTTCGGTGGGGGGTTGTTTTTCCACTCTGGATCATTTGACATTGCTGTTGTATTTCATTGGGATGGAATTTACGCGGGGCTCGTCTGTCTCGAAAATGAACAAGGGTTTAGCCGCTTTAGCTTTTTTCTTCTGGATGCAGGGCTTGTGCGATGTGACAAAGGATTTTAGGGTACGACAGGCCATGAAGGGTTATCGGCGCGGGAGGGTACAGCCAGATACCAGGCGACCGGTCTCATTTGATCTGCTTCAGGACTTGGTGGGGAGGTTGCCCGGGGTTTGCTCTTCTGCTTTTGGGGTGCAGCTGTTCACAGTGGCTTTTGCGCTGGCCTTTTTTGGGGCATTGCGCATTGGGGAATTGGTTAGCAGGAACAGGTGGGGGTGGGTGGACTGCAAGTGTCGGACGTAACAGTGGCCGGCGATTGTGTCCGGCTCCATATTAGGAAGTCAAAAACTGATCAGTTGGGGAAGGGGGTTACTTTGTCGTTGTTTCGGGTGTTGCCGGAAGCGGTTTGCCCAGTTTCTTCTGTTCAACGGTATCTAGAGGTTAGGGGGTTGGGGGGAGGTTCCTTTTTGCTGCACGAGGATGGCTCGTCCCTGTCGCGCTTTCAGTTTTTGTCTGTTTTTCGCCGTTGTTTGGTGGGGGCGGGCAGGGAGGTTTCCCAGTTTAATACTCATTCGTTTCGGGTGGGGGCTGCTACGGAAGCGGCCAGATGGGGTTTGGGTTCCCAGGTGGTGAGACGTTTAGGGAGGTGGAAATCAGATCGTTTCAAGATTTATGTTCGCCCTCATCTGCTCTGAAGTGGTATTAAGTTTTCGTGTGTTTCTATTTTCTTGTTTTTCTTTTTCAGATCTTCCTCCTTGGCTGGTCTGGATCTTGGGGGATTCCTATGTTTTCTGGGGGGCGGTGAGGGCTGACGCACGGCCCGAAGGTAGGCAACTTGGCATCCCAAGGAGTCAGGCTGCTCTGAAATGGTTGGGGGTTCGGGGCATGATGTGGGGCCAGGTGCTTCCCGAATTTCACTATTATTCTAGAGTTGACAGGCCCCCAGATGTCTTAGTATTGCAGGCCGGGGGCAATGATCTGGGGGTTCGGGCCGCCAGGGATCTGGTGAAGGATGTCAAATTTGACATTTTGCGTCTGATGCGGGAATTTCCGGGATGCATCATTGTCTGGTCGGATATCGTGGCCCAGAAGGTTTGGCGTTTTGCTCGCTCTGTCAGCCGACTGGACAAGGCGAGAATTAAATTGAACAGGGATATTGGCAAGTTTGTGGCCCGGCTTGGTGGCATTGTGGTACGGCACCGTGAGCTGGAAGATCAGTCTGTCCGCTATTGGAGAGATGATGGTGTTCACCTGAACGCTGTGGGCATAGACATCTGGTCTTTGGGCCTTCAGGAAGGGGTGGTGAGGGCGCTGCAGGTGTGGAGGGATTTGCTTGAATGAGGTTATCAATCAAGCTCATGTGGCGGTTCAAGGGGTCTTTGGGGGGTCAGTGAAGAATTACATGGTACAGGATTAGTGGGGCCCATCTAAGGTATGGCGCTTTCCACCTGGTTAACGGTGGTTCTCCCAGGAGCTAGGTCCCCTGGGGGAAGGGAATATTGAAGTATGTGGGATGTCGGAGCGTCTTCGAGCCGGTTGGGGCACGGCTGGGGACATAGATCGTTATGGCTATAAATTGTGCCTTAAAAGACACCCAAAGACCTCTTGTTGTTGGGCATTAGTATTTTGTTGAAAAGTTGCACTTAGGGGTATGTTTACATGATGTTATTTTATTATTTGGTTAATAAAAAATTGGCTGCTGTGGCCATCAGGGATGAGCCGAACACCCCCCTGTTCGGTTCGCACCAGAACCTGCGAATTGACAAAATGTTCGTGTAAACTTTAGAACCCTATTAAATACAATGGACTCGAACGTTCAAAATCTAAAGTGTTAATTATAAAGGCTGATATGCAAGTTATTGTCCTAAAAAGTGTTTGGGGACCCGGGTCCTGCCCCAGGGGACATGTATCAATGCAAAAAAAAGTTTTAAAAACGGCCGTTTTTTCGGGAGCAGTGATTTTAATAATGCTTAAAATGAAAAAATAAAAGTGAAATATTCCTTTAAATTTCGGACCTGGGGGGTGTGTATGATATGCATGTGAAGCGGCGCATGTTTCCCGTGCTTAGAACTGTCCCTGCAAAAAATGTCATTTTTGAAAGGAAAAAAGTCATTTAAAACTGACTTGCGGCTATTAATGAATTGTCGGCTCCCGGCAATACATTCAAAAGTCATTGATAAAAAAAAAAAAAAAAAAAAAAGCGTGGGGGTTCCCCAGAATTCAATTACCAGGCCCTTCAGGTCTGGAATGGATATTAAGGGGAACCCTGCCGCAAATTTTAAAAAAAATTGACGTGGGGTTCCCCCACATATCCATCCCAGGCCCTTCAGATCTGGCATGGATTTTAAGGGGAACTCCACCCCAAATTTAAAAAAAAAATGGCGTGGAGTCCCCCTAAAAATCCATACCAGACCCCTTATCCGAGCACGCAACCTGGCCGGCCGCAGGGGAAAAGGGGGGACGAGAGAGCGGCCCCCCCCTCCCTCCTGAACCGTACCAGGCCACATGCCCTCAACATGGGGAGGATGTCCCCATGTTGATGGGGACAAGGGCCTCATGCCCACAACCCTTGCCCGGTGGTTGTGGGGGTCTGCGGGCGGGGGGCTTATCGGAATCTGGAAGACCCCTTTAACAAAGGGGACCCCCAGATCCCGGCCCCCCCCTATGTGAATTGGTAAGGGGTACATTGTACCCCTACCATTTCACGAAGAAAGCATATTTTTTTTTAAAAAAAACACACAAACACCTTGAAAAAGTCCTTTATTTAAAAACAAAAAAAACAAAACATTCCAGCGGTGAAATCCAGTGTCCCGCGGCGATCCCGATGTCCAGCGCTGTCCTTTATTGGTTGTGCCTGAGCGGACCTGATGGGGAACTCCCTCTCAGTATTTTAAATGTATAGACCCGCCCCTTCTAAAGTTCCCCATCAGGTCCGCTCAGCGGACCAGATGCGGAACATGAGAAGGGGCGGGTCTATACATGTATTGCTAAAGTGAGAGCAGTTCCCCATCAGGTCCGCCCCCTCGGTATGTCGGACCCGCCTACGTCATTGGCTTGAGCGGGGAACTTCCTTCACTATGTAAATTTAAATTACACAGTGAAGGAAGTTCCCCGCTCAAGCCAATGACGTAGGCGGGTCCGACATACCGAGGGAGCGGACCTGATGGGGAACTTTAGAAGGGGCGGGTCTATACATTTAAAATACTGAGAGGGAGTTCCCCATCAGGTCCGCTCAGGCACAACCAATGAAGGACAGCGCTGGACATCGGGATCGCAGCGGGACACTGGATTTCAGCGCTGGAATGTTTTTTTTTTTTTATTTTATTTTAAATAAAGGACTTTTTCAAGGTGTTTGTGTGTTTTTTTTAAACATTTTTTTACGCTTTCTTCGTGAAATGGTAGGGGTACAATGTACCCCTTACCAATTCACATAGGGGGGGGCGGGATCTGGGGGTCCCCTTTGTTAAAGGGGTCTTCCAGATTCCGATAAGCCCCCCGCCCGCAGACCCCCACAACCACCGGGCAAGGGTTGTGGGGATGAGGCCCTTGTCCCCATCAACATGGGGACATCCTCCCCATGTTGAGGGCATGTGGCTTGGTACGGTTCAGGAGGGAGGGGGGGCCGCTCTCTCGTCGCCCCCTTTTCCCCTGCGGCCGGCCAGGTTGCTTGCTCGGATAAGGGGTCTGGTATGGATTTTTAGGGGGACTCCACGCCATTTTTTTAAAATTTGGGGTGGAGTTCCCCTTAAAATCCATGCCAGATCTGAAGGGCCTGGAATGGATATTTGGGGGAACCCCACGTCAATTTTTTTTTAAATTTGCGGCGGGGTTCCCCTTAATATCCATTCCAGACCTGAAGGGCCTGGTAATTGAATTCTGGGGAACCCCCACGCTTTTTTTTTTTTTTATCAATGACTTTTGTATGTATTGCCGGGAGCCGACAATTCATTAATAGCCGCGAGTCAGTTTTAAAAGACTTTTTTTCTTTCAAAAATGACATTTTTTGCAGGGACAGTTCTAAGCACGGGAAACATGCGCCACTTCACATGCATATCATACACACCCCCCAGGTACGAAATTTAAAGGAATATTTCACTTTTATTTTTTCATTTTAAGCATTATTAAAATCACTGCTCCCGAAAAAACGGCCGTTTTTAAAACTTCTTTTTGCATTGATACATGTCCCCTGGGGCAGGACCCCGGTCCCCAAACACTTTTTAGGACAATAACTTGCATATAAGCCTTTATAATTAGCACTTTAGATTTCTCCCATAGATTTTTCGAATTTGCCGCGAACACCCCAATTTGTTCGCTGTTCCGCGAACGGGCGAACAGGCAATGTTCGAGTCGAACATGAGTTCGACTCGAACTCGAAGCTCATCCCTAGTGGCCATATAAAACCCATGTCACGCAGTCTGTGTTTTTAATGTTATTGGTAAGGACCAAGGTTGACGAATCCTTTAGTCAAGTGAGACCCGTAGGAGAATATGGACGGAGGGGCGGCATGACTAGGGGAGGAACAGGGGTCAGATAACGGTCAGCTAGGTTAGAGAGGGGGCAGGGGAGGAGAGCTTACCTGATTGGAGGTAGAAGTTAGAAGGGGGCAGGGTCCAGTGGTGAGGGTCTTGCGTAGGGGAGGAATTTCATCATTCCGGGAGGATTAGGAGCAGAGCCAACTTCCCACCCTCCCACCCTGGTGTTAGTAGTTATTGCATTGCACAGTTGGGGGTATGTATTGGGCCTTTAGAGGGGGGTTTGGTTTTGGCTGTCTTCTGGTTAATTTAAAAAAAAAAAAAAAAGGGCAAGAAAAAATAGGTATTTATATTTGTCTTTCTATATAGAGTAATAACGTTGGTATGTATTTTATGGATATATCGTAAAAAAACAAAACAAAACAAAACAAAAAAACACAACAGAAAAAGTTTGTTTCAATTCTGTATGATTTTACTGACTGAGGGATATTGCTCGAACTTGTCACAGCAGTCGGCGGTTCAAGGGGTCTTTGGGGGGTCAGTGAAGAATTACATGGTACAGGATTAGTGGGGCCCATCTAAGGTATGGCGCTTTCCACCTGGTTAACGGTGGTTCTCCCAGGAGCTAGGTCCCCTGGGGGAAGGGAATATGGAAGTATGTGGGATGTCGGAGCATCTTCGAGCCGGTTGAGGCACGGCTGGGGACATAGATTGTTATGGTTATAAATTGTGCCTTAAAAGACACCCAAAGACCTCTTGTTGTTGGGCATTAGTATTTTGTTGAAAAGTTGCACTTACGGGTATGTTTACATGATGTTATTTTATTATTTGGTTAATAAAAAATTGGCTGCTGTGGCCATATAAAACCCATGTCACGCAGTCTGTGTTTTTAATGTTATTGGTAAGGACCAAGGTTGACGAATCCTTTAGTCAAGTGATAGCTGTTAACTTTTGGTTTTCCCCTCACTATTATTAGGCAACAGTCTTTTGGGCAGGAAAGTATGTTGAATCTCACCAGTAGGCACGTGGACAGCCCAATTTTCATAGAGCTTGAGACAAAATTTTGAATGGTGTTTCAATTTAACCACTTCAGCCCCGGAAGGATTTTCCCCCTTAATGACCAGGCCATTTTTTGCGATACGGCACTGCATAGTTTTAACTGACAATTGCGCGGTCGTGCGACACTGTACCCAAACAAAATTTACATAATTCTTTGCCCACAAATAGAGCTTTCTTTTGATGGTATTTGATCACCTCTGCGGTTTTTATTTTTTGCACTATAAACAAAGAGCGACAATTTTGAAAAACTATTTTTTTTTTTTGCTATAATACATATCCCCAAAAATGTAATAAAAAAAACAAATGTATTCATCAGTTTAGGAAGATATATATTCTTCTACATATTTTTGGTAAAACAAATTGCAATAGGCGTATATTGATTTGTTTGTGCAAAACTTATTGCGTCTACAAACTATGGGATAGATGTAAAGACTTTTATTTTTTTTATTGTTTTTACTAGTAATGGCGGCAATCTACGATTTTTAGTGGGACTGCGACATTGCGGCAGACAAATCTGACCCCAAATGACACTTTTTGAGGACCAGTGACATTATTACATTTATCAGTGCTTTAAAAATACTCTGATCAATGTAAAAATTACACTGGCAGGGAAGGGGTTAACACTAGGGGGCGATCAAGGGGTTAACTGTGTTCCCTGGGTGTGTTCTAATTGTAGGGGGGATGGGCTGGCAGGGACATGACAGAGATCACTGTTTCCAATCACTGGGAACAGTAGATCTCTGTCATGCCTCCTGTCAGAATGTTGTTTACAAAGGCAGATCCCCATTTTGCCTCTGTACACCGCAATTGCGGATCGCCGGTGGACACCGAGTCCACACGGCCTGCGGGAACGCTCCCACAGCGGGCGCGTGCCCGCCAGCTATCGTGCCTGTGTGAGCCGCCGTATAACTATGGTGATTTGCGCAGGAGACCTGACCTGCCGCCGTATAACGAGCAAGTGGTTAAAGTCTAACACCTTTGACCAGCATCATTAATGGGTGTGAAATTTGACTTGTATCAGTCCCCCACCAACCTATACAATTGACTCATTCTCCTACTTTCATTTCCCCATGAAATGATGAATCCCATTGAGTTCTATGATGC
Source organism: Rana muscosa (assembly GCA_029206835.1). Classification (NCBI taxonomy): domain Eukaryota; kingdom Metazoa; phylum Chordata; class Amphibia; order Anura; family Ranidae; genus Rana; species Rana muscosa. Next base: position 90,884,995 of record CM055117.1, on the reverse strand, counting down.
AATATTGGCAGTTCTTATTCCTCTTTTTGACAAAGGAAGCAAAATACATCCTTTCTTGCGTTCCTTTGGATGATTTACTCTTGTGAGGACTTGACAGAAATTACATTTTCGCTGGATCATTTGAGAGTAAAGATATTGCAACTTAACATTATTTTTTATTACGCAAAAAAAAGAAAACACATGCAGTACATTTAGTTATTTTAAATAGAGGCCAACATCGGGGCTATGGAATTAATTAGGCTTTAGACAAATAGAAGTAGTGACCTCACTCAGCTAGATCCAAGGTGAGAAAAGCAGCAGACTGCTAGGGTATGAAATATAGGAAGATAAAATGGGCATTGCTATTACTGGCATCTGTAGATTGCTGTGATATTGGCACGTGTGCCTCCAGGAGAGCTCTGGTGTGCTGGAAAATCAGGATGTTGTTTTATAATTAGGAGCTGTTGAAATCTGGAAATATATCTAATTGACGATCAACACCAGTGAGAATCTTTTTTAGCTTGCATAAAAATTTCAAACTCTGCTGATTTTTAATAATCTCTGTTGAGGAGCTTTCCTCTCAGTTCCTTTCCCATTGACATCATGACAGCCTGGGCCTTTTAGGATTTTGAAGAGCCCAGAGATGTCACCCTGGGAAAACAGTTTATAGGATGATAAGAAAGTGACATGTTTAAAAGTGACATGTTTTACGCCAAAGAGTTTTTTTTTTCAAAATGTAAACAATGAAAAATTGCATGTTTGGTGTCTTGTGGCTTTCTAAAAATAGGTTGCCCACTGGCCTCGGGCGTGAAACTGGCAGGCAGCTAGGCGAGGGAGCTCTGAGGGTACCGGAGACATTACCGCACTCCTGGGGGTTCTTCTGCCCAAGAATATCTCCCTAAACACCTGGAACCCCAAGAAGGGACCTGTTGTGTATGCCGTCGGCTAAGAAAAGTAAGCAGAAATCCGCTCAGCGGTTTCTAACTAACTATTTGCTGCGGGTCCGTGATCAGACGAGGATGTCCCAAGATGGTACCGACCAGGGGCCGTCCATGCTGGAGGCCTCGGATCCCGCGGCGTCTCCTTCGGCTGCATCGGCTGTATCGGAGCTGAGTGAGTAAACACCCCACCTCACGAAGGCGGACCTTGACCATAGTTTGTCCACCATGTATGACAAACTTGCCCGCAAGTTCCAGGCTGAGCTACACAAATCCACCAACACTCTCTCCCAGGAGATTGCTATGCTTGGCGGGAGGACAGATGTCTTGGAGGTGAAGCATGATGAGCTCCAGCTAGCGTATGTAGACCTCCGCAAAGACCATGAGCTGCTCTCAGATACGGTTGCCCAGCTGCAGAATAGCCTGGAAGATTTGGACAACCGTAACAGAAGAAACAATATCAGGGTGAGTGGCCTGCCTGAAACGGTCACTGATCTCCCTGACGCCATCAGAAGATTGTTTCACTCCCTCCTCCCTGAGCAGCCTGAAGATACCTTTGTTTGTGACCGGCTTCACAGGGCCCTGAGACCCAAACCCCCCCGGAGAAGCCCCCGAGGGATGTGGTGATGTGCCTGAAGGACTATTTGGTGAAGGAGGAGATCCTGCGGGCGTCTCGTAACACCCCACGTATACAACTTGATGGGGTCGCCATTCAAATATACCCTGACATCTTTCCAGCGACACTGGAGAAACGCCGGCGGATGAAGGAGATCACCTCGGTCCTACAAGCAGTGAGGATCCGCTATCGATGGGGTTTCCCATTCAAGCTGACGATCCCGCACAACGGCACGACATATACCGCCACCACAGTGCTTGAGGGTAAATCCATCCTGGTTAAACTGGGCCTCCTGGAGCCGCAGCAAGTACCGAGGCACCCTTCCACCCCTCGCCCGTCGCCTATCTGAGCCACTCCATCTCCTCAACGTGAACGCAGATCACAACGAAACCCCTAGCCGCTGAATGTAATGGAAGCCCTCCGCAGATTCTTTCCTATCAACCTGCTGGCTTGCGGATAAGGTACTGATATTAATCATCGGTCCCCTCCCTCTTTTTTTTGACTGCTGAGCCCCATATCCTTTTTGTTCCTCTCATGGTCCCCTGGCGGAACCTACCGCTTACCTGGCCCCCAGGCTTTTTGTTTGTGCCCTTTTGTCTCCTTTCCTCGGAAACCTGCCGTTTTCCACTGGATTTTTTACCCCCCACCCACGTTAGAGTTCAAGACAGGACACATTTCTCTCCCACCATTCCATTTTTTATATTGGGAGAGAACTTGAACTAAACTCTTGCCAAATTCTCTTCCCCCCTCCATTTTGGGGGAGATTGAGTGCACGTGGAAGACTGTTACAGTCAATTGATACTGGTGATGCTGGTCTGGATGGCCTCTCTCTTCAATGTTTTTATAATCAGTTTATTATTTGTTGTTATGCTGCTTCACTTAACCTGCTGTGTATTTTTTCAATGTCTGACCCAGGAGTCTGGCTAGCCCCTCTGGTGTTGGGCCTGCGTGTTATACAACTACGATTCGTTCCTTGCCTATCAGTTACAACCCAACCTCGACTTACCCTTCCTATATTATGTGTTTACAGGTTATTTCTCACAATGTGAGAGGCTTTATCTCCTTGCAAAAGAGGAGGAAGGCCTTTCGTGATTATAAACGATTGGGGGCGGACATTGTTCTCTTAAAAGAGACTTATTTCTCTGTGGTGTCCCATCCCAAATTCTTTGATAAATCATTTAAGTTGCATTACTTCACCACGTACGGCTCCAAGGCCAGGGGGGGTTGCCATATTTGTTAGAAATACTACACTTTTTGATGTCAAGCATGTATATAAAGACCCTGACAGCAGGTTCTTGATCCTCCAAGGCGAGGTTCAGGGTAAAGCCTTGACAGTTGCTAATGTGTATGCCCCCAATAATGACCAGGGTTCCTTTTTTAGTCGTTCTTCCATACGCTAGATAGATACGCCTCTTCTCACATGATTGTGGGAGGAGACTTCAACCTGGTTGCCCACTCCACTCTAGACAGGAGCAAGGTTACTCACTCATCTAAGGCCTTTTCCAAGTCCCTGGTGAGGTCCCTGGAGACATTCCAACTTCTTGATACCTGGAGGGCCCTAAATACAGGAGATAGGGAGTACACACATTATTCCTGCCCACACGAGAGCTATGCGAGGCTAGATTATATTCTTAGCTCTCCGATATTACTAGCCAACTCCTCGTCGGCCTCTATACACCCGTGCCCCTGGTCAGACCATCAGATGGTCTCTTTTAAAACTTCACACGTTGGCCTTTCCCCAATGACAGCCTCCTGGAGGCTAAATTACTCCCTGTTGACGGACCCGGACATTACCAGACAGATGGCAGACCAGCTGGAGGAGTATTTCAGGCTGAATGATGTGGAAGACATCTCCCCCCGGATTCTGTGGGCTGCCCATAAAGCAGTGCTGCGCAGCCGTTTGATTGAATTGGCTACCATCAAAAAGAGGCAAAAGTTAGCTAAAATTAAATCCCTGACTGAGGACCTTGCCAAACTTTATCATGTGCATTCACAATCCCATTCCCTAGACACTCTTAGGCAAATTGACCTGAAAAGGGTGGAATTGGATACCATCCTCTCAGACCGTACAGAGAAATCTATCAGGTGGGCCAAAGCGAAGTTCCTATTACATAGCAACACAGCCTCTGATATGTTTACCCGTAAGCTGCACCACTCCATTCAGCCCTTGCACGTTTACAAGTTGCGGAACGCCGCGGGCCAGCTGGTCTCCCACCCCAAGGAGGTCCTCGACACTTTCACCTCATTTTATAGCTCCCTATTATCTGCCCCGGACTCTCCCCCTCCAGATGGTGTTGAGGCCTGGTTAGACTCCCTTCACCTTCCGACTTTGTCGCAGGAGCAACTGACCACTTTGAATGCCCCATGCATGGAACAGGAAGTCATAGCGGTTATTAAGTCACTTAAATCCTCTACGGCTCCTGGCCCAGACGGATATACAGCCTCGTACTATAAAAAATTTGCAGGTACATTGGCCCCTAAATTGACTAAATTGATCAACTATGTCCTACAAGGCCATACACTCCCAGAGGACATGCTTGCAGCCAACATGACGCTAATCCCTAAGCCCAATAAGGATCACTCTCTCCCTCAAAATTACAGACCAATTTCGGTTCTGAATAATGATGTAAAAATTCTAGGCCGTGTCCTGGCAGATAGACTAGCCCCCATTATTTCCACCCTGATAGGCCCTGAGCAGACCAGGTTCATCCCCTCTAGGCAAATCACTGACAACATACGCTTGGCGACTGATATTATCCAGGATGCTGACCTTTTCTCCCGCAGGGTCCTTGTGTTAGGCCTGGATATCCATAAGGCCTTTGATAGTGTCCTGTGGCCCTATATTGACACTGTCTTGGCCAGGTTTGGCTTTTCAGGGGAGTTTGTAAACGGATTTAAAGCATTGTATCACAATCCTCACACTCGCATCAAGCTTCCAGGCTGCTCCTCAGATTATTTCCCCCTGGGTAGGGGAGCCCGTCAGGTTTGCTCTCTGTCTCCTCTGATGTTCGCACTTGCCATAGAACCATTGGCAAGGGCGATCATCTCTGACCCTAACATTAGGGGTTATCAGAAGGGGGACGGGGAATATAAGATAAGCCTATATGCAGATGACATCCTTATGTTCCTCCAGGACCCTGTGGTTTCCCTCCCCAATTAAATTTCTACTCTACAATCCTTCCATGCATTTTCTGGTCTTGGCGTTAATCTCTCAAAATGTTCGGCCCTCCCTATTAACATCCCTCCCTGCGTCGCCTCGAACCTTAAAACCTCATTTGGCTTTTCCATGTCCAATGCCACCCTCCAGTACCTTGGTATACGTTTGGCCCCATCCCTCAGAGCACTGTATAACGCTAACTACCCGCAAGCCTTTGCTAAAGTTAGACAATGGTTGCGCCTATGGTCTTCATTCCACATCACCCTCTTGGGTAGAGTCACGGTCGTCAAAATGTCCATTCTACCGAAATTGCTATACTTTTTTAGGGCCCTCCCTCTATATGTGTCGCGTCAGACGCTAGTACAGATTCAGCGGGAGATTAATGGGTTTATATGGAACAATAAGTGCCCCAGGTATGGTGGACTCATCTCACATAGACCTATGTCACAGGGGGGTTTGGGACTTCCCAACATCTGGCTATATTACTTGGCCAGGTTGGCCCAGACGGCACAGTGGCATGCCTCACCTGATAGTATCCCCTGGCTTTGTTTCGAAATGTCCTCTGTCAGCCCATACTATATCCCAGGTCTCTTTTGGCAGTCCGGCCTGAAACCCAGGGAGATTGGCACACTAAATAATATCGTAGGTCAAACTATTCACCTATGGTCCCTTTATCATCACAAATTTAAACTTAGGTCATGCAGACCTCCCCTGACCTCCTATATGGGCTCACCGGGTTTCCCCCCTGCTTTCCGAACCCCGGAGGATTTTCGCTGGTGGGAACAGAATTCCCTCTTGACGCTGACTACATTGACACACGACTCACATTTCTGTTCATTTGAGCAACTCCAAGAGCAGTTTGACGTCCCGAGGATGGAATTCTTTAGATTTTTGCAAATCAGGCACTTTTTGAATCCCTTTTTATACTTAACGCCAGGATCCTCGTTTGAAGCAATCTGCCAGAACCTTTCTAGAGACAAGGGTACGATTTCTACCATTTATAGGTCCCTAAATGACTCTCAGCTTCCCGTGAAGTCCTCTGCTATGTTGCGTTGGGAGTCTGATCTAGGGGTGACATTTTCCCCTGATGATTGGAGTGACATGCTTCAGAATATGCACAAATGTATCCGTTCCATAGCCACTAAGGAGACTGTTATGAAACTACATACGAGATGGTACCTCAATCCAGACAGGGTACATAAATTTTATCCCTTAGTTCAGGAGACATGCTTTAGGGGATGCCAGACCCCAGGTACCTTGCTCCACACCTTTTGGAGCTGCCCTCATCTGCAACACCTGTGGAGCCAGGTGGCTTCCAGGGTGGCACTGATCTTGGGCACCATCTTGGATCTGACAGCCCCATTGTGTTTGCTCTTTACCCCTATACCTGATCTACCCCCACCTACCCAGAAATTGGTTAATACCCTGTTCTGTGCAGCCCATTGGGCCATAGCCGTGAATTGGCGATCCCAGTCGGTTCCATGGACACTGGTACTTCACCGTATGGAGTCTATCCATCTTATGGAGAGGATCCATCATACCATCATGGACACCATGCAGATTTTCCATAATAAATGGGCTTCATGGTCTACATATGGGGCTATACTATAGCCAACGCTATATTTTTTACGACACCTGTACTATCCAGTCTGCTGGGAACCCGTTGTTCTCCAGTCCCCTGCTGGCCATGGGCGACGAGGAGGGGCCATCGGCGACTGATGACTGCTTGGCATTGAGTATAACATTTTATACTGGGTTAGTTGAATTGTTCAAACAAGAATCAGTAGATTGAATGTTTGTTCTCCACTGTACTGTTTTCCTTTTTTTCCCTCTCTTCTTTCTCTCACCTTTACTCTCTAATTTTTCTTATCTCTTATTCATCTATTAAGACCCTATTCTCTTTTTTCTTATTCTTGGCTTTTTCTTGATACCTCTTATGGATAAAGTTTTTGTATTATTTGATCTTGGGATGCATCCGGCATAACCAGCACTGTGTATGATCTTGAGCATCGCATAGAGTCTCTACCCCTTTGTCTTTTCCCCTTTTTTGTCTATATATTGCATAATGCGTATTTTTTCTTTATATATGTGGGTTGCATCCCGATAAGATTTGTGCTTTTTCTTCTGACTATACTTAATAAAAATCGTTTGTATTAAAAATAGGTTGCCCAGTTGAGGTGCAGGCATAGTAGAGAGAACCTAAGATTCTCAATGACCTCTTGGCTTAATCGCTTCTTGCTGCACAGGTCAGAGGTTATAGGCTTCCCACATCTCCCGCTCAGTATGCAAATTGGGGGGGGGGGGGAGAAATTATTTAATCCCCTGCAGATTTTGTAAGTTAGCACACTTACGAAGAAATTAGGGGGGTATATTTTTTATTATAGGTGTATTTTAAATGAAAAAGACAGAATATCAATCAAAGATCCAGAAAAATCCCATGAAACAAATGTTATAAATTGAGTTGCAGTTCAGGGAGTAAAATAAGTATTTGATCCTCTACCAACCAACGATAATTCTGGCTCCCACAGACTGGCTACAGTATGTGGTCATGTGGTACACAGATTAGTCCTGAAAATTTAAGAAGGTGCTCCAAACGACAACTTGTTATGTGTATAAAAGACACCTGTCCACAGAATCTCTTTCTTCCATTCAAACCTCACCATCATGGGCAAGACCAAAGAGCTGGCAAAGGATGTCAGGGACAAGATTATAGACCTGGACACGGCTGGAATGGGCTACAAGACCATCAGCAAGAAGTTTGGTGAGAAGGAGACAACTGTTGGAGCGATTATTCACAAATGGAAGAAATACAAAATAACCATCAATCGCCCTCGGCCTGGAGCTCCATGCAAGATTTGCTCTCATGAGGTAAGGATGATCATGAGAAAAGTGAGGGATCAGCCCAGAACTACACCGGAGGAGCTTGTGAATGATCATAAGGCAGTTGGGACCACAGTCACCAAACAAACTATTGGTAACACAATATGCCACCATGGATTAAAATCCTGCAGCACTCTGCAAGGTACCCCTTCTTAAGAAGGCACATGTACACGTCCATCTGAAGTTTGCCAATGAACATATAAATGATTCAGAGAAGGATTAAGAGAAAGTGCTGTAGTCAGTTGAGACCAAAATTAAGCTCTTTGGCATTAACTTGACTCGCCGTGTTTAGAGGAAGAACAATGCTTGCTGACTATGACCCTAAGAACACCATCCCTACAGTAAAGCACAGAGATGGAAACATTATGCTTTGGGGCGGTTTCTCTGCTAAAGGTACAGGCCAACTTTGCCGCATTGAGGGCCAATGGAAGGGGACATGTATTGTAAAATCTTGGATGAGAACCTTCTTCCCTCAGCCAGAACACTGAGGATGGGTCATGGATGTGTCTTCCAGCATTACATTAACTCAAAACATACTGCTAAGGCAACAAAGGAGTGGCTCAAGAAGGAGCACATTAGGTCATGGAGTGTCCTAACCAGTCTTCAGATCTTAATCCTATAGAAAATGTATAGAGGGAGATGAAACTTCAAGTTGCCAAGCAACAGCCAAGAAACTTTAAGGATTTAGAGATTTGTAAAGAAGAGTGGACCAAAATCCCTCCTGAGATGTGTGCAAACCTGATAACTAACTACCAGAAACGTCTTACTTCTGTGCTTGCCAACAAGGGTTTCTCCAAAGTACTAAGCCACGTTTTGCTTGGGCATCAAATACTTATTTTACTCACTGAACTGCAACCAGGGGCGGATCCAGGGGGGGGGGCAACAGGGCAATTGCCACCCTTGACAAATTAGTTTTTAACAAGAGAGAGAAATTAGTTTTAGTTACGGATCCTGCGGGCGCCGTTGAGTCTGAGCGGGTGGCTCCGCGAGTGAAAGTCAGAAAGTGGCCAGTCAGCTGGTCGGCTCTGTGGCTGAGTGGACGGCTGGCCAATCAACAAGCCGGCGGCCAGGGGAGCAGAGAGATGACATCATCTCTCACCGCCCCACGCCCGCCCTGCATCCCTGCAGTAACTTCCGCCCTCACTGTGCAGGCAGCAGAGAGATTACATCATCTCTCTGCTGCCTGACTCTGACAAACAAAACACCACCTTAGCAAGTAGGGATGAGCCGAACACCCCCCCGGTTCGGTTCGCACCAGAACCTGCGAACGGACCGAAAGTTCACGCGAACTTTAGAAACCCTAATTATCAAGGCTAATATGCAAGTTACTGTCTTAAAAAGGGTTTGATGACCCGGGTCCTGCCACAGGGGACATGTATCAATGCAAAAAAAGTTTTAAAAACTACCGTTTTTTCGGGAGCAGTGATTTTAATGAAATTTGTTTTTTAAATATTCCTTTAAATATCGTACCTGGGGGGTGTCTAAAGTATGCCTGTGAAGTGTCACGTGTTTCCCGTGTTTAGAACTGTCCCTGCACAAAATTACATTTCTAAAGGAAAAAAAAATATTTAAAACTGCTTGCGGCTTTAATGTAATGCCTGGTCCCAGTAATATGGATGACAATCATTGATAAAAATGGCATGGGTACCCCCCCCCAGCCCACTACCAACCCCTTTGGGTCTTGTATGGATATTAAGGGGAACCCTGCACTCAAATAAAAAAAAGGCCCTATATACTCTGAACAGCAGTATACAGGCAGTGCAAACAAGGCAGGAACTGTAGGTTTGTTCTTAAGTAGAACAGTGGTAGGAAAAATTGGGCCTTTGGTGGTGGTGCTGGTGCCACAACACTGTAAGTCCTCACAGTTACTCTTGGTGGGCGCAGGAATGGGCCCAGCTGTGAAATATTAGATCAAGAATTGTAATTACATGCCCCTGTTGAACAGGGGCAGAAAAATTGGGCCTTAGGCACTGGTACCACAACACTGCAACCCCTCACAGATACTGTACTTGGAGCGCAGCAATGAGCCCTGCTGCAAAGTATTGCATCAAAAATTGTAATTACATGCCCCTGTTAAACAGGGGCATAAAAATTGGGCCTTAGGCACTGGTGCTGGTGCCACAACACTGCAACCCCTCACAGATACTCTATTAGGAGCGCAGGAATGAGCCCTGCTGCAAAGCATTGCATCAAAAATTGTACCAGGCAAAATTCTGGGCACCGTCACTGGTAGCGGTGCCCAGAACAAAAAATGTTCTTACAAGCTATCAGCATGATCATTGAGGAGGAAGAGGATAGTCACTCGGCATAACAGGATAGTCACTCAGCATCAGCATAGGCAGTCTTGAAGGGATCTGACATTTCAAAAAAAATTATTCAGTTAAATCAGCATCAGGTGCTTGGTAGCTGGTGGTGATCCACGACTGATTCATTTTTATGAAGGTCAGTCGATCGACCGAGTCGGTGGGCATGCACACCCTGTGATCGGTTACAAAGCCTCTAGCAGCACTGAATGTGCGTTCCGAAAGAACGCTGGATGCAGGACAGGCCAGTAGCTCAATTGCATACTGTGCAAGCTCTGGTCAGTGATCCGTCCTCAAGACCCAGTAACCCAGAGGATTTTCGGTGGTAAAGGTGTCCAAGTCTGATCTTGCCCATAGGTATTCCTGCACCATGTAAACCAGACGCTGGCGATGGTATCTGGAACCGATCATACCTTGGGGCTGCGTACTAAAAAGTTGTCTGAACACATCGGTCAGACGGCCACCTTCTCCACCGTTCCTTCTTTGACTGACCGAACCCTCAGCATCACGTTGTCCAGGACCAGGAATTTGTAACCTCCCAGTCTCTGGGAACGCGTTGCACAGACCTTTCTGCAAGGCCTCCCGAAGATGCTTCATCCTCTGCTCCCTCTGCGACGGCAAGATAAGGTCTGCAACCTTACCCATGTAACGTGGATCAAGGAGGGTTGCCAGACAGTAATGATCCCTCTCCTTGATCGCACAAATACGAGGATCCTTCTGCAGGCTTTGCAGAATCAGGGAGGCCATGCAGCATAGGTTTGCTGAGGCATTCAGTGCGGAGTCCTCTGGGTCACTGAGGACGACATGATCCACAGCCACCTCCTCCCAGCCACGCACAAGTCCACGGGTGTCTTGGGATTGTAATTGATCCCTTGAAGACTGCTGCTGATGCTGAGTGCTAATCTCCACCTCCATGCTGACACAATTCTCCTCCTCCTCCTCGTCCTCTTCCTGTGTGATAGCCGGGCCAGCAGGAACACTGTCTGGATAAAGGGGGCCTTGAGAGGTAAGGAAGTCCTCCTCTTCCTGCCTCTGTTCTGCCTCAAGTGCCATGTCCTTTATTCCACGCAGCGTGTGCTCCAACAAGTGGACAAGAGGGACAGTGTCACTGATGCATGCACTGTCCCTCTGCCTCACCATCCTCGTGGCCTCCTCAAATGGTGCCAGGACAGAGCATGCATCCCTGATTATGGCCCACTAGCAAGGGAAAAAAAATCCAAGCTCCCCTGACCCTGACCCTGTCCTGGTTCCATATTGCAACAGATACTCATTGATGGTGCTCTGCTGCGTGTGCAGCCGCTGCAGCATGGCCAACGTAGAGTTCACAGATTAGGCGGTTCTTGGGTAGGTTGTAATCCTTTTGCAGGTCAGCCAGCCGAGCACTGGCATTATATGACTGGTGGAAATGCACACAGTGTTTCCTGGCCTGCGTCAGGACCTCCTGTAAGCCCGGGTACCTGCCCAAGAACTGCTGCACCACCAAGTTAAGGACGTGAGCCAAACAGGGCACATGGGTCAGTTGTCCCTGTCGGAGGGCAGAGAGGAGGTTGGTGCCATTGTCGGAAACCACCATTCCTGGCTTAAGCTGGCATGGCGTCAACCACCTCTGAGCCTGCCCCTGCAGAGCTGACAGAATCTCTGCCCCAGTGTGGCTCCTGTCGCCCAAGCACACCAGCTCAAGCACCGCATGGCATCTTTTTGCCTGCGTACTTGCGTAGCCCCTTGAATGCCTACGGAGCACCGCTGGTTCCAAGGACAAAGCACAGATAGAGGCCATGAAGGAAAAAGAAGAGGAGGGGGTGGAGGAGAGAGGTGTGTCAGAATCACCAGTAGTAACATTTTGGAGGCATGGTGGCTGAACAACCTCCAACACTACTGCACCTTGTCCTGCATCCTTCCCAGCTGCCAGCAGAGTCACCCAATGCAACGTGAAAGATAGGTAACGTCCCTGTCCATGCCTGCTGGACCATGAGTCAGTGGTAATATGCACCTTACCGCTGACCGCCCTGTCCAGCGAGGCCAAGACATTGCCTTCCACATGCCGGTAGAGAGCCGGAATCGTCTTCCGTGAGAAAAAGTGGCGTTTGGGAACCTGCCACTGAGGAACCACACATTCCACAAACTCCCGGAAGGGGGCAGAGTCTACCAACTGAAAAGGCAGCAGTTAAAGTGCTAGCAATTTATCCAAGCTAGCATTCAACCGCTGGGCATGTGGATGGCTGGGAACGAACTTCTTTCAGCGGTGCAGCAGCTGGGGCAGGGAAATTTGCCTGGTACATTTGGACGTCGGTGTACCGATAGCAGATTGCCCGCAAGTACTTGCCTGTGACACACCTAATTCTACACCTTCATTCCTCTCAGTGCAGGTTTTAGAGAGGACTGAAGGTATAGTGGGGTTGGAGATCCCAGCTGATGAGGAGCAAGGAGAGGTCCACTTTGTTCTTTGGTGTCTGTCTTTTAGGTAGGCTTGCCAACGAACTGCATGGCAGGTCGACATATGTCTGGTCAAGCACGTGGTGCCCAAGTGGCTGATGTTTTGGCCACGCGAGATACGCTTTAGACATATGTTGCAAATGGCAACGGTGCGATCTGCTGCACACGTCTGAAAAAAGGCCCACAATAAAATAACTTTTGGAATAACGCACAGAGACAGCAGCGCCCTGCACATGCGGAGCTATGCGTTGTGATGCAGTCGGTGTGCTGCCCTTAAGCTGGCCCCTCCTCCTCCTCCGCCTCCTCTCTCCTATCAGGCACCAACGTGGAGTAAGTGACCTCATTATCCCCTCCCTCCTCATCACTGGAGCAAATCTAGCAGTATGCTGCAGCTGGGGGAACATGACTGCCAGATAGCTGTCCTTGTTGGGCACCCCCTCTCTCTGGGCTCACGTTACTACCCCCTATCTCTGGGCTCATGTTACTGCCTTTCTCTAGCTGGGTTCCATCATCGGAGCCTTCAAAACGCTGGGCATCCTGGTCAAACAGTTCGGGGGACTCCTCAGGAGGACATGATTGGGCTAGGGAAGAAGTGACTGGTGCCATTGAGCCGAGGGAAGAGGCCGCTTTGCCAGACAAAGTACCCTGAGCCTGGGTGAGAGAGGATAAGGAGGATGAGGACGGCTTGGTCATCCACTCTACCAAGTCTTGGGCATCCACTCTACCAAGTCTTGGGCATGTTGCGGCTCAACATGGCCAGCTGCCGAAAAGAAGGACAAGCGTGTCGCACGGTCGTGTGTACGAGGCTTAAGACTTGACAGGCTGTGAGGCGGGCGGTGGCAGCGACGGGCAGAGAGTCACTGATTGCCGCCATTACTAGATAAAAAAAAATATGTCCCCGGATTTCATTTAAAAATCTGGTCACCTTATTCAAAAGTCCTCTAGAGTTCAGGGGAAGCTGTCTAATAAATGTTTCCCCTGAAAAATAAATATTTTTAATAATTTTGAAAAGCGGAGTTGGGCTTTCAGCCTTTGTCGCAGATGGAGATAACAAAAAACGCGCCTAAGGCCTCGTACACACGGCCGAGATTCTCGTTGAGAAAAACATGTCGTTTTTTTCGACGAGATTCTTGGACAAGAAACTTGTCCCGGCCGAGTGTACACACGCTCGTTTCAAAGAACCCGCGGTTCTTTGAAAGGAGTGTACGCGGTGACGTCATCGACTACGTCGAGCATGCGCTCGTCACATTCGATGCCGTCGCCGCCATCTTGGTACACCCTACGTATGCCTAGGAAGCTACCGCGCATGCGTCAAATTCATTTCGAACATGCGCGGGCTTCCGGGCGGACAGGTAAGTGTACACACACTCACTTTTCTCGTCGAGAAACACGCCGAGGAGAATCTCAACGAGAAAATAGAGAGCAGGTTCTCTATTTTCTCGTCGAGGTTTCTTGTCGGTTTTCTCGACGAGAAACACGCTAGCAGCGTACACACGACCGATTTACTCGGCAAGACCTCTCTGCCAGCAAGTTTCTTGCTGGTTCTTGCCGAGAAAATCGGTCGTGTGTACGAGGCCTCACAATAGAAGACCTATAACTTAAAGGGGTTGTAAAGGTTCGTTTTTTATTTTCTAAATAGGTTCCTTTAAGCTAGTGCATTGTTGGTTCACTTACCTTTTCCTTAGATTTCCCTTCTAAATATTTTTTTTTCTTTGTTTTCTTTGTCTGAATTTCTCACTTCCTGTTCCTCCTCAGTAAGCTGTTCAGTAAGCTGTTCTGGCTGACTCCACACCACTCGGATGATGGTGTGAAGTTTAGTGAGGAGAAACAGGAAGTGAGAAATTCAGACAAAGAAAAAAAACATTTAGAAGGTAAATCAAAGGAAAAGGTAAGTGAACCAACAATGCACTAGCTTATAGGAACCTATTTAGAAAATAAAAAAACGAACCTTTACAACCCCTTTAATCCCAAACTAGGCCACCAGAAAGTTGCAGTTTTCTTTTTGTGGCAAAAAGGATAAATGACATTTACAAAGAGTTCCATAACTATGCAAACATTCCATTACACTACGGCAGAGCTAGACACAGTCTTCTCACAAAGTTAATTCTGTTTATGTAATCTGAAGCGTATTCTATAACAAGAGCCCGGGATGACGTGTGCTTGCACAATTTGTTCTGTCACTGTCGGTCCTAGATTTTCTGAGGATGTCAGGCACATAGAGAAGTGTATGTTTTTCTTCCTGCTCCGCTAAGTACTGCTGTCATCTGGGCCTCTTAGGGACTATCCTTTTGTTAAAGTGCACTGCTCTAAATCTTCTATGTACGCAAATAACCCAAAACACGCGTTTCCTGTACTCCTTGACTTTTCACCTGGGTGTAATGGATAAGGTTTATGGAAGTTGTGGTTTGTCACATTGCACTTTCATCAACCTAAGGTACTGCAGGCAAAACGAAGAAATTAATTTTGGATGATGGGTCCATTTACTTTGCACAAGGTACTCAGTTTTGTACTGCCCTCATGGGGGGATGGGGAGTGCAAGAACTTGTAAAATGGGAAGAGTCCTATGGCAAAAAAGAGGCATTTGGCAGCTATGAACAATATTGTGCTGTTGTGAGAGATAACAAGAACTTGTTGCATACTTAACTGTCCCAAACTGTTTTTAATCTTAAATATCCTGTAGTTGTTACATATGCATTATAACTTGTAAGAACTAATTTATGTGGCCAAGTTGACTGGGATGCTGCAAACAAAAAAAAAACTGCTATCGGGAGGCCAGGAAGCTTTTACAGATAAATAGCTGCCGCCGCTGCCCACAAGTAATCAAACAGTGAACGATTACTTGCTGTGAGGGACAGATGATCGCCACTAGGACGATGCATTTATTTTATTTTTAGTAATTTTTGCCCTTTATTTTGACCTTGTAATCCCGTGAATCTGGTGAGCTGCTGAGAGAATAACTTGGATGACTACTGTGCTTCTGCTATGAATTTTGAGGATGAATTGCTCCAGAGTGCCAACAGCTATCGAGATCAATGAAAGCCTATTTTTAAGCTAATTTACAGCTTAATAATATACTTAATAGGCAGTAACTTCAATGCCTGTATCTTGGCTACAGGTTCACTTTAGCAAGCTGAAACTGCTATAACTGGTACCTATTGATATAAAGGAACAGCAATTCTGCTGTAAGCACTTGTGGACTGCCACACCCATCTCCATATCACGTAGTTTCGAATAAACCTAGTAGTCTTGAAAGAAAACTCACTTTTGCCATGTACACCCTTGTCAAAAAAATTATAAAGCTTCTCAGTCTTTTCTTTCTTACTTCTATCTCATTTGAACAGGATCAAGAAGCTTACTAAAAAGTCATAATTTCCATATGCAGTCAGAGTGAATTGTTATAGATGAATTCCAGGTATCGATATTTTATACATCCAATGCATATACCATTCCTGGCCAATGCCCCTGGAAACTGGGAATCACTGAAGTAGACAATGCTACTGCAGTGATTTGTACTTTCTTCCGGGTTCCACGCCAGGTCTTTTAGGTCACGTGCCAAGCAGCTGTACTGCTACATTCTGAACACAGGAGGTCAGCCACTGGGCATGGGTGCCATTTATGGAATGTTTTGCATTAATTGGTTGAGGTGGAGAGCTGTGTCATTTTTATTTATTTTGCCTGGAGCTTTGCTTTAACAATGTCTAAAGCAAAAAATTCAGCAGCTGTTTAGGGCAGGAGCACCCTGTCCATCGACCAGGAAAAGAAGTCAAATGCATGTAGAAGTGGTTGGACATGAATGCAGTCAGCATGGAGAAAGGATCACGCTGTGTCTTTAGGCACGGTGTAACATGACGGTGGGGGGAGCAGACTGACCATCAGTGGCGGCCCGTCAATAAGGGGCACAGGGGCGCCCCCCCCCCCCAAAGCTACTTATTAAAAAAAAAATGTAATAAAAAAAAAAATGTAATACATTTTTTTTTTTAAGTGTCCCTTTAAGTGGGTGTGTTAAGGGCACCGGACATGGGGTGCTATTGGGGGCATGACTTGTGTGTAAACACGTGATTGGGGCTAAGAAGCTCTATTGGCGTAGTTTAGAGTGTGTTCGGGGCGCAAAGCTTAGCGCCCCGAACACTCCACCTCTAGCATTAGGCTTCCAGTGCTTGTAATTGATTGGGTCCATAGGGTGGGGCTTTAATCAGACCTGTAGCCTCATTGGCTCACAGGCTGCCTGTCTCCTTCAGTAAGTGAGGGGGGGAAACCCAGCAGAAGAACAACTGCTCAGGGCAGACAGGGAGTGATAGGTCCTTGCAGAGGCAGCTGCCATTTATCTCCCTGTGACACAGACTCGGCATCAAGCAAGCAGTGCACACAGAAATCTCCAGGTACAATACATGCCAGGATTGAAGGGGGAGGGGGGCAGAAGGGGCTTTTTTTTTTTTTTTTTTTTTAAATTTGTTTATTTGTAACAGAGAGACCGCTCTGCACGGACCAGTACAGCACATACAGTATAATACATAGCGCACACGGCAATCTTTGGTACAGGTGGGTATATTCTATTCAATTATTGCTACATATATATATATATATATACATATACACATACACATACCCATACATACACATATATTACAGACAATGCCTGCCATAGGTGTTCATATATGATCCGTTATCCGACATCCCCCTACGGGGGGGGGGGTCGACACGCCTGTGTGGTTATGTGCGCGTCAGAGGAACCGTATGTGTGTGGGTGGCCTACCCTATGGCCCCGGGCGTAATCCCCACCACCCCCTACCTCAGGGTAAACGGGAATCCCACCCCAGGAATTTCCCCTAAATAATCCGGTCCCGCTGAGCCAGTCCCTCAACTTTTTTTTTTTTTTAAATACTAATACAAAAGAAGAGACATACAAGATTAGAGAAACAGAAAATATAAGAGAAAGTAGAGGGAGACGGAAGAATGGGGGGGGGGAGGTTGAAGAGGGGGAAGGAGCTGTGAGTGCGAGCAGGGACGTGGTGGAGGGGGAGGGGGGGGGGGGGAGGGGGGGAAACCCACCCCTCCAGAGGCTCCCCAGCTGGTCATTGGTATCCCCAGTAGGTCCTCAGTAGAGTCGGTAGGCCCGGACGGGTGGCCGTCGCTTAATCTAAATGACTGTCTCGTCCACGCCCCTAAGCCTCTGACCCTCTACGGAGTATTTGAACACGTTCCACGGCTGCCAGGTCTTTTTAAAAGTCTCCTGTCTCTCTTGGCTGGTAAGGATCAAGTCCTCCAGCTGGCATATGTCGTCTACCTTTTTAAGCAAGAGGGAGATGGACGGCGGGTGGGGCGACCTCCAGCGAAGTGGGATACATGTCTTAGCAGCGTCCAGCAGATGTCTCACAACTGATTTTTGGTAGGTTCGCGACGGTGTATCTGTTGCATGGAGTAGGAAATAGGCTGGGTCGTCAGGCACTTCACGGTCGGTGAAGTCCTGGATGATTCGTCGGACCCCCCCCCAGAAATTCCGCAGTCGGGGGCAGGACCAAAAGATATGCAGGAGGGTGCCTTTCTCCTCCCGGCATCTCCAGCAAAGATCCGAAGATGCCGGGTAGAGAGTATGCAGGAGGGCGGGGGTCCTGTACCACCTAGTGAGAATTTTGTAATTAGTCTCCTGGAATCTCGAACACAAAGAGGATTTATGGGCAAAGTGAAGTATCTGTTTCTTCTTCCCCTCGGTGAATTGACAATTCAGGTCCCTCTCCCATTTAGTTAGGTATGGTATGGGGCTGCCCGCTGATGGCGTAATCAACATGTCATACGTCAAGGATAAGGAATGAGGGAGCGTCCCCGATTCCATGCAGAGTTCCTCCAGCACTGTGGACGTGGAACGGGTGGCATCTTGGGGGGGTGGCTGGCTCTGCAGGAAGTGACTGAGCTGGTGGGCTCGCATGAAGTCTAATTTGTATGGTCCCGAATGGTCTGATAGTTCTACGATCGTTTTCCACCGTCCCATAGTACTGAAATGCGCCGCCTGATGATGTCCCGCCGCTTGTAAATCGAGAAACCTCCTATCTTGGATGCCCGGCATAAAATGAGGGTGCCCCAACACAGGTCTCAGCGGTGAGTCAGGAGTCGAGATTGAGGGTTTAGACAACAATTGTGCGCAAATCTTGACCGTCGTACCTATCAGCGGGTGTCTTTTAAGCTCCAGGGGCAGGGCCGCGTGGCACCATGGTGCTCTGCGGAGGGGCACCATGCTCTGTGACTGCTCTATTTGCGTCCAGAGCTTGGTGTCCTTATGTCGGCACCAATCTAGGAGCCTGCTGAGGTGAGCCGCTTGGTAATAAACCCGAAGGCGGGAGAACGATGCAGGGATATAGGTGCCCAGGTATTTCAGGGCTTCCTCTGTCCATTTCAGGTTGAAACTGGTTTTAAGCCTCACCATTTGGTGCGGAGGGAGCCCCACTCCCATAGCCTCCGATTTGGAGAGATTTATCTTCAAGTTGGAGAGCTGGCCGTATGTGTCAAACTCACATAGGAGGCGCGGAAGAGAGACAGAGGGGTTTGTAAGCGTAAACATTAGGTCGTCGGCGTAGGCCGACACTTTATGCTGTGTACCGTCGGCGTTCACCCCAGTGATGCCAGTGTTATGCCGTACATGGCACAAAAAGGGTTCCAGGGCCAGAGCGAAGAGCAGGGGCGACAGGGGACAACCCTGCCGTGTCCCATTCGTTATTGGAAATGGTTCCGAGAGGACTCCATTCGCTCTGACCCTGGCCGTCGGGTTCGAGTAAACCGCCGCCACCCACCTCATCATCCGATCCCCGAGGCCCACGTATCGCAGTGTCGCAAACATGAATCTCCAATCGACTCGGTCAAACGCCTTCTCGGCGTCCGTCCCCAGCAGCACGCACGGTGTCTTATTGCTTACCGCTATATGCAGCAGGTTGAGGACCTTCGTGGTATTATCCCTGGCCTCCCTGGCTGGGACAAAGCCCACCTGATCCAAGTGGACCAGGTGGGGTAAGTGGCCCTGGAGTCTGGACGCAAGGATTTTGGTAAACAATTTAAGGTCCGCGTTCAGGAGGGATATAGGCCGGTAGCTCCCGCATTGAGATGGGTCTTTACCCTCTTTCGGTATAACCGAAATCTGTGCCTGCAGTGTATTGGTATGAAAGGACTTTCCCATACCCAGTGCGTTAAAAAGTTTCACCATATGTGGGTTCAGTGAGGGAAGGAGGGCTCTATAGTATTGAGTGGTGAAACCGTCTGGTCCCGGGGCCTTACCAGGCTTCGTATTTTTAAGAGCAAGTTGCAGTTCGGGACTAGTGATGGGTTCTTCCAGGGCCTCCTGTATGTCCGTCGGTAGCTTAGGCATAAGGGACCCCTCAATATAGGTCTGTGTGGATTCAAGAGCGGAGTCGGGCGCTTGTAGGTTGTACAGGGAGCTATAGAAGGATCGGAATTCCTGCGTAATCCGGTGGGGTAGGGATACCTTCTGTCCAGAGGGAGAAACCACATGTGGTATATATGACGCCGTTCGTTGTGATTTCAGGGTCTGTGCTAAGAATCTGCCACATTTGTTACCGGACTCATACACTTTCCTACGGCAAATCTGCATAGCAGCTTTCGCCTTGAATTGCAAGATGTCCGTGATCTGGCGTCGGGTCATGTCTAGTTCCGTCTCAAGTTGTTTAGTCGGGCTTGTCTTGTGTGAGTTTTCCAAGGCCTGCAGGTTGGTCAGAAGTAGTGTCAATTTCGCCGTCCGCTCACGCTTCAGTCTGGCCCCATGTTTTATGAGCACCCCCCTAATCACGGCCTTGTGTGCTTCCCACACAAGACCGGGGTCACTGTCGGCTGTGGCATTAGTGTCGAAATAGTGGCCCACCTCCGCTGTCACCTCCGCAAGAACCACCGGCTCCTGCAGAAGACTTTCATTAAGTCGCCACACCGGTCGCCGTCCCCCTATGGTGTCTGATAGCGCATACCTCATCCCTATCGGGGCGTGGTCCGACCATGTTATCGAGCCAATTGAGGTGTCCTTGACCGCGTGTAGTTGTCCGTGGGGTACTAGGAAATAGTCGATACGAGAGTATGACTTATGCGGCTTTGAATAAAAGGAATAATCCCGTTCTCCCGGGTGGAAAAGTCTCCAGGTATCTACTAACTGTGCAGTGTGTAGTGTTGAGCCTATGCGTTTACGGACGTCCCGTGAAGTGGAGGACGTACCGGTAGAGGTATCCTCCGACGGCGATAGGGGTATATTCAAGTCGCCCCCTACAATGAGCTGTCCCTCAGTGTAATGCCCCAGCCTGTCTATCTGTCTCTTTAGAAATGTGTCTTGATGAACGTTGGGTGCATACATGTTTGCCAGTGTCACCTTCCTATCTCCAATCAGGCCCTTCAGAAACAGGAAGCGGCCCTCTCCGTCTGTTTGAACATCCACCAGCCTCCAAGGGACTCTGGCGGAGATAAGGATAGACACCCCCCTAGATTTGGTCTGTGCATAAGCAGAGTGGTAGGCCAGGGGGTACAGTCTGTTCTTAAGTAGTGGTAATTTAGTGTCTCTGAAATGCGTTTCCTGTAACATCATGACATCCACTCTCGCGCGGCGCATATCATTGAGCAGCATCCTCCGCTTCTCCGGGATGTTTAGGCCCTTGACATTCAAGGACATTACATTAAGCACGTCCATGCCCGCAGCTCACAGCGAAAAACAACACAAAAAAAAAAAAAAAGGAGGGGGGTTAGAGTGAGGTGTAGAGGGGAAAAGGATAAGGGATGGGGAGGGGAGAAGAAATCAGAGATATGGGGACTAGGTATAGAGAAATACAATTAAAGAGTAGGTAGCAGAAGAAAGAGAAGGCTGCCCCTAGACAGGCAGCAATAATAGGAGTCTACAACAGCCTAACAGGCAGTGGCGCTCGCCGGGGGTCCCTAAAAAGAAGGTCCCCGGGATATTGAGCGCCGTCCTAAGTGGGGTGGTGGGTATTCAGGACCGAGATGTGAACTCCCAGCCCCGCCCTCCCCGTGTTTATCAGCTGAGAGAGGCAAATACCGGTATTGTGAGTAAAATAAAATAAAAAGCATATATACGTAAAGTGAGAAGACTAAAGCAGAGGCAACAACAAAAATATAACATTGTGTTCAAACTTTTTGCTTACTAACGAACAGCAGCATCATCACAGGAAACCTGACATCGATGACCAACAGTAAAAGTGCAAGGATCAATGGTCAGAGATCAAAAATCAGAAATCAGAAAACCCCAGAACTGTCAAACTGTATCCATCCATCCCCGCCTCCCAACAAGCAGACTCAAACCGCAACCACCCTCCCCCTCCCAAGCACAACACAGTTCCCCTGCAAGTGCGGACTGTGACCCAACGTGGCGCCGTCTCCTCTCAGTTCTCGGGGGGCTTCAGCGTCTTTCACTAGGCTGAAGGTAGTCTCACTCTCCTCGTCCGCTGAGCGGGGGTCTACTTCCCGGAGCAGGAGTACAATTGCAAAATCTCCCACCTCCCCCCAAAACCCCCCACCCAAACAATAGCACAGAACGGATCTCCAGTAGCCTCGTGGCGGCCATTTCTAAGAGTACCTTCTCTCCTGTGGAGGCCAAGTCGGTATCCCATCTCTGTCACGTCAAATGTCAGTGTCTCGTGTGTGGGTGACAGCACTCGGCCATCGGGCGCCCGGGGGGGGGGGGCGTCACTGGCCAAAGAATCCGGCGTCCTCCGCACTCCTCAAGGGAATCAAAGATCCGCAGACCTCCCCGGGAGAAGGCCCAGGTTCACCTTGCGTGTCAAAGGGGGAGGGGGGCGCCCGGGAGGACGCGGTCAGCGTCTACCACCAACTGGGGAGGGGGGACGGGGACATAAGTATGCGGATATGGCCTACGGCCTACTCACGTGATCCCTCTCGGGGTCTAGATCGGTTCCTCCGTCGGCCCCTCTGCTGGCGGGGTGGAAAGGGGGCCCGTTGTGCCGAGAAACCCGATCGTCCGGTGGGACGCGGCAGTAGCTGCAGCCAATCGGGGATCTGGATGGGCTCCACATCCATGAAGCGAAACAGCTCAGGGAGGTCCGCCGGGGTCTGTAGGGTAAAGGAGCCGGAGTCACTCCGGAAGGATACCGATAATGGGTATCCCCAGCGGTAGGTAAGTCCCCTCTGTTTGGCCAGCTCTAAGAGGGGACGCAGCATGGCCCTGCGACGCAGCGTCGCTCTGGAGAGGTCGGGCAGGATCTTCACCGAGGCGCCTTCCACCTCTACATCTCTATGGTCCCACGCCCGACGTAGAATCGCCTCCTTCTGGGCATAGCGATGGAGCCGACATATGACGTCACGCGGCCTACTAGGATCCGTTGGTCTATGGCCTAGGGCTCTATGGGCCCTGTCTAGCAGTATCTCTACTTCCGGTTCCCCTAGGACTGTCCGGAATAGCTCCCGCATCGAGCTTCCGAGGTCTTCCCCGTCAGCCTTCTCAGGCAGGCCACGTATCCGGAGGTTACCGCGTCTGCTCCTATCCTCGATGTCCTCCAGGTGGAGCTGTAGGTCTACCGCGGTCTCCCGGTGCGAGTCCCTGGAGCGCTCCAAGGCCGCCACCCTGGCCTCCAAGGAGGCCGCCGAGGTTTCTCCCGAGGTCACTCGCTCCGCGAGTGTGGACACCTCGCCCCGCACCTCCTGGATATCTCGCCTATGCGTCTCCTCCAATCGGAGGATAAGGGATTCGATGTCCGTCCGGGTCGGGAGGGCCTCTATGTCCGCCCGGGTAGGGAGGGCCATCAGCAGGGCACGGATGTCCTGCTCCTGTATCTCGGCCTCTAGCTGCGGGTCCGACGACATCCCCGGATCGTAATGTGCCTCTGGCGCTGTTACAATGGAGTCAGGTAAGATGTCCCCAGAGGATTGTGCCTGGGCCTTCCGTACAGTTCCCGATGTGGAGCCTCGTGGTGTCGTTGCTCTGGTCCCAGGGGATCCGTCCTGCAGACTCTTGAAGTATCTGCTAATTTCGTTCCGGGTCTTTCTGTAGTTCGCTCCTCTAGTTGCTGACCTGGTACTATACTTTTTGGCCGAGGACATACCGGTATTTATCGTCTTTTTGCCGGTTTAGGAGGGCTTGGGGCCGGGAGCTCCAAGAAAAAGCAGCCTCACACAGCCATGTCCAGGCCACGCCCCCCAGAAGGGGCTTTTATCACTGTGTCCTGAGAGACTTTACAGCAGCATTTTTAATCTCCAACTTTACTTCACCTCTCTCTGTGTAATGCAGGTCTGTACACCTTCCCTATATCACACATCCCCCTTCCCCCCTTCATTAGCTTCTGATTGCATAGTTCACTGCTCACATCCTGCAGCCTCTGTCGCCATGCTAAGATAGTTTGTCCTTGCTAGATGGACCCCACATCCCACTCTGATCCCCAATGACTGTCTGTGCAGTTTTCTGGGCAATAGTCCTCCGGCTCCAGGCTGTCCTGATTCAGATGTATTCAGTATTTGTGCAAGGCTAGGGGTGCGTGCATCATTTTCCTGACCTGTATAACTAACACATGCTTCTTGGGCCAAATCTCAGGAGGCTGGTGCTGTGCAATGCATTAACCTGATCTCCCCAGCATGTTATTGTATATGGCTCCAAGGTGGATGGGTGTCCAGGTGTTTTCCTAGCACTGCAGGGACTTGTAGTCCCATACATGGGAGATTGCATGAACCAGAGTCCTAGCAGAAGATGAAGAACTACAAGTCCCAGCAGGTTATAGCATAGGGCTCCAAGTAGATAAGTGGTCATGCGATGCTGGGACTTGTAGTCCCTTACCTAAGAGAATTGCATGAACCAGAGTCTTAGGAGGGAGAGGCTGGAGAACTACAAATCCCAGCAGGCTGGTGTGCAATGCATGATCCTGATCTCCCCAGGAGAGGGTGGAGAACTACAAGTCCCAGCAAGAAATAGCATAGGGCTCCAACATAGATGGGTACACATGTGATGCTGGGACTTGTAGTCCCATACATGGGCTATAGCATGAACCTGCAGAACCTAGCAGAGGATGAAGAACTACAAGTCCCAGCAGGTTATAGCATAGAGCTCCAAAATGGCCAAGTGCCCATGCGATGCTGGGACTTGTAGTCCCTTGCCTAAGAGAATTGCATGAACCAGAGTCTTAGGAGGGAGAGAATGGAGAACTACAAATCTCAGCAGGCTGGCGTGCAATGGGTTAACCTGATCTCTCCAGGAGAGGGTGGAGAACTTCAAGTCTCGGCAGGTTATAGTATAGGGCTCCAAGGAGGATGAGTGCCCCTGCGATGCTGGGACTTGTAGTCCCATAATGGGGGATTGCATGCACCAGAGTTCTATGATGCTGGGATTGTAGTCCCACACATACATAGGGAACTAAATCATCCGGGGACCTAGCAGATTATAACTTAAAACTCGAAGGATGATGAGTGGTCATGACTTTTTTTTCCCAATGCTGGGACTTGTAGTAGTGTTGTAAGAAGAGGCTGTCGCCTGGAGGAGTGTGTCTGTCTGCCCTGCCACCCTGTGCTGGTCTGAGGGGGGGGGGTGATTGCTGTGTCCACCACCCCCCTGCCATGTATATAGTCTAGCACTATAGCTGACCTGATTGGGGGGGGGGGGGGGTTGCAGAATACAAATTTATGCGATTTACAGGTTGCAGATATGTGCGTTTTTTTTTGTTTTTTTTTACAGGTTGCAAAATGCAGATTTATGCGATTTACTAACAGTGTAATTTTTTTAGTTTGTTTGCGTCGATCTGTAAGGCTACGCTATATACCATGATCTGTGATGCTGGGGCTGTATACTCTGTCCTGTGATGCTGATCTCTATACTCCTGACACTATGAGTGGAAGCAAGTGGAATACAGGGGACAGAGTGGGTGGATTATATAAGGGGTGTGGCTTATGAGAAGTGGGAGGTACCAATGTGGAGGGGCGGGGTCTTGCGCCCCCCCCCATCCTAAAACTTCACCAGCCGCCACTGCTGACCATTGCATCCTATAGAGAAAGGCAGGGGGCGGGTCACAACTGTAAACCTGCTGAAAGCCAATGGAAATTACATCAGTTCCTCGTTCGAGAAGCAAGAAAAAGTTGCCTATCCACCCTTGTTTTCTCTTCACTTGTTCTGTTTGATGTATCATTTGCTTTTGTATGTGTACATGTTTTTCAGCTGGAATGTATTTTTTTTTTTTATGACAAAAAAAAAGTAACTTTTCCGTTTATCTTGTTCTTGTTTTCTTTTTTCCTTGTAGGTGCACTGTGTGTAGCTTTCACCCTTAGTTGGTATCATTGTCACAGCCCTTTGCTGACTGAGATGGCAGTAAAAAGTCTGGCGAAGTGGGCGTAGCTTGGAGGTTATTGATGAGGGCTAGAAGTGGCACAAAAACTGGTTGGCTTATTAGTCCCACTAACACCAATTAAAAATTTTCTTTTTTAGATATGTCAGTTATATTTTTAACATTTATTGCAGGTTTTGGAATGGCTGAAGCCCTGGTAAGCTCCCGAGCCAGAATAAGCAGTTGGGGCAGTATTGGCTTCAGGCATAAATAAGTTTGTGGTTTTAGTAGAATCGAGCGATTGTTGGTAACATCTCAGATCAGCCAAAAAGGGACTGTTTTTGGTATTTGTATGTTTTTGGACATCAATAACTATGGTGTGTTATTTTTGAAGCTGCGGCCAATATATACATTTTACATTAAATATATATCATTCCTGGTCACTTTGGACTGGCTCCGCTCCCAATTCGACAGGTTCCTGATGGACGAATGGCGCTATAGACAATTACATCACTTTATCCTCAGTTTGCCTCATCCTGTCCGACCCCCATCTTCCCTGACCCCATTTGAACAGCTATGCAAATCTACGGACCCCATTCCTCACTCTATTTCTGTGCTATATGGGATGTTGCAGTCTGCGGAGTCCCAGGTAAACCAATTTACATACGGGAATGGGAGAGGGACCTGCAGCATATATTTACGGAGACTCAGCTGAGTCATCTATATAATCTCACTCACAAGAGCTTGTGGATACCAAGATGCAAGAAAATAGCTTTAAGCTGCTGACCCGCTGGTACAGGGTTCCAACGACTCTAGCTAGGATATATCCAACGGCTTTTGCTGCCTGTTGGAGGGGCTGTGGGCTTCGAGGCACTTTCCTACATATCTGGTGGGAGTGCCCGAGGCTTCGGCCCTTCTGGCAGGATATCAGGGCCCAGATAAAAATCATTTTAGATGTGGATTTACAGCAGGGTTGCCAACTTTCAGTAAATTTACGAACAGTTTGTAAAATCCGTACTGTTTGCATCTGTCCTTGAATGTCTATTACGGACATGTAGGCTGCATGTCCGTAACTGACATTCATGGACAGATGCAACCATTTTGGATTTTACAAACTGTTTGTAAATTTACTGAAAGTTGGCAACCCTGATTTATAGGATCCTCATTAGAGTTCTTGCTGCACGTGCCATCCACCCCTCTCAGCCTTTATCGTAAATTGATTCTTCCACATCTCCTAAATGCTGCTCGGCGTCTAATTCCCATACACTGGAAGTCGGCCCATGTTCCGGGGCGATCCGACTGGATAGGCTTGCTCAATTCTATTATGGCAGCGGAGGAGTGGATGGCGAAGTGCAAGGACAGGTATGATACATTTTATGCTATTTGGGCCACCTGGATACATTATACGTCTAGCATGACGCAGACGCAGTCGAATGTTACCCCTGGGCAGGCTGATTAGAGGTGGATGGTACATAAGTCCCCGGAGAGGGAGACCTGCATGCTATGGATCTTAGGGCCTTTATTAAGGGCACAGATCTACACTCACTACTGTTGTGCTGCTTGATAGTCATGTTTATTGTTTTTAGGTATGCCCATCCCCACCTCTTTTATTTTCCCACTGTTTCACTTTGGGTTATAATAGGTACAACGCTCATGATGTTGTGGATGTGAGAATGCAACTCTGTTTTGTTAGGACACTTAACACACACACAAGCCCCTCTACTGTGGGGGTATAATTTGATGAGGTCATATGAAGCTAGATACCGGTATTAAAAGTTCCTTTGCTTTTGTAACCCAATGCATCTCTTTGTTTCCCTCTGTGCCCTCTGGGCACTTATTGCTTTTGTCTTGTTTTTTTTTTTTATATATGTTTGTTACTTTGCAAATTTGGAAAAATAAAGATTATACAAAAAAAATATATATCATTCCAACAAAACAACTGTGTAAGTGTCGTTTGCTCTCGGGGCATACTGTAAAGCCCTGTACACACGATCGGATTTCCTATGGATTTTAGACCGATGGATTTTTCCATCGGTAATCTGATGAAGCTGACTTCCATCAGTCTTGCCTACACACCATCAGTCAAAAAACCGATCGTCCAAAACGCCGTGACTTAAAACACTCTGACAAGCCGAGAAAAATGAAGTTCAATGCTTCTGAGCATGCGTCGACTTGGTTCTGAGCATGCGTGGGTTTTTTGTCCGATGGAGTTCCACACAGACGATCTGAATTTGCTATCATTTTTTTTCCCATCGGATAAATTTAAAACGTGTTCTATTTTTTCTCACCAATGGAAAAAAGACCGATGGGGCCCATACACGATCGGTTTGTCCGATGAAAAAAGTCCATCGGACTGTTTTCATCGGTAAAACCGATCGTGTGTACACGGCTTTAGGTAATTGGAAAAGGGTTGTAGTTATCGAGGGAGTAAAGGTGACAACTCCGCCAGTCATGTACTTGATAGGGATAACAGCTCGGGCGAAGGCTCTTCTCACTGTATACATGAATTCCTGAAAACAAAATTTAATTAACACTTGATGTATGACATCTCTCGTTCTGTTTTTTGTTGCATATCGTTGCTGTTTAAGTATCCGGTATTTTTATTTTTGAAATGTGAAATAAAAGTAATTAATCTTTAAGCCTGACTGTATACTGTAATTAAAAATATGCAGTTCATTATCAGATACTAGGAGTAAAAGGTCTGTTTATTGATCTGGAATTTCTGGGAAACGTGTTTAGTTTACTCTTGAAAGGTAACTGTTTATTCTCACCCGCATGAAGACAAACCGACGAGACAAAAAAAAAAAAAAAAGGGCTGGTGCCACACGAACTTCACAGCAGATATTTCTTCATCTAATGCAAAGTAAAGCGCGCAGTCTCTATTTTTAACACTAACATTTCCGCTGGAGTGTTCTTCAAATCTTCAGACACAGGGAACACCACAAATGTTAAACTTCGCCCTTGCTGGGATTTGCCTTGCTGAGCCATCTATTCTTACTAGGCACTCCTCATCTAAACCCTCTTACTGAGCACCCCATTCACCCCTTTTTTATGCTGGGCATCCCCTTACTCAACCCCCTCTACCTCCTTCTACATCCCCACTCGTGAAGTCCCTTTTATACCCCCTTTTGCTGAGAACCCTCTTCTCCATTTTCTCTATTGCTGGGCACTCTCTCAAAGCTGACCTTCCGTAACAAACAGTAAAACCTTGATCTGAGGGTAACTTGGTTTGAGAGCGTTTTTGCGAGACAAGCAAACTTTTTAAATAAATATTGACTTGACATACAAGCTATGTCTTGATATACAAGTAGCGTCATGTCACAACTGAATATAAAAGAGAAGAGAGGCGCCTCTAAGGGCCGGTTCACACTGGGGTGGCACGACTTGGGTTGGCGACTCGGCAAGGCGACCTGGACGCGACCTGAGCGCGCACCACAGCGCGACTTGGGGCGACTTAGAAGGCGACTTCAAGTCGCCTCCAGGACAGGTGACTTTTCAGTGGCCAATCAAAGTACAATCAGCTCTGTGGGAGGAAGGGGGGGAGGGAGGAGTTTGCCTGAGAAATGTATGTTCTATTCCTGTATTGTTGCTTCTGTTAAGACAGTGATCCGACTTCTGAGGCGACTTCCATTGAAATCAATGGGTACAAGTCGCCTAGAAGTCTGATTGAAGTAGTACAGGAACCTTTTCTGAAGTCGTAGCGACTTCAGTAGTGTGCATTAAGACGGCTCCATTCACTTTCATTGATTTTCTCAACAGCGCGACTTGGGGCGACTTGGGGCGACTTCAAGTTGGATCCAAAGTCGCCCCTGTTTGAATGGGCTTTTAGTGTAGTAATATGGTTACATTTAACTACTTCCATACACAGCATTTCACCCCCTTCCTGCCCAGACCAATTTTTAGTTTTCAGCGCTGTTGCACTTTGAATGACAATTGCGCGGCCATGCAATACTGTACCCAAATGAAATCTTTATGTTTTTTTCCTCCACAAATAGAGCTTTCATTTGGTGGTATTTGATCATCTCTGCGGTTTTTATTTTTTGCGCTATAAACAAAAGAAGAGCGTCAATTTTGAAAAAAAAACACTATTTTTTATTTTTTGATTTAATAAATAACACAATTTTGTTTTTCTGCACCAGGGGACATGTATCAATGCAAAAAGAAGTTTTAAAAATGGCCGTTTTTCTGGAGCAGTCATTTTAATGATGCATAAAGTGAAAAAAAAAAAAAAGTCAAATATTCCTTTAAATATCGTACCTGGGGGGTGTCTAAAGTATGCCTGTGAAGTGCCACGTGTTTCCCGTGTTTAGAACTGTCCCTGCACAAAATTACATTTCTAAAGGAAAAAAAGCCATTTAAAACTGCTTGCGGCTTTAATGTAATGTCTGGTACCGGTAATATGGATGAAAATCTTTAAGAAAAATGGCATAGCTACCCCATCACACACCCCCCCCCCCTACCCCAGCCCATTACCAGCCCCTTTGGGTCTTGTATGGATATTAAGGGGAACCCCGCACACAAAATAAAAAAGGCCCTATATACTCTGAACAGCCGTATACAGGCGGTGCATACAAGACAGGGACTGTAGGTTTGTTCTTATGTAGAATCTGTTTGTAATTTTGAACAGGTACATTGTTTAAGTGTAGCTCCAGCCAAAAAATATATTTTTAAGCTTTTTGGAAAACATAGGGAAGGGTTATCACCCCTGTAACATTTGTTTTGCTGTCTGTGCAGTGTGCACCTGTTCAGAACAGTTCACCTCACTTTCCGTCTTAATGACAAATATTTTTTGAAAATTTGGGGTTTTTATTGAAACAAGAATTGGTGATAAAGAATCAGTGGAGAGGAGACACTTTTTTTTTCCCATATTAACTCTTACAGGAGAGAATTTGCCTTCCTAGGGGTAGATTTCCTCTCACTTCCTGTTGTATCCTTCCGTTTGCAAGGAGGAGTCGTTTGTAAGTTTGATGTTTGAAAGTAGGGGTCTGCCGTATATACTCAGCTGAAATTTGCCCCTTACATGTTGGTGTTGCCACAACACTGTGAGCCCTCACAGTTACTCTTGGTGGGCGCATGAATGGGCCCTGCTGTGAATTATTAGATCAAGAATTGTAATTGCATGCCCCTGTTGAACAGGGGCTGAAAAATTGGGCCTTTGGTGGTGGTGGTGGTGGTGGTGGTGGTGGTGTTGACACAACACTGTAAGGCCTCACAGTTAGTCTTGGTGGGCGCAGGAATGGGCCCTGCTGTGAATTATTAGATCAAGAATTGTAATTACATGCCCCTGTTAAACGGGCAGAAAAATTGAGCCTTAGGCACTGGTGCCACAACACTGCAACCCCTCACAGATACTGTACTTGAGGCACAGCAATGAGCCCTGTTGCAAAGTATTGCATCAAAAATTGTAATTACACGCCCCTGTTAAACAGGGGCTGAAAAATTGGGCCTTAGCCACTGGTGCTGGTGCCACGACACTGCAACCACTCCCAGATACTCTAGTTGGAGTGCAGGAATGAGCCCTGCTGCAAAGCATTGCATAAAAAATTGTAATAACACACCCCTGTTAAACAGGGGCTGAAAAATTGGGCCTTAGCCACTGGTGGCGGCACCCAGAAACAAAAATGTTCTTCCAAGCTATCATCGTCAATCGGATCATTGAGGAGGAGGAGGATAGTCAGTCAACATAACAGGACAAACTCTCAGCATCAGCATCAGTCTTGAAGGGATGTGACATTTGAAAATAAATTAGTCTGTTATATCAGCTTCAGGTGTTTGGTAGCTGGTGGTGATCCAAGACTGGTTCATCTTTATGAAGGTCAGTCGATCAACAGAGTCGGTGGACAGGCGCACCCTGTGATCCGTGACAAATCCTCCAGCAGCACTGAATGTGCGTTCTGAAAGAACACTGGATGCAGGACAGGCCAGTAGCTCAATTGCATACTGTGCAAGCTCTGGCCAGTGATCCATCCTCAAGACCCAGTAAGCCAGAGGATTTTCGGTGGGGAAGGTGTCCAAGTCTGACCTTGCCCCTAGGTATTCCTGCACCATGTATATCAGACGCTGGCGATGGTTGCTGGAACCGATCATACCTTGGGGCAGCGGACTAAAGAATTGTCTGAACGCTTCGGTCAGACGGCCACCTTCCCCACCGCTCCTTCTTTGACTGACCGAAGCCTCAGCAACTCGTTGTCCAAGACCAGGAGTTTGTAACCTCCCAGTCTCTGGGAACGCGTTGCACAGACATTTCTGCAAGGCCTCCCGGAGTTGTCTCATCCTCTGCTCCCTCTGCGACGGTAAGATAAGGTCCTCTCCTTGATCCGAAGAATACGAGGATCCTTCCGCAGACTTTGCAGGATCAGGGAGGCCATGTAGCGTAGGTTAGCTGAGGCATTCAGTCCGGAGTCCTCTGGGTCACTAAGGACGACATGATCCGCAGCCACCTCCTCCCAGCCACGTACAAGTCCACTGGTTTCTTGGGACTGTAAATCATCCCTAAAAGACTGCTGCTGATGATGCTGAGTGCCAGGCTCCACCTCCATGCTGACACAATCCTCCTCCTCCTCCTCCTCCTCTTCTTCCTGTGCGATGGGTGGGACAGAAGGAACACTGTCTGGGTAAAGGGGGCCTTGAGAGGCAAGGAAGTCCTCCTCTTCCTGCCTCTGTTCTGCCTCAAGTGCCCTGTCCATTATTCCACGCAGCGTATGTTCCAACAGGTGGACAAGAGGTACAGTGTCACTGATGCATGCACTGTCACTGCTCACCATCCTCGTGGCCTCCTCAAATGGTGCCAGGACAGTGCATGCATCCCTGATCATGCCCCACTGGCGTGGTGAAAAAAACCCGAGCTCCCCTGACCCTGTCCTGGTGCCGTAGTCACACAGGTACTCATTGATGGCCCTCTGCTGCGTGTGCAGCCGCTGCAGCATGGCCAACGTTGAGTTCCACCTGGTGGGCATGTCACATATAAGGCGGTTCTTGGGCAGGTTCAACTCCTTTTGCAGCTCAGCCAGGCGAGCACTGGCATTATAAGATCTGCGGAAATGCACACAGACTTTCCTGGCCTGCCTCAGGACATCCTGTAAGCCCGGGTACCTGCCCAAGAACCGCTGCAAGACCAGGTTAAGGACGTGAGCCACACAGGGCACATGGGTCAGTTGTCCCTGTTGGAGAGCAGAGAGGAGGTTGGTGCCATTGTCGCAAACTACCATTCCTGGCTTAAGCTGGCGTGGCGTCAACCACCTCTCGGCCTGCCCCTGCAGAGCAGACAGAACCTCTGCCCCAGTGTGGCTCCTGTCCCCCAAACACACCACCGCAAGCACGGCATGGCATCTTTTTGCCTGCGTACTTGTGTAGCCCCTTGAACGCCTACGGAGCACCGCTGGTTCCGAGGACAAAGCACAGGAAGAGGCCACGGAGGAAGAAGAAGAGGAGGGGGTGGAGGACAGAGGTGTGTCACAACCAGTAGTAGCATTTTGGAGGCGTGGCGGTGGAACAACCTCCAACACTACTGCACCTTGTCCTGCATCCTTCCCAGCTGCCAAAAGAGTGACCCAATGGCCCGTGAAAGAAAGGTAACGTCCCTGTCCATGCCTGCTGGACCATGAGTCAGCGGTAATATGCACCTTACCACTGACCGCCCTGTCCAGCGAGGCCAAGGCATTGCCTTCCACATGCCGGTAGAGAGCCGGAATCGCCTTCCGTGAGAAAAAGTGGCGTTTGGGAACCTGCCACTGAGGAACCGCACATTGCACAAACTCACGGAAGGGGGCCGAGTCTACCAACTGAAAAGGCAGCAGTTGAAGCGCTAGCAATTTAGCCAAGCTAGCATTCAACCGCTGGGCATGTGGATGGCTGGGAGTGAACTTCTTTTGACGGTCCAGCAGCTGGGGCAGGGAAATTTGCCTGCTAGAATCGGACGTTGGTGTACTGCTAGCAGAGTGCCCGCAAGTACTTGGCTGTGACACACCTAATTCTACACCTTCATTCCTCTCAGAGCAGGTTTCAGAGAGGACTGAAGGTATAGTGGGGTTGGAGATCCCAGCTGATGCGGTTCAAGAAGAGGTCAGCTTTGTTCTTTGGTGTGGGTCTTTAAGGTAGGCTTGCCAACGAGCTGCATGGCAGGTCAACATATGTCTGGTCAAGCATGTGGTGCCCAAGCGGGTGATGTTTTGGCCACGCGATATACGCTTGAGACATTTGTTGCAAACAGCAGCTGTGCGATCTGATGCACTCGACTCAAAAAAGGCCCACACCAAAGAACTTTTTGAATAACGGGCAGAGTCAGCGCCTTGCACAGGCGGAGCTCTGCGGTGTGATTCCGTCGGTGTGCTGCCCTTACGCTGGCCCCCCGAGGGCATCCTGCCTCGTTGGAGATGTGCCTCCTCCTCATCCTCCTCCTCCTCCTCCTCCTCTCTCCTATTAGGCACCCACGTGGAGTCAGTGACCTCATCATCCCCTCCCTCCTCATCACTGGAGCCAATCTGGCAGTATGCTGCAGCTGCTGGAACATGACTGCCAGATTGGTGTCCTTCTTGAGCATCCCCTCTCTCTGCTCTCACGCTACTGCCTTCCTCTAGCTGGGTATCATCATCAGACCCTTCAAAACGCTGGGCATCCTCCTGGAGCATGTACCCAACACTGTGCTCAAACAGTTCGGGGGACTCCTCAGGAGGACATGGTTGGTCTAGGGAAGGAGTGACTGATGATGACATTGATACCAGGGAAGAGGACGCTTTGGCAGCTGCTTTGCCAGTACCCTGAGCCTGGGTGAGAGAGGATGAGGAGGATGAGGAGGGCTTGGTCATCCACTCTACCAAGTCTTCGGCATGATGCGGCTCAACACGTCCAGCTGCTGAAAAGAAGGACAAGCGTGTCCCATGGCCACGTGCTGATGGCGATGCACCGCGTCCACGACCAGCACTGTTGTCTCTAGACACAGAGCCTGCTTGCCCTCTTTTTTTGGCTCCTGACTGTCTGCCTCTCCTTGTTTGCCTTCCAGACATTCTAATGGCCTGCAGGGAAATGGGAAAAGCAGCAATACAGGCTAAGTTAAGGTGTAATATGGTCAGGAGGCACACTCCGCCCGCTGTAAGTGCCGCAAAATCCTGTTTGTGTAATACACCAGGAAAAAGCAGCAATACAGGCTAAGTTAAGGTGTAATATGGTCAGGAGGCACACTCCGCCCGCTGTAAGTGCCGCAAAATCCTGTTTGTGTAATACACCAGGAAAAAGCAGCAATACAGGCTAAGTTAAGGTGTAATATGGTCAGGAGGCACACTCCGCCCGCTGTAAGTGCCGCAAAATCCTGTTTGTGCAACACACCAGGAAAAAGCAGCAATACAGGCTAAGTTAAGGTGTAATATGGTCAGGAGGCACACTCCGCCCGCTGTAAGTGCCGCAAAATCCTGTTTGTGTAACACACCAGGAAAAAGCAGCAATACAGGCTAAGTTAAGGTGTAATATGGTCAGGAGGCACACTCCGCCCGCTGTAAGTGCCGCAAAATCCTGTTTGTGTAACACACCAGGAAAAAGCAGCAATACAGGCTAAGTTAAGGTGTAATATGGTCAGGAGGCACACTCCGCCTGCTGTAAGTGCCGCAAAATCCTGTTTGTGTAACACACCAGGAAAAAGCAGCAATACAGGCTAAGTTAAGGTGTAATATGGTCAGGAGGCACACTTCGCCCGCTGTAAGTGCCGCAAAATCCTGTTTGTGTAACACACCAGGAAAAAGCAGCAATACAGGCTAAGTTAAGGTGTAATATGGTCAGGAGGCACACTCCGCCCGCTGTCAGTGCCGCAAAATCCTGTTTGTGTAACACACCAGGAAAAAGCAGCAATACAGGCTAAGTTAAGGTGTAATATGGTCAGGAGGCTTAGCAACAATGACACTGACACTGTCCCCTGCCTATCCTTCTCTCTCCCTGTACACAAGGTTTATCAAAGTATATGACACTGACATACCTCCCAACTGGCACGGATTGTGCGGGTTTTACCTGCAGAGGCTCCTCCTTCCCGCACTCCCGCGAGACTATCATGTTTCCCGCACAGCAGGAAACATGAACAGAAGAAGAGGAGCAGCAGCAGCAGGTAAGAGCCCCCCCCCGCACGATCGGCGGACTAGTATGACCCCCCCGATCGGCGGCCCCCCCAATGTCCCGCACCCCCCCCGCTCAACAACTCTGGTTGGCAGGGGAGAGGGGACATCGGAATGTCCCGCGATGGGACTTTACAAAATTGGGAGGTATGCACTGACACTCTCCCTGCCTATCCTTCTCTCTCCCTGCACACAAGGTTTAGCAAAGAATATGACACTGACACTGTCCCCTGCCTATCCTTCTCTCTCCCTGTACACAAGGTTTATCAAAGTATATGACACTGACACTCTCCCTGCCTATCCTTCTCTCTCCCTACACACAAGGTTTAGCAAAGAATATGACACTGACACTCTCCCTGCCTATCCTTCTCTGTCCCTACACACAAGGTTTAGCAAAGAATAGATTTGACAAGATTTGACACTGTCCCTGCCTATCCTTCACTTTCCCTGCTCCGGAACACACTACACAAGGCCGCCGCGCTGGCGGCCTTTTATAGTGTGGGGCGTGTACTAAACCCCCTCAGCTATAATTGGCCACAGGCATCCTGCCTGTGGCCAATCATTGCTCTCCTCGCTGCCGGCGCTGTGATTGGCCAAGCATGCAGGGTCACAGTGCATGCTTGGCCAATCACAGCGCCGGGATTACACTGCGATGGCGCAGTGTATTGTGGGCCATTTGCGTCACTCGAATTTGGCGCGAACGGCCCAAATCGTTCGTTGTTCGCCGAACGCGCGAACAGTTGATGTTTGAGTCGAACCTATGTTCGACTCGAACACCGAGCTCATCCCTAATGCAGAGGTTTCCAGTTTGCTTAAATGGCCCTGTTGCTCTCTGTAAAGCTGCAAGGATACATTCAATATATAGAAACTGGTGAGTGGAAACGCAAGCAAGCAGTTGCAGGCACCCAGATACATCTGGAAGTGTAGGATGCTGAAGATTTCAGTGGTGGGTGTAGCTTTACAAGAGAATGCAAATTTAAAGCGGAAGTAAGCCCATCGATTTAACAGTTTCAAAAAGCAGTTATATTTCCGGCATGCTGGGAATGCCAACTGTCACATTGGTTGTGCTCTCAACCAAACTGTCAAACCATCCAAAGACTGGTGTCATAACCGATCACATGTGCAGCATCATGGCAGTTGAAGATTAAACAAAGGCCAAGATGTCAGCTTCCTTGCCTGAAAATCATAGGTGGGTTTACTTTCACTTTAAAGTGATATTAAAGTCTTGGTTTTTTGTTTTTTTTGTTTTTTAATAACAAACATTTAATATTTACCTGCCCTGTAAAGTGGTTTTGCACAGAGCAGCGCAGATCTCCTCCTGCATCATGTCTACAGCCTCTGATTGTACACATATAGGGGGTCAGGATTAAACATGCATACATACATGTAAACACACACACATACACATATATAAACACACACACACATATACTGTATATATATACACACACACACATATATACCGTAAATACACACACACATATATTTATATAAATGCACATATGCACACACATATAAACACATGAGCACACACCTACATACATGTACATGCACACACACATACACACACATACATGCACGCACACATACATGCATGCACACACATACCTACTGTAGCGGGGGTTTGAATTTAGGGGGATACACCTGGGTGGTAGTATGACCCAGGTGTGTATAAATCATAAGAGGATTTAGACCATTTAAATCGTGGAGGACTTGGTGGTGTACTATTCTCCCTGGCCTCTGGGTGGCGGTGTTCCCATGGGTCAAGGTAGAATCACTGCCGCAGTGCTGTCCTTTTTGTCCCGTTCCGGCGGTGGTACAGCGGGGGCGGAGAAACTGCTGTGGCGTCACGGGAGGGGATAAAGGGGAGAGACGCCCTCGCCACGAGGTCTTCTTGAGCGCGCGCCCAGGCACCTTAGGCCTGGGTGCGGGCGGTCCGGAGTTCCAGCCCAGGCGCCCTAGGCCTGGTCGGAGCAGAGTTGGCGTCCATCCCAGGCACCTTAAGCCTGGGGTGAGGTACTACACCGGAGGTCTGGGGCCCAGTGACTTCGACTGGGCTCCGCAAGGGCGGATGAGTCCGAGGGACCCTGAGGTGGATGGTGCCCATGTCTGAGGTGAGGAGGCCGGAGAGGTTACCCATCTGAAGAGTCCGGAGCAGCATCAACCCGGTGACGGAGGGGCCTCTGGTAACTCTCTTGGAGGGACATCTTCCCCCTGACAGGGGCCACAACGCAGCGAAGGTACTCCAATTCATATTCTTCAGAGTCGCTGGTAGAGACTCACAAGTTTCAAGTTTCTCTCTCTCTAGCCAATGGCTATAGCAACCGCTGGTGAAACCACAGTGGTTTAGTTTATCGTTAGGACAGTGCCTCGACCTGCTCACCCCACCGTATTGAACTGTTTATGGGTCTCAACCTATCGGCTGACAAAGAACTGTTTTAATTGTGTGCTACAATAAAACAAGTGTTGGATCCTTATCAGTGTGTGGAACTCTGGTTAATGGGAGTGAAGGGGAGTGTCAGCACAGCAAGACTTGGTTTCTAATAGAAACACACAGGCCCGAGAAGAATAACTGGTACTGGCTTTCACCTCACCTGCTGCAATGGGGAGGACATGGGCCGTAGCACATCTCACCCTCACGTACAACAGACCCCTAGACCAGAAAGAGGGGGTGAGGCCGCTACACGTGGGGGCTCGAAAGTCCGGGATGATGTGTGTTTTAACCATGGAACTGAGAACGGCTGTGTTTGAACTTTGCTGCCCGGAGGAGTTCCGAGTGGGTCGGCCATGTGATCGGCCAGAGTGCATCCCTGCTCAAAGTCGTGGACATGACCCTAAGATGGGAAAGGCCCATGCAGAAGAGCGAGAAGAGGGAGAAGTCCAGCCGTGTGACGTACTACATGTGGGGGCTTTTACTGCACTGCGCCATGAGGCACCCCATAGCTGCGCAGTTCGCGAGCGGAGACTGGTGGAAGCCCGCAAAAACGTGCAAGTTGTGGGAGGAGTCTGGCCATGTGAGGAGATACACGTGGAGACTTCGGCGTGTGGTCAGTGCGTGATGGAGCAGCAGATAGTCGGGATGACCTCAAGTTCCCCGTGGATTCCGGTTCCCTACCCCACGAAGATGACTGCTTTTGCTGCTCCCCTTACAGACACAGGGATAAGACTTAGACCCCGAGGGCAGTTGGCTCTGTACACCTGCAGAGACATGGAGGCCCTTGGCGTGATCTGTCCCGGGTGCTCGGGACTGGTGGTCAACCTGAAGCCATTTGGGCGTTGCAAGGCATGCAAGCAGTTTCTATTCGAGGTGGAGCCATCCACAGTAAGGCCCCGGGCCCTTCGCCTCAACTGCCTCACAGGTACCGCTACTCCGGAAGGGGAGATCCAGGCCTTTTCGGAGGTCCCCGTACGCACTGACCAGGGCGACGTGACTGCCCAACCAGAGACTGGGAAAGAAAAATCCAAGGATGCTGCTTCGGTCGCCACAGATTCCCTGCTCCCACCTCCGAAGAGGAAAGTCGGCCTGGTACAGGCGTCCTGTGGTCGTGGTCGAGCTTCACCCCGTCGCTTGCCGGGCCTGGATGGATCCGGTTGGAAGAGTCCTGGACATCCCAGTTCTTCGAAAGGTCAAGGTGAGCCAGGGGCTGGGACTGTGGTGGTGGTTGGAGGTGTCGGGAGTCCACAGCCGGTGGAGCCCGCTAGGGAGGGTAGTTCCACGTCTAATAGGGACTACCTCCCCGCAGAGATGTATGACACCTCTGACCTAGAATCGCTGTCGGACTGTGGAGATGACGGTGAAATAGACAAACTTTTTCACCGCAAAGGCTGGCACAAAATGCCATTGCCTGTGTTACGTGCACCACGGGATCTGCCTATGTCCACGGGAGACAGCACGCCCCGGGCGGAAGCCCCGGAGCTCACGAGGAAGCCAAGTCCTTCACTTGTCATTTCATCACCCGCAGCATCACCCGTTCCGGTGGCGGGGACACAGCGCGCATCACTACGGGCACCAAGATTCAAACCGACGGAGGTAGTGAAAGTACCTCGGCATCCAGAGGCCCTTGTTCCGCCAGGAGAAGGTGAGCGGGCCACAATGCCTCCTTTGGCCCGACTGCAGCGGCTCTTCTGCCAGAGGGTCGCCTGTGAGTACGGATGGGAATATCCTTACTTGCCTCGTGACTTACTTTTTGAGGTCGAAGTCCTGCGACAGAGATGGTGTGATGAGTTTGTTTGGGAGAAGCTTAAAGTGCCGCATGCCCGCCGGTACTTGTCCTGCTCACCATCAGTGTCCAAGCAATTCAAGGACTGCAGAGCAGAATGGATGTGGGGCCGTCATATCCACGCAGACAAGGTGCTTATCTGCCGGAAGGATGGAGAGGACATTGATTATTT
This sequence comes from Rana muscosa, assembly GCA_029206835.1. Classification (NCBI taxonomy): domain Eukaryota; kingdom Metazoa; phylum Chordata; class Amphibia; order Anura; family Ranidae; genus Rana; species Rana muscosa. The sequence continues at coordinate 90,844,953 of CM055117.1, read as the reverse complement.
GGTTGAAACTTTTAATAAGCATCTGAAGCCCCTGTTCTTGTCGCATCCAAAATTTTATTTGTGAGGAGAGAAAAGAAAAAAAACCTCTCCTGTATGTTCTTTCTGCTGCTGAACTTTCTGGAAGTGTTTTTACCAGAATATCAGAACTGGGCCCTAGTTTTTATTTGGGCTTTTCTACTCTTTGGAGGAATGAGAGCTGTTTGTTTTGTTCTCTCTTTCTTCATACATTAGAGACAAAGACTTTGGAGTAGAATCAGAGTAGGGACGCAAGAAGAGGGAAGGTTGCCTGGAAGATTTCACCAAGTGTCATTACCGCTGCACTGTCACCAGGAGGCAGTGTTTTCACAACGGCTGTTTGTTGTTTTTTTACATTTGCATCACCTTACTCATTGGAGCGAATGGGTCCTTCGGCTGATGGACCCATTCATTCCAAGTTAACACAAATGTGTTAGGATGTTGTGTTTTTGTTTCCCTTCTGCAGGAGATCCATCTGTCAAGGCTGCTGAGTATGGGGTGGTTCTTAGACAGTGATGGGAGGGATTGTATGTGTGTACATGGTCAGATGGTTTTATTGCAAAGTTACTATTTCATGTTCCCTTTCCCTTGAGCAGGTCTTGGCACAATTAGGATTCAAATTTTGAGGGATGGCCTCTGGGGTCAGGCTTATGTTACCACTCCTTGGGAGACATGGGCTTGCACCAGACGCTGGGGACCAGCGTCAAATCACTAGGGGGAGAGTGTAGCGGGGGTTTGAATTTAGGGGGATACACCTGGGTGGTAGTATGACCCAGGTGTGTATAAATCATAAGAGGATTTAGACCATTTAAATCGTGGAGGACTTGGTCGTGTACTATTCTCCTTGGCCTCTGGGTGGCGGTGTTCCCACGGGTCAAGGTAGAATCACTGCCGCAGTGCTGTCCTTTTTGTCCCGTTCCGGCGGTGGTACAGCAGGGACGGAGAACCTGCTGTGGCGTCACGGGAGGGGATAAAGGGGAGAGACGCCCTCGCCACGAGGTCTTCTTGAGTGCGCGCCCAGGCACCTTAGGCCTGGGTGCGGGCGGTCCGGAGTTCCAGCCCAGGCGCCCTAGGCCTGGTCGGAGCAGAGTTGGCGTCCATCCCAGGCACCTTAAGCCTTGGGTGAGGTACTACACCGGAGGCCTGGGGCCCAGTGACTTCGACTGGGCTCCGCAAGGGCGGATGAGTCCGAGGGACCCTGAGGTGGATGGGGCCCATGTCTGAGGTGAGGAGGCCGGAGAGGTTACCCATCTGAAGAGTCCGGAGCAGCATCAACCCGGTGACGGAGGGGCCTCTGGTAACTCCCTTGGAGGGACATCTTCCCCCTGACAGGGGCCACAACGCAGCAAAGGTACTCCAATTCATATTCTTCAGAGTCGCTGGTAGAGACTCACAAGTTTCAAGTTTCTCTCTCTCTAGCCAATGGCTATAGCAACCGCTGGTGAAACCACAGTGGTTTAGTTTATCGTTAGGACAGTGCCTCGACCTGCTCACCCCACCGTATTGAACTGTTTATGGGTCTCAACCTATCGGCTGACAAAGAACTGTTTTAATTGTGTGCTACAATAAAACAAGTGTTGGATCCTTATCGGTGTGTGGAACTCTGGTTAATGGGAGCGAAGGGGAGTGTCAGCACAGCAAGACATGGTTTCTTTTTTTTTTTTTTTAACTAAATTTTTATTAGGATGTATGAAAATAACAGCAGTTACAAGACACGTTATAAAGTCATTTTCAATTTTTCCAATTTGAGAAGAAAAAAAAAAAAAAAACAGAACAGAAGGGAGGTAAAATAAGGGCAAGAATAAGCGTAAAGTATAAGCATTGTAATCCCGGAGTCTTATAGGATAGAATCAGCGTGGTATATCATTGAAACCAGGGATGAGCCGAACACCCCCCTGTTCGGTTCGCACCAGAACCTGCGAACAGACAAAATGTTCGTGTAAACTTTAGAACCCTATTAAATACAATGAACTCGAACGTTCGAAATCTAAAGTGTTAATTATAAAGGCTAATATGCAAGTTATTGTCCTAAAAAGTGTTTGGGGACCCGGGTCCTGCCCCAGGGGACATGTATCAATGCAAAAAGAAGTTTTAAAAACGGCCGTTTTTTCGGGAGCAGTGATTTTAATAATGCTTAAAATGAAAAAATAAAAGTGAAATATTCCTTTAAATTTCGTACCTGGGGGGTGTGTATGATATGCATGTGAAGTGGCGCATGTTTCCCGTGCTTAGAACTGTCCCTGCAAAAAATGTCATTTTTGAAAGAAAAAAAATGCATTTAAAACTGACTCGCGGCTATTAATGAATTGTCGGCTCCCGGCAATACATACAAAAGTCATTGAGAAAAAAAAAAAAAAAAAGCGTGGGGGTTCCCCAGAATTCAATTACCAGGCCCTTCAGATCTGGCATGGATTTTAAGGGGAACTCCACCCCAAGTTTAAAAAAAAAATGGCGTGGAGTCCCCCTAAAAATCCATACCAGACCCCTTATCCGAGCACGCAACCTGGCCGGCCGCAGGGGAAAAGGGGGGGACGAGAGAGCGGCCCCCCCTCCCTCCTGAACCGTACCAAGCCACATGCCCTCAACATGGGGAGGATGTCCCCATGTTGATGGGGACAAGGGCCTCATCCCCACAACCCTTGCCCGGTGGTTGTGGGGGTCTGCGGGCGGGGGGCTTATCGGAATCTGGAAGACCCCTTTAACAAAGAGGACCCCCAGATCCCGGCCCCCCCCCCCCTATGTGAATTGGTAAGGGGTACATTGTACCCCTACCATTTCACGAAGAAAGCGTAAAAAAATGTTTAAAAAAACACACAAACACCTTGAAAAAGTCCTTTATTTAAAAAAATAAATAAATAAACATTCCAGCGGTGAAATCCAGTGTCCCGCGGCGATCCCGATGTCCAGCGCTGTCCTTCATTGGTTGTGCCTGAGCGGACCTGATGGGGAACTCCCTCTCAGTATTTTAAATGTATAGACCCGCCCCTTCTAAAGTTCCCCATCAGGTCCGCTCAGCGGACGAGATGCGGAACATGAGAAGGGGCGGGTCTATACATGTATTACCAAAGTGAGAGCAGTTCCCCCATCAGGTCCGCCCCCTCGGTATGTCGGACCCGCCTACGTCATTGGCTTGAGCGGGGAACTTCCTTCACTGTGTAATTTAAATTTACATAGTGAAGGAAGTTCCCCGCTCAAGCCAATGACGTAGGCGGGTCTGACATACCGAGGAGGCGGACCTGATGGGGAACTGCTCTCACTTTGGTAATACATGTATAGACCCGCCCCTTCTCATGTTCCGCATCTCGTCCGCTCAGCGGACCTGATGGGGAACTTTAGAAGGGGCGGGTCTATACATTTAAAATACTGAGAGGGAGTTCCCCATCAGGTCCGCTCAGGCACAACCAATGACGGACAGCGCTGGACATCGGGATCGCCGCGGGACACTGGATTTCACCGCTGGAATGTTTATTTATTTATTTTTTTAAATAAAGGACTTTTTCAAGGTGTTTGTGTGTTTTTTAAAACATTTTTTTACGCTTTCTTCGTGAAATGGTAGGGGTACAATGTACCCCTTACCAATTCACATAGGGGGGGGCCGGGATCTGCGGGCCCCCTTTGTTAAAGGGGTCTTCCAGATTCCGATAAGCCCCCCGCCCGCAGACCCCCACAACCACCGGGCAAGGGTTGTGGGGATGAGGCCCTTGTCCCCATCAACATGGGGACATCCTCCCCATGTTGAGGGCATGTGGCTTGGTACGGTTCAGGAGGGAGGGGGGGCCGCTCTCTCGTCCCCCCCTTTTCCCCTGCGGCCGGCCAGGTTGCGTGCTCGGATAAGGGGTCTGGTATGGATTTTTAGGGGGACTCCACGCCATTTTTTTTTTAATTTGGGGTGGAGTTCCCCTTAAAATCCATGCCAGATCTGAAGGGCCTGGAATGGATATTTGGGGGAACCCCACGTCAATTTTTTTTTAATTTGCGGCGGGGTTCCCCCTAATATCCATTCCAGACCTGAAGGGCCTGGTAATTGAATTCTGGGGAACCCCCACGCTTTTTTTTTTTTTTTTATCAATGACTTTTGTATGTATTGCCGGGAGCCGACAATTCATTAATAGCCGCGAGTCAGTTTTAAATGCATTTTTTTCTTTCAAAAATGACACTTTTTGCAGGGACAGTTCTAAGCACGGGAAACATGCGCCACTTTACATGCATATCATACACACCCCCCAGGTACGAAATTTAAAGGAATATTTCACTTTTATTGTTTCACTTTAAGCATTATTAAAATCACTGCTCCCGAAAAAACGGCCGTTTTTAAAACTTCTTTTTGCATTGATACATGTCCCCTGGGGCAGGACCCGGGTCCCCAAACACTTTTTAGGACAATAACTTGCATATAAGCCTTTATAATTAGCACTTTAGATTTCTCCCATAGATTTTTCGAATTTGCCGCGAACACCCCAATTTGTTCGCTGTTCGGCGAACGGGCGAACAGGCAATGTTCGAGTCGAACATGAGTTCGACTCGAACTCGAAGCTCATCCCTAATTGAAACATATAGAAAAACAGAAGATCAAAAGACCTATGAACTTTATCTGTTGTCTACTAGAGGGTAACTGGATGGATCATATAGAAGAGTATCTACCTAGAGTTACAAGTATTACAACAGAACAACCAACCAAAAGTGGCTGAGAACAACATAGGGGTGTAGGGAGGGAGGAGGAGGGGTGGGGGGGAGGGTAATAGCCAAGTCCAGAGAGAAGTAATTATGAGTAAGCTGAGTTCGGGTAACAGTTATAGATCGTTGGTGCCGGATAGACCGTCAGGGGAGATTTCCTCTCCTGGGCTTGAAAAGGGGGGGTAGGTTTGAGGTATGAGAAAGAGTACTGCTCAAAGCTGGCTATATCCTCCGGAGATAAAGCTGAGCGCATGAAGGGTTCCCAAACGGAGTAGAAGCGGCTTTTAGAGACTGCACGTGTGAAGTCTGCATTAGCTCTTTCTCTAAATAGGAGAAGAAGGAGGTCCCGTTTGATTTGAGTGGTAGTAGGGCCGTGGGATGAAATCCATTGCTTTAGTATAGTTCTCCGTGCGACCAGGAGACAGATCAAGGACCAGTCTTTGAGAGTGTGACCAAGGTTTGGGTGAACAGTGTAAGTTGAATTCGTCACGTGGGACCAAGGCAGTAGTTGGGGGTCCCAGTAACCAAAGATGAGGAGGAGCGGATCCTTCGGAAGCTTTAGTAGCGTTATTTCAAAAATGTAGGCTAGAACCTGATCCCAAAAAGAAGAGATGAATGAGCACGCCCAAAAGCGGTGGGTTAGGGAAGGTCTCATATGGTGACAGAGGGGGCATGTAGCACAGTTTTGATCCGTATCGGAGTAAATGAAGGGTATATGGGCACGGTGGACTATTTTCAGTTGAGATTCTCTCCAAATTTCATTGGGTGTTGTACTTTGTTATATCCAAGTAGAATTTTGTCTATCAGGTCATCGTCCGGGAAGTCTTTTCCCCAATTGGCTGCAGATGAGGATGCCAGCGGAGGGGTGGTCTTTTGAAGTAATGGTTTGTATATGTCCGATATCGTGTATGATCTTTCCAGGAGTAGCAGGTCTGTGAAACTTGGTGTGAATCGCTTATAGTCCTCTTTGCATGCAGTCTTTAAGTAGCTGGTGCATTGCCAAAAGTGAAAGGCATGTGATCGTGGGAGTGAATAGATTTCAGCAACGGTTGAGAAGGATAAAGGACGACCCGTTTTAGTGTCGCATAAAGATGCAAATTTGGTGAGTCCGTTTTCTTGCCATATCTTGAAAGGTTTATGTTCCAGGCCAGGTGGAAAGTTTGGGTTTCCTTGTATTGGCAGATGACTTGACATGAATGGGGAGAGCTTGAGGCTCTTTCTGGTTTCTCTCCAGGCGATGGCCGTATCTCTCAGTAGTAAGTTGTGTTGATACAAGGGTGGGACCGATTTCCACTTGCAGTGAAGAAGAGCTGCTAGCGAGAAGGGATGTGCCATTGCGGACTCCATGGAGTAGTTGGAATACCTTGAGGACTGTGAGACCCAGTCTAGACTAATTCTTAATAAGCATGCTAGGTTATAGGTTCTGACATTAGGGAGACTAATACCCCCTTCGCGTCTGGGAAGATATAGTTTCTTTAAAGCTATACGTGGTCTTTTGCCATGCCATATAAATTTTGAGATGGCCGCATTGATGAGTTTAACATCTTTGTGGTGAAGGAGCAAGGGAATAGTTTGTAGTGGATATAGTAGTCTGGCAAAACTGAACATTTTTACCAAGTGGCATCTTCCCAGGAGCGAGAGGGGCGAGAGGGGCAGATCCAGCCAGTTAACCATTTCCTGAGAAAGCTTAGAGATCAAAGGAGGATAATTGAGGTGGTACAGGGAGGAGGGCAGTTTGCCTATTTTGATGCCAAGATAGGTGATATGGGATCTAGCAACAGAAAAAATGGAGTGTTGGACCCAGGGAGGGTTGGATAGAGTGCCTATGGGAAGAATTTCGCTTTTGCCGTAATTTATGCGGAGGCCAGAACAGGATCTGAAATCATCAAATACCTCTTTAATAGTGGACATGTCTGAGGAGGGATTCGCTGAAAAAATAAGTACATCATCGGCAAAGAGGAATGTGCGGAGATCGTGATTTCCTATTTTTATGCCATGTAAGGGGGCTTTTTGGGTAAGATGTCTGGATAAGGGTTCTAAAGCAATGTTGAAGAGGAGGGGGGATAGGGGGCAACCTTGTCGTGTACCTTTGTGGAGGCGAAAGTCCTCTGAGAGTAGGCCCGCTGCCACCAGCTTAGCTGTAGGGGTTGTGTACATGGCGTTAATTAGATGGCAGAAGGGGCCTATAAAGCCCATCATTGTCATGGTCATGGAGAGCCAAACGAAGCTGACATTGTCAAAGGCTTTCTCCGCATCTAAAGTAATGATGGCAAAATCGCCGCCAGGATTTTGTTTGGCATGTTCCAAGGCCAACATGACCTTACGGATGTTTAGGGTGGCCGTTCTGCCTTTCACAAAACCAGATTGAGCTGGATGTACCAGAGATGGGATGATGGCAGCAAGCCTAGTGGCGACAATCTTGGATAGGATTTTGACATCCAGGTTTAAAAGGGAGATGGGCCAATAAGATCCTGGTTCCTGGGGGTCCTTGCCTTTTTTTGCGAGTAATTTAATAATGGCCTGGTTTCCGGAGGGTAGGTAGGGGCCGCCAGTCCATATGCCGTTATAGACCTTGTGAAGGGTAGGTTCTGTTATGTTTTGGAGGGTCTTGTAGAATTCACTAGTGAATCCGTCGGGGCCCGGGGCCTTAGAGGGGGTCAACTTTCGTATGGTGTTTGAGACTTCGGAAAGGGAGATGGGAGCATTAAGGATCTCAAGTTGTGAGGGAGTGACTTTAGGAATGGCTAGGTTCTCTAGGAACGAGCCGGCTGCCTGTTTGTCTATAGGGTCTGGGGCATAAAGTGCAGAGTAGTATTGAAGCATTGCTTTATTTATCGTTTGCGGTGTGGTGTTCACATTGCCTTTAGTATCTTTTAGAGATGTAATGTGAGTTGGGCGAAAGGGTCCCTTGCATAGCCTGGCTAGTAATTTGCCTGATTTATTTCTGAATTTATGGAAGGTGGCATCTGAGTGTGCTTTCTTAGTCAGTTCAAGTGTGTCTGCCCAAGTTTCAAAAGATCTCTTGGCTGCATGCCATTCATTTCTATTATCAGTGGAGTCCATGGTGTATAAGGATCTTTGCGCCCGGTGGAGCCGGGAACTAGCCAGTTTGTATTTTGATAGGGTATTCCTCTTGAAAGAGGTCGCATAGGAGATGACCCGACCTCTGAGGAACGCTTTACCGGCATCCCAGAAGAGGTTCGGGTCATCAGAGTGTGGAGCGTTGGCCATGGAATATTCTGTCCATGACCTTTCCATGAATTGCTGGAAGTCAGAGTTGTTGTAGAGGTATGAAGGAAAGCGCCAAATCCTGGGATGAGGAGGTAGGTCGAGGTTGACAAATTGGGCTGAAATTGGTGCGTGGTCAGATATGGCAATGTTGAGGATGTCTACATCAGTTAACATGGGGATTAGGTTGTCAGAGCCAAAGAAATAATCTAGTCTGGTGAATACGTTATGTGGGTTGGAGTAGAAGGTGAATTCCCTATCCGCTGGATGTTTTAAACGCCAGAGGTCCTGGAGGTGAAGGGATTCCATGGTGGATGCAAAGAGTGTGGGGGGAGACAGGGTCGAGGCCTGGTGTGGGGCGTCTAGGGGATGATCTGTCATCAGTTTGGTGTATAACGTCGTTGAAATCACCTCCTATTAAGTGGGGGAGGTGAGTGTTTTGAAGCAACCATGCTGAAAGTTCACTATAAAAGGTTGTGCCGGGGCTGTTAGGGGTGTATATGTTAGATATTACTAATTCCTTGGAACCTAGTTGGATATGAGCTGTGATAAGCCATCCATGATCATCCGAATTTACCGATAGGACCGTGCAGGGAAGGTTCTTATGGATCAGGAGAAGGACTCCAGCTTTACGGCCGCAGGCCCCAGAGCCTAGGACCGTGCCTACCCAGAGTTTTTTCTTGCAATGAAAATCAGGAGCTGGTAAATGAGTTTCCTGGAGTAGGGCGATGTCAGTGTTGAGTCGTTTTAGATGGCGGAGGATCTTCATTCTCTTATTGGGGGACCTAAGCCCTTTCACGTTCCAAGAAACTATTTTCATGTTTGGGATATTGGGAGAGGGATTTGTGAGGATGTTACAGCTAATCTACCGTGTAGGTGGAGTTTTAAGGTAAATACCAGAGGAGGAGGAAAGGTACTATACTTGTCTTGGGATACAGGTGACAGGAGGACTGTTACCACAAATTTTCCTAGGCTAAAGGGGGGATGAGAGGGGGAGGAAGAGATAAGAGGTGGAACCTGAAACAGAAGCAAAAATAACATAAACAACATAAGCAATCGCAAGAACTTCACTTCTTTCCGCATGGAGTCACTGTGTAAGTCGGATCCCAATGCACGGCTCTGACGTCAGGACAGCCGAGAGCCCGCGTTAGGAGAGGGTTTTTTATGAGGTCGGCGTGGGACGCAAAACGGAGGGGGGGGATGTTGCGGCTATACACAGTGAGGCCATGAAGGGTACACATAAAATAAAGAACACAGTTTGGAGAGCAACCAAAAGAAAGCTGTTCCTAGCTGGGCAAGGTTAACAGAGAAGACATAACTAGATGAGCAGTTATCTGTAGGGTACAGATATATATAACTGTATAGCTGTGTATAACTGCCACCTGAAAAACTAAGTGGACCCAGGGGGGAGTCCCATGTGGATCAGAGGTGAAGTGATAGGCGTGTAAACAATTGAAGAGAGACAAGCCTAACGTACTGCATTGTAAGCATCAAGGAGTTGAGAAGTAAGTGCAAGAGTCACTTCAACCATTTCAGCGCTGGGTTAGTCCGAATTGGACTGGGGCAGAAGCTCTGAATCGTTTGGGGGAGTCCTTTCGTGGGCTCCTTTGGTCTAGAGGACGGTTGAGTGGTGTGGTTTTTGATGGAGTGTGAGGGTGCGAGTCGTGCTGGGAGGCCCGCAGGAAGGCTTCCGCCTCGGAGGGGTCATGGAAAGTCAGTTGTTCGCCGGTGGATGCTTTGAGGCGGAGAACGCCTGGAAAAGCCAGAGTGAATTTGATTTGCTGTTTATAGAGTTCCGTGCAGACCTGCTGAAAAGCTTTCCTTTTTTTTGAGACCTCTATGGAGTAATCAGCAAATATAAGGACTCTTATTCCATCAATTTGAAGTGAGCGGGTTTGTCTGAACTTTTGTAGAATGAGAGCCTTGTCAGAGTAGTTGAGGTATTTGGCAATTATCGGCCGGGGATTTTTGCGGTCAGAGTTGAAAGCTCCCATGCGATGGGCCCTTTCCACTGTGCAGGGGCCCGAGAGGCCTAGGGCTTCCGGAATGCGCACAGCGCAGAATTCTGAAATGGCAGAGGTCTGCAGCGACTCCGGGATGCCTACGAATCGCCGGTTACTCCTCCTGGCCCTGTTCTCTAAATCGTCCAACTTTTGGATGATATATTGATTGGTCTTATCCTGGGCTTGCTCTGTGGCCTGTGCCTGGTATAACTCCTCTTCCACACTGGATAGGCGGTGCTCCAGCTCATTGAGTCTGGTGTGGTGTTCCCCTATCTGGGACTTGATCTGGGCCATCCCTGCATTTACTGCCTTCTCCACAGATGCTGCTATCATGGGGGACAAGAGAGCAGCCACAGCCTGTGCTATGCGTTCTGTTGTGTAGTCACAGGGTAGCTGAGAAGCTGAGGCATGTGGGGAGGTAGGAGGACTTGGGCAGCTGCTTACCTCCATCCCCGTCGGCGGTGGTGGTGGAGAAGGAGCAGTGTAGGCCGAGACCGGGGCCTCGATTTGCGGCTGGGCCGGCAGCGCCATCAGGGCCGTTTGAGTGCGAGCGCCGGATTTCTCCACAAAACGGTCCATGTAGAAGGCGGGGAGTGCCCGGAGGTGTAGGGGTGACTGTAGGGCGTCTCAGGCCGGCTTTTTAGGCAGTTTTAGTGCCGTGATGCAGGAGCCGAGGAGAGGAGCAGTCACTCCATGCGGCGCCGGAACCGGAAGTTAAGACTTGGTTTCTAATAGAAACACACAGGCCCGAGAAGAATAACTGGTACTGGCTTTCACCTCACCTGCTGCAAAGGGGAGGACATGGGCCGTAGCGCATCTCACCCTCACGTACAACATAGCCCTAGACCAGAAAGAGGGGGTGAGGCCGCTACACTACACATACATGCACATGCACACACACACACATATGAACACACTTACATACAGATAGCCTTTTAAAAAACGGCAGTGCTTTACCATACCTCTTCCTGCCGGGTACTGCACTGTAGGGGGAGACAAAGAGCACAGCAGCACACACTGTGCTTTCACTTTCGGTCAAATCAGTGTGACAAGCTCCCTGCACAGTGTCAATTACAGTTCAGCTGAGGATCGGGGGAGGTCAGTCTCAGCCGCCCTTGTCGCTCCTCCTATAGGAGGTTTACAGGGAGGTTTACAGGGGGCCCTCAAGGCCCTATACTTCTGCCACTGTTCACTTTCTCATTGCACATCCTTGCAGATAGCGTAAGACCGTAGATGCTCTTTTGAATTTTACACACGAGGTTGTCTCCTTGCTCAAACCCTGGTGGTTGCTCCATGTAGAGATTTTTCTTAATGCCATGCCTCCATATAGGAAAGCAGTTTTAACGTCTAGGTTTCACTTGCATGCCCTTTCCGGTTGCAATGCTAAGAAGTGTTTTGATGGTGGAGTGTTTTATGACGGGAGCAAATGTTTCACCGTAATCTTTCTTCGAATTCCGGGGAGTAACCCTTGGCAACTAGTCTGGCTTTGTATTTGTGGATATTCCCTTCTGCATCTAATTTTACTTTGAAAGTCCACTTACTTCCTAAAGTTTTGCGGTTAGAAGGGAGCTCTTTGATTGTCCAGGCTTCTTCTGCCTTTCTCCATTTATTGGCTTCACATTTTGGCAGTTTTTCTATGTCTTCCCAGGATGTTGGTTCAAGTATGCTGTGTGTTTTGACAGTGTATGACATCTTGCGGGGTGGTACCCCCTTTGTAGTCTGAGTGGATCTTCTGATTTCAGGCAGTTCAGCAAGATCTGTTGACTCTTGTTCTGACTCCTGCACAGGTGCGCTTTGCTCTGCCTTTTCTTCTGGTTTGCTGAGTATAGTCACTTCACAGCATTCAGGGATTGGTGTTTCTGATGATGGGCTCTCATCAAAATAAACACTATTGCTTATTGTCACTTTGTCGGTCTTTAGGTGTAGGATTCTGTAACCCTTAGTGTGCTCACTGTAGCCTACTAGCAATCCCTCTATGGCTCTGTTCTCCAGCTTGGATCACTTTTCACTTGGCATATAGGCATATGCTTTACATCCAAACACTCTGATGTGCCTTATGCTAGACTTTGATCCATGCCACATTTCGAATGGAGTACTTTTAATGGCTCTTGAGGGTAGTCTGTTCTGTAGGTAGGTTGCAGTCATAACTGCTTCTCCCTAGGACTTGTGAGGTAGGTTGGCATCCGACAACATGAATCTGGCCATTTCTATAAATAGAGTGCGATTTTTCCTTTCTGCTACACCATTTTGTTCAGGAGTGTATGGTGTGATTGTCTGGTGTACTATTCCTTGTCTCTTCAGGTATGAGACCACCTCTTTGCTTATGTATTCTCAACCATTGTCAGTGCGTATTATTCCTGGTTTCCGTTGGAATTCTTTGCTAGACATGGCAACAAACTCTTGAAGTTTCTCTGATGTTTCATTCATGTGTTTCATCAAATAAGTAGTTGTGTAAGGTGATCAGACTTTAACGGATATGTCACTGTCATTGAGGTAAGCACATACACATGTAGCGGGGTGCTATATTTAAGGGAAGTATCTGAGTGGTAATAAGGCTCAGATACACAAATTGTTAGGGTTCATGGACCATTTCTGTCCCTGGGAGAAAGTATTGATGTACAGTTCCCTGGGGCCTATAGGTGGCGCTGTTGCCATAGGCCCCGGTTGAACCACAGTACAGGGTTGTGCCTTTTCTTATCCCCTCTTGACAGCAGTGTGGCGGGGCGGGGAACCTGCTGTGCCTGTCGGGAGAGGGTATAAAAAGGGGCAGCCATCTTCCAGAGGGGTTTGGTGGTCGGTCGTTGTCGTGGTGGCTCCACGCCCAGGCACCTTAGGCCTGGGTGTGCCGCCTCCGGGTGCCCTAGGCCCGGAGGCGGCATTGCTGTTCCATCCCAGACACCTTCAGTCTGGGGTGAGGTACTAAATAGGAGGCCCGGGCCCAGCAACCTTCGGCTGGGGTCCGCTAAGGATCGAGAGCTCCCAGGGTACCGCCTTGCGAGGGGACCCGTATCTTGGATCGAGGAGGCCAGGGAGGTGACCCTTTCTGAAGACCCAGCGCAGAGTCGTGGTGACAGTGAGGGCCTCTGGTAACTCTCCGGAGGGACGTTTTTCTCCTTGACATGGGCCAAGTTCTCCAAGAAGGCAGTGCATGTTCTGTAGGTCATAGTGGCAGTGACTCTATGCACTCCAGGTCAGTGGCAGTGACCATTCTCAACAAGTCAGTGGAAGTGACTTTCATATTCACTAGGTCTGTGACAAAGATCGTACGCCAAACCTGTTCATGCATATCAGAACAGTAAGAGAACCAAGATTAAGTTTGTGCCTGGACCTCCCTCCCACCTTATCTGACCTGTGTCTCGTCTCAACCTGTCTGCTCTTAAAGGAACTATTTATTATCCATGTGAAGTAAATACAGAAGTTGGACTTTCAGTTGGTGTGGACAGTTACTTTACTGGGGAGAATTAAGGACTTGTTTCTGGCCAAGGCAGAAGCGAGATCAGCTCAGGAGGATTCTAGCACCAGCCTCAGGCAGGCCCGAGAAAACTAACACCGCTCAACCTCCCCATCCAGGAGGGTACGGGCTTATAGTGCGGTGTGCCTCAGTCTTTCCTGCGGAGGAGCCAAATTAAGAAAAGCAGGTAAAGCCTGGGGTGGGTGTGCTATACACAGTTTATCATAAAAATATGAATTTATTACAAAAAGCATAAAATATTTTTCACATTGAATATCAGGCCATATAGAACATTGGCCACAATTGATACTCAATCCATAAAAACATGAAAGATGCTTGTGCATGTAGTAAGCCGACGCGTTTCACAGAATCAAAGACTGCTTCTTCTGGGCAGCTCTACATACATCAAGTTACAAAATATTGATTACTTGCAAACCACAGCATCACAGGGAAAGGACGGACCAAAATCCGGTGATGATCAATGGTGTCAGAGTCATTGATCAGGTCTGGTGGGCATCGGATCACATCCAAGGCCGTGCGGTCATCAACCAATGATTATCCAAATAGGGCAAAAGTGACCCACCTAATAGTGCATAGATCCAGGGTGCAGATACCCCCCCAACACAAGGGAAAATCCTGGATAGCATGCCTCTCGAACGCCATGATATGCGTCCCACGCTACACCATTTTGCTCAGAAGTGTATGGTGTGGTTGTCTATTGTACTATTCCTTGTCTGGTCAGGTACGAGGCCACATCTTTGCTTATGTATTCTCCCCCATTGTTGGTGCGTATTATTGCTGGTTTCCGTTGGCATTCGTTGCTAGACATGGCAATGAACTCTTGAAGTGTCTCTGATGTTTCATTCTTGTGTTTCATCAGATAAGTAGTTGTGTTCCTGGAACAAGCATCAATGAAAGTCAGTAGATATCTGTTCCCACCTAATGTGGGCGTTTTCATTGGACCGCATACATCACTGTGTATGAGCTGCAGGGGGTGGGTAGTTTTTCTTTAAAATGCCTGTGAAAGGGGAGCACGTGTGGCTTTTGCTTCAATACAGCACTTGCATTTCATGAGCACTTTGCAAAGGCGCTATTGTCAAATCTTCTGATAAGCCTCTCGTTATATTAGCCTGTATGGCTTCTGGACTTCTGTGCCCCAGCCGCATGTACCTTAAGTGAATACATTTGCTGTGTGTGTCATCACCCTGGAACTTAACTGTGAGACCGTTGTTTGCAAAACTTTTCACTGATAGAAGGCTGCCTTCTAGTTCTGGAACATACAGCACTTTCTTTACAAGGTTTGCCTCCTTGTGGTGTAATGCAGTTCAGGAAGCCCTGGCGTTTACCTTCTGAAGTGATGCTTTTCCCGTTTGCTAGGATAACTTTGTCTTTTGCACTGTAATCACTGTTTGTGAAGAAAGTCTCATCGTTAGTCATGTGGTTTGTCGCTCCTGGAGTCTATGCACCAGCCGTGTGGCTTGCCGCTCTGTGTCACTTTAAAGGTGCCACTTCATGAAGTGTCTTCAGTTTCCTTTGTGATTGCTTTGACTCTTTATTTTGTGAATAGCTTTAGCTTTTGCTGCTCGGATTTCCAGATAGAACAGTCCTTTTTTATGTGACCGGTCCTTTTACAGCAAAAACAGGCTCTGCTTTCTTTGTTGTGCTTTGTGCCTTTGTACATCTTAAGAGTTTTGTCATCATGGTGCATATTTTCTTTCCTTCTGTCATATTCATTGATTAATTAGCATTTGACATATTCCAGTGTTAGCTCCTGCTCGGGTCTGGTTTCTAAAGCGTTAATAAGAGCAGTATATGTCTCTGGAAGACTTCTTCTAGTCTCATCTAGAGATGAGTTAAATGTTCGAGTCGAACGTAAGTTTGAACGTAAGTTTGACTCGAACATCGGGTGTTTGACCGTTCAGCAGTTTGCCGAACAGCGAAATATTATGGGGCTTTCTCGGCAAATTTGAGTGCCGCGGAACGCCTCAAAATGGCGTGGGCGTCCCCCCAAAATCCATTCCAGACCCTTATGCGAGTAGGCAAAGCAGCCATGGCAGGCCAGGAAAGGGGGAGGATGAGCAATCGCCCCCCCCCTCCTGAACCATACCAGGCCGCTTGCCCTCAACATGGGGTCCCCCCAAAAGCACCTTGTCCCCATGTTGATGTGGACAAGGGCCTCATTCCCCAACCCTTGCCCGGTGGTTGGGGGGGCCCCCAGATCCCGGACCCCCCCCATGTGAATTGTCAGGGGTACATTGTACCCCTACCTATTCACTCAAAAAAGTGACAAAAATTTAAAAAGTGTCCCACGATCTCCATGCATCTTCAATCATGGCGCTCAGACCCGAAACCCTCCCCCCCAAAAAAAAACTCCAAAACCTCTTGGCTGTGACAGCTGTTATATAGGCAAGGGCAGGGCCACCCAGTGATGTAACTGGGTGACCCCGCCCCCTTCTGATGCCACGTGATGTTATATTAAAAAAGGTTATTCCCGTGAATATTTAGAACTTTAGAATGTCTGAATTGGATCAATGCACTCTCTTGTCCTCTCAGGCTAAACCTGACAGAATTAATAACAATTTTGAATGGGCTTGTTTGACTACATTCTCCACCCAATATCATTCTATAAATAGGCTTTTAAAAAAGCATTGGAAAGTGTTGAAGGAAGATAAAATATTGGATCCAGTCCTTCCAGATCAACCCAAAGTAATGTTTTGCAGATCTCAGATCCTCAGATCCTCAGAAATGTTTTGGCCTCTAATATTGTTGATTTGCCTCCTGAGGCTGGGTTCACACTGGTACGACACGACAGTCATACAACTTTCATCCTACTTTGCTCTGCGACATCAGTCCTACATTGATCCTACATTGGTCCGACATCCATCCGACATTCATGAACAGGATACTACTTTGATCCGACATTGTGATAGTCTGACTTGTCCTTTGACCAATCAAAACAATCCCAGAGTGAGATAAATTCCTTTTACTGTTTGCTGTAATCACCATGTCGGATGTCAAATGTCGGATGGTTAGGACAAGGATCCTACTTTGATCCGACTTCAATGATATTCAATGGGCTGAAGTCGGATCAAAGTCGGACCAAAGTAGTACAGGGAGCATTTTCAAAGTCGGACCGACTTGTGTCGGACCAGTTAAGACGGCTCCCATAGGGAAAAATTGATTTTCACACGTCATGCGACATGAGCTCCCAATGTCGGAGCGTTTGTCGGACCAGTGTGAACCCAGCCTCAATCTAAAATGTTTGGGAATTTAACAGTTTTTTTCCCTGTAGAAGGTGCAAGGCATGCAGAAATTCCAAAACTTCCTTTAGTTCCACTCACACAAATAAAGAGTATAAGATAAAAGACTTTATCACATGTAGCACTTACAGCCCTTTCACACTGCCAGCGCCTGAAAAACGCTGTTAAAGCGCTGCTTAAACTAGTGGCGCTTTACCAGCGTTTTTCAGGTGCTAGCGGGGCGCTTTTAACCCCCGCTAGCGGCCGAATAAAGGGTTAAAAGCGCCCACATAGCACCGCTGCCAAGGCGCTTTGCAGGCGCTTTGCAGGCGCTTTGGCGGCGCTGCCCATTGATTTCAATGGGAAGGGGCGCTTTAGAAGCAGTGTATACTCCGCTCCTAAAGCGCCTCAAAGAAGCTGTTTGCAGGACTTTTTTGGACACCCTGCCAGTGCAGCGCCCCAGTGTGAAAGCACTCAGGCTTTCACACTGGGATTGCAGATGAGGCTTTTTTCAGGCGCTTTACAGGCGCTATTTTTAGCGCTAAAGTGCCTGAAAAATGCCTCCAGTTTGAAAGGGGTCTTAAGGAGTTATCTATCTCCTAAGGTGTACCTGTGTATACCAATATGTCGGCAGGACCACCATGACATTGAATGTGTGTATTGGTGAACACCTGGCCAACATACATAAAGGATTTGATAAACACAGTCTTTCCAAACATTTTGCTTATTGTCATAGGAAGAATCCCTCATCCTTGGAGGTAATTGGAATAGAGAGATTGGTGTGGAAGTAATCTCAAAGGGGAGATATCCAGACGTGAAACTTGCTGGATTTTTGACCTTTGTACTTTCTGACCGTATGGTCTCAATGTGGAGTGGCATATCAATTCCTTTTTGAATAATAGTTAAACTTCCTATTTCGATTAGTTTTCTGGTATTTTTTAGCTCTCACATTCATATGTTTGATTTGGAATCAGATATATGTATATGGATTGTTAATTTTTTTTATTTTTAATACATATTTTGATGTGTTATTGTAATATTTAGTGGGGTACCACAATATTGAGTGTTCCTTGAAGGAAGCACTAATCATATGACCATTTTTATAGTTATTTTTAAATTGGTAATAATTTTTAATTCATGTATTTTTTATATTGTTTAGTTATCCTAATCAGTTCTCATTACCATCCATATGAATAACCATTTTCAGCAGTGAGTAACTTATTACTTGAAATCATATGTTGCTGTGACCCCGGTCAATTGACTTCCAGTGTCTCAGCTGCTTTTATAGATTAGTGCTAGATGCCCCAACTCCATCCTCCATTCCCAGTCGTAGCCTGTTACGGGGAAACACGTTGGAAGGAGACGGGAGTTGTAATGCGATGATGATCTAGACCTGTTGGTAATCCCTGGTAGGGATGAGCCAAACACCCCCCAGTTCGGTTCGCACCAGAACCTGCGAACGGACCGAAAGTTCACGCGAACTTTAGAACCCTATTAAATACAATGGACTCCAACGTTCAAAATCAAAAGTGCTAATTATCAAGGCTAATATGCAAGTTATTGTCCTAAAAAGGGTTTGGGGACCCGGGTCCTGCCCCAGGGGACATGTATCTGTAGCGGCCTCACCCCTCTCACCCCTTCTTCTTCTCGGCTTGTTGTCTTGTCTAGGGGGATCAGGGAGGAGGGATGTGGTACACTACGGCCTATGTCCTCTAATGTGTAGAGGTGAAAGCCAACACCTGTTTACCTTCGGGCTGTGTGCATAACCCAGAGCCAAGTCCGTTCTACAGATGACCCCCCTTTGCTCCCAGTAACTGAAGTTCCACACCACTGAAAAGGTCCAACTCTTATTTATTCTCTGACAGCAATAAATCGTCCTTTAACAGCAGACAGGTTGCAACCCAAAGAACAGTTCAGTACAAGTGGGGAGTAGGTCAAGGCACAATCCTCAAATAGAACTAACCATTGTAGTGTCACCAATGGTTATTACGCACAGCCGCTGCCACCGACCGTGTAGAACAGGAACAGAATTACCTTCCCTAAGTGCAGCCCCTGTCGGAGGGAAGATATCCTTCCAAGAGAGTTACCAGAGGCCCCGCCGTCACCAGCAATGCTGCACCGTACTGATCGGAGGGGTTACGCTCCCTGGCCTCCTCGTCTCAGATTCGGGCGCCCAACACCTTAGGGCCCCTCGGACTCTTCCACCCCTGCGGAACCCAGTCGAAGGTACTGGGCCCGGGTCTCCTCAGTAGTACCTCACCCCAGGCTGAAGGAGCCTGGAATGGACTCCATCTCCCACTCCGGCCATGTCAAGGGCACCTGGGCCCGGAACTCCGGAACACCGGCACCCAGGCTAAAGGTGCCTGGGCACGGCTGTGACCTCCAACGACTGAACCTCGTGTTCAGGGCTAGGGATGAGCTTCGAGTTCGACTCAAACTCATGTTCGACTCGAACATTGCCGGTTTCGCCCGTTCGCCGAACAACGAACAATTTGGGGTGTTCGCGGCAAATTCGAAAAGTCTATGGGAGAAATCTAAAGTGCTAATTATAAAGGCTTATATGCAAGTTATTGTCCTAAAAAGTGTTTGGGGACCCGGGTCCTGCCCCAGGGGACATGTATCAATGCAAAAAAAAGTTTTAAAAACTGCCGTTTTTTTAGGAGCAGTGATTTTAATAATGCTTAAAGTGAAACAATAAAAGTGAAATATTCCTTTAAATTTCGTACCTAGGGGGTGTGTATGATATGCATGTAAAGTGGCGCATGTTTCCCGTGCTTAGAACTGTCCCTGCACAAAGTGTAATTTTTGAAGGAAAAAAAGTCATTTAAAACTCACTCGCGGCTATTAATGAATTGTCGGCTCCCGGCAATACATAGAAAAGTCATTGATAAAAAAAAAAAAAGCGTGGCGGTCCCCCAGAATTCAATTACCAGGCCCTTCAGGTCGCGGGTCATGTTGATGGGGACAAGGGCCTCATCCCCACAACCCTTGCCCGGTGGTTGTGGGGGTCTGCGGGCAGGGGGCTTATCGGAATCTGGAAGACCCCTTTAACAAAGGGGACCCCCAGATCCCGGCCCCCCTCTATGTGAATTGGTAAGGGGTACATTGTACCCCTACCATTTCACGAAGAAAGTGTCAAAAAATGTAAATAAAAACACACCAACACCTTGGAAAAGTCCTTTATTAAAAAAAAAAAACATTCCAGCCATGAAATCCAGTGTCCCGCAGCGATCCCGATGTCCAGCGCTGTCCGTCATTGGTTGTGCCTGAGCGGACCTGATGGGGAACTTCCTCCGCCGTGTTTTAAATGTATAGACCCGCCCCTTCTAAAGTTCCCCATCAGGTCCGCTCAGCGGACCAGATGCGGAACGCGAGAAGGGGCGGGTCTATTCATGTATTACACAGTGAAGGAAGTTCCCCATCAGGTCCGCTCTACGAGGGGGCGGACCTGATGGGAACTTCCTTCACTGTGTAATACGTGAATAGACCTGCCCCTTCTCATGTTCTGCATCTGGTCTGCTGAGCGTACCTGATGGGGAACTTTAGAAGGGGCGGGTCTATTCACGTATTACACAGTGAAGGAAGTTCCCATCAGGTCCGCCCTCTCGGTATGTCAGACGCGGGGTCATTGGCCTGAGTGGGGAACTTCCTTCAATGTGTAATTTAAATTTACACAGTGAAGGAAGTTCCCCATCAGGTCCGCTCAGGCCAATGACGTAGGCACGGTCTGACATACCGAGGGGGTGGACCTGATGGGGAGTGAAGGAAGTTCCCATCAGGTCCGCCCTCTCGGTATGTCAGACGCGGGGTCATTGGCCTGAGCGGGGAACTTCCTTCAATGTGTCATTTAAATTTACACAGTGAAGGAAGTTCCCCATCAGGTCCGCTCAGGCCAATGACGTAGGCACGGTCTGACATACCGAGGGGGCGGACCTGATGGGGAACTTCCTTCACTGTGTTATTCATGTATAGACCCGCCCCTTCTCGCGTTCCGCATCTGGTCCGCTGAGCGGACCTGATGGGGAACTTTAGAAGGGGCGGGTCTATACATTTAAAACACGGCGGAGGAAGTTCCCCATCAGGTCCGCTCAGGCACAACCAATGACCGACAGCGCTGGACATCGGGATCGCCGCGGGACACTGGATTTCATCGCTGGAATGTTTTTTTTTTTTTTTTTAATAAAGGACTTTTCCAAGGTGTTGGTGTGTTTTTATTTACATTTTTTTACACTTTCTTCGTGAAATGGTAGGGGTACAATGTACCCCTTACCAATTCACATAGGGGGGGGCCGGGATCTGGGGGTCCCCTTTGTTAAAGGGGTCTTCCAGGTTCCGATAAGCCCCCTGCCCGCAGACCCCCACAACCACCGGGAAAGGGTTGTGGGGATGAGACCCTTGTCCCCATCAACATGGGGACATCCTCCCCATGTTGAGGGCATGTGGCCTGGTACGGTTCAGGAGGGAGGGGGGGCGCTCTCTCGTCCCCCCTCTTACCCTGCGGCCGGCCAGGTTGCGTGCTCGGAAAAGGGTCTGGTATGGATTTTTGGGGGGACTCCACGCCATTTTTTTTTTAATTTGGGGTGGAGTTCCCCTTAATATCCATGCCAGATCTGAAGGGCCTGGTAATTGAATTTGGGGGAACCTCCACGCTTATTTTTTTTTTTTTATCAATCACTTTTCTATGTATTGCCGGGAGCCGACAATTCATTAATAGCCGCGAGTGAGTTTTAAATGACTTTTTTTCCTTCAAAAATTACATTTTGTGGAGAGACAGTTCTAAACACGGGAAACATGCGCCACTTTACATGCATATCATACACACCCCCCAGGTACGAAATTTAAAGGAAAATTTCACTTTTATTTTTTCATTTTAAGCATTATTAAAATCACCGCTCCCGTAAAAACGTCTATTTTTTAAACTTTTTTTTGCATTGATACATGTCCCCTGGGGCAGGACCCGGGTCCCCAAACACTTTTTAGGACAATAAATTGCATATTAGCCTTTATAATTAGCACTTTAGATTTTGAACGTTCGAGTCCATTGTATTTAATAGGGTTCTAAAGTTCACACGAACATTCTGTCTGTTAGCAGGTTCTGGTGCGAACCGAACAGGGGGGTGTTCGGCTCATCCCTGTTCAGGGCGTCTCTCCCCTTTATCCCCTCCCCCGACAGGCACAGCAGGTGCCCCGCCCCGCTGTACGGCTGCCGAAACAGGACAAAAAGGGAACAGCACTGCAGTGATGGTTCAACCCCGGCCCAGGGCGACAGTGCCACCCAGGGGCCGCAGGGAACTGAACACCACTGGAGTCCTCCACGAATAAAAAGGGTCCCAAATTCCTTAACAATCAGTGCATCTGGGTCATACTACCACCCAGATGCTTCCCCTAAATTTAAATACCCGCTACATATCAATGCAAAAAAAAGTTTTAAAAACTGCCAATTTTTCGGGAGCAGTGATTTTAATGATGCTTAAAGTGAAAAAAAAGTGAAATATTCCTTTTAATATTGTACCTGGGGGGTGTCTAAAGTATGCCTGTGAAGTGGCACGTGTTTCCCGTGTTTAGAACTGTCCCCGCACAAAATGACATTTCTAAAGGACAAAAAGTCATTTAAAACTGCTTGCGGCTTTAATGTAATGCTTGGTCCCGGCAATGTGGATAAAAATCATTGAGAAAAATGGCATGGGTACCCCCCACCCCCCAGACCACTACCAGCCCCTTTGGGTCTTGTATGGATATTAAGGGGAACCCCGCGCCCAAATTAAAAAAAGGCCCTGTATACTCTGAACAGCAGTATACAGGTGGTGCAAACAAGACGGGGACTGTAGGTTTGTTCTTAAGTAGAATCTGTTTGTAATTTGGAACAGGTAAATTTTTTAAGGGTAGCTCCAGCCCAAAAATCTATTTTTAAGCTTTTTGGAAAACATAGGGAAGGGTTATCACCCCTGTAACATTTGTTTTGCTGTCTGTGCACCTGTTCAGAACATTTCACCTCACTTTCCATCCCAATGACAAATGTGAATTGGTGATAAAGCATCAGTGGAGAGGAGACACTTTTTTTCCAATATTAACTCTTACAGGAGAGAATTTGCCTTCCTAGGGGTAGATTTCCTCTAATTTCCTGTTGTCTCCTTCCGTTTGCAAGTAGGAGTCGTTTGTAAGTTGGATGTTTGAAAGTAGGGGCCTGCCGTATATACTCTGCAGAAATTTGGCCCTTAGGCGTTGGTGTTGCCACAACACTGTAAGCCCTCACAGTTACTCTTGGTGGGCGCTGGAACGCCCTGCTGTGAACTATTATATCAAGAATTGTAATTACATGCCATCGTTGAACAGTGGTAGGAAAAATTGGGCCTTTGGTGGTGGTGCTGGTGCCACAACACTGTAAGTCCTCACAGTTACTCTTGGTGGGTGCAGGAATGGGCCCAGCTGTGAAATTTTAGATCAAGAATTGTAATTGCATGCCCCTGTTGAACAAGGAAAAGAAAAATTGAGCCTTAGGCACTGGTGCCACAACACTGCAACCCCTCAAAATACTGTACTTGGAGCGCAGCAATGAGCCCTGCTGCAAAGTATTGCATCAAAAATCGTAATTACACACCCCTGTTAAACAGGGGCAGAACAATTGGGCCTTAGGCACTGGTTCTGGTGCCACAACACTGCAACCCCTCACAGATACTCTATTAGGAGCGCAGGAATGAGCCCTGCTGCAAAGTATTGCATCAAAAATTGTATTTACACGCCCCTGTTAAACAGGGGCTGAAAGATTGGGCCGTAGCCACTGGTGGCGGTGCCCAGAACCAAAAATGTTCTTACAAGCTATCAGCATGATCATTGAGGAGGAAGAGGATAGTCACTCAGCATAACAGGATAGTCACTCAGCATCAGCATAGGCCAGGGATATGCAATTAGCGGACCTCCAGCTGTTGCAAAACTACAAGTCCCATCACACCTCTGCCTCTGGGTGTCTTGCTTGTAGATGTCAGAGTCTCGCTATGCCTCATGGGACTTGTAGTTCTGTAACAGCTTGAGGTCCGCTAATTGCATATCCCTGGCATAGGCAGTCTTGAAGGGATCTGACATTTAAAAAAAAAAATATTTGGTTACATAAGCATCAGGTGCTTGGTAGCTGGTGGTGATCCAAGACTGATTCATTTTTATGAAGGTCAGGCGATCGACCGAGTCGGTGGACAGGCGCACCCTGTGATCAGCTACAAAGCCTCCAGCAGCACTGAATGTGCGTTCCGAAAGAACGCTGGATGCAGGACAGGCCAGTAGCTCAATTGCATACTGTGCAAGCTCTGGCCAGTGATCCATCCTCAAGACCCAGTAACCCAGAGGATTTTCGGTGGGAAAAGTGTCCAAGTCTGATCTTGCCCCTAGGTATTCCTGACCCATGTAAACCAGATGCTGCAGATGGTTGCTGGAACCGATCATACCTTGGGGCTGCGTACTAAAAAATTGTCTGAACGCATCGGTCAGACGGCCACCTTCTCCACCGCTCCTTTTTTGACTGATTGAACCCTCAGCAACATGTTGTCCAGGACCAGGAATTTGTAACCTCCCAGTCTCTGGGAACGCGTTGCACAGACCTTTCTGCAAGGCCTCCTGAATATGCTTCATCCTCTGCTCCCTCTGCGACGGCAAGATAAGGTCCGCAACCTTACCCTTGTAACGTGGATCAAGGAGGGTTGCCAGCCAGTAATGATCCCTCTCCTTGATCGCACAAATACGAGGATCCTTCCTCAGGCTTTGAAGGATCAGGGAGGCCATGCAGCGTAGGTTTGCTGAGGCATTCGGTGCGGAGTCCTCTGGGTCACTGAGGAAGACAAGATCCGCAGCCACCTCCTCCCAGTCACGTACAAGTCCACGCGTGTCTTGGGACTGTAATTGATCCCTTGAAGACTGCTGCTGATGCTGAGTGCTAGTCTCCACCTCCATGCTGACACAATCCTCCTCCTCCTCTTCCTGTGTGATAGCCAGGCCAGCAGGAACACTGTCTGGATAAAGGGGGCCTTGAGAGGTAAGGAAGTCCTCCTCTTCCTGCCTCTGTTCTGCCTCAAGTGCCCTGTCCATTATTCCACGCAGCATTTGCTCCAACAGGTGGACAAGAGGGACAGTGTCACTGATGCATGCATCAAGAACACTCTCCAGGAGGTAAACGTATGAGTGTCAAAGTCAACAATCAAGAGAAGCCTTCACCAGAGTGAATACAGAGGGTTCTCCACAAGATGTAAACCATTGGTGAGCCTCAAAAACAGGAAGACCAGATTAGAGTTTGCCAAACAACATCTAAAAAAGCCTTTACAGTTCTGGAACAACATCCTATGGACAGATGAGACCAAGATCAACTTGTACCAGAGTGATGGGAAAAGAAGTGTATGGAGAAGGAAAGGAACTGCTCATGATCCAAAGCATACCACCTCATCAGTGAAGCATGGTGGTGGTAGTGTCATGGCGTGGGCATGTATGGCTGCCAATGGAACTGGTTCTCTTGTATTTATTGATGATGTAACTGCTGACAAAAGCAGCAGGATGAATTCTGAAGTGTTTCTGGCAATATTATCTGCTCATATTCAGCCAAATGCTTTAGAATTCATTGGACGGCGCTTCACAGTGCAGATGGACAATGACCCGAAGCATACTGCGAAAGCATCCAAAGAGTTTAAGGGAAAGAAGTGGAATGTTATGCAATGGCCAAGTCAATCACCTGACCTGAATCCGATTGAGCATGCATTTCACTTGCTGAAGACAAAACTGAAGGGAAAATGCCCCAAGAACAAGCAGGAACTGAAGACAGTTGCAGTAGAGGCCTGGCAGAGCATCACCAGGGATGAAACTCAGCATCTGGTGATGTCTATGCGTTCCAGACTTCAGGCTGTAATTGACTGCAAAGGATTTGCAACCAAGTATTAAAAAGTGAAAATTTGATTTATGATTGTTAATCTGTCCCATTACTTTTGGTCCCTTAAAAAATGTGAGCCACATATACAAACTGTTGTAATTCCTACATCGTTCACCTGATTTGGATGTAAATACCCTCAAATTAAAGCTGAAAGTTAATGCACATCTTGTTTGTTTCATTTCAAATCCATTGTGGTGTTGTATAGAGCCAAAAAGATTAGAATTGTGTCGATGTCCCAATATTTACAGACCTGACTGTATATGACCGGCGGAAATGCCCACAGAGTTTCCTGGCCTGCTTCAGGACCTCCTGTAAGTCCAGGTACCTGCCCAAGAACTGCTGCACCACCAAGTTAAGGACGTGAGCCAAACAGGGCACATGGGTCAGTTGTCCCTGTCGGAGGGCGGAGAGGAGGTTGGTGCGATTGTCGCAAACCACCTTTCCTGGCTTAAGCTGGCATGGCATCAACCACCTCTGAGCCTGCCCCTGCATAGCTGACAGAATCTCTGCCCCAGTGTGGCTCCTGTCCCCCAAGCACACCAGCTCAAGCACCGCATGGCATCTTTTTGCCTGCGTACTTGCGTAGCCCCTTGAACGCCTACGGAGCACCGCTGGTTCCAAGGACAAAGCACAGGTAGTGGCCATGAAGGAAGAAGAAGAGGAGGGGGTGGGGGAGAGAGGTGTGTCAGAATCACCAGTAGTAACATTTTGGAGGTGTGGTGGCGGAACAACCTCCAACACTACTGCACCTTGTCCTGCATCCTTCCCAGCTGCCGGCAGAGTCACCCAATGCGCCGTGAAAGATAGGTAACGTCCCTGTCCATGCCTGCTGGACCATGAGTCAGCGGTAATATACACCTTACCGCTGACCGCCCTTTCCAGCGAGGCCAAGACATTGCCTTCCACATGCCAGTAGAGAGCCGGAATCGCCTTCCGTGAGAAAAAGTGGCATTTGGGAACCTGCCACTGAGGAATCGCACATTCCACAAACTCTAATGACACTGTCTCTCTCTCTCTCTCTGTCTCTTTACTTTAACCAACGCCAAGACACTACACAAGGCCGCCAAGCCGGCGGCCTTATAAAGTGTGGGGCGTGTACCTACTCCTCTGAGCCATAATTGGCCAAAGCCACCCTGGCTTTGGCCAATTACAGCTCTCCGTTCTTACTGCGCTGTGATTGGCCAAAGCATGCGGGTCATAGTGCATGCTTGGCCAATCATCAGCCAGAAATGCACTGTGATGCCGCAGTGAATTATGGGCCGTGACGCGCCACTCGAATTTGGCGCGAATGGCCCATAATGTTCGCAATTCGACGAACAGCCGAACAGCCAATGTTCGAGACGAACGTGGGTTCGACTCGAACACGAAGCTCATCCCTTATCCCTGGGTTGGATTAACCTCTCTCCACTGCTTGTTTTATTTACGATGCTGTAAGTGCATATTTTTAGCCCAATAAATCTCTTATGTTTATATAATATGCAATGAGCCTTCCCTCTGTTTTTAACCCTACAGATATATCGAGTGGAGAGTGCAGAGTAAGTCCAGATCGAAGTGTGCTAGGCTTGGAAGCTGATCAGCAGGCTGTTTGATCCATCCATAATGGAGGTCAGAATATACACTGGTTGAGTCCATGCAACTGTTCACCTCATGCGTATCATGATCTCCTATAGTTTAGAGATCAGATGGGTTTACTTCCTCTTTGTTTCCCTGCAAAGGTAAAGCATAATGGGCTACTATGCATCGCATAGTAGCCCATTATGTGACACTTACCTTCAGTAGAAGCCTGCGATGTCGCCGTCTTCCTCCATGGCAGCGAGCATCCATCTTCACCCCTCTTCTTGCGGGGGCTGCAAACTCTGGCTCTGTGACTGGCTGGAGTCGCGTGACGTCACTCCCGTGCATTTACGGCTTTCTGACAGACGGTCAGTGCGCCTACGCGCTGTTGTCTACGGTGCATGCGCTGTAGAAAGTGGTGCCTTTCTTTTGCAAATATCTCCTAAACCGTGTAGGTTTAGGAGATATTTGTTGCATCTACAGGTAAACCTTAATCTAGGCTTACCTGTAGGTTAAAGTGGTATGTAAGGGTTTACAACCGCTTTAATGCTTTACATTTGGAACATGGATTGATCGTTACTTTGTCACTAGGAGTGATGCACAGTATAATTATTTTTGAAACAAGTTTTTGAACACTTATTTGAATGAACACACATGGACACTTGATTTGTAGAACTTGTTTTATTTGCTTTTTATTATTATGATGATATAATCCCATGTTGAATTATTCAGTGTTGGGTCACAGTATATTTTGTTGATTTTTTTCACCCACAAGACAGCGCATATCTTTTATATTTTGAGCATAGGAATATAAGAGAACACACACACTGAGAAAGATAACACTTCCTCTGATTACACTACCATAGATACACCCTACAGTGCCACCTGCTGGATAGATAGGTATAATGCATACAATATATAGTTCACAGTACTTTACATTACATACTGTTGTCCTTCCAACAAAGCCTAGGCATTTTGTCACATGATCTCTGCTGAAAGGAAGGATCAGAGTTTTTCATGACTGATCCTCTTCTGCAGAGATTAATGCTAAGACTTAAGGTCACATGGACATAATGGGAGGAATAATAAAGAATATTTTTTTAAGACAGTTAAAGTATAACTAAAGGCAATATTTTTTTCTTCGTTTTGGATAGAGAGAAGAGGGATTAGAAGGATTGTCAGTTTTGATTGCTGTCTGTGCTCCCGTTAAGGAGATTTACCCTCTCTATTTGTCCTGTTTACCATTATCATTGAAAGTGAAAGTAAAAGAAAATCACAAATTTTGGATTGTCCCCAGAAAAGTAATTGAGGCAAAATCTTCCAATGGGGACACTAGTTCTGGTTACTTGGAGGTCCCCAAGGGATTCCCTTAATTTGCAGAGATTTCCTCTCACCTCCTGTTTGGCTAAGTTACAGGAAGTAAAGGGAAATCTCGGCAATGAGACACAGAAGGCGGAAAAAAATCTGACAGGGGTTATAATCCTCCCTTGCTCTATCCAAAATGAAAAAAAAAAGTTTTATCTATAGTTCTAATTTCTTTCAACCTATTTTTCACTCTCTATTTATCACCCTAAATGGGGTTTTTCTCTTTCAAGAAGAAAGTGGCAAACTAATTTGAGGGAAGCCTTTTTCTTCAAGGAAAGTTTGTTTAATTTGGTTCGGGTAGCTCCGAGTGGGAGTGAGGGCTGACGTCGTTAAACATTGAGGGTGCAAACAAAAAGATCCACATTTCACCTGGCATGCACATTCATTTTATTGGGTATCAAGGTGGAAAAGGCAGAATGCTCTGCATTCAAGCTTATTGGGCTTTTAAAGATACCCTATCAAGGAATTTAATCCAGCAGGTCCATGCAATGGAAGACCATGTATACTCACCCCTCTGGTGACCCATTCTCCTACATCTTCTCTGTTTTCAGCTCTGCAGCCTCCATTAGACAATTTAGCATTTGATACTTCTGGGAATGTCAGATGCTTAGCTCCTCTTTCTTCTGTCTCTTATGTCACTGTGAGGTCCAGTTAAAGCAGTGGTTCTCAACTCCAGTCCTCAGGGCCCACCAACAGGCCAGGTTTGCAAGATAACTGAAATGCATCACAGGTGATATAATTTGCTGCTCAGGGATTGCAGTATTCTAGTCTGTATCTCACCAAGGTAATACTTAAAATCTGGCCTGTTAGTGGGTCCTGAGGACAGGAGTTGAGAACCACTGAGTTAAAGGAAGGAACCACAGAAGGGGACCTTTCTGGAAGTGTTGAATACTGAAGAGGCTTTAAGAAGGCTACAGATAAAATGGAGGAAAATAGAAATGGGCTGTTGGAGAGGAGAGCATATACTTTGTTCTATAACAGGAACCTGCTGGACTAAAACATTTAGAGACCTGACAATGTCTCATATAGCATAACTGTGCTCACCTCACCTGCCTGTTTGCTCCTTCAGAGCTTACAGATGACAGATCAAAGCTGTCTCTTACCACTCTGTCTGCTGGTGCCACCATCTTCACCACGTCTTCCGAGTCTTATGTAGCTCATTTCCACCCACCAAACAGCCACAGGCATCCTCCCTGGCATCCATGTGTGCTACAGGCAGTGTACACAAAAACTGGAAGAAGAGGGGAAAGGTTTTTTTTTTTTTTTAGAATAGGAGACAGGAGTCTCTAGGCAATTTGAAAAAAAAGTTCCTAAAAAAACTCCATCTTAAGGCAGGGGAGAATGCTTCCCACTGCTTGGACCATGCAAATTCCATTTTACATCATAGAAATTTAGTTGATCCATTAATATTAATGTCATTAATGACATCATGCTACATGTAGAATTACTTCATGCTACGCCTAAGCCTAGCAGCACAAAGCCTCAAATAGGAATAATACACTTTTCATTGACAATATGTAAGCACATACCAAAAAATATGATGAAATCCCCGCACTCAAAACTTTAATTTTCATCTTTGAGAAAGTTTTGTTTATACAGTTGGGGTGTAGTATATGGTAACATATTAATCAGTGTAGCATTGTTCTCTAAACACACATATCTACTTTCTGAAAAGAAAGTAGATATGTGTGTCTACTTTCTGAAAAGAAGCTTCATTCCAGTTACATGTCATTTCCTCCTAATCTGTAAAGTGAGGAATTTGTGAAGACAAGTCTGGAAGCTGCAAGCTGACATTGATTGAGTAGAACCACAATGGTGGATAACTCATGACCGCTTCTCACATTAGCTTATTATAAGAATGGCAGAAGTGTCATTTTGGGAAGGCAGGCATACTCCTTGTATGCTGCTGCCTTGATGTAAGCATCGATGTTCATTAAAGTCTTAGCAGATGACAGCTTGTTGTACATGTCATGTACTAATGCCTTATCTGACTTGCTGCTACAAAAAGACACCGCTGGATGACACTCACTTCCAAGAGGTCTTCATTTTGGAAGATTTTTTAGAACACACAACTTTAAACATAAAAATGACATTAGGTGAAAGAGCTACTATTAAACATTCAGTTTAATGTATATCAAACCTTAACTTTTACAGGAAACGTTGAATATTCATATACATTCAGTGTACTTAGAAATAAACTGTTGCTTTGCTCAGGCAGTTACATTTAATGCAGACGTTCACATATACATATTCATAGACTTACCTTACTTGAATGCCCCCAATGTTTCATTCAGCACAAGGAAGACGGGTTCTGCACTCCTTGTGTGACAGCACTATAAAACTGAAATAGCAAAGTATTCTCTGCACTAAAGCACCCTTAAGAATTAAAGTAGACCGTCCAAATTTTCGCAGATCTCTCCCCTTCTACTATACAACGGAGGAGGTCTCTGAAACCATTACTCCTTGCCCTAACTCAAAAGGACATAAAATATAAATGGGCATTCCCATTCGCAGTGAAATTCATGAATAAAGGGAAGAATTACTCCTTTTCCACTTTCCAGGACGGTGAAAAACTGTTATTGAACCTCAAATTCATCTCTCAAGAAGCTGATATGGACACTTCCCGTTCTGCTCAGAATTCGTCCAAGAGACCGAATCCTACAAGTCCTCAATCAACACTGTGGACCAGATCAAGATCCAAGAAGGCTAAGGACAATGGTCCCACTTGAACTAGTCCCAATTGATAAATGTTACCAATCACAACTGGACCCTTTAAGGTGTTGGGATGGATTTATACCAAGGGGACGAGATTGACTCTGCAGTACTTTTTCTTTATTACATTGGTTGCTCTTGTTGCTTTTTCAATTTTTCACCATTTTTTTTTTTTTCTCCTAATCTATACCCTTTTTTTCATCCTATGGGGTATCTATCCCACTTTTGGATTGGGAGGACCCCCACTCCTTGCTCCCCCTTGGGAGGGAGGTCTGAGGGTGACTTATGATAGTTCTAGCTCTGAGTGAACCGGTTCTTGGGGTACATAGTTTTACCTCAAATTAATGCATTGTTGGTAGTTACTGCAATAATATACTTTTTTTTTATCAATGTCAGGGGCGCCCAGGCTGGGGTGGGCCCCATGTACCTACACCTTTCCCTCGAGACTTCCAAAGAGCTTTGGAGGAAAGGTAGCGCTTTCCCCTCGGGGAATGGGCCTTATCTACTCTACCTTGGTAGAGATTCTGGGGGAGAATTTCCCCTCTCCCAGAGCATTTTTCTTTTTGATGTTTTTTGTTAATTTTTGTCA
The DNA here is from genome assembly GCA_029206835.1 of Rana muscosa. Lineage (NCBI taxonomy): Eukaryota > Metazoa > Chordata > Amphibia > Anura > Ranidae > Rana > Rana muscosa. The sequence goes on along the minus strand of CM055117.1, from coordinate 90,813,221 downwards.
TTTTTGGTCTATGGAATTCCTTTTAAATCTTTGTTTCTTTTTCAGATCTTTTCTTTCCTTTTCTATATCTGATCTTTCTTACACGTGCCTAATCTACCCTTGTTTTACAAAAGGTTTTACAGTTTGTATTGATCATACAAGCAGAATAATGTCCTGGCTCCCTGCTGTTGGACCTATCTGTTTGCTGAGCCTGGAGAACAGAATGGATGGAAGGGTGAGTGACTTAGATGATAGACATAGCACTTTTCCTGACTCCCATGGCTAATTCTATACAGAGCTTACTCAAAATAGCCACGCATAATGTTCAGGGTCTGAATTTCCCCATTAAAAGGCGAAAAATGTTTGACTTTTATAAATCTCTTGGTATTGACATTCTTTTGATTCAAGAAACCCATTTCCCTAGACAGTATAGTCCCAAATACATTCATCCCCAATTCCCCCAATTCAGTTTGGCAGGTGCTGAAAATAAAACAAAAGGAGCTGCAATTTTTATTTCTAAATCCTGCCGTTTTGACTTTGTCTCTGAATTTAAAGACCCGGAGGGTAGATTAATTTTAGTGAAGGGCACATTAGAGGGCCACTTATACTCCCTGATCCCTTACTATTCCCCCAACTCCGGGCAGGATAAATTTTTCCGTTGTATATTAGCCACCTTATCTCCCTTATTGGAAGGCACAGTTGTATGGGGGGGGGGGGGATTCAAATGCAGCTTTCGACCAGGGGTTGGATAAATCCAAACCCCCCTCTACCCAACTCACAAGACCCACTAGTATTAGCCTAAAGATTGCCAAGCTACTACATGACAGAGGTTTAGCGGACGTCTGGAGAGAATCTAATCCTTCTCTGAGAGATTTTACCCATTATTCCCACCCACATAATACCTATGCCAGGATTGACCATATCCTGGTACCTTATTATATACTCCCGGCGGGGATTAATTCCCAAATTAAAGACACGGTCCTGTCTGACCACTCCTTGGTTATCATGTCCATTCGCACTATGGCCGGTATGGCAAAGAGGGGTCATGGGAGACTGAACGAGTCCATTCTCTCCAACCCGACAGTAAAGGCAGAAATTGATGACGCACTCCAAGAATACTTTCTATGAATAAAGTGGAGGGTACTTCCACTGAAACCTTGTGGGCTGCCCACAAAGCCTTTATTAGAGGCAAAATTATTCAGCTTTCCACATGAATAAAAAAGGAACGCAAAGCGGACATTGTGCGACTGGAGAGGTCATACAGGTCCCTGAGAACACAACACAAAAATAATCCTTCTCCTACTTTATTGGCCAAAATTGATAAAACAAGATTGGAACTTAATTTAATTCTCACAATGAAAGCGGAGAGATCCCTACGTTGGAGTAGTAACAAGTTTTATACTCAGAAAGGAAAAATAGGTCGGATGTTAGCAAACAAATTGTCCCCTAGGACTAGGATTTATTCCATGCCTAAAATTTGTATAGCAGGACAGGATCCCACGGCAAACCCAGAAAAGTTTCTTGAGGCATTTCATACGTTTTACTCAAAACTTTACAGTGCTCCTTCACAACCTCCAGTGGACTCGGTGTCCACATTCATGGATGGCCTACTTATTCCATCCTTGAATGCGGAACATAGAGACTTTCTTGAAGCTCCATTTTCGGTGGGAGAGGTGGCAGGGGTAATTGGAATCTCTCAAAACAGGGTCGGCACCGGGACCTGACGGTTTATCAGGTCCTTACTACAAAACTTTTACAGACACCCTTATTCCTCACTTGATGGAATTTTTCAACTTTATAACTCTAGGTTCCCAATTAGGCTCGCAACTCAATACCGCTTACATCTCTGTTATTCCAAAACCGGATAAAAATCCGGAGGAGGTCTCTAAGTACCGCCCTATTTCGCTGATTAATAATGATTTAAAAATTCTCACTAAAATTCTGGCTAACCGACTCTCTTCTTTCATTAATAAATATATCCACAAGGATTAGGTAGGATTTGTACCGGGAAGACAAGGCCCGAATCAGGTTAGAAGGGCAATTGATATTGTCTCCATTCTACAGTCCAATTGGGAGGGAGGTCAAAAACAACAGGTTTTCCTTCTGGCACTCGATCTGGAGAAGGCCTTCGACTCAGTGTCGTGGCAATATATCCTCTCCTTACTGGATAGCTGGGGTTTCGGCACATGTTTTTTAGGTGTGATCAGAGCTCTTTACTCCCAACCCAAAGCCCAAATCCGATTGCAGGGACACTATTCCTCCCCGATAAATATTGCCAGAGGCACAAGACAGGGATGCCCCTTGTCCCCCATTATTTTTGTCATAGCAATCGAGACCCTAGCCATTGCCATTTGGCAAAATCCCAACATAAGGGGGGTATCCTGTGGGGATCAGACACACAAATGTGGTTTATTCGCAGACGATTTGCTACTATTCCTGACTTCTCTCATTACTTCCCTCCCGAGCCTATACAAAGTCCTTAACGATTTCTCCAAAATTTCTGGGCTTCAAGTAAATTTTGCTAAATCGCAAGCTCTAAATGTATCCCTTCCAGCTTCCACAGTTTCCCTCCTACAACAGTCTTTCAAAATTGAATGGAACACATCTTCTATCAAATATTTAGGAATTTCCCTTACTGCACGTACGGAATCCCTTTACGCGAGCAATTACCCTCCCCTATTCCGCAAACTTACATCAGATTTAAAAAATTGGTCCAAATATGAACTTTCCTGGTTGGGTAGTAGGGATGAGCCGAACACCCCCAGGTTCGGTTCGCACCAGAACCCGCGAACGGACCGAAAGTTCGCACGAACATTAGAACCCTATTAAATACAATGGATGCGAACGTTCGAAATCTAAAGTGCTAATTATAATGACTATTATGCATGTTATTGTCCTAAAAAGGGTTTGGGAACCCGGGTTCTGCACCAGGGGACATGTATCAATGCAAAAATAAGTTTTAAAAACGGCCGTTTTTCGGGAGCAGTCATTTTAATGATGCATAAAGTGGAAAAAATAAGTCAAATATTCCTTTAAATATCGTACCTGGGGGGTGTCTAAAGTATGCCTGTGAAGTGCCACGTGTTTCCCGTGTTTAGAACTGCCCCTGCACAAAATTACATTTCTAAAGGAAAAAAAGCCATTTAAAACTGCTTGCGGCTTTAATGTAATGTCTGGTCCCGGTAATATGGATGAAAATCTTAAAAAAAAATGGCATAGCTACCCCATCACACCCCCCCCCCCCCCCACCCCAGCCCATTACCAGCCCCTTTGGGTCTTGTATGGATATTAAGGGGAACCCCGCACACAAAATAAAAAAGGCCCTATATACTCTGAACAGCCGTATACAGGCGGTGCATACAAGACAGGGACTGTAGGTTTGTTCTTATGTAGAATCTGTTTGTAATTTTGAACAGGTACATTGTTTAAGTGTAGCTCCAGCCCAAAAATCTATTTTTAAGCTTTTTGGAAAACATAGGGAAGGGTTATCACCCCTGTGACATTTGTTTTGCTGTCTGTGCAGTATGCACCTGTTCAGAACAGTTCACCTCACTTTCCGCCCTAATGACAAATGTTTTTTGAAAATTTTGGGTTTTTATTGAAACAAGAATTGGTGATAAAGCATCAGTGGAGAGGAGACACTTTTTTTTCCAATATTAACTCTTACAGGAGAGAATTTGCCTTCCTAGGGGTAGATTTCCTCTCACTTCCTTCCGTTTGCAAGGAGTCGTTTGTAAGTTGGATGTTTGAAAGTAGGGGCCTGCCGTATATACTCAGCTGAAATTTGTCCCTTACATGTTGGTGTTGCCACAACACTGTGAGCCCTCACAGTTACTCTTGGTGGGCGCATGAATGGGCCCTGCTGTGAATTATTAGATCAAGAATTGCAATTGCATGCCCCTGTTGAACAGGGGCTGAAAAATTGGGCCTTTGGTGGTGGTGGTGTTGACACAACACTGTAAGGCCTCACAGTTACTCTTGGTGGGCGCAGGAATGGGCCCTGCTGTGAATTATTAGATCAAGAATTGTAATTACATGCCCCTGTTAAACAGGGGCAGAAAAATTGGGCCTTAGGCACTGGTGCCACAACACTGCAACCCCTCACAGATACTGTACTTGGAGCACAGCAATGAGCCCTGTTGCAAAGTATTGCATCAAAAATTGTAATAACACACCCCTGTTAAACAGGGGCTGAAAAATTGGGCCTTAGGCACTGGTGCTGGTGCCACGACACTGCAACCTCTCCCAGATACTCTAGTTGGAGTGCAGGAATGAGCCCTGCTGCAAAGCATTGCATAAAAAATTGTAATTACATGCCCCTGTTAAACAGGGGCTGAAAAATTGGGCCTTAGCCACTGGTGGCAGCACCCAGAAACAAAAATGTTCTTCCAAGCTATCATCATCAATCGGATCATTGAGGAGGAGGAGGATAGTCAGTCAACATAACAGGACAGTCTCTCAGCATCAGCATCAGTCTTGAAGGGATGTGACATTTGAAAATAAATTAGTCTGTTATATCAGCTTCAGGTGTTTGGTAGCTGGTGGTGATTCAAGACTGGTTCATCTTTATGAAGGTCAGTCGATCAACCGAGTTGATGGACAGGCGTACCCTGTGATCCGTGACAAATCCTCCAGCAGCACTGAATGTGCGTTCTGAAAGAACGCTGGATGCAGGACAGGCCAGTAGCTCAATTGCATACTGTGCAAGCTCTGGCCAGTGATCCATCCTCAAGACCCAGTAAGCCAGAGGATTTTCGGTGGGGAAGGTGTCCAAGTCTGACCTTGCCCCTAGGTATTCCTGCACCATGTATATCAGACGCTGGCGATGGTTGCTGGAACCGATCATACCTTGGGGCTGCGGACTAAAGAATTGTCTGAACGCATCGGTCAGACGGCCACCTTCCCCACCGCTCCTTCTTTGACTGACCGAAGCCTCAGCAACTCGTTGTCCAGGACCAGGAGTTTGTAACCTCCCAGTCTCTGGGAACGCATTGCACAGACCTTTCTGCAAGGCCTCCCGGAGTTGTCTCATCCTCTGCTCCCTCTGCGACGGTAAGATAAGGTCCGCAACCTTACCCTTGTACCGTGGATCAAGGAGAGTGGCCAGCCAGTAATGGTCCCTCTCCTTGATCCGAAGAATACAAGGATCCTTCCGCAGACTTTGCAGGATCAGGGAGGCCATGCAGTGTAGGTTAGCTGAGGCATTCGGTCCGGAGTCCTCTGGGTCACTAAGGACGACATGACACGCAGCCACCTCCTCCCAGCCACGTACAAGTCCACTGGTTTCTTGGGACTGTAAATCATCCCTAAAAGACTGCTGCTGATGATGCTGAGTGCCAGGCTCCACCTCTATGCTGACACAATCCTCCTCCTCCTCTTCCTGTGCGATGGGTGGGACAGAAGGAACACTGTCTGGGTAAAGGGGGCCTTGAGAGGCAAGGAAGTCCTCCTCTTCCTGCCTCTGTTCTGCCTCAAGTGCCCTGTCCATTATTCCATGCAGCGTATGTTCCAACAGGTGGACAAGAGGTACAGTGTCACTGATGCATGCACTGTCACTGCTCACCGTCCTCGTGGCCTCCTCAAATGGTGCCAGGACAGTGCATGCATCCCTGATCATGCCCCACTGGCGTGGTGAAAAAAAAACGAGCTCCCCTGACCCTGTCCTGGTGCCGTAGTCGCACAGGTACTCATTGATGGCCCTCTGCTGCGTGTGCAGCCGCTGAAGCATGGCCAACGTTGAGTTCCACCTGGTGGGCATGTCACTTATAAGGCGGTTCTTGGGCAGGTTCAACTCCTTTTGCAGCTCAGCCAGGCGAGCACTGGCATTATAAGATCTGCGGAAATGCACACAGACTTTCCTGGCCTGCCTCAGGACATCCTGTAAGCCGGGTTCCTGCCCAAGAACCGCTGCACCACCAGGTTAAGGACGTGAGCCACACAGGGCACATGGGTCAGTTGTCCCTGTCGGAGGGCGGAGACGAGGTTGGTGCCATTGTCGCAAACCACCATTCCTGGCTTAAGCTGGCATGGCGTCAACCACCTCTCGGCCTGCCCCGTGTCACGTACCTGACGGTGACGAGCCCGGTTAGCAGAGGGAGGCCTCCCTTACGGCTCCCACCGGCGGCCCCTGGTGGTATAACAGGAAGCACGGAGGTGGAAGGGGTACGAGTGCCTGGCAGGATCAAGAACTACCGCAGGTGATCAGGAACCAGCAGGTGAGGAGGCAGAAACCAGGAACTACAGCAGGTGAGTGGACAGGAACCAGGAACTACAGCAGGTGAGTAGACAGGAACCAGGAACTCAGAAGATGACCCGGACCGGGAGGCACAGCAGGTAGACTGGAACCACTGGGCAGCAGCAGATGAACAGGAACCAGCAGATGAGCAGACAGGAACCAGCAGATGAGCAGACAGGAACCAGGAACTGCAGCAGGTGAGTAGACAGGAACCAGGAACTCAGCAGATGACCCGGACCGGGAGGCACAGCAGGTAGACTGGAACCACTGGGCAGCAGCAGGTGAACAGGAACCAGCAGATGAGCAGACAGGAACCAGCAGATGAGCAGACAGGAACCAGCAGATGAGCAGACAGGAACCAGGAACTCAGCAGATGACCCGGACCGGGAGGCACAGCAGGTAAACTGGAACCACTAGGCAGCAGCAGGTGAACAGGAACCAGCAGATGAGCAGACAGGAACCAGCAGATGAGCAGACAGGAACCAGCAGATGAGCAGACAGGAACCAGGAACTCAGCAGATGACCCGGACCGGGAGGCACAGCAGGTAAACTGGAACCACTAGGCAGCAGCAGGTGAACAAGAGCCAAGGTCAGGCAGGATCGTCAGACAAGCCGGGGTCGGGTAAACTGGCAGGCAGCGAGGCACAAAAGGATCAGGCAATACCGAAGTCAGAAAACAGGCCGATGGTCAGGTACAGGCAGATAGCAGGAGGGTCACAGGAAGCCGGGTCAGATACAGTTAAACAAGGCAGATCAGGTCACTTGGGATGAACGCTGTAGAGCAGACAGCAGGGACTGTCTGCAAGTGAGGAGTTTAAATAGCCCTTCGGGCGTCACCTGCGGGGGCGGGAACCAGGAAGTCCAGGGCGTCTGTTCCTGACAGGGTTTCCATGACACCCTGCAGAGCAGACAGAACCTCTGCCCCAGTGTGGCTCCTGTCCCCCAAACACACCAGCGCAAGCACGGCATGGCATCTTTTTGCCTGCGTACTTGCGTAGCCCCTTGAACGCCTACGGAGCACCGTTGGTTCCGAGGACAAAGCACAGGAAGAGGCCATGGAGGAAGAAGAAGAGGAGGGAGTGGAGGAGAGAGGTTTGTCACAACCAGTAGTAGCATTTTGGAGGCGTGGCGGCGGAACAACCTCCAACACTACTGCACCTTGTCCTGCATCCTTCCCAGATGACAAAAGAGTGACCCAATGGGCCGTGAAAGAAAGGTAACGTCCCTGTCCATGCCTGCTGGACCATGAGTCAGCGGAAATATGCACCTTACCGCTGACCGCCCTGTCCAGCGAGGCCAAGACATTGCCTTCCACATGCCGGTAGAGAGCCGGAATCGCCTTCCGTGAGAAAAAGTGGCGTTTGGGAACCTGCCACTGAGGAACCGCACATTGCACAAACTCACGGAAGGGGGCCGAGTCTACCAACTGAAAAGGCAGCAGTTGAAGCGCTAGCAATTTAGCCAAGCTAGCATTCAACCGCTGGGCATGTGGATGGCTGGAAGTGAACTTCTTTTGACGGTCCAGCAGCTGGGGTAGGGAAATTTGCCTGCTAGAATCGGACGTCGGTGTACTGCTAGCAGAGTGCCCGCAAGTACTTGGCTGTGACACACCTAATTCTACACCTTCATTCCTCTCAGTGCAGGTTTCAGAGAGGACTGAAGGTATAGTGGGGTTGGAGATCCCAGCTGATGCGGTGGAAGAAGAGGTCCACTTTGTTCTTTGGTTTGGGTCTTTAAGGTAGGCTTGCCAACGAGCTGCATGGCAGGTCAACATATGTCTGGTCAAGCATGTGGTGCCCAAGCGGGTGATGTTTTGGCCACGCGATATACGCTTGAGACATATGTTGCAAACAGCAGCTGTGCGATCTGATGCACTCGACTCAAAAAAGGCCCACACCAAAGAACTTTTTGAATAACGGGCAGAGGCAGCGCCCTGCACAGGCGGAGCTCTGCGGTGTGATTCCGTCGGTGTGCTGCCCTTACGCTGGCCCCCCGAGGGCATCCTGCCTCGTTGGAGATGTGCCTCCTCCTCATCCTCCTCCTCCTCTCTCCTATTAGGCACCCACGTGGAGTCAGTGACCTCATCATCCCCTCCCTCCTCATCACTGGAGCCAATCTGGCAGTATGCTGCAGCTGCTGGAACATGACTGCCAGATTGGTGTCCTTCTTGAGCATCCCCTCTCTCTGCTCTCACGCTACTGCCTTCCTCTAGCTGGGTATCATCATCAGACCCTTCGAAACGCTGGGCATCCTCCTGGAGCATGTACCCAACACTGTGCTCAAACAGTTCGGGGGACTCCTCAGGAGGACATGGTTGGTCTAGGGAAGGAGTGACTGATGATGACATTGATACCAGGGAAGAGGACGCTTTGGCAGCTGCTTTGCCAGTACCCTGAGCCTGGGTGAGAGAGGATGAGGAGGGCTTGGTCATCCACTCTACCAAGTCTTTGGCATGATGCGGCTCAACACGTCCAGCTGCCGAAAAGAAGGACAAGCGTGTCCCATGGCCACGTGCTGATGGCGATGCACCGCGTCCACGACCAGCACTGTTGTCTCTAGACACAGAGCCTGCTTGCCCTCTTTTATTGGCTCCTGACTGTCTGCCTCTCCTTGTTTGCCTTCCAGACATTCTAATGGCCTGCAGGGAGATGGGAAAACCAGCAATAAGGCCTAGCTTCAGGAGTATATTTTGCAGGAATCACACTACGCCTGCTGTAAGTGCTGCAAATGCCTGTTGGTGTAACACACCAAGAAAACACAGCAATACGGGCTAACTTCAGGTGTATAATGTGCAGGAGGCACACTCCGCCCGCTGTAAGTGCTGCAAATGCCTGTTGGTGTATCACACCAGGAAAACACAGCAATACGGGCTAACTTCAGGTGTATAATGTGCAGGAGGCACACTCCGCCCGCTGTAAGTGCTGCAAATGCCTGTTGGTGTAACCCACCAGGAAAACACAGCAATACGGGCTAACTTCAGGTGTATAATGTGCAGGAGGCACACTCCGCCCGCTGTAAGTGCTGCAAATGCCTGTTGGTGTAACACACCAGGAAAACACAGCAATACGGGCTAACTTCAGGTGTATAATGTGCAGGAGGCACACTCCGCCCGCTGTAAGTGCTGCAAATGCCTGTTGGTGTAACACACCAGGAAAACACAGCAATACGGGCTAACTTCAGGTGTATAATGTGCAGGAGGCTTAGCAACAATGACACTGACACTGTCCCCTGCCTATCCTTCTCTCTCCCTGCGCACAAGGTTTATCAAAGAATATGACACTGACACTCTCCATGCCTATCCTTCTCTCTCCCTGCACACAAGGTTTAGTAAAGAATATGACACTGACACTGTCCCCTGCCTATCCTTCTCTCTCCCTGCACACAAGGTTTAGCAAAGAATATGACACTGACACTGTCCCCTGCCTATCCTTCTCTCTCCCTGCACACAAGGTTTAGCAAAGAATATGACACTGACACTCTCCCTGCCTATCCTTCTCTCTCCCTGCACACAAGGTTTAGCAAAGAATATGACACTGACACTGTCCCCTGCCTATCCTTCTCTCTCCCTGCACACAAGGTTTAGCAAAGAATATGACACTGACACTCTCCCTGCCTATCCTTCTCTCTCCCTGCACACAAGAATAGCACAAAGAATATCAACACTGTCCCTGCCTATCCTTCTCTTTCCCTGTGCCGGAACACACTACACAAGGCCACCGCGCTGGCGGCCTTTTATAGTGTGGGGCGTGTGCTAAACCCCCTGAGCTATAATTGGCCACAGGCAACCTGCCTGTGGCCAATTATGGCTCTCCTAGCTGCCGGCGCTGTGATTGGCCAAGCATGCGGGGTCACAGTGCATGCTTGGCCAATCACAGCGCCGGGATTACACTGCGATGGCGCAGTGTATTGTGGGCCATTCGCGTCACTCGAATTTGGCGCGAACGGCCCAAATCGTTCGATGTTCGCCGAACGGTCGAACAGCCGATGTTCGAGTCGAACGTATGTTCGACTCGAACACCGAGCTCATCCCTATTGGGTAGGATTAACTCCATCAAGATGACCTTTCTACCTAGAATTTTATACTTATTTCGTTCCCTACCCATACCCGTCAGTAAAAAACTGTTACAGTTTTTACAAAGTATGATTCTCAAATTTGTATGGGGAAAATCTGGTTCAGATTCCCTCAGAACACTTTATTTACATAGGAAAAAGGGGGGGATGGGATTGCCTAACCTATATAATTATTATTTAGCCGCTAGACTAGCCCAATTTTCAGTAGTATTCTCTAGTAATGAAAAACCGGACTGGGTATTTTTAGAGGGACAGGTTACCCCCAATTTTTCCTTGGACTTTCTACTTTGGTGTCCCCTAAAACAGAGACCACCCATTTTATCCCCCTCACTATCTCAATCCTATGCCCTGTGGGACAGACTCCGTTCTCTTCCGGCTTTAGTGTCCGAAATACAACCACTGGCACACATATTTAATAACCCTAATTTTCCCTCTGGAATGGATATCGCAGCTTTCAACTGGTGGATGAACAAGAGTCTTTATAGGATAGGATACTACTTTACATCTCGAGGCCCTATTACCATGTCCCATTATCTAAGTAAATTAGATCTCCCGGATTCAGAAAAACTAAGATTTGAACAGATCTCACAATTCTTATATGATATCTGGAGGGATAAACCTAATCCGCCAAAATTTACAAATTACGAGCTTTGGTGTGGATTGGCCATGGGACAAAGGGGAGGTATTTCTGTCATCTATTCATCGCTTACTAGTCCTACTATGAAATCCTCATATATTGAGCTGGGATTTAGGCTCCTGGCAGAGGGTATGCTCTGACTCATTTCGGGGTATTTTGAATACTTCTCTTATAGAAGCTAACGTGAAGATTCTTATGAAGATTCTTATGAGGTGGTATATGACTCCTGCCAGGCTTGCGACCATCTACCCCGATACTGATCCCAATTGCTTTAGAGGCTGCCAACTCTTGGGTTCGATGGTGCATGTCTGGTGGGAGTGTCCTAGGATTAGGTCAGTGTGGAAAAGGATATTCAACCTAATTTTCAAGGTCACTAGAGTCATGATTCCCAGAACAGCAGCTATTGCTCTCCTTAATGCTCGTATTCCTAATATCCCCAAACCTACTCAGCAGCTGATCCGCTTTATGCTACTCGCGGCAAAAATGACCATTGCTAGGGCTTGGAGACAACCCAGGGTTCCCTTTTTGGCTATACACAATAAGATCGCTTGGATTATGACACAAGAGAAGTTGATTAGTATTTTATCAAATACATTTCCTAAATTCAAAGCTGTTTGGGAACCTTGGGCTGCTTATTGTGGTATTTCCCTAGCGATCAGACTCAACCCTGATCGCTCTATTACATTAAACTCGATAATAGGCACGTGATTTCTTCCCTCTTTTCATCTCTTTCTTTCTTTTCTTCTTTCTCTCTATTCTTTGTCTTTTTGTATCTTATTATTTTATTATTATTTTTTATTTTTATTTTAGGTTGATAAATATGACTTAGGGGTTTTAAATAATAGACTGTTGGTAAATTGCTTCAGCAAGTCTGTATTTCGTTATAAATATGCATTTTGATTCTATAGTCTCAATGTTTTCTACATTAGCTTACCTCATAATCTGGTGGTTTGGTTTTTGTGTGGTGTGCGAGCTGGGGGGGGGCTGACCGGGGCACAGGAAGATCCCATTTGGGGTGTCCAGGTTGGGTAGGACCTCACAGACCGTCTGTCATTATGGTTCATTTTTATACATCTATTTTCTTTCTTTACCAGGAGTTCACTCATTTCTTATTTCCTCAAACCTGAGTTTTTCTCGGAAATTTCAGTGATGGCCTTATTATTAATTTACTGTTTTGTGATGATGAAAACAATGTTTTATTTTCCCTTTTTTATTTTTTATTTTTTCCTTTGTAATACATGAATGAAGCCTTCGTCATATTATAATTCTGTAATTTCTTTGATTATTTTGAAAAATAAAAATCTATTGAAGCAAAAAAAATTAAAGTAGAAATGCGAGTTCAAATCACATTTTAATAAAATAATACATTTAATTATATATATATATATATATATATATATATATATATATATATATATATATAATTATACATACAGTATCTCACAAAAATGAGTTCACCCCTCACATTTTTGTAAATATTTTATTATATCTTTTCATGTGACAACACTGAAGAAACAACACTGAAGAAATTACACTTTGCTACAATGTAAAGTAGTGAGTGTACAGCATGTATAACAGTGTAAATTTGCTGTCCCCTCAAAATAACTTAACACACAGCCATTAATGTCTAAACCTCTGGCAACAAAAGTGAGTACACCCCTAAGTGAAAATTTCCAATTGGGCCCAATTATCAATTTTCCCTCCCCGGTGTCATGTGACTCATTAGTGTTATAAGCAGGGGGGTACAGGCAGTACACCTGTAAGGGGCCCGGGTGGCCCCCCTTTTTTTTTGTAAGGGGCCCAGAGGTCCCCAGGGGCCCGGAGTTCCCCAGGGCCCCGAATTTTAACCCCCTTTTTTTAGTTTTTTTTTATAATAATTTTTTTTTATTAATTTTTTTATTAAATTTTTTATTTATTTATTTATTTTATAAAAAAAAATTTCATTTATATATTTTTTTTTTGTAAGGGGCCCAGAGGTCCCCAGAGGCCTGGAGGTCCCCAGGGCCTCGGATGGAAAGTTCCCTTTTTTTTTTTTTTATAAAAAAAATACAATTTTTTTTTATTTATTATTTTTTATAATTTTTTTTTTTTTGTAAGGGGCCCAGAGGTCCCCAGGGCCCCGGATGGCAACCCCTTTTTTTTGTTTTTTTGCTTCTCAATTCGTGGCACCCCCCCGCTTCTCAATTTGCGGCAGCCCCCCCCCGGTTCTCCTCTGCTCCAGGGGGCCCATGCCTGAAGCTGTGTAAGGGGCCCCAAAATTCCTGATGGCGGCCCTGGTTATAAGGTCTCAGGTGTGAATGGGAAGCAGCTGTGTTAAGTTTGGTGTTATCTCTCTCACTCTCTCATACTGGTCACTGAAAGTTCAACATGGCACCTCATGGCAAAGAACTCTCTGAGGATTTGTAAAAAAAAGAATTGTTGCTCCTCATAAAGATGGCCTATGCTATAAAAAGATTACCAAGACCCTGGAACTGAGCTACAGCACAGTGGCCAAGACCATACAGCGGTTTAACAGGACAGGTTCCACTCAGAACAGGCCTCGCCATGGTCAACCAAAGAAGTTGAGTGCACGTGGAAATAGACGTATGAGTGCTGCCAGCATTGCTGCAGAGGTTGAAGGGGTGGGGGTCAGCCTGTCGGTGCTCAGACCATACACCGCACACTGCATTAAATTAGTCTGCATCGTTGTCGCCCCAGAAGGAAGCCACTTCTAAAGATGATGCACAAAAAAGCCCGCAAACAGTATGCTGAAGACAAGCAGACTAAGGACACGGATTACTGGAAACATGTCCTGTGGTCTGATGAGACAAAGATAAACATATTTGGTTCAGATGGTGTCAAGCGTGTGTGCCTACAGTCAAGCATGGTGGTGGGAATGTCATGGTCTGGGGCTGCATGAGGGCTGCCGGCACTGGGGAGCTACATTTCATTGAGGGAACCATGAATGCCAACATGTACTGTGAGATACTGAAGAACAGCATGATCCCCTCCCTTTGGAGACTGGGCCACAGGGCAGTATTCCAACACACCTCCAAGACAACCACTGCCTTGCTAAAGAAGCTGAGGGTAAAGGTGATGGACTGGCCAAGCATGTCTCCAGACCTAAACCCCATTGAGCATCTGTGGGGTATGCGTAAATGGAAGGTGGAGGAGTGCAAGGTCTCTAACATCCACCAGCTTCATGATGTCCTCATGGAGGAGTGGAAGAGGACTCCAGTAGCAACCTGTGAAGCTCTGGTGAATTCCATGCCCAAGAGGGTTAAGGCAGTGCTGGAAAATAATGGTGGCCACACAAAATTTTGACACTCTGGGCCCAATTTTTACTTAGGGGTGTACTCACTTTTGTTGCCAGCGGTTAAGACATTAAAGGCTGCGTGTTTAGTTATTTTGAGGGGACAGCAAATTTGCACTGTTATTCAAGCTGTACACTCTTTACTTTACATTGTAGCAAAGTGTTGTCACGTGAAAAGCTATAATAAAATATTTACAAAAATGTGAGGGGTGTACTCACTTTTGTGAGATACTGTATATATATATATGTAGCGGGGTTCTACTGTTAAGGACTATTGTTATGTGTGTACACCCCAAACTTCCTCCTATGTTCCAGTTACAACTTTATAGACTATTGTTTACTTATGTTCAGTAATGCGTGTAGAACTTATGGTACAGGGAGAGAGAGAGAGAGACTCCGTTGCCATGGATACCTAATAGACTATGGTACCCACAGGGCAGCTGTACTCCCAGAATGCATTACAACCACCGCACAGCCTGCTGGGGGAGGTTACATAAAGGAAGGGAGGGGCCATGCTCGGTCTCTCTGGACTTCGCCCTCAACCAAGCAGAAGGTCTGTGTGAGGCCTGCTGCCGGAGCGACTAGGCCCAAAGCCTGGGCCTGTAGTTTCGCAGAGGATCATCAAGCCAGAGAGGGATCTCTTTCCGTGTGACCAGCTTGCGCTTCTCAGATACTGGGGTCATCCACCAACCGACATCTATGGTGGCTGTGAGAGGGACCGGAGACTGTGCACTGCAGAGAGGTTGCGGATCGGGGTACCGACAACGGATCGTGTCAGGCGGACTAGGCCTGTTTGGGTGAGCGGGCACCTGCCCAGAATCTACAACTGGTTGTTAGGCCTATGACTTTTTAAGGCCCACCATCATCGGAATAGTGAGCCGCACCTACACTAGGACATAGCGCAGCGTATGGTAGCTGCGTAGTTAAAGTTAGCATTATACTGACTGAGCGTTTAACTCCCAAAAGCATTGCAGGAGTTTAGCTTATATCTTTAATCTCCTTTGGATTACAATTATAAAGTGCACCTAAGTTTTGCTAGCGAAGACTCCCACCATTGAGTAACTCGTACAGAAATCTTAGTCAGGCCTGACTGGAACTAACATTGACGGGACGCAGGGTGATATTGCCCACTAGGGGGAGCTTACGAGATTGAGATTGTTTATCCATAGGAAGTAGACATTAGCCTATTGAAGAACCTGTATATGATACACATTATTGACTCTTGCAGGGCCCTGCAGAGTCATTTAAAGCTATAAAAGAGATATATATAATCTATAAACCTGTTTACTATCTTTTGATAAAGTAAACTTTATCTTTGTTTAAGTATATACCTGTGTGAAGTACTTTTATTAGCCTGAAGGACCCCAACGGAGAAAGGTAATATATATATGTGTACTTAATGTGTTATATATATATATATATATATATATATATATATATATATATATATATATATATATATGCAGAATTGTGTTCCCCTATAGCCAGTGGGTTTTACAATTCTTTTCACTACCAGTTGTGCCAAGGGAAGGTTCGAACCAGTTAAGGGGTTGAGAATCAGAGGGCAGGCCCAAACAAAACCAGCAGCTCCTACGGGGGTAGTGCTATAATATATATATAAATATAATATATATATATATATATATATATTTAAAAACAATCTTTCTTTTATAAATGTAATATATGACAAGGATACACAGAGCTCTATGGGAGAGCTAAAGATCTGGAACAGCACCTTTTTAGGAATGCTATCTCTCATTGAAACCCTCAGCTCTGACTCCTGCATCTGTGTGCATAAATTTAATCTTGCGATAATAAGCTCTGTAAGAACAGGCTATCTATCTATCTATCTATCTACAATTTTTTTTATAAATGTACAGTATGTACTTGGGCAGTAAATGAATTGAGGTGTGTGGAGAGAGTATTCTCACTTAGAGGCCATTTGCTGACTATGTCCACCACTGAATCCTATTTTTTTGGATGTAAATTAAGTGTATCGGTGGTCCTCATGCTACAAAATTATTGCCATTGCTAATCTAATAAATTACATTTAAGAAAATTCTGAAAGAGATTCTGTTGATGAGAGAACCCCTGATGAAGTCACATGATTATGACATAACCTGGAAGGCAAGAGTCGGGTAATGTCATTATGGAGAGACAGGAAAAGATTGGTGGTTTACATTGAGGAGAGCAGTATATTTAATTTTTATTGCTTGTAAAGTGGATTTTACAAAGAGCAATGGCAGGATGAATGTCCAAAACAACAAACTTGGGGAATTTATGTACAAAATGAAAAACGCTTTACTTTAGTGCACTTAAAGTGGAGCTCCACCCTAAATTTTCACTTTTGGTAATCGGGACCCTCCCCCCCTACGGTGTCACAATTGACACCTTTCAGGGGGGAGGGGGGTGAAGATACCTGTCTAAGACAGGTATTTTCACCCACATCCGGGAGTCCTCTATCCGGGAATCTGCGGGAGTGACGTCACTTCCCCCAGACTTCCCGTAGTGTTCTGGGAGACACTCGGCTCCCAGAACACAGGAGGACGAATCAGAACGGCGCAGCGCGACTCGCGCATGCGCCGTAGGGAACCGGGCATGAAGCCGCAGGGCTTCACTTCCTGGTTCCCTCAGCGAGGATGGCGGAGGGAGCAGCAGAGCGACGAGCGATTGCTCGTCCTCTGCTGCGGACATCGCTGAACTCCAGGACAGGTAAGTGTCCAAATATTAAAAGCCAGCAGCTGCTGTAGCTGTAGCTGCTGGCTTTTAATATTTTTTTTCCGGCGGAGCTCCGCTTTAAGTTAGAAGTGCACTTTAACTTGTGAGTGCATATGTTTTAAATTACTTTTAAAATAATTCATGGAATTTTATGGAAAGCACTATGAGATATGTGTAAGTTTTCTTCTGTGCTATTACCTATGAGGAGGAAACAAGGAGACTGTTATAGTTGTCAGGAAGCTAGTTCAGCTAGTGCTAATTCTCATACAGCTCATGCTGATTCTTATGCAGCTAATGCTCATTCTCTTGCACCTACTGCTCATTCTTGTGCAGCTAATGCTCATACACATGTACCAGCTTACAGACGAGCTTAGGCTAATGTCCAGTGTGCACTGACACGTGGCGGATTTCTGTGCGCCAGTGCAACGGCGATCACATCTTTGCACATTGGCGCCAAACGGCCTAATTTAAGGAGACTCTGCTGGATGCTAACTGCTGGATGTTCTTCAGCTACCACTGATCCGTGTTCCTGTGTTTTTACTTGTGCTGACTGATCTTCTATTGCTGACCCAGCTTTCCCCTGACTTTGCTCTGTGGATTCTGACCTCAGCTTGCCTCTGAATATTCTCTGCCGGATCTCCTGGTGCTGATCTCAGCTTGCTGGACCTTGCTCTGCCTGATTCCCTGGTACCGACCCCAGTCTACCTCCTGACCACGCTGCTGTCTCACGGTGCCTCCTGACCATGCTGCTGTCTCACGGTGTATGACCCAGGCTCACCTTGGCTACATCCCTGACTGTGGCAGTCACCTGCTATCAAGTTACTGGCACCTATGCTTCTTTGAGCCTTGTACCTCTTTTACCACATTCAGAGGTGCTCGGACCTGAGCCGCAAGAGAAGCTCTCTTATTCACTCAGCCTTCCACCAAGATATGTGACAATAGTGGATGGTGCTATTTGAGGGAAAAAATTTTTTTTTTATGACCTCTACAATGTGCAGGTCATATAAAGTAGGTGAGAGGCGAGCACATGTGTGGTGGATTGTTGCACATGACGGTGGATTGAGCAGTGGTGGAATTTGTGCAACTACATAGCACGAGGGGCATTTTGTGTATTACAGATATGGATATTTTTTAGAATCTCATCACGCTTGTGATTGAATTTGAGCAAACATGTCTGTTTTGGACTGGTTTTACAATATGTAAGGTCACTGTATAGTTTAGTTTGAAAGTTTACAGCGCTGTACTGTATTGTTCATGATTCATTGTTGTAAATGGTCTTATTATTGAGTGGTGTAACACTCACTCCTCCTGCGATCCAGCATTAGGTCTTCTTCCTGGCACAACACCGCCAGCACATCTGTTTTTCACCTGGAATGTTGGTGCAGTAGCTAATCAGGAGACAGGTCTTCTGATTGTTGCTCACTTAAAAGTCCGGACAATGCGTTGCTCTGTGTTTAAGCAATTAGTTTCTAAGCCTAAGCTGTACCCAGTGCCTCCCCTTACCTTTGTGCCTTCCTCCAGCTCTCAGTGTCTCTGTGCTTCTTATGCCACCAAGCATGTTCCTGTATATGCCTATATGCCTGTATATGCCTTTTTTTCCAGTGAGCCCCTGTGCACCCCCATGTTACCTGTGTCTCCATGCCGCACCTGTACATTTCTGCAACCTCCCGACGTTCCCTTTCCCAGTGGATACAGGCCCCTGTCCATGATGATAATACTTCTCAATTGTCTGGCCTTCTACTCTCCACCATTTGTACCCCCCACTGCCTCTTTACCCTCAGTTATGTCCCTGGCCCTGCAATATATTGGACTATCCATCTCTCAGGCCCCTCTCCATGACAACTTGAATAATTGGTGTAGACAATTCATTTCCTATTCAGTGATAAATCAGTGAGGTTTTATTTCCAGATTCTTGGAATTTGTACTATTAAGTATGTTAAATGGCGTGTGACTTGTATTTTGTGTTACGGATGTTCATGGATCTTTTCATTTTTCAAATAAAATACTTTATGCTTTGCAAGTCCAATAGATTTTTGCATGGCTAAATGTTAGGTAGGTCTGCCTGGTACAAATTTTGGGTTTCCTCTTGCAGATGTCATGCACAGTTAATGCTTGACAATACTGTAATCGTGTTTAGCGATCAAATCAAAAACAAAAAGGAAATATAAAATATAGCACGCAAGCCAAAAGCTGTCCTCTGCACAATGTTTATGAAGTGATCACTAACTTTGTACAAGCTTGTCCACGCGGTTCATTATGAATGCAAATACCAAGTAGTGTTACACGATCCCACTGAAAAGACAGACCCCGAGGCAAAGGTTTAGTCAGGTTTAAAGCAAATCTCTTTGACAGATTGAAGAATAATGTTCAATAATAAAGTTGTGTAAGGATTTTCCTCCTCTTTCCAAGAATGACTCCCTGCCTGTCAAACTGTTTTGGTGAATGATCACGTATTGTTTATCCTTTGCATACAGCAAACCTTAAGGGGATCTCTAAAATGACAGATTTTTTTTTTTTCAGAAATAATTATCTATAAACCTCAATTATTTTGTCACATTTTAAATTGATCGCACCATAGCCAGCCCTGGACTTTATGTTCCCGTATTTTGGTTATATGGCGGGCACCAACAGCTTAATTTTCATCTATTTGATCAATTTATTGAAAACTCATTAGAACATTTGTGATAGGCAAGTGTAGCCACCCTGCCTTAAACAGGAATGTCTATTTAAATTTAGTACTGCCTGGCTGTATTTAGCCAGTACTTGAAGAAAAATGTAACCCTGCCTAACCCCTTCCAAAAAAAATCCCTAACACTTGTCCCTGCCTCACTTAAAAAAAAAATACTCACTGCGTTTCCCCGAAAATAAGACCTACCCCGAAAATAAGACCTAGCGCTATTTTCCAAGAGGGCTGCAATATAAGCCCTACCCCGAAAATAAGCCCTAGTTTAAAATGCTTGTAAAATACTATAATCAACTCTATTACAGTAGTATATAAAATGTACAATGTGTGTGTTTCTGTAATATAATTGCAGGGAAGAGAGCTCTGGCGGGTCACAGAAGTGTAGAGCAGCACTGTAACGAAGGTATTTGGCACAATTATATTACAGAAACACACATTGTACATTATATAATACTGTAATAGAGTGGATTATAGGATTTTACAAGGATTTTAACTCGGCTCACACTGGGGATTCCTGTCACACAGGGAGAGAAGACAGCACATTACATGGTAAGACCTACCCCGAAAATAAGCCCTACTGTGTCTTTTGTTGCCAAAATTAATATAAGATCCAGGCTTTTTTTGGGGGGAAACACGGTACTAGACCACAGAGTCCAGCATTGGCTCACTTTAAGCAAAAGTAACCTTTTCGCTGCTCTTCTCCAGCGCCACCATATTAAATGGGATCCAGCACAAGCCAGACCTGCTAAAGAATTGCCAAAGACCGACAACGTGTCTGCGCATGTGCAGGGGGATCTGACATATGCACAGTCACGCCGCTGGTCTCTGCCAGTTATCTAACAAAGTGTGCATGCATGAGATCTTGCAACGTGCTCCTGCAATGTTTATGTCACCCAGGAGGTACTTTACAAGGTCGCGCACACGCTCAAGAAACCTGCGGCATGTCTGCGCATGCAACGGGCCTTGAAACATTATTCAAATATGTAAGAAGAAAGAGCGAAGAGTCAGGAAAGAGGGCATTCCTGAAATTAGTAAAGTTATGCTTTAGTTTGTGGGGGTCTACTGCGCCCGGGCAGGTGAGGTTAAACTTGCGCATGGGCGCGCTTATCAATGACCAGACGGAAGCTGCGGTTATGTAAAGAATCTAACATTAGGGCAGGTCCCTGACTTAGAGATTAGCTTTCAATGTGTGCAGTAATAAAGTGCAGAGTTCCTCTGAAAAGCGGCTTGTCTCATGTCACTACACACTGTACTTGTATGTTGCTTTAGGAGGGACAGGCTGAGCCTGCACCATCTCTACCAGTCCAGCGTACCTCTGTTACCTCACTCCCAGTAACAGAGTGGGGTCCCAACCAGCACATAGCTTGGACCTCATGCATTCTCTTACTTAACGCTGTCCTTTCTGTACCACGTGACCAGGCCATAGATCTCCATAACACTAGTCTGCTCCCAGTTGTTATGGGAGATGGACTGCTAGAAAGGGAGCCAGAGCATTGACCCCCTCGCTACCAGAGGACCTGTGACCTTACCAGGTACCACACCTAATAACTGAATACTGTAGCTTGTTCCTTCGCTTGGTAACCCATAGACAACTACACTTCTCTTCCTTGACTTGCCCAGTTAACCTTTTGTGGTTGTGTTACTCAATACCCCTTAGTGCAATTGCAGACCCAGGTTCTTTTAAATGTGCAAGACCCAGCATGCACCCCCTTTGAATACCTTCAGTACAGGCTTAGAGCGGTTAATATAACTTTACTGCAGAAAGGCATTGTGGCAATACAACATAAATAATGTCCTGATCCTAAACCTAATTAAAATAGTGTAGTGGCCAAGGGATACCTCTATGAGGTGACAATCTATATAGGCATTGTCCATGACTTGGATTCTGTTTTGTTGCTCCCGGTATCTTCAGCGCCGTCCTAGTGCTCATTGGTGTGTCTCCATCCCCTCGGCTCTATGTACTCCACTCTTTCACTTGGCTCTGACCGCAGTGGCTCCGGGCTTATTGGCCCCACTCTTTATATAACAGGTGAGTCCGCTAAAACCAAAAAGCCTGGGAACTGAACCGAACATGTTTAACTCCTTCCCAAGCATGGGTCAGCTGCTGGACTCACTACACATCATCCTGCCTACAAGTTGATAGATGGTGGTGTTCTCCTTTGGTTTCTTTATTTCCATTTATATCAGAAAGTGTCTCTGGTAATATAAAGAAGAGGGGCAACAGGGCTAAATGATTGTGTCCTCCTCTGACCAACCACTAGACAATTTTTCCCAGTGGTGCATATTGAGAAAGGGTATCACTATTTAGGTTAACCAAGAGAAAGAGCTGTTTCCAACTCAGACTTAGGCCTGTCAGTTCTGCTCCTTCTAGGTTTGCCTTATAGGGAGGGCTACATGTGTTTGAACGTCAGACCTGGGTCAAGGTCTGGAGCCATTCTGCCTAGAAAGAAAGAAGCTATACTCAAAATGGAGTACCAGGGGAAAGAATCTCTTCCAGATATGGTGCCCTGCATAGATTGAGCCACATATTTACTGCCCCAACTGACTACTGACTGACATGCAATGAAAAAAGGGAGAGGTCGGGGACAGAGAGGCTGGAGTGGAAAAAGCTAGATAATGCTGGATGTCCCCCAGCCAGGCTTAAGGTAGGATGTGTCTTACTTACTGCAGCTTCTAATGCACACTGTGAGAAGCTTACGGTGTACAGTGAAATCAGAGTGAGCTATTTCAGTAGAGAAGAGGAGTTTGTTCAACTGTGCAAAACTGTGAAAGACTGAAGGTAAGGCTGGATGAAGATTGGATGACCATACACTGATATACATAAGACCCAAAGGTTTTTTTTTTCAAAATGCAAAAACTGTCCATACTAACAAAACACAGGATGTTGTCGCGTTTTACTCTAAAGGGCACTTAAAGTGTTTCAGAAGCCTTAAAGTGGAGCTCCGCCGGAAAAAATAATATTAAAAGCCAGCAGCTACAAATACTGCAGCTGCTGACTTTTAATATTAGGACACTTACCTGTCCTGGAGTCCAGCGACGTCAGCAGCAGAAGACGAGCAATCGCTCATCACTCTGCTGCCCCTACCACCATCCTCATGAGGGAACCAGGAAGTGAAGCCTTGCGGCTTCACTGCCCGGTTCCCTACGGCGCATGCGCGAATCGCACTGCGCCGTTCTCACTGGTCCCCGTGGTGTTCTGGGAGCCGTGTGTTTCTGCGGGAAGTGACGTACTACCCACAGAATACCCGCAGAGAGGACTCCTGGAAGTGGGTGCTAATATCTGTCTTAGACAGGTATCTGCACCCCCCTCCCCCCGGAAAGGTGCCAAATGTGACACCGGAGGGGGGGAGAGTTCCGATGAGCGTAAGTTCCACTTTAGGGTGGAGCTCCGCTTCAAGGTTTTTCATCTTAATGCCTTCAATGCATTAAGGTGAAAAACCTTCTGTGCTGCAGCTCCCCCCTAGGCCCCCATCCCCCTTTTTTCTTATCTGAGCCCGATCCGATCCAGCGATGTGCACAAGCTGTCTCCCTTCTCATTGGACTGATTGATAGCAGCGGAAGCTGTGACACGGGAGCAGGAGGTGGGGCCGAGTCCCGCTGTCTGTGTCAATAGATGCAAGAACAGCGGGACTCAAGAGTGAGCATGTACGGGTGCCCCCAGGAAAAGCAACTTTCTGTGGGGGCACCTGCCTAAGAGGAGGGACCTGGAGCGGCGACGGGGGACCCCAGAAGAAAAGGATAGGGGCTTAAATACTGCTTTAACCGGTTCCCGACCGGCTCACGCAGATATAATGCGGCACGAGCACCAGCATGGGGATTTGTGTGTGTAAACACACAAATCCCTGTGCTGTCAGGGAAGAGGAAACATATTGTTTACTCCTACTAAGTAGGAAAAACGATATGTCTCCTCTCCTAGTCACTCCCATCCCCACACAGTTAGAACACACTAAGGGAACACACAGTTAACCCCGTGAACGCCCCTAGTGTTAACCCCTTCCCTGCCAGTGACATTTACACAGTAACCAATGCACTGATCGCTGTATAATTGTCAATGGTCCCAAAAATGTGTCAAAAGTGTCCGATCTGTCCGTTGCAATGTTGCAATACCGCTAAAAATCGCAGATCACCGCTATTACTACAAAAAAAAAATGATAAAAATGCCATAAAAATGCCATAAATCTTTCCCATAGTTTGTAGATGCTATAACTTTTGCGCAAACAAATCAATATACGCTAGTTGCGTTTTTTTTAACCAAAAATATGTAGAAGAATATATATTGGCCTAAACTGATGAAGAATTTATTATTTTTTAATTGGGGGACATTTATTATAGCAAAAAGTAAAAAATATTGTTTTTTTTTCAAAATTGTTGCTTTTTATTGTATATAGCGCAAAAAATAAAAACTGCAGAGGTGATCAAATACCACCAAAAGAAAGCTCTATTTGTGGAAAAAAAAGGGACGCTAATTTTGTTTGGGTAAAGCATTGCATGATCGCGCAATTGTCAGTTGAAGTGACACAGTGCCAAAATTTAAAAAGTGCTCTGGTCAGGAAGGGGGTAAAATCTTCCGGGGCTGAAGTGGTTAATCATAACATAGTCATAATCATAGTGTTATGATTAAGCGTCCGTTGGCGTGAAACGGGTCAACACTAGCTCTCCACTCTGTGTTTTGTTTGTATGGACATTTTTTGCTTTTTGAAATTAACATTTGGATCTTATGTACAGTATATAGGTGTGTACGGTCATCTAAGCTTTATGTCTATTATCTTACAAGCCAGACCAGTACCTGATCTCTTGTAGCTGAATTATTATTATTATTATTGTGGAAGAGCTACCTGGAGCGGTGCAAAATGTTTGGAAGGTAAGGCTGAAATTAAGCTTTATCTGAAATCCAAACTACCAATTGATATATTTTTTTGGACTGTAAAAAGGTGCTGGAGTAACTAATCAAATAGCACACAAACACAGAGAATGCACAAACTCCATGCATATAGTGTCTCTACTGGAAACTGAACTTAGGACATCAGAACTACAAGATCACCAGGCTAACTATTTAATAACGGTGCTATCCTGGGCTAACAATATTTTTTTTCAGATGTTTTGACACTTTACAACCTGTTTACACTTTACAGCCTAAAAAATTCATGTTACCCACTTGTCGCTTCAGTCATTTCTAGACTTGTGCACAACGGAAAAATTCGTTCCGTTTCGGTTCGTTTCTTTCCGGTCCTGTTGATTCGTAATCATTCGTAATTTTGCTAGACGGGATTTTTCGTGTTCGGACTCATTCGTATTTTTGCAAGCGACATTTTTCGTTGAATTTTTTGTTGCTTTATAATTCGTACTTTCGGTAGAGTACGTTGTTTTTCGTTGATTCTGGACACAACTCCTACTTTCGTAACTTTTTTTGGGTTCGTACTTTCGGTAGAGTACGTTGTTTTTCGTTGATTCTGGACACAACTCCTACTTTCGTAACTTTTTTTGGGTTCGTTGATTCGTAATTTTCCGTGTCTCTCTCACAACGACGCTGCCTATTATGCCTAATGTGCTTCGAATGGATTTGTACTTTTCTAAATACATTGCGGTTATTTGTAACGATTCGAAATCTCGTATTTTACTTTCGTTTTTTACATGCGGCTATAGCCTCCGCCCCTGTACACCATTTTGAGAGGGTTCAGCACGGTGAGGGAGAAGCAGAGAGCAGAGCAGAGTGTTATTGTGCTTCGAATGGATTCGAAATCTCGTATTTTACTTTCGTTTTTTACATGCGGCTATAACCTCCGCCCCTGTACACCATTTTGAGAGGGAGTTCAGCACGGTGTGGGAGAAGCAGAGAGCAGAGCAGAGTGAGTGTTATTGTGCTTCGTATGGATTCGTACATTCGTAACTTTTTCATAACGAATTATGCCGAAGACATTCGGGCATTCGCTATTTGCGGTATAATTTATTTCGGATTCGGTCTTATTCGTAATTGCTTTGTTCGGAAATTCGAATGCTTCCGAATGTCCGAAAGTTGCTAAATTCGGACGAATTTCAATTCGTTACGAAACGAATTGCACAAGCCTAGTCATTTCCTCTTAGGACCCATACACTGGTAAATTCTGCCATTTGACCATAGCCTGGGATATATATATATATGTATATGTATGTATATATATATATATATATATATATATATATATATATATACCGTATATACTTGAGTATAAGAGAACCCGAATATAAGCCGAGGCACCTAATTTTACCACAAAAAAAAGGGAAAACATAAAAACGTATTGACTCGAGTATAAGTCTAGGGTACACAATGCCCATCTGCAGCCTCACTGTGCACATTTGCAGCCTCACTGTGCCCATCTGCAGCCTCACTAAAACCACCTGCAGCCTCACTGTGCCCATCTTTGCCCATCTGCAGCCTCACTGTGCCCATTTGCAGCCTCACTGTGCCCATTTTCAGCCTCACTGTGCCCATCTGCAGCTTCACTGTGCCCATCTGTGCCCATCTGCAGCCTCACTGTGCCCATTTGCAGCCTCACCTTGTTTACGGTCTCCAACTGTGTCATGCAACTGTTCGGCGGTGTTCTGTCAAACAGTGGCCGTCCACTGTAACAAAGCCCCACCTCCTCCTCGTCCATGATAGACGGAACACTGATTCAGTTTCCCAGCATTCTATTAGTGTTCCATCTATCACAGGCGAGGAGGAGGCAGGGCTTTGTTACAGTGGACGGCCGCTGTTTGACAGAACACAGCCGAACAGTTGCATGACACAGTGGGAGACGTCACTCGCGTATAAGCAGAGGGGGCTTATTTAGCATAAACAAATGTGCTGAAAAACTCGGCTTATACTCGAGTATATACTGTATGTGTATATATATATATATATATATATATATATATATATATATATGTATGTATGTATGTATGTGTGTGTGTGTGTGTGTGTGTGTATGTATATGTGTGTGTATATATATATATATATATATATATATATATATATACATGTACATTTATTTAGATCCACCAGGGACTCTCAAGTCATCTAGAGAAAAGTAACCCCTTAATAAAGAGTCGTCTTGTTTGCCTTGAGAGGGAAATCAATTATTTCCTGATTCTCATCGGCAATCAGAAAAATACACGAATCAACGTTATACTATGTATTTTTTTTTAAAGAAAGTAATCCTTTGTATTCTGCTCTTCTAGGAGAGCATCTCATTTGAATTCGGAGCTTGCTGGCGTTCCATTTCTTGAAGCAGAAAAACCCTTTTTGAAGCTGGCGATTAAATGTTTTTTTTTTCCAACGACAAGGGGTGCCCCCGTGTCTTCTCCCAATGACCTTAGAATAACATCTTACCGGTGAATCTCTTGGATGGCTAGATCTGTTCAGAATTGGCTGCCTACACCTGAGTTGGGTCAGGCAGTCCAATCTATATGTGTATGCCAAGGCTTAACATTTGACCGCCATCATCAGCTTCATGTAAATATTGATATTACACTCGGTGAAGGTTTTACATTTACACATGAGAGGAGCAGAAGACTACATTCTGAGAGCTGTTTTTCTCTGGTTGCATAACTGGGAATTGACAGAACGAAGAACAGCATGTGAGCATGTGTTATTCTTCTGATGTTATAATTTATTTATCCCAGCAATAGAACAGTTGTGAAACAAAGGATAAAATCTATTAGGAGGCAATTCAATTTTCATGTCAATTTCTCTTAGTCACTTTTTTTGAAACATCTGAAGATCTAATTTGTTAATTGCGATGCACATAGCTGAAGGTGTTGCTCTGTATTAAGTGACTAGTGTTCTACCTATCGTATAACAATAATGTTGTATTGCCCATATCATCCACTTAGATGGCTAATGTCATGTAAAATATCAGTTGGAATTTGGTGGTATGTGATAATTTTTCCTCTTGCTGCTTTTCAAAAGGAAGTCTGTTTGGCAGATACTGCTGCCATCTGTTTCCAAATAACGTGTGCACAATAACATCACCTTATAATACACTTGTTTTGGGATCTGTCTATGAATGTAATAGGCTGTAGGTCTCTTTTAGCTTATACTCACCCTGACGTTGGAAGTGTACCTGCATGTCAATCAACCTTTCTCACTAGCGGGATATGGGTCACTATGTGGTAGCATGGTGAACTGCTTTCTACTTTTGTGGGAAAAGCACAAGATTTCCTCTAGTTTTCGAAGAAAGTAATGGCCCAGGAACAGAAGCACAGCTAGGGGGAGGGCCAGCATGACTGGGGTGGGCAGTGAGGCGCAGAAAGAGTTGCAGGTAGAGGGAGCTACTGGGGGCACTAATTGGGATTGGGTAGTCTTGGCATGGGGGGGGGGGGGCGGTGGCTAGGAGGATAGGGGGGGATGTGGCCAACATCAGCTTCAGTCGGAGCTGTTGCAGCCACAGAAGAGAAGTAGAAACTTCTCACAAGTGACATTCTTAGATTTGGAACTTTCCGTGGTCCGGGACATACCTAATATGGGGAATATGGAGTCCCTTTTGTCCCAGCTCCGTGCCGAGGCGGTGGCCAGGGGTCCTGGCTGGATTCAGGCCGTGATTTCGGGCTTTAACCAGGTGCCCAGCCAGGCCTCGTCAAGTGCTTCTCCTGGCTCCCCTCTGCCAGGTCGCCCACGTGCTAGGAGGTCCAGGCCTCCTGAGCATTTTAGCCCAGAGGTGACCCGTGGTGTCCGTGACCGTCTTGGGAGCCCTTTACAGGATCCTTCGTCACCACCGGCCCAGCAGCAGCTTGCTGCGCCTAGCGTGGTGGTCTGGAGAAATCCCCGTCCACGGCGGACCCGGGGTGGAGGCGCTGTGTCTGAGGCCTGCTTCCACCCCCCTTCTAATGAACTTTCTGAGGGTACAGCTGCCTCTGCGGGCCCCCGGCCTGCTCAGGGGGCGGTTCGGCAGGGGAGAGATGAGTTAGTGGGTGCGGGCTTACCTGGAACGGCCGGGGCCTCTGTGCACGGCGGTCGGGGACGGAGCGGTTCATCGCCTGCAGACCGGCGGCGGCGTGGAGACTTTGTAGATGACAGGAGTCAGTCGGCGGCTAGGCAAGCTTCCCCTGCACGGCCCAGGGTCCAGCGTGGAGGCCGCGTGGAGCGGACTCTGGATTCCGGTGTGGCGCACAGGGCTGACGTCAGAGGAGGGCGCCCTGCGCAGCCTAGTGGAGGTGATTCGCGGGCTGCTCGTCCGGTGCGGGTGGAGGCTGAAGTGGCATTGCAGGATGGACTGTCTTATGGGGAGATCACCGCATCAGAGGATGGGGAGATCCAGGAGCCTGCACGTGGAGC
Source organism: Rana muscosa (assembly GCA_029206835.1). Taxonomy (NCBI): domain Eukaryota; kingdom Metazoa; phylum Chordata; class Amphibia; order Anura; family Ranidae; genus Rana; species Rana muscosa. Next base: position 90,784,314 of record CM055117.1, on the reverse strand, counting down.
CGGAGTGGCGGCTGGATGTCCTGAGGGGCAGCGTCCGCCAGGTAAGGCACTTTCATCTACTTTTTCCTTATCTCCTGCTGTTGCTCCAACTGTTTCTGCTCTGAGGGTTGTTGGGAGTGCTGTGGGGGGCACTGGGGGGCCTGTAAGGCTGTCAGTTGGATCTGGTGGTAGTGGTGGTTTGGGTTCATCCACCCTGGCGTTGGCGGCAGCGCAGGGGGATGGTGTGATAGATACATTGTTAGCTGGCCTGCGGGAGGTGCTGGCGCGCTGTGAGACAGGAGTGCAGTCGGGTGCTGGTTCTTCCCCGGCGGTGGCGTGGGCTGTGGCCAGCGCGTCCGCCGCCGAGGGCATTACTCAGGCAGTGCCGGCCCCGGCTCCTCCGGTTTGGGGACTCTGGGTTGGCGGGGGGGGGGGCCCCGGGTGCTGGAGGGCCAGGGACGAGTGTTCCCGTTGTTCCACTTCCGGTGGTGGTGGCCGGCTTGGCAGTTGCAGTTCCTGAACCCGCTGTGGCTGCAAAAGGCGCTGTTGCGGCGGATGGGGTGTGTTTGGGGTATGCTGCTAAATGCAAAGTCTATGTCTGCTTTGAGGGGCCTCTGGGGGCTCATTTAAAAGCGGAAGTGAGGGACCGTATTTGGAGAAGTTTAACTTGGACAAAGTTAAACCGGACGAGAGTAAAAAGGAGGAGGAAGAAAAGCGACGATATCGCCTGATTCCTCCCACGTTTGCAAATTGGTTGCAGGCGTTTGCGATTTTGGTGAGCGTCATTGGGGAAAAGGCTCAAGAGAATTTCTCCCCCCTTTTTTGTTATTTGGACTTCATTGGCGAGGCGCAGCGTGTCTATGGGGGGGTTGCTTGGCTCCGTTATGACAAGCAATTCCGCCAACGGAAGGCGGTCCGCCCTTCTCTGCGGTGGGACCATAAAGACATTAGCCTCTGGATGAAGCTGATGTCCTCTCCTAGAAGTGCGGTGGCACCCTTTCAGAGTGGGGCCGGGGTGCAGCCCCAGCTGCGCAACCGGCTGGTGGTCACATGGGTTTCTGCTGGCAATTTAACGCCGGTACTTGCAAATTCGGTGCTGAGTGACGTTTCCGGCACGAGTGCTCGGGATGTGGGGGAACTTGTCCACAGTCCCGGTGTTTCAAGCAGGGTCGGGGAAAAGGGGGTGACGCTGGAAAAAGGGATGACGCTGGAAAAAGGGATGACGCCGGTGAAGGTAAGAAGGATGGCACCTTTTCTAAGGCGGTACCCTAATCGTACGGCGGCCGAGTTGCTGGAGTTGGGTTTTTCGGAGGGTTTCCAGTTGAATAGCAATTTACGGGTGGCTCCACCCCTGGCCGACAACTTGCGGTCGGCCAGGGAGCATCCAGAAGTTGTTTCGGAAAAATAGTTTAAAGAGGTTTCCTTGGGCCGCATGGCTGGCCCCTTTGAGTTGCTGCCTGTGCCCAATTTGCTTGTTTCTCCTTTGGGGGTTGTTCCCAAGAAGGAGCCGGATAAGTTTTGGCTCATTCATCATTTGTCGCATCCCCAGGGAGGGTCCATTGACCCTGACCTTTGTACAGTGTCTTACACCTCGTTTGATGCAGCGTTGCTGGCGAAAACTGACATTGAGGCGGCTTTTCGTCTGCTTCCGGTGCATCCTAGTTGCTGCCATTTGTTGGGGTGTCAATGGCAGGGTTTGTTTTTTGCGGACAGATGTTTGCCGATGGGATGCACTATTTCTTGCTTGCTGTTCGAGCAGTTTAGTTTGTTTTTGGAGTGGGTGGTCCGGGATGTTTCCGGCCTGCCCTCGGTCATTCACTATCTGGATGACTTCTTGTGTATAGGGCCGGCTGGGAGTTCGATCTGTGCCTCCCTGCTGGCTACGGTTCAACAGGTTTTTGATTCTTTTGGGGTCCCCTTGGCTGCGGACAAGACCGAGGGCCCGGCCACTGAATTGCGTTTTTTGGGTATTGTCATAGATACCTTAGCTATGGAGTGCTGTTTGCCTTTGGACAAACTAGATGACCTCAAGGTTGAGGTGTCTTCGGCTTTGAGGGGCAAGAAAATTCAGCTGAGGGCCTTGCAATCCTTTTTGGGCAAGTTAAATTGTGCTTGCCGCATCATGCCCATGGAGCGTGTTTTCTGTAGGCGCCTGGTGCAGGATCACTGGGAGGACTTGAAGGTGTGGGATTCTTTTTTGGCCTCCTACAACGGCCGCTCCCTTTGGTTGGGTCAGGTGGTTTCTAACTTTGACATGGAGCTTTTTACGGACGCGGCGGGCTCGGCTGGCTTTGGGGCTTTTTGCCAGGGGCGTTGGAGTGCTGGCGAGTGGGCGATTGATTGGAAGGATGTTGGTTTGGTGCGCAATCTGGCGGCTTTGGAATTGTTTACCATTGTGTTGGCTGTGGGGTTGTGGGGTGCGGAATTCAGCAATCGTCATGTTCGTTTTCATTGCGACAACCTGGGGGTAGTGCAGGCTATTAATAATAACACCGCTTCTTCTCCTCCTGTTGTCCGATTGCTGCGGCACCTAGTGCTTGCCTGTTTGCGGCTTAATTGTTTTGTGTCTGCAGTGCATGTTCCTGGTGTTGATAATTCAGTGGCTGATGCGTTATCTCGTTTCCAGTGGGACAGATTCCGTCAATTGGCACCGGATGCGGAGCTGCACAGGATACCCTGCCCCCAACGGCTGTGGAGCATTGCATTGCCACTTCCCAGTTCTTAATTCGAGAGTCGGTCTCTGCGGCTACCTGGACGGCTTACAGCAAGGTTTGGTCGGAATGGCCGGACCTGGTGAGTGAGCTTTGGGGGGACTCCCACGATGGGGGCCGGGTTCAGTTGTTGCTTTGTTTTATTGGTAGGAATATTAAAGCGGGGGTTTCGGCCTCCTATATGTCACGTAAGTTGGCCGGTTTGGCCTTTATGTTTCAGTTAGCTGGGCAAAGGGATGTGACGAAGGCTTTCGTGGTGAGGCGGGCTATGCGGGGTTACCGGGCTGGACGCTCTGCAGCTGACACGCGTCGCCCGGTTTCCTTCTCGGTTCTTGGTTCCGTGGTGGGCCAGTTGGATAGATGCATGTCCAGGTATGAGAGTGTTTTGTTCCAGGTCGTTTTTGTATTGGCCTTTTTCGGGGCATTTCGTGTTGGCAAACTGGTTAGCATTAATAGACGGGGTGAGGTGGCCTGGGGGTTCAGGATGTTTGGATGCAGGGAGATTCCCTGTGCGTGTTTCTGAGACAGTCCAAGACGGACCGGTTGGGTAAGGGAACTCGGGTGGAGTTGAGGGTGGTACCTTTCTCTCCGGTGTGTCCAGTTGCGGCTATCAGGGATTTTTCCAGGATCAGGCCTGAGGGCCCTAGGGTGTTCTTCAAGCATGAAGATGGGACTGCTCTGTCCCGCTTCCAGTTTCAGGCTGTGTTTAAAAAATGTCTGGTGTCAGCGGGGTTGGGGGCAGACAACTATTCGTCCCATTCTTTCCGCATTGGGGCAGCTACGGAAGCGGTCCGCTGGGGTCTGGATGATAAGGTGGTTCAGCGTATTGGGTGGTGGGAGTCAGCTCGATTCCGATCGTATGTCCACCCGCATTTGTTGTAGGTTTTTCATGGAAGTGAGGAGGGGGGTGGGGTGTGTGTTTTTTCTTCTTTGCTTCCCCCCCACCGTGCCTTTCTCTAATTTTCTTAATTTTCCATGTTGTTTGTTCTTGGGGTAACTTGGGTTGTTGGGGGGCATATTATTCCTCCCCCCTTTTTTCCTTCTTTCTTTCAGATCCTGAGTCCTGCTTGGTGTGGATCCTAGGACACTCATATGTGTATTGGGGTGCCAGGAGAGCTGATGTACGGGTAGGAGGCAGGCTGTTGGGTTTCTCTGAGGAAGAGGTTGTAGTACGGTGGCTTGGGATTCCGGGCATGCTTTGGTCCCGGGTCGTGCCTGAAATGCACAGGTACGCTCGCTTGGATCGATTCCCTGATGTGGTTCAGTTTCATGTGTGCGGAAATGACCTGGCCTTACGTTGCGCACGCAATCTCATCAGAGACATTAAGTTCGATTTGCTGCGCCTGCAGTCCTTTTTCCTGGACACCATTTTTATTTGGTCCGATGTCGTGGCCAGGTCTGAATGGCGTTTGGCTCGCTCTGTTTTTGGTATCAACAGGGCCAGGGTCAAGCTCAATAAGGCTGTGGCTAAGTTTTTTGTCCGCAATGGGGGCCTGGCTGTGCGTCATCGGGATTTGGAGGAGGAGACATGACGTTTTTTGCGGCCGGATGGTGTCCACCTGAATGCCATTGGCATTGACCTTTGGCATCTGGGTTTACAAGATGGCATCCAACGGGCCCTCCGCTTGTGGTGGGCGACACGAACATAAGGTGTCACGTTCGTGTGCTGTGGCGGGAGGTCTATGGGGTCTTTGAAGGCGGTGCCAAAATAGAATGTAGGTTTAGGGGGGTTGGGCCCATCTGGAGGTATGGTTGTCCCTTCCCTTACTAACAAGACAATGGGAACAATGGTTTTGGTAGTTGGTTGTATCTGAAGGAGGTTAATGGAAATTGTCCCTTGATCTGCCGTAATATGCGGCGAGGGGCCTTCATGGGGTGTACAGATACAACCAGTGATAGAATAGTTGCCCTTCAAAGATCTGTAGACCGGGCAGGTTGTTCAACTGAATTTTTTATTGGGTTTAATTGGCTATAAAAATGTATTATATGCATTACATTGTATGTTTGAGATTTTTTTTTATTTTTTCATTGTTGTTTGTTACAATAAAAAGGATACTATGACTATTCGACTCCAAAAGGAATGTGTCGTCTAGTCAATTTATAGAGTTTAAAGAATAGGTTTTGATAGCTTTTGGGGTAGAAAGTGTAGCCTCAGTAATCTGCACATCCATTAGTCAAGTCATGGCCGGAACAGAAGCACAGCTAGGGGGAGGGCCAGCATGACTGGGGTGGGCAGTGAGGCGCAGAAAGCGTTGGAGGTCGGGGGAGCTACTGGGGACACTAATTGGGATTGGGTAGTCTTGGCATGGGGGGGGGGCGGTGGCTAGGAGGATAGGGGGGATGTGGCCAACATCAGCTTCAGTCGGAGCTGTTGGGGCCACAGAAGAGAAGCAGAAATTTCCCTCCCAAACTTCCATATGTTGGTGCTGGTTGGTTAATTTTTTGGGGGTAATTTGTGATGTTGCATCTGGTCATTTTAATTTCTGGTAGCCGTAGCAGCGGCGGGAGGTCTATGGGGTCTTTGAAGGCGGTGCCAAAATAGAATGGAGATTTAGGGGGGTTGGGCCCATCTGGAGGTATGGGTGTCCCTTCCCTTACTAACAAGACAATGGGAACAATGGTTTTGGTAGTTGGTTGTATCTGAAGGAGGTTAATGGAAATTGTCCCTTGAGCTGGCATAATATGCAGCGAGGGGCCTTCATGGGGTGTACAGATACCACCAGTGATAAGAATAGTTGCCCTTCAAATATCTCTAGACCGGGCAGGTTGTTAAACTGAATTTTTTATTGGGTTTAATTGGCTATAAAAATGTATTATATGCATTACATTGTATGTTTGAGAATTTTTTGTATTTTTTCATTGTTTGTTATAATAAAAAGGCTGCTATGGCCATTCGACTCCAAAAGGAATGTGTCGTCTGGTCAATTTATAGAGTTTAAAGAATAGGTTTTGATAGCTTTTGGGGTAGAAAGCGGAGCCTCAGTAATCTGCACATCCATTAGTCATATGTTATGAGCTATGCTTCTATTTGCTGAGAAGGTGGACTAGAGGCCGTAACCCACAGGAAGGTCCTGAGACTCTCCTCCTGATGCTAGTGACGATGCCCTATAAAGAGTAGGGATGGGCCGAACACCCCCAGTTCGGTTTGCACCAGAACACCACGAACATCCGAACCCTATTAAAGTCTATAAGACACGAACATGAATAATCAAAAGTGCTAATTTTAAAGGCTTATATGCAAGTTATTGTCATAAAAAAATGTAGTGGGACCCGGGTACTGCCCTAGGGGACATGTTTCAATGCAAAGAAAAGTTTTTAAAACTATAGTTTTTTCAGGAGCAGTGATTTTAATAATGCTTAAAGTGAAACAATAAAGATGAAACATTCCTTTAAATATCGTGCCTGGAGGGGTCTCCTTAGTCTGCCTGTAAAGTGGCGTATCTCTGCGATGTGTAGAACAGTGCCGCTGCAATAATGACATTTCTAAAGGTAAAAATATCATTAAAACTTGCTCGCAGCTCTAATATATTGCCGACTTCCAACAATATAGATTAGAAATCAATAAAAAAAAATGGCATGGGTCCCCCCCCTCTAGTCCATACCAGGCCCTTCGGGTCTGGTATGGATATTAGGGGGAACTCCACACCAAAATAAAAAAAAAATTGGCGTGGGGTCCCCCTCAAAATCCATACCATAACATTATACGAGCATGCAGCCTGGAGGTCAGAATAGGGGGGAGACAAGCGAGTGCCCCCCTCCTGAACCCTACCAGGCCACATGCCCTCAACATGGGGAGGGTGCTTTGGGGTCCCCTCCAAAGCACCTTGTCCCTATGTTGATGGGGACAAGAGCCTCTTCCCGGCAACCCTGGCCATTGGTTGTTGGGGTCTGCTGGTGGGGGGCTTATCAGAATCTGGATGCCTCCTTTAACAAGGGGGCCCCCAGATTCCGCCCCCTCTATGTAAATGGGTATCAGGTACATTGTACCCCTACCCATTCACCAAAAAAGTGTCAAAAAGTAAAAAACACAACAGACAGTTTTTGACAATTCCTTTATTAACCACCTCGCGCCCGCCGTACGACTATGTACGGCCGCAAGGTGGCTCTTAAATGCCGGGAGGCCATCTTTTTACGACCTCCGCTCCTCTGGCCACTGGGGGGCGCGCACGTGCCCGGCGCGTCACTGTAATGCCGATGCACGTGCCTGGCGGCCGCGATGTCCGCCAGGTACCTGCGATCGTCCGGTACACAGACAAGGACATGGATCTGTGTGTGTAAACACACAGATCCATGCCCTGTCAGGGAGAGGAGACCGATGCTGTGTCCCTTGTACATAGGGACACAGATCGGTCGCCTCCCCCAGTCAGTCCGCTCCCCTCACAGTAGTAATCACTCCCAGGGCATACATTTAACCCCTTCCTCGCCCCCTAGTGTTAACCCCTTCCCTGCCAGTCACATTTATACAGTAATCAGTGCATATTTATAGCACTGTTCGCTGTATAAATGTGAATGGTCCCAAAATAGTGTCAAAAGTGTCCGCTGTGTCCGCCATAATGTCGCAGTCACGAAAAAAATCACTGATCGCCGCCATTACTAGTAAAAAAAAAAAAAAAATATATAAAAATGCCATAAAACTACCCCCTATTTTGTAAACGCTATAACTTTTGTGCAAACCAATCAATAAACGCCGATTGCGATTTTTTTTTAACCAAAAATATGTAGAAGAATACGTATCGGCCTAAACTGAGGAAAAATATATTTAAAAAAAAAAATTGGGATATTTATTATAGCAAAAATCAAAAAATATTGTGTTTTTTCAAAATTGTCGCTCTTTCTTTGTTTATAGCGCAAAAAATAAAAACTGCAGAGGTGATCAAATACCACCAAAGAAAGCTCTATTTGTGGGAAAAAAAGGATGTCAATATTTTTTGGGAGCCACGTCGCACGACCGCGCAATTGTCATTCAAAGCGTGACAGTGCCGAAAGCTGAAATTTTGCCTGGGCAGGAAGGGGGTATATGTGCCCAGTAAGCAAGTGGTTAAAAAAGAAAAAAGTGTCCCGCGATGTCCATCCATCTTCAATCGCGCCGCTCGACAGACCTGAAGAATAGAAAAAAAATATGAAAAAACTCTGCCTCCATGGGATGTCCCCCGACGACTGCTGTCTTATAGCTTTGACAGCTCTTATATAGGAAAGGGCGGGACCACCCTCTGATGTAACTGGATGACCTCGCCCCTCTGACGTCACATTGAGGCGGGCTTTTTAAACTTTTTCTATTTTTTGGGTCTGTCGGGCAGCGTGATTAAATATGGATGGACATCGCAGGAATTTTATTAAATTTTTTAATAAAGGATTTGTCAAAAACTGTCTGTTGTGGACTTTACTTTTTGACACTATTTTTGGTGAATGAGTAGGGGTACAATGTACCCGATACCCATTCACATGTGGGGGGGGGGCGGGGAGCCTTAACCACTTCAATACACTGTTTTATATACTCTGCACGGCACTATATACCCTGCACTGTATTATATATATACTACACTGACTGCACTATATACTCTGAAATGTATTATATATACCACACTGATGGCACGATATACTCTCCACTGTATTATATATACTACACTGACTGCACTATATACTCTGAACTGTATTATATATAGACTATACGGACTGCACTATATACCCTGAACTGTATTATATATACTATACGGACTGCACTATATACTCTGAACTGTATTATATATACTATACGGACTTCACTATATACTTTGCAGAAAAATTGGGCCTTAGGTGTTGGTGGTGCCTGAGCACTGTAACCCCTCACAGTTACTCTTGTTGGGCGCAGGAACGGGCCCTGCTGTTAAAAATTATTTAAAAAAGTGAAATTACATGCCCCAGTCAAACAGGTGCATAAAAATTGGGCCTTGGGTGTTGGTGGTTCCTGAACACTGTAACCCCTCATAGTTACTCTTGTTGGGCACAGGAATGGGCCCTGCTGTTAATTTTTTTTTTTAATTGTGGGGTATGGGCGGAACTGCTACCCAGACCTGCCCCTCTGTCAAACCCGTGTACGAGGAAAGAGACAGCATTCATAAATTGCTGGCCGGGACAAAGTTGCAGAGGGTCAGGATCAGTTGTCTATTTCTCTCCCCTGGTGTTTTTTCAGCCTTAGCCCTGCACTCACAGGCAGCTTGCCACTTTCACCTAAAGCGGAGCTCCACCCTAAAGTGGAACTTCCGCTCATCGGAACCCTCCCCCCTCCGGTGTCACATTTGGCCACCTTTCAGGGGGGGGGGGTGCAGATACCTGTCTAAGACAGGTATTTGCACCCACTTCCGGGAGTCCTCTCTGCGGGTATTCTGCGGGTAGTACGTCACTTCCCGCAGAATAACCGTTGTGTTCTGGGAAACACTCGGCTCCCAGAACACAACAGGGACCAGTGCATGCGCCGTAGGGAACCGGGCAGTGAAGCCGCAAGGCTTCACTGCCTGGTTCCCTCACCGAGGATGGCGGTGGGGGCAGCAGAGTGACGAGCGATTGCTCGTCTTCTGCTGCCGACGTCGCTGGACTCCAGGACAGGTAAGTGTCTTAATATTAAAAGTCAGCAGCTGCAGTATTTGTAGCTGCTGGCTTTTAATATTTTTTTTCCGGTGGAGCTCCACTTTAAACACAGAAGCCCGACTTCTGTAGTTGAAAGTGAAAGTAAGAGCTTGGCTCCTTCAACAGCCTCCCTGCTCTGCACCAGAGTCGGGACAAGTGCTGGACTGGCTGAATGCAGCATGTTCAAGGGGAGGAGTAGGGAGGAGGTGAGCTGCACCCTAATCCTTACCCCCCTTCTGCTCGGGGAGTTCAGGAGCCGCAAAAAAATACCTAATACACTGAAAGGATAAGGAAGCTATGGCTGCAGTGGGTAGAAGAGGCAGCTACAGAAAGGTGCTGTTTTTACAAAAGAGTGTGTTGTGTGTGTGTTGTGTGTATGTTGTGTGTATGCATGTGTGTGTGTTGTGTTGTGTGTAGGTGTGTGTGTGTGTGTTGTTTGTATGTGTGTCTGTGTGTTGTGTGTGTCGTGTGTATGTTGTGTCTATGTGTGGGGTGTATTGTGTGTGGTGTATGTGGTGTGTTGTGTGTATGTGTGTGTGTATGTGTATGTGTGTGTGATGTGTGTGTGTGGTGTGTGTGTGTGTTTGTGTGGTGTGTGTTGTGTGTGTGTGTGTGTTGTGTGGTAGGGAAGGAGGGGGGGTGCAGAGGTTATAGCTGAGGAGAAGGGCAATAATGAGATGTGGATGGATGACTGCACTCTGTACCTAGCACTCTTGAACCCTTGCACTCTGTATGTAATGCACTCCAGAACCATAAACTCTGAACGTAACTCCAGAACCCTGCAGCCTGTGCATAATGAACTCCAAAACCCTTTACACTGTACATAACGCACTCCAGAACCTACCTCCCTGTACATAACACACTCCAAAACCCTGAACTCTATATGTAACTCCAGAATCCTGCACTCTGTATGTAACTCCACAACCCTGCACCCTGTGCATAACACACTCCAGAACCCTGCACTCTGTACATAATGCACTTCAGAATCCTCCACTCTGTAACGCACTCCAAAACTCTGCACTCTGTATCTAGCACTCTCCTGAACCCTGCACTCTGTGCGTAACGCACTCCAGAACCCTGTTCCCTATGCAAAAGGCACTCCAGAAACCTGCAATCTGTACCTAGTGCTCTCCTAAGCCCTGCACTATGTACGTAAAGTACTCCAGAAACATGCTCCCTGTGCATATCAGACTCCTGAACCATGTATTCTGTACATAGCCCACTCCTGAATCCTTCCACACTTTGTGTAACGCACACTTCCATAGTTTATGCAAAACCATTTGTAATGGAATCTCTTTATTCTTATTTGTTTAAATGATTGTGCTGGGGTTTGTATGTGTCAGTGAGACGCTTTCTTGTGGCACAGCAATCAAAGCATATTTTATAGGTACAAGGAAACCTGGGTTTTGTTTAACTACGCCCATTAAGCCCCTCCCACAGTTAAACATTTGACCACACCCACTTTTGCCGCAGTGCAAGTAGCGTGCCGTTGGTCGCATCCTCCCTCATCCTGAAGTTCAAAAGTTGGGAGGTATGCCAAACCTAATCCCTATTCACTAAAAGTTGCTTGGGGCATCTTCACCTCTGATTATTAATGGTACCAATACAAGACCTGTTCACATGGAGTCAGGCCAGAACAATACTGAGAATTGTTCTCTGCTATTTTCTGGGAACGCACACCCTCACATTCATTAGCTTTGTATATGAGCATGGCTTCTTTATTGTGAAACATTGCTTCTGGGAGGGCTGTACTCAATTACATCAATAAACAGTAACATCATGTGAGTACACTATACTAATGTATACCAATATAGCTGATGGAGGATCTGTTCCTCGCAGCAAATCAATCACTTATATTATTGTGATTGTGAGAAGCAAGCAACAGACAAGTCAAATGAATGTAAACTTGTATAGATACCATTTAAATATATGGAAGGAAAAAGAACTATGAAATCTAAAATGCCATTATATTTTTCATCCAATAATGTAATACCAAAGAAATCAAACATAAAGCTAAAAGCCACAGGCGCCTTATTTTAAGCTTAAAGCAGTAGAAAACCGTGGCTGATTAACAGAAAAAATAAAATAAAATATACTAGCACATTATGAAATACTTGCCTAGGAACGAAGCTCTCCATCGGCGCCCCGCACACCGCTGAGAGGGCTGACATCTACCCCCAGTCTTTCCTCTGGGTTTGCACGCTCTGTGATTGGCCGGAGCCACAATGACATCACTCCTGAGAGACCTCGGTTCCGGCATGAAGTTCTGAAGGTCTGGCAAAGTATGCCAGACCTTCAGAGCGCATGCGCCAGTGACGTAACTGGCTGCATCCAGGGTGAATATCTCCTAAACGATGCATGTTTAGGAGATATTTATTTTACCTACAGGTAAGACTTATTATAGGCGGGCTTTACTATAGCTTTAAGTTTAGTTTTTTTTTGTTTTTTAAACCAGCATGGTAATTACGAGAAGTTTCTCTTATGCTGATGGCTTCTGTCTTAGTTGAGATATTTAGTACTCTGCACCCCCCCCCCCCTTATACAGCTGCTGGGCCTAACATAGGCACTCGCCAAGAGCACCAAATATGTCGAACCTTATCTCCCCCTATCTGCATTGACAGATCTATTTTCACTGATAGAAGCTATAATACAGCTTATATGAATGAAGGAAGGGGGACAGAAAGGGTACACATAGTCTGCACTCTTGATGGGTGCCTATGACAGGTCCAGCAGCTGTATTAACCAGGAACTACAGAGTTCTCTTTAAAATTTCACTATTGTAACCTGCTGACTTGGCACTATTCATAGGCAGCTTAACTCTTCGGTAACGCACAGAAGTTAAAACCAACAAATTTTACTTCAGCTAATTGCAGTACAGTGGATTATCTCCAGTTTTTGAGGTGTAAGAAGACAACAATTTTTTAGGCCCTGTCTCTGTGAATAACAACTATTGACTGAGGGAAGGCCTAGCTAAAACTAAACTAAGCAGCTTTAAACAGGAGGGGAGGACAGAGGAAGAAACCAAGATCACATTAGTAAACAAGCCATAGTGGCCCAAAACTGCTTCTAGATGTCAGCATACTACCAAAAATAATAACCTAATGCTGTGTAATACAAGAACTACATGAAAGTGGGTCAGAACATGCAGCATTGTGCTATAAGACCTGGGGGCAACCAAGTACCGGTAGGCCTGCATTCCTTAAAGTGGATGTAAACCCTCCATATACCCAGTGAAGTGACTAGCCTCAGATGGTACACAGAGATGAAACAAATCTCCCTACATAAGTTTTACATCTATATCTGCTGTATTCACCTTGATACGCTGTTTGGAATGTGCACGTCCTGTTAGAATTTTCTGTTCTTGGTTCCCCTGTAGGAGGGGATTGTTGCTAGACACTGTGAGATGGCTGATTAGAGGAAAAGCACACACACCCCCTTCCCACACATGCAGAGCTTGCCTGTGAAAAGTTTAGCAGTCTGCTAATCTATTAATAGCAATCTCCCCCGACACACACTTCAGGCTCCCGTCTCAGAGAGCTTGTCAAAACGTATCAGGCTGTAAACAGAAGAATGGAGAAGGACAAAGTTATCAGACATAGTGCTTTGAAGAGAGATAAAAAAAACACTGCAGATATATGTGCTCAGCTCAAATTTCATGAATCGGGTTTACATCCACTTTAAGGGAATAGGGACTGCTATAGGCAGGAGAAACGCAAGCCAGGTATAGTTCCTGACCTAGGTATCGGGCTGCGTGTTAAACAAGTACACAAAAATACAAATTAATCTTGGCAGAATTCCAGAGTGCTTGTAAGGTTTTGCTGCACTGAAGTAATACCTGCAGAACATCTTTCCCTATGTAATGGGGATAGGAAGAAGAAAAGTGTTTTTAATCGAAATCAAGACCGCAGCCTAGTGTGACAACGCTGCTCCTCCATAGATGCAGTACAGTGAGTAAGCATTGTCACTCTAGGACAGGCAGGATCACAAGGTGAAAATTAAAAAAAAGTCTAAAAACTGGAAACTAATGTAGCCACCACATCTAAATATTGGTAAGCTGCAATGTATTAATTTTTTAAAAGACCATAGTAACCATAAGCTGCAATGTATTACATTTTTAAAAGACCATAGTAGCCATAAGCTGCAATGTATTACATTTTTAAAAGACCATGGTAGTCATAACATCCATTAGACTATGAAAATGTAGGTGTCCTTTTGCTCAAATATAGAAAAGTGGATTGCTGGCCTTTAATGTTCTGAATTTTAACATTTAATATATAAACCTAAGAAAAAAAGTGATGTATTGCAAGTTAGATGTGGTGGTTGTATCAGTTTTCTTTTCAGCCTTCTTAGCTATCTTCTGTGAACTACAGACCCCCCCCCCCCCCAATGTTACGGAGATGAGAAGACATAGTGTAATTCAGGAGGGCAGTCTAAACTAACACAGGTGCTCCATAAATACAGGACAGTAAGTGTGTATTGCAACCTTAGGACAGGATCACCAGGAGAAAATAATAAAACTAAAAAAACTGAAAAAAAAAAATGCAACCATAACCTATAAGGACTGGTAAGCTGCATTTTAACTATGGATCTCCACTGTAACTATGCAGGGAGTTGTGGTTGTCACCCTAGATTTGTAGGCAGGACCTAATCAGTGTACCTACGATTATTATTATTTTTATACTGGATTTATATAGCGCCAACAGTTTGAGCAGCGCTTTACAACCTGAGGGCAGTTAGTACAGTTACAATACTATTCAATACAGGAGGAATCGGAGAGAGCCCTGCTCGTTAGAGCTTGCAATTTAAAAGGGATGGTCAGGTGATACAAAAGGTAATACCTGTGGGGGATGAGCTGATGGAGAAAATAAAAGTACAGTTGTTAGGTGGGGGCAGGATAGGCTACTCTGAAGAGAAAAGTTTTCAGGCATCACCTAAAAGTGCATATAGTTGGACAGATTGGGGTAGGGAATTCCAAAGCATGGGAGAGGCTCGGGAGAGGTCCTGGAGGCAAGCATGGGATAAGGTGACAAGGGAGCTAGAGAGCAGGAGATCTTGGGAGGAACGAAGAGAAAGATTTGGTCAGTATTTTGATATAGGTTAGTGAGACTAAAATTGGAAAGAAATCACCGCACAGAGTTATTTAAACACCATTTATGTATTGTAGATATTAAGTAGACACAAGCAAGGCAGTTATTACAATGGTACTACATACAGTGCCTTGAAAAAGTATTCATACCCATTGAAATTTCCCACACTTTGTCATGTTACAACCAAAAACGTAAATTAAGTTTATTGGGATTTTATGTGTTAGACCTACACAAAGTGGCACATAATTGTGAAGTGGACGGAAATGATAAATGGTTTTCCAAATTTTTTACAAATAAATATCTGAAAAGTGTGGCGTGCATTTGTATTCAGCCCCCTTTACTCTGTTACCCCTAACTAAAATCTAGTGGAACCAATTGCCTTTAGAAGTCACCTAATATGAAATAGAATCCACCTGCATGCAATTTAATCTCAGTATAAATACAGCTGTTCTGTGAAGCCCTCATAGGTTTGTTACAGAACCTTAGTGAACAAACAACATCATGAAGGCCAAGGAACACACCAGACAGGTCAGGGATATAGCTGTGCAGAAGTTTAAAGCAGGGTTAGGTGATAAAAAAATATCATCCAAAAATGAGTATGGCACAACTGCAAGCCTACCAAGACATGGCCGCCCACCGAAACTGACAGGCAAGGAGAGCATTAATCAGAGAAGCAGCCAAGAGGACCATGGTAACTCTGGAGGAGCTGCAGAGATCCACAGCTCAGGTTGGATAATCTGTCCACAGGACAACTATTAGTCATGCAGTCCACAAATCTGACTTTTATGGAAGGCTGGCAAGAAGAAAGCCATTGATGAAAGAAAGCCATAAGAAGGCCCATTTGCAGATTGCGGGAAGCCATGTGGGGGACACAGCAAACATATGGGAGAAGGTGCTCTGGTCAGATGAGACCAAAATTTAACTTTTTGGCCTAAAGGCAAAATGCTTTGTGGAGGAAAACTAACACTGCACATCACCCTGAACACACCATCCCCACCGAGAAACATGGTGGTGGCAGCATCATGTTGCGGGGATGCTTTTCCTCAGCAGGGACAGGGAAGCTGATCAGAGTTAATTGGGAAGATGGATGCAGCCAAATACAGGACAATCTTCGAAGAATACATATTAGAGTCTGCAAAAGAATTGAGACTGGGGTGGAGGTTCACCTTCCAGCTGAACAACTACCCTAAATATACATCCAGAGCTACAATGGAATGGTTTAGATCAAAGCATATTCATGTGTTAGAATGGCCCAGTCAAAGTTCAGACCTAAATCGTTTTTCTTTTGTTTTTTTTTACTTTTTATTCGTTTTAGAAAAAACATTCCAGCAGTATTATACATTTAACTTGGTATTACATTTCTCGTTATATAAGTCATATAAAAACATACAATTATAGAGTATGCAATGAAACTGCAAAGAGAATGTAATTTGAAAATAAAAATTGAAATATGAAAGATGAAAAATTGCAAGGACACGAATATTGGTGATGTGGTTGAAAACCCATTTCCGCTTACCCCCAATGGGAGCTATCTGTAGGCAGAGCTTAGTTTTCAAGGGTTAGGGAGATACTCATGGTAAGGTGGTGTAAACCATATGACATTCAGTCCAGATATAAATCTAATTGACAATCTGTGCCAAGACTTGAAAATTGCTGTTCACAGACGCTCTCCATCCAATCTGAAAGAGCTTGAGCTATTTTGCAAAGGAGAATGGGCAAAAATGTCACTCTCTAGATGTGCAAAGCTGGTAGAGACATTCCCAAAAAGACTTGCAGCTGTAATTGCAATGAAAGGTAGTTCTACAAAGTATTGACTCAGGGGGGCTGAAGACAAATACACGCCACACTTTTCACATGTTTATTTGTAAAGAATTTGAAAAAACATTTATCATTTACCTTCCACTTCACAATTATGTGCTATTTTGTGTTGGTCTATCGCATAAAATCCCAATAAAATACATTTACATTTTTCATTGTAACATGACAAAATGTGGAAAATTTCAAGGGGTATGAATATTTTTTTAAGGCACTGTATATACATGTGACTTTTTTCGTTTTTTAAAAAAAAAAAAAATTGCAAAGATTTTAAACTTCTTTCACGCTGTCATTATGGGGTATTGTTTGTAGAATTTTGAGCAAAATAATGAATTTAATCCACTTTGGAGTAAATAAGGCTGTAACATAAAATGTGGAAAGAATAAAATGCTGTGAATACTTTCCAGATGCACTGTATATATATATATATATATATATATATATATAATACTACAATTACCAAAGAAAGGGAAACAACAATAACCTCTCAAACAAATAACTAAAAATAGTAGCAAAATAGAGTGTACAGTTGGTAACCAAATCAATAAACAGAAGCAAATCGAATATACAACTGATAATAAGCCAATCGTCTAGAGTGACCCCTAGGCTCTATAAGGCCCCATGCACACGGGACGCTGTTCAACTCGCGTTCAGAGGCAGTTGGACACTTTTTTTAACTGCCCCTGAACCCATTCAATGTTATCCTATGTGACCATAGGATATGTCTCGTTTATTGCCGTTTATATGCAGTTACGTTTAACCTCGTTTTTCTGAAAGCAAAAAAATGGGTTCAGACGCAAAAAAATTCAACGTTTCAGACGTAAAACGCGGCTAAACGCGGTACCGGCAGTTTGCCGCGATTTCGTTTATAAGCGTTTTTAAAGGTGACCTATTTTTTTACATTAGAAGTCTCAAAAATTATGTCAAATTATGAAAACACATAAAAAAAACCTGTAATTGCTTGCATTGCATTGTGGACAATCCACATCTTGTGGCAGGTGACGTGGCAAGTGGACAATCCACAACTTGTGGCAAGTGGACAATCCACAACTTGTGGCAGGTGATGTGGCAAGTGGACAATCCACAACTTGTGGCAGGTGACGTGGCCAGGTGACGTGGCAGGTGACGTGGCAAGTGGACAATTCACAACTTGTGGCAAGTGGACAACTCACAACTTGTGGCCAGGTGACAATCCACAACTTGTGGCAGGTGACGTGGCAAGTGGACAATTCACAACTTGTGGCAGGTGACGTGGCCAGGTGACATGGCAAGTGGACAATTCACAACTTGTGGCAGGTGACGTGGCCAGGTGGACAATCCACAACTTGTGGCAGGTGACGTGGCCAGGTGGACAATCCACAACTTGTAGCAGGCGACGTGGCCAGGTGGACAATCCACAGCTTGTGGCAGGTGATGTGGCAAGTGACACGCTAAATACAAGTACACTTCTGCTCTCTCAGCTGCTGCTACTCACTCTGGTCTCACAAAATGGCTGAAATGATTAAATAATACAGTTTTTTGAGCTTAGGGAGGGTCTTATGATGTTTCTTAACTAAACACTTATAGACGCAAACGCGGTAAAATGCGGCAAAATGCAGATAAAATCGCGGCAAAACTGGCATTTCTAAACGCCGGTTTCAGCCTTTAAAAACATGCGTTCAGCAGAGTTTGCACCAGCGTCTCTTGTGCATGGGGCCTAATAGGGCTGGTCCTGCCTAACGGTTCAGCACAGCAGTCTTTATTAAACCCTTTATTAAACCCTTTCCCTACTGGCCAGTATGTTTTGTCCCAAATCTGGAGCGTTCAGATAAAGTTCTTACAAGCCTGGGAATTGGTGATTGCACAGTGTCCCAAGCAAACAATACTGTTCCTTTTTAATAGGGTGCATTAGGATTTGTCTAGTAGGCTCTCACTAACTCCTGGTGCAACAGCTTAGTTCTCCTGTGGAACCACAGCAGAGTCAGTGGCAGTGGTGTTCTCCCCAACGTTCAGGCGGCAGCACCAGTCAGCAACAGTGTTGTTCTCCCCAACGATCAGGCCGCAGCACCAGTCAGCGATAGTGGTGTTCTCCCCAACGTTCAGGCAGCAGCATCAGTCAGCGACAGTGGTGTTCTCCCCAACAATCAGGCCGCAGCACCAGTCAGCGATAGTGGAATCTGTAATAAAGGTTTAATCTGTCTGGGGACTATATCTCCCACAAGTCTTAATTTCTCCCAGCAGGCTCCTTCACTCCTAAAATACACAGCAGTCCATATCACCTTTCTCTATGTCCTACTTTGGCCAATCACTGTTCATCCAGCATACATACTGTGATGGGAGTCACTTTGGGCGGAACCCATAATCCCTTGTAGAGGTTGGGAAGCCCTTGTTTCAGCTCCCCATGCACCTCCTATGTCTAAGTTACCCTGTGTCTATTAGGGGCACAGGGTGACCGAGAACCCCAGTCCGATCTGTGCTAACCTGACTCACTGTACAACCACACTGGAATGTTGTGTATATATATATATATATATATATATATATATATATATATATATACAGTATATATATATATATATATATATATATATATATATATATATATATATATGTAGCGCCCTCTACCATAGGTGGGTGCTAGAGTGAGGATTTTTGTGAGGTAAGCTGCCAGCGCAGGTAAATTTAGGCAAGCCTGTGCTTGTTTTGATCTGGGGGAGGGGAGTGGTTGGTGTAGCAGTGGGTATGGCCACCTGTGCTTTTGTTCTGGGGCGCCTCGACTGCTTCAAGGGAGAATGTTCTGGAAGAGGGGCAGGGCACAGGACTGGAGTGACAGGGAGCTCATGTGAGGAGCCCTGACCAATCCTTAACTGGAATTGGCTGGGGGCAGGCCTCCCATATGGGCTCGGGTCTGGCTCACTGGGGAGGAGTTGTTGGCTGGGAGACGTGAAGAGTGGAGTGCTAGATCACAGCACGAGGCCCATCCCCATCTCTCGTCGGAGGAGCCCGGGAGAGCTGAGAGGGAGCCTCATCCTTTCACGGTCATGGAAGAGGTATCCTGGAACAGAGGGGCTGGATAAGTGATTGGAACACATGTCCAGTTAAGTTCTTCACCGTGGACTCAGGTCAAGAGAAGGTCGGAGAGTGTGACACATTGGATATCTGGAAAAGGCATGCTAGGGGAGCTGGGTGCAAGGTAGGAGAGACTGTGGGGTTTGTGTCAAATCGATGTGGCCTGCGGGCACAGGATTTGCAAGTCGGGCTAGCTGGGATCAGTAGCCCACCAATTAAAGCAAGCTGCTAATCAACTAGGCCGCAAGAAGGGGTACTGCAGGCCCCTGGCCTACTAACAGTCAGCAAGTCAGCAAGCATATAGGACTATTCAGAGTAATCCTTTATGTAAGGTGAAGATGATGAGGTGGAAAGACTAATAGTTTACAGTGAAGTTTTCTGCAGGAGGAGAGGAGTCCTGGGAGTAACAGTCTGCAGGAGTTGATGCAGAGGAGGAGCAACAGCCTGCAGGAGTTTATGCAGGGGAAGTGACTGTGAATATTGGAGTCTATTAGTTCTTCAAAAGCTCAATTCATTTAATCAATTCTTAAATATGATGGCAAATTGATCTGATCTATGGGGATCCCATATCCCCTTTCTCCAACCAAGTTCTATCCCCCCAATAAACAAAAACAAAACACAAATGACTGTTCATTGTCTCTGAGGTGATAGATGAAGGTCTGGCAGCAGGGTGATTTGGTGGATGTTAGTAACTAGTAGCAACAATCCGCTACACATATATATATATTTGTCTATGGTCTCATACTGTTGTGTACTCTTTTCTGGGTCTTTTGGGGTTTGGCTGTATTCCATTGTTCTATTGTGTCTGACTGCCTAGTTTGTAGTTGTCAGCGGTTTGGAATATCTGATATCTATATTCAGACTGGGAGGAAGCGTTATATGACAAAAGCACTCAAGCGGAGTGTGGGACGTTTCGTTACACATACTATAATGGCTCACCCAAAATGGCCACCTCCAGAGTTGAAGACACTCTATAAGCAAGTATTATTCATGGTCTTCCCCAAAATGGTCACTGCAGTTCAGCTTTGTAAGCAATTAATTTAACCCACTTGTGTCACAGTGTCAGGCTCTGGTCAGTTCCAGTGGCCACCAGTAGGTGTCTCCCATCAGCCAGCACATCCCCGTAATTAGGCTTCACCTGATGTTGGCTGCTGGAAAGGTATATTAACCCTCCCTTGAGTTTTCATCATTGCTTCAGTGTTTTGCTTCTTAGAGAAATCTCTGCTTGCTGATTATCCTGATCCCTGCTTTATCCTGTATTTTGCATCTAGTACCCTTTATCTTGTAACCCCATGTTTGCGCCCCTTGGTCATAGTTCTGATCATGCCCTGTTATGTCAGCTTTCCTCCACTGTATATAGTGTATTATAGTTAGGCACCGTCACGTTTATTTTTCAATTTTGCATTGCTTATGGTTTGTTGGTGTTGGATAGGTGTTTTGTGCATTAATAAACTTCATTCTAACTCAGTCTGATTTCAGCTTCCTAAGTACAGCTACACTGAACTGGTCATCACTGTTGCCGCTTGAAACCTGCAGTTGATATCCCTTGCTCCCAGGTAAGGAACAAAGCTTCCAAACAGGGAACAACTATTTTAAGGACTAGCAAACCTAGCTACATCTCACACTATGGGCACATCAAATTACATTAAATCTCTTATTTATATGGAATAATTCAAGTCAAGGTGGCTGCCCAAATCTTATGGGATTTTGGTATCCAATAGGAATCCTTTCCCCCCCCCCCCCCAAAATAGCTGCCTGAAGCTCATAGAAGTGAACAATTATTCCTCAATAAGCCTGAACAAACGGCACAGTGCCTCCTTCAGGTTGGGAAATACTGCAGCCTATACCTGCCTACAGACTGCTCCTTTGTATAAGCAAAAGACAATACTCTCTGGTGAAGCTCACAGGAAGTGACAAGTCACTGGGTTTATGGCAATATCCACAGATATTTTCTGTATTTGTTGAAAAGACTGTAAGCTGCAATATTTAGCATTTTTGTTCTTGGGTTGAATTATCCATTAAAAGTTCTGTTAGGTTTTAATTGATGTTTCTTACTCCATTGTGGAGCTTTACCTTCATTTCATGTCCCAGGGACACCACAACAAGAAATGAGAACGGGGGTTTCTAGAATGGAGATCCTGCTCTTTAACCACTCTACTAACATAAAGTGTTTTCATGCTATCTCTACCCTCATTTTCATGACTTGCCATTCCTCTTACCCCTTGTCACCAGAACATGAAGTGAGGAAAAATGTCTCCCCGTTAATTACACAGAAAGACATAGAAAAATAGACAGAGATTCTAACCATTTTCCAACTTATCTAAAACAAAAGAATCTGCTCATTAATGGTTCGAATCTCAGCCAGTTCCTGCTGAACCAGCTGAAATTTAAACTCTATGGCTGGTCTTGGCTCTTAGGCAGCCCATACATTGATCACTTTTTTTCATTCAACTATTAAGTTGAATGAAAAAAAAAAGGAAATTATCCAATTCCCCCATCTACACATTATAGGTGGATGGGGGAATCCTCCCAGTGTGGACCAGTGCTGGAACAACCAGAGTTGCTGTCCTGTCCCGGCTATTCACAGCGCTGGCCTCTGTCTCCATGGTAGCGGCGGCAGCACATTGGAACCCAGTGCTGGTTACTTTATGGGGCTGATGTACAGGAGGGCCAGCACAATTTGTTGTTAGAGATGGGCTGGGCATGTTCAAAATTCTACATGCCAGAGCCTGCCAGGAAGCCCACACTGCCCAGCGCTAATCACAGGCAGTGAGACATTTCCCGAAATGTTTCACTGGCTGTGATTAGCACTGTGGAGTGTCGGCTTCCTGGCGGGATCGGGCATCGGGCATGTGGGATTTCAAACACACCCGAGCCCATCTCTATTGGTTGTAGACAGTTGAGCTCCCTGCAGGTTGCTTAGCAGCAGTGGACCCTTCTCTGACATGCTGATTGTGATGCAATACAGGTGATGCTCCTAGTCAAATCCTAGTGTTAAATATCAGTGATTTTATTTATCAAAGCCCACACTTTACAGGCATAGAGCCCACATAGCTGCTGAACATACGGTTGATTATATATATGTGGTTGTACTCTTGATGCTAATAAATACTGTGTTTATTAGATCTGACTGGGAGCATCACTAGGATCACATCCCGATCAACATGTCAACAGAGGAGGTTATACAGCATTACTGCTGCTAGGTGACCAGCTGGGGGCTCAGCTCTCTATAACCAATAGTGCCAGCCTTCCCCTACATGCACGCATAATGTCACCAGCACAAAGTCCTAATAGACTGCCGCCGCTGCCAAGGAGACAGATGCCAGACCAGCTCTGTCAATAACAGGACAGCTGGGGAACCCCACAGTGGCAGAACACCAGGGCCCGGTGGCAAGACAGCCTTTGCAACCCTGATAGTTTTCCCACTGCTTTGGACCCTTATATTTTCTTGGTGTGCTGGTGACATATATCTCTTGTTTTCTGCCACACTGCAGAACATGTGAAAGGGCCCGTTGTGGGATCGTAGTAAAGGGCCCCAGGATATATAATATATATATATATATATATATATATATATATATATATAATTGCATTTTATAGTTGGCCCCCCTACTTTTGTCCCTGTCCCCCCATGTGCCCCCCCTAAATATCAAAGCTGGAGACGCCACTGCTGGGACCCATGGTAGGGCCAGCCCTGATTACAGAAAGCTCCTGCACAGAGGCAGGTAAGTTTAACACTGGATTACTGCACAGATTTGTTTTATCCCAGGGATCAGCTTTAAAGTCTAAATTCACCTTTCTGAGCATGTTACACCCATATTTAGGGTGTAACATGTAACATGTTTAGCATGTGCTTTTAATTTTGTTTGTTTTTAAAGGTGAACTTACCCTTTAACCCTTTGCTGCAGCCACCGGGATTGTGTGTAAAACTGACAGGCAGACTCCTGCCTGGCAGGTGTATGCATCTGGGCAGCTGCACTGCTGCCCGATTGCCTCCACACACCCCCCAGTACCTGCGCCCCCACCATGTATTCCAGGCACCGTTTGCCCATCCAGGACTGACATGCCAGGTGCAGGGGAGGGAGAAGAATGGAAAATCACCTGCCCTCCTATTCCTGCTGTGACCCAAAAAGCGACGTCTATGACGTCACTTCCGGGTCAGCTTCTCAGTGTCCCTGGCTAGCATGAACCTGTCACCAAAAAATCATCACATAGGGGACTTTTTGTCGCCTATGTGATGGGGGAAAAAAAGTTAAGCAAAAATGTTTTTTTTATTTTTTGCAAAGTTACACCCAAGCACATAAAATCCCCCCCCCCCCCCAAAAAAAAATGAGGCACCCCACCCCCACATATACACACATACGAATGTAAACGCACACGTCAGGGCCACCTACGCATGAAAACGTCAATTGGAATACACGTTATATATTGCTGTGCAGGTCGGAGTGAGAGCAATAATTGATGACCTATAGGGGGCTTTAAAATCGTTGTCTATAAAAATATAAGGTACTGAAGTTTGTTGCCATTTCATGGGTGCACACACATTTTAGTGTAGCGCACCCCACGTAGGAAAAGTCCAGAAAATGGGAGAGACGGGAGAAAGGAAGCCGCTCAGGTGTGGAAGTCCCTGAAATTACCTCCTCCCAGCAACCAAGGGTGCAGGCAAATGCAAATGCAATTGAAGAAAGAAAGAAAAGTCTTCTGGACGCAGCACTCCGGTTAAAAAGCCTTTATTCCAAAAAAAGGTTCAGGAAACCAAAAACACACTGCACAACACAGCAAACTGATCACATCTGACTAACGCGTTTCACACTATTAAAGTGCTTACTCATAGCTGGTTATTACACAAATATTACCCAAGATATACCCTAAACAGGGGAAGTCATGTGATCCAACCCCAAGGTGAAAATAATTGGTTAATTGAAGATTAATTAAACGTGAAGTGATTCAAGTGAGATGGGTGTGGTTCACTGACCACAATGATAAAAGAGGATAGAAATACCTCACCATATATACAATCTATACAAATATATAAAAATATATGATATATATAAAAGATAAGTGATATGGTGTGAAGTGGAAACGAAAAAATAACAATAAAAATAAAAATAATTATGAAAATAAAGTAATAAATAAATAATAAATAAGGATGAGATTACTACCAGTTGTAAAGGTAGTGTGATGTAAATGTGCATCCAAAACATGTGTAACCATGTGTGTGAATACAAAAGAGAGAAAAAATATGTGCATGTATACAAAATTTGGACGTGTATAGATGAAAAATGCAAAGCAACCTTATAAATTGATTAGGTGCATTGTGAAGTGCTTGCATTAGTATTACTTAGTCCGTACTGATATGTGCATGTCTCTTTTGAGATTTATTTATTTTTTGAATTTTATTATTATTATTGATAATTTATACAGTGAACTTAATGTGAATAAAAGAACAGATGTTCTGATTAAACTGATATCTGAGCAGATTGTATTAATATGTGAGTATATGTCTCTTTAAAAACGCATCAGTCTATATGTCTATTGGGATGGAAGTCATTCCTGAGGGTATATTATGCATGAAGATGAGCTATTATATAAACATGCAGTAGAAGCATATATGTACAAATGTGTTTGAATGTGCTTGAAGACACCGTGTTTGAAGACACCATGTATATGAATATGAGACAAGGATGTACCCATATGTGTACACCGGCATACAGCTAGGTGCACACACATGGGGAGCCCGATGGAAAAGTATATGTGTGTATATATAATGGCTCCGAAAATGCGCGCATCAACTGGGACATACGTCCAACCATAAACATCTCGATGGAAAACGATCCATCCAATCGAAATGTCTATAAGATTGTTCTATGTGAACGATTCACATCAAGACGAATGTCTATGTGAAGGGTTAATTAAGGATGTACCCCTGTGTACATATAGGCATACAGCTCAGCACGCACACATGAAGAGCCCAATGTAAAAATATATATGTGTATATACATGGTGGCTCCAAAAATGTGTGCATTAACTGAAATGCACGTCCAACCATAGACATCTCGATGGAAAACAATCCGTCCAATCCAACCAACCATAGACATCTCGATGGAAAGCGATCCATCCAATCAAAATATCTACAAGATTTTCCTATGTGAACGATTCACATTAAGACAAATGTCTATGTGAAAAAGTTGAATAAGGAAAATAGTTAAAAAAGGAAATGCCCCCGTGTGAATGCAAGTATTCAGGTGAATGCGCACACATAAGGAGCCCAATGTAAAAGTATATGTGTATATATATAATGGCTCCGAAAATGTGCGCATTAACTGGGATGCACATCCAACCATAGACATCTCGATGGAAAACCATCCGTTCAATGAAAGATGTACAAGTAATTCTATGGGGACAATTCACACGGGAACAAAAGTCTATGTAAAAAGATTAAGAATGAAAATACTGACAAATAACAAAACCTTTGGGTTGGATCCTGACTTAGTATAAACATACCATGATGCCCACATAGACATATGCGCTCAATGAATGCCAATATAATATTGCATCTACAGTACAATTTACATACAGATGAAATATGGGCCATAAATCTTGTGTATACATTGGCTTCCAAGATAAAACTCTATATGTCGTTTCCGTATACAGAATAAACTCTATATGTGCCCAAGACAGTTCATGCTGTCAAGAATGACATGACGAAAACCAACATAAATTAAAAAGGAATAAAGAGACTATAAAACACACAAATGAATGTGTGACACATATACAATAAAACGATCTGATCATTACGATCTACCACTAATTGATGATTTGTGCAAAAGAAAGAGACCAAGTCCATACAATTTCTTCCAAACCAGTTGAATAATGGTTCGTGACTGAAAGAAAAAAAGGGAAGAAAAAGAAAAGAAAATGGTCCCAATAGAATAGTAGAACTATCATGTTCCATTTGTTTTATGGATGGTTATATAGAGTCCATAAAGATTTGAACATGCAAAAAGCAATCAATATCATGGTAACTACATAAAACAAAATGAAATGAGAAACTCCTGACAACAATCCGGGTATATACATGTATATGCCCATGGACATGTAGTAGAGGAGGACAAAATTGCAATCTGAACCTTAATTAACATGCATGGGTAACAAATGTTAGAAACATCAGAAAAGATGCCAGACACCAGAAACTAGAAAGGACACTGTGCAGGACGCGAGGACTAATCATAATAATGGGATACATCCCATTCGAAGTTAAGGCCTGCCGGTATCCTGGTATGCAGTGAAAAAATCCAATAGACCTCACGCCTGCACAGTGTCCTGAATTTGTCTCCCCCTCTTAAAGGTGAACTAATCTTTTCTATACCTTGTATGGAGAGGCATGAGACATTTTTCTGATGTACTGATACCCAATGCCTGGCAACATTCATGTTCCTATCTGTTTCCCATAA
This sequence comes from Rana muscosa, assembly GCA_029206835.1. Taxonomy (NCBI): domain Eukaryota; kingdom Metazoa; phylum Chordata; class Amphibia; order Anura; family Ranidae; genus Rana; species Rana muscosa. The sequence goes on along the minus strand of CM055117.1, from coordinate 90,757,617 downwards.
TTTGTCTCCATCAGAATACAAAGCTCTTAAACATTTAGAAATGGATAATAACATTGTCATTCGCAATGTGGACAAGGGTGGGTTGGTGGTGGTCCTCAATTCTGACACCTATAAAGGTGAAGCTTTACGTCAGCTGTCTGACAGCAACACCTACACTCCACTCAAGGGTGATCCCACCATCCCTTTCTCTGCTAAACTTTCCTCCTTGTTGGACACAGCAGTCCATGCGGGAATTTTTTCAGATAAAGACAAATTGTTATTTATCCCCATTAATCCCGTGATGCCGGTGTTCCATCACCTGCCAAAAATTCACAAGGGCCTGGACCCACTTATGGGCAGGCCCATAGTGGCAGATATTGGATCCCTTAACGAGCGCCTGGGAGAGTGGGTTGACGGCCAACTTCAGCCATTGGTTGTCAACCTCCCAGGGTATCTACGCGACACCAAACAACTGCTTATAAAACTCAGGGATTTTCAGTGGAAAGCAGAGTACAGGTGGATTACATGCGATGTGACCAGCCTCTACTCGAGTATTCCTCACGACTTGGGGGTTTTGGCTGTGTCCACTTTACTCAAAGAATCTGGAAAGTATTCGTTAGTGCTACAGGAGTTTATCTTGCTGTCATTGGACTATTTACTTACACATAATTTCTTTATGTTCGACGGGGGCTATTATCTCCAAAGGTGCGGGGCCTCTATGGGAGCGAAATTTTCGCCTTCCCTGGCTAATCTCTATATGGGATTTTGGGAGAGGTCCCGCATCTTTGGACATGATAGCCCCCGCCGTTTAGACACGATTTTCTTTTGTAGGTTCATTGACGACCTCCTGTTTGTTTCCTCCAACGAGGACACAAATTTACAGGATTGGTTGGATCACCTTAACGATAATCCCATGAATCTTCGCTTTACGGGAAAACTTGGCATCACCTCTATAGATTTTTTGGATGTCAAGTTGTTGGCTGTAAATGATGTAGTAGTCACAGGCCTCTATAGAAAACCCACAGCTGGCAATGCCCTTCTTAGAGCGGACTCGGGTCACCCCAGCCACACCATTCGTGGGGTCCCGGTCGGACAATTCCTCAGGCTCCGACGTTTGTGCAGCAGACCTGAGGATTTTGTCACCGAAGCTACAAATATGACCCAACGATTCATTAACAGGGGTTATGCTCCCAATATAATAAAAAGAGCCTTCAAAACCGCGAGTGCTATCCCAAGAGAGACCTTACTTCAGAATTGTTCGAATAAACGTAAGAACAAAGCGGCACTGTCTTTCAGTGGAGTACCAGTGTTCTCTACACCCTACAGTTTTGAATTCGGTAAAATAAAATCTATCATTGAGAAATACCTTCCCATTCTACTGTACGAACCCTGCCTACCATGAAATACTCTCTAGGGGAGTTAAATCAGTGTCCCGCAGAGCCCCTACTTTGGGTAGTCGCCTTTCACCTAGCCTTTTTTCAAGCATACCTTTGGCATCAAACTGGTTGCATTTCCAGGGCACTTTTAGATGTGGAATGCCTCACTGCAACTATTGCAGACATATAAAAACAGGTGACACAGTTCAGTCAAGTACCAATCACAATTCTTTTGATATTAAGCAGTTCATTAATTGCAATACCAAGTTTTTGGTATATGTGATTAAATGTGAACTGTGCGATATCCAATATGTCGGAAGAACGACTAGGAGACTCAAAGACAGACTGTATGATCACCTGTATGATATACATAAAGATAGGAACACGAATGTTGCCAGGCATTGGGTATCAGGACATCAGAAAAATGTCTCATGCCTCTCCATACAAGGTATAGAAAAGATTAGTTCACCTTTAAGAGGGGGAGACAAATTCAGGACACTGTGCAGGCGTGAGGTCTATTGGATTTTTTCACTGCATACCAGGATACCGGCAGGCCTTAACTTCGAATGGGATGTATCCCATTATTATGATTAGTCCTCGCGTCCTGCACAGTGTCCTTTCTAGTTTCTGGTGTCTGGCATCTTTTCTGATGTTTCTAACATTTGTTACCCATGCATGTTAATTAAGGTTCAGATTGCAATTTTGTCCTCCTCTACTACATGTCCATGGGCATATACATGTATATACCCGGATTGTTGTCAGGAGTTTCTCATTTCATTTTGTTTTATGTAGTTACCATGATATTGATTGCTTTTTGCATGTTCAAATCTTTATGGACTCTATATAACCATCCATAAAACAAATGGAACATGATAGTTCTACTATTCTATTGGGACCATTTTCTTTTCTTTTTCTTCCCTTTTTTTCTTTCAGTCACGAACCATTATTCAACTGGTTTGGAAGAAATTGTATGGACTTGGTCTCTTTCTTTTGCACAAATCATCAATTAGTGGTAGATCGTAATGATCAGATCGTTTTATTGTATATGTGTCACACATTCATTTGTGTGTTTTATAGTCTCTTTATTCCTTTTTAATTTATGTTGGTTTTCGTCATGTCATTCTTGACAGCATGAACTGTCTTGGGCACATATAGAGTTTATTCTGTATACGGAAACGACATATAGAGTTTTATCTTGGAAGCCAATGTATACACAAGATTTATGGCCCATATTTCATCTGTATGTAAATTGTACTGTAGATGCAATATTATATTGGCATTCATTGAGCGCATATGTCTATGTGGGCATCATGGTATGTTTATACTAAGTCAGGATCCAACCCAAAGGTTTTGTTATTTGTCAGTATTTTCATTCTTAATCTTTTTACATAGACTTTTGTTCCCGTGCGAATTGTCCCCATAGAATTACTTGTACATCTTTCATTGAACGGATGGTTTTCCATCGAGATGTCTATGGTTGGATGTGCATCCCAGTTAATGCGCACATTTTCGGAGCCATTATATATATACACATATACTTTTACATTGGGCTCCTTATGTGTGCGCATTCACCTGAATACTTGCATTCACACGGGGGCATTTCCTTATTTAACTATTTTCCTTATTCAACTTTTTCACATAGACATTTGTCTTAATGTGAATCGTTCACATAGGAAAATCTTGTAGATATTTTGATTGGATGGATCGCTTTCCATCGAGATGTCTATGGTTGGTTGGATTGGACGGATTGTTTTCCATCGAGATGTCTATGGTTGGACGTGCATTTCAGTTAATGCACACATTTTTGGAGTCACATGTATATACACATATATATTTTTACATTGGGCTCTTCATGTGTGCGTGCTGAGCTGTATGCCTATATGTACACAGGGGTACATCCTTAATTAACCCTTCACATAGACATTCGTCTTGATGTGAATCGTTCACATAGAACAATCTTATAGACATTTCGATTGGATGGATCGTTTTCCATCGAGATGTTTATGGTTGGACGTATGTCCCAGTTGATGCGCGCATTTTCGGAGCCATTATATATACACACATATACTTTTCCATCGGGCTCCCCATGTGTGTGCACCTAGCTGTATGCCGGTGTACACATATGGGTACATCCTTGTCTCATATTCATATACATGGTGTCTTCAAACACGGTGTCTTCAAGCACATTCAAACACATTTGTACATATATGCTTCTACTGCATGTTTATATAATAGCTCATCTTCATGCATAATATACCCTCAGGAATGACTTCCATCCCAATAGACATATAGACTGATGCGTTTTTAAAGAGACATATACTCACATATTAATACAATCTGCTCAGATATCAGTTTAATCAGAACATCTGTTCTTTTATTCACATTAAGTTCACTGTATAAATTATCAATAATAATAATAAAATTCAAAAAATAAATAAATCTCAAAAGAGACATGCACATATCAGTACGGACTAAGTAATACTAATGCAAGCACTTCACAATGCACCTAATCAATTTATAAGGTTGCTTTGCATTTTTCATCTATACACGTCCAAATTTTGTATACATGCACATATTTTTTCTCTCTTTTGTATTCACACACATGGTTACACATGTTTTGGATGCACATTTACATCACACTACCTTTACAACTGGTAGTAATCTCATCCTTATTTATTATTTATTTATTACTTTATTTTCATAATTATTTTTATTTTTATTGTTATTTTTTCGTTTCCACTTCACACCATATCACTTATCTTTTATATATATCATATATTTTTATATATTTGTATAGATTGTATATATGGTGAGGTATTTCTATCCTCTTTTATCATTGTGGTCAGTGAACCACACCCATCTCACTTGAATCACTTCACGTTTAATTAATCTTCAATTAACCAATTATTTTCACCTTGGGGTTGGATCACATGACTTCCCCTGTTTAGGGTATATCTTGGGTAATATTTGTGTAATAACCAGCTATGAGTAAGCACTTTAATAGTGTGAAACGCGTTAGCCAGATGTGATCAGTTTGCTGTGTTGTGCAGTGTGTTTTTGGTTTCCTGAACCTTTTTTTGGAATAAAGGCTTTTTAACCGGAGTGCTGCGTCCAGAAGACTTTTCTTTCTTTCTTCAATTGCACCCCACGTAGGAGTCGCAGGTGAAAAGAGATCCCCCACTCTGCACAGCCAGGCACACAGAATTCCCACAGTCTCCCAGAGTCAGAAAATAGTCCAGAACTTTGTTTTTTGTATTTTATTGAGGGGAAAAAACTTGGATGGGGAGTAAGGGTATTTTGGGATTCCCACTTGATTTCAGACAACTTCAGGGACAACTTTATCTTCCTCTGCTCCTCCAGCACACTTGCTTGCAGAACTCCACTGGCACACTTGACAAAAAGGTGACCCTGACCCAGTACTCAGCCAGATCTTAGAGCAACAGCCTGTTATAGGCAGGAACCCAAGGCTCCTTTAAATGTGTAGCAAAAGTCAGTGTCCAGCTTTCATCCCTGTGGCTTCTGATCCCAGCACCACCTCTACAGGCACTGCCAGCCTGCCTGGCTGCAGCTGCCCCTTTCAATAGCCTTTCTGGCTACTGCTCCATAGTAAGGTGACCACATTTCCAAACTACCATTCAGGGACACCCTCCCTTCCCAAAAAGCAGCTTGTGCTGTAACGAATCACAGCACAGTGATTGGACACAAGAGGCGGGATTTATGATTTCTCCAATCACAAGCAGGGGGCAGGATTGTGCTCCCCCAGGCATTCCCAGCCAGGACAAGTACTGTCAGTGAGTAAAGCGGTGATGTGGCGGCCTTTTTTGGGGGCATCAGATTGGCCCGGGGGGGGGGGGTGGCTGTGTCAGTTTCATTCCAGGACACTGTATTGTCCTGGAATGAATGTGCCCGGGACAGACCTTCAAAATGCGGGACTGTCCCGGGCAATCCGGGACACGTGGTCACCCTACTCCATAGCCCACCCGACTGACTTCTCAAGAGATCTCCTGGACGTGCTGACTCTCTCAAACTTGCTAACGTGCATCCAGGCAAGGATTCCTCTGTGTGTTGTAGAGGGTTCCTCCAGCACACTAGCCCCAGGCCCAAAGTCACCCCCCTTAGACTAGGAGCAGGGCCGGATTAACATAGGGGCTATTGGAGCTGCAGCTCCAGGCCCCTTCATCAAGATAGGCCCATTTGCTAAAAAAAAAAAAAATCACAAAAAAAAAAGATAGACTTTGAGGGTTGTAACTCACCGACCAGGGGCCACATAGACCCCACATTTGGGGGGTAGGTAGCTAACGACCTACCCCACAATGTGGGGTTCCTATAATTTATGGTTCCAGAGATAGGGGGGTGCTTGCACAGCCTGTCAGAAGCTACATTCAGAGCAGCCAGTTTAAATGCAAGCTGACACACTCTGATGCCGTGTACACACGACCGTTTTTAATGACGAGAAAAATAAAAAAAATTAAAATGGTCATTAAAATGATCGTGTGTGGGCTTCCGAGCATTTTTCACGACGTGAAAAAACGGGCATGAAAAAATTGGAACATGCTCTAATTTTTCATGTCGTTTTTTACATCGTCGTTTTTCTTGTCATGAAAAACGGGCGTGTGTGGGCTTTAACGACCTGAAAAAAATGTGCATGCTCAGAATCAAGTATGAGACAGGAGCGCTCGTTCTGGTAAAACTAGCGTTCGTAATGGAGATAGCACATTCGTCACGCTGTAACGGACTGAAAAGCACGAGGCTGAAAAGCACGAATCGTCGCTCAACAAACTTTACTAACATGAAGGGTGGCGCCATCCGAATGGAACTTCCCCTTTATAGTGCTGTGTTGCCGTGCTGTACATCACCGCGCTTTACTCAAGCATTTTTTTCCAAGATAGTGTGTAGGCAAGGCAGGCTTGAGAAGAATCACGTCGAGAAAAATGCAGTTTTTTTCAATGACATTAAAAACGGTCGTGTGTACACGTCATGAGTCTGCAGCAGACTGAGAGGATGAGCTCACAGTGCTTATAATAATTATTTGTATATTACTTATGGTAATTAACCCCTTGCCACCCAGGCCAATTCTGACACTTCTCTCCTACATGTAAAAATCATAATTTTTTATTTGCTAGAAAAATACTCAGAACCCTCAAATATTGTTTTAGCAGACACCCTATGGAATAAAATGGTGGTCTTTGCAACATTTTATGTTACACAGTATTTACACAGCAATTTTTCAAACATGTTTTTTTTGGAAAGAAACTGTTTCATTCATAAAAAAAATAAAAAACACTAAAGTTAGCATGATTTTTTTGTATACTAAGAGAAGCTTTACATTTTTTTACAGGTTACATGTTTAGAGTTACAGAGGAGGTCTAGGGCTAGAATTATTGCTCTCGCTCTAACGATCGTGGCATATGTAACCTGTGTGTATCTGGCTCTGATACTAACCAGTGCCTACCCAGCCACTGACTAGTATCTCTCCCCAGTCTGTCCCCACACACCCTCTCACCTGCTGACCTGTGGATGTCACTCCTGCAGTGTTATTGTGTTCTGCCAGTGAATACAATGATCAGTGTTGCTAACTATAGCTGGCAGCACTAATTGTTTTGGGAAAAACCTGACAGGCTGGTTGTACTCAAGTCAATTAATAGATTGACTTGTGTAAAACCAGCTTGCCCATACATAGATCGACTATGGCTGGTCTCTGCTTAATTTGCTTAATTTCAATCCATGTATGGCCCGCTTAACCACTACGCAGTCCCTAAACATCCTTCAACAAACCTTTACATTTTTCCTTCCCAGATTCCTTCATCCTCATTACCTGTACATAGTGCCCACTGTCATACTCTCCACACTCCTCTCCTGTACATACTGCTCACTGTTATACCCTTCACACTCCTCTCCTGTACATACTGCTCACTGTCATACCCTCCACACTCCTCTCCTGTACATAGTGCTCACTGTCATACTCTCCACACTTCTCTCCTGTACATACTGCTCACTGTCATACACTCCACACTCCTCTCCTTTACATACTGCTCCCATCATACCCTCCACACTCCTCTCCTGTACATACTGCCCACTATCATACCATCCACACTCCTCTCCTGTACATACCGCCCACTGTGATACCCTCCAAACTCCTCTCCTGTACATACTGCCCACTGTCATACCCTCCACACTCCTCTCCTGTACATACTGTAACCCAACCTTACCCTCCACACTCCTCTCCTGTACATACTGTAACCCAACCTTACCCTCCACACTCCTCTCCTGTATATACTGCCAACGATCTTTCTCTCCACATTCCTCTCCTGTACCTACTGCCCCCATCATACCCTCCACACTCCTCCCCTGTACATACTGCCCACTGTCATACTCCCCACACTCCTCTCCGGGACATACTGCCCACTGTCATACCCTCCACACTCCTCTCCTGTACATATTGCCCAGTGTCAAACCCTCGACACTCATCTCCTGTACATAGTGCCTTCTGCCATACCCTCCGCACACCTCTCCTGTACATAGTGCCTACTGTTAGACCCTCCACACTTCTCTCCATCACCTTCACATGCTTCACACTTTTATACCGTCCATACTCCTCCCCTATGCCTCTTACCCACAAAAACAGTTCTTTAAAATTATACTGAATATCCTCAATGTTACCAGCTCTAGAATGGGCACACTTTTGTTAGTTCAACTAAAGGAAATCTTCTCAGTCCTCATATTTGTTCTGCCCATTATTAGTACTTATTTAATTTTGTGATTACTACTGTGATTTATAGAGGAACATAGGGGATCTAAGCTACTCTAAATATAGCACTTGTAAAAAAAAGTGTCCCTGAAAATATTTTTGAAATGTTGGCAACTATGCACTTAGGCACTGCCCAAGGGCCCCCGGGTTAGTAGGGGGCCCCATGAGAGGCTCCTGGGATCCTGTGATAATAAAGCGGTAGTAAACTTCACTAACATCACTACTTTTAAGAGGCTCTGAGGTAGGTTATGCCATAATGTACAAGAATGCACAGCATATTAGCACATTAGGGTACACTTAAATTGTCAGACTGAGCCCTCCAGTGCTGCGCTGTGATCAATCCGGCGGGGTCCGGGCGCTTCCATCTTCACCTGGTCTTCCTTCTGGGTTCTGTGCCTTTGGTCACTTACCTTGGCCGGGCTGCGTTAATGTCATTCCCACGCATGCTCATCTTCTCTCTCTCATCCTCCCTCCCTTACCCCTCACCCCTCTCTCATCCTCTCTCTCTCTCTCTTTCTCATCCTCCCTCTCTCTCTTTAATTTAATTTGTTATAATAAAAAATTGTTTGCATTTTTATTTATTTATTTTTTATAAACGGCCCACCAAAATCCTCAGCACCAGGCCCATGATGTTCTTAATCTGGCCCTGACTAGGAGGCACCCTCAAGGGCCACCGACAGCCTCCTCAGCACTCCATCTTCCACCCAACAGCTCCTGCTGGCCTGACTCATGAATATTTATAAGGTACCTTCCCCCTGCCTGCCCACTTTGCTGGGGATTGGCTGCGGCCCTCATCAATACTTCAAGCAGCTCCTTCTAAACTCCACCCTGGGGGATTTTCCAGAGGTGCTGCTTGCTGAGTTATCCAGCCTCCGTGAGTCACTCAGCCCTGACCCAGATTCAACCCAGGCTTCGCTGCCAGCCAAGACAAATTTACCTACACTAAGAACTATGTACACTAGCACCTTGCTAGAGGCTACATTAGCTTTGACATGTTGGTTATCTATTTACTTGGTGCAACCTCATCTTTTATATTTTACCAAACATTTGGGTAGTTTATTGCGATTGTTTGCCCTAAAATGCACTTTAGCGTGTTTTTTACAAAAAAAAAATGTTTCCTAGACCTTTGTGGTAATATCAAGTGAGATAAAATATTGGAACTGCCACTATTTTACGCTCTAGGGTGTCTGCTTTCAGAAAATATATAATGTTTGGGAGTTTAATGTAATTTTCAGGCCTAAAATAATTTTTTTAAACATGTGTGGAAAAAATGCAAAAACGGCTCTGGCAGCGAAAGGGGTTAAGAAGTAAAGTGCTGCACCTAAGTGTAGCCAGGAGCTGGCTAAATTGCCTGCAGTGTCAGGGGACACTTTGCAACCTCTGCCACATGAAGACTGCTTCCCATAGTGCTCAGCACAGACTCTGTTTGTCACATCCTGAATGCAGAGTAAGTAAGGACTTTCAGGAGAGCGTAGGATCTTGGGACAGGTAGTCCAGGGAACCGAGTCTCACACTGGAGACTGATTGTTGTTGGCCTACAAGTTCCAGCCAGCTGGAGGAAGAAGACAGAATGCTGGGAGAGGTAATAAATAGCCTGTGTTACAAAAAGTTCAAAATATTATAGCGCACACATACAAAAATGTCATTAAAATCCTACAAGGCTATTTAAAGCACCTGAACATAATAAGAAACTAAGCAAATTTGGGAATTTGTTAACACCATATGTTCATAGAGTGCTTAAGTTAAGCCCACTACTGCCTCAAAGTACCCCATTTTCAGTGGGTCCTACACTAATCATAGAATGAAAGATCCCACTTCTCAACCATGGGAGAAATACACTCCTCTTTATGGGAGAACTAAAGGGACTCCTCCTATAACTCAGGTGGACACTGATTAGAAGTACTGGTGGGGGATGATGGGGTGCTCCATCCCAAGGGGTCTGGTCAGGACCCATATAACGGACAAAGACTTGGGGGAGGGGGCACAATCTAACTATGCATCACATTAAAGATGGCGCTGCTATAAGACCATACAAACAGAACAAAAGATTATAGCGCACACATACAAAAATGTCATGAAAATCCTACAAGACTATTTAAAGCACCTAAACATAATAAGCAAATAAAAAAATATGGGGATTTGGTCACACCATATGGCCATACGGTGCTTAAGCCCACTAATCAGTGTCCACCTGAGTTATAGGAGGAGTCCTTTTAGTTCTCCCATAAAGAGGAGAGTATTTGTCCCATGGTTGAGAAGTGGGATCTTTCATTCTATGATTAGTGTGTAGGACCCACTGAAAATTAGGTACTTTGATGCAGTAAGGGGCTTAAGCACTGTATGGCCATATGGTGGGAAAAAATCCCTATATTTGCTTATTATGTTCAGGTGCTTTAAATAGCCTTGTAGGATTTTAATGACATTTTTGTATGTGTGCGCTATATCCTTTTGTTCTGTGTTGGGGAGGAGTCGGTCCCATGGGACCACAGCCTTCATCTGGAAGCAGTGACCTGGGTGGTCAGGGAGAGCGAGCCGGTGCTGAGGCCTAGGCAGCAAAGGAGAGCCTTCGGTGGGCACACGTGAACACATCGGTCATCGGCAGTGTCCGGTCATCGGGTGGCAGTCGGGAGGTCGTCCTCATCACTTGCATCACAGATCTAGCTGAGCTGCGGTGCTAAGAGGTGCGAGGTCAAGCACTGTTCCTTGAGCACAGTACCTGCAGATCTCCATGTTATCCCTTTGAGCTTGGTATTGCCCAGACTGGTGAACAGGCGAATACCCACCCTCTTTATACCCAAGGACACTGCATGCAGACACCTATTGATGTTACCAGCAGCTTGAGGAGGATATCGTCTTACTGAGCTAAAACTAAGCGCTGTCTGTATTCCTGAATATGTGAGTTTAACCACACACACAGTTGATCATTGTACTGTGGTGGGGCGGTATTGCGTTATGATTTGTTTCTGTTTATTCCCTGCATATGTCCACATTGATATTGCTGGATTCCGCTGATCACTAAGGAAAGTAAGGGGGAATTCCTTTTGAACAAATTCACTGCAAGGAGAAAGGTTTATTTTGGTTGATGCATGCAGGTGGACTGTGTACCTAATAACCTGTGAATTGTTCAAACGCCCACCTGGAGACAAGTATCAAAAATGGAGAAAGTCTTTTAAGGAAAGTTTTGATTGGGACTGTTGTTTAGTCCACATTGCAACACATGTATGCTGCTAAATTTTTGTTTATATGCACTAGCACTTTATATATGAACACTGTGTAATTAGCATTGAGCATTTTAATTTTACATTTATTTTTTGCATATTGCCACGGAGCACTTTTTGCATTGGTGTTATTCATGCATGAGGTGTAAGTTCACTGTCCTAACACAGAAGGTTGGTGTAAGCGCATCATTATATTGTTTTATATTATGCAGACACCATTGCTTTTTTTCTCTCACTAAAGCCTTACAAGGAGACAATCACAACTACTACTGTACTGTTTGAATGTGATACTCACAAATTACATTGGGCCTATTCAGTTGAGCTTGCTGAAGATACAAGATACCTGCATCAAAAGGACTACTTTATCTCCCCCAACAGGAGAAAGAAACATTGGGCATCTAACCAGCCCTATCGCCAAGGAACGCTTCCTTAGAGATCATATAATAATCATATTAGGTCATATAATTTCAGTACAATGTACCATGCTATGTTAAGTGTTTGTGTTTAGGGGAGCTGTGTGGTCAGGCGGCTGAAGGGAGTAGTCTGACACAAGATTGGTCATTCTCCTTCCCTTTTCTAACCTACAGCCATGGACCTTGATTGATTAATACTTGCTGCTCTATTGTTCTACCAAGGACTAGATTAACAATTTACTTGTTCATTTATATAGAGTATAACAAGCTCACCTTTGTTCAAAATATATTTCTGTTAATGCTATTAACTGCCAAACCTAAAGTAAAGACTCGTTTGGTTTTCCGTGTCCTATTCTGGTGTCTGTGTATTATATTCAATACTGTTCAAATGTCTGAACCCAGGGTGTCAGAGGTGTCAGGGGACTTGCAAGGTCAGGAAACCATTGGGGTTAGGGTGACCACGTGTCCCGGATTGCCCGGGACAGTCCTGCATTTTACAGGTCTGTCCCGGGCACCTTCATTCCAGGACAATACAGTGTCCCGGAATAAAACTGAAACTGCCACAACCCGGGCCAATCTGATGCCCGTAAAAAAGGGCTCCACATCACTGCTTTACTCACTGACAGTACTTGTCCTGGCTGGGAATGCCTGGAGGAGCACAATCCCCGCCCCCTGCTTGTGATTGGAGAAATCATAAATCCCGCCTCTTGTGTCCAATCACTGTGCTGCGATTCGTTACAGCACAAGCTGAATTTTGGGAAGGGAGAGTGTCCCTGAATGGTAGTTTGGAAATGTGGTCACCCTAATTGGGGTACAGTATCTTTAAGTGGCCCTCATGGGGGTAGCACTATAAAAGGTGCCTGGTACAAATCCATCCTGTGCCAATCATAGCTCATTAGGTGAATTTCGATGGTTTGTGGATTAGTACACATTGCACAAAGAGCTCTTCTTGCATTGTTTATTAAATAGGCCCCTTAGTGTACATGGCCTGACTTTATGTAAATTTTCTATTAATCTTCATGCTCGTTCTAGGTCTGGAAAGCTGAAGAATCAGCCTTGTGGTCTAGTGGGACTTGGGACTGTAGACCGAAGCACTGCTTTATGTCATTTGCTATGCGCAGAGGTTCTGTGCTCAGATTCTTGCAATGTTTATAAAGGAGTGACTCATCTTTCCATATAACTGGAATGCTGTGCACCCTGCCTGGAGGCAACGTTCACATCTGTATTATTCCCTCTCTGCATAATTCTATGAATAGTTGATAGAATATCTCTTAGAAATTATAATATATGAATGCCAGGGTATGTACACAGAAAGCCTGCTTCACCTTTGATTCTCAGTTGCCCCATATTGTGGCAATGACTACACAGGCCTACAGCAGAATCCTAATATTAAAAGGGACCGCACAGACATCATAATCCCCCACTTTCTGAGATAAGAAAGAGGGACACCTTTTAGTGCAAAGTATGTGAATAAAGGACAAAACCCTTTAATATGCAAAACTTGATTGGTTGAATCACTAGTTATCTTTTATATTGAGGTTTCAACATGCCAAATGTAGTATTTTAGAGCAGAGGTCTGCAAACTACAGCTCATGGGCCACATGGGGGCCCACTACAATATTTTATCACGGACACGGACCTGTCATCTGCCTGCTCAGCGGGCATCAGCGGACAGATTCCCCGCTGAGCAGGCTGAGTTCGTATATCTGAAAGGGGCCTTAGTTTTACTCCTTCACCTCCTCTTTATACCTATCTGAGCCCTCACGCGATTCAATGCTGTACCTGACTGTAGAAGCTCTCTTCGCTTTCACAGTTCTTGCTGAAGCAAAGGGAGTCATTGTCTCCCCTCACTGTCAGTCAAATCCTGCGACGAGGAAGCAGGGGCCGGGGCAAAGCTGCACTGTCTGTACCTATGGAAGCAGGCAGCATGGCTCGGGATCGAGTTTGCAGGTGAGCCACCATAGGAAGCGGTTTCCAGAAGAAGAGGATGAGCCAGGAGCGCCAACCGGGGATCTGAGAAGAGGAGTTTCAGGACTGCTCTGTGCAATGCTATTGCACAGAGCAGGTAAGTATAACATGTTTGTTATTTAAAAAAAAAATATATACTGTAAATACCAGTGGTCCCAAACCTTTTTGGCACCGAGGACTGGCGTTGTGGAATAGAATCGTGCCAAGGCCCGGGGGGGGGGGGGGGTTGGGTTGTTATGCAGCTTTTTGCGGGCAATTTGTTGGGGAAATGGCTGGTGTTAGCGCTTCAATCATCACAGAACAATGGCTGATATGGTGTTGGGATGATTGAAGAGCATTATTTCTGTCATTGCATTGTAATATAAAAGTTCAAACTCACCATAATGTAGAATCTGCCACCAGATGCGGTTTGTCACTTGCCACATCGCCTTCCACCAGGTGTGGATTGTCGCTTGCCACGTCACCTGCCACCAGGTGTGGATTGCCATGTCACCTGCCACCAGATGTGGATTGCCACAACACCTGCCACCAGGTGTGGATTGCCACGTTGCCTGCCACCAGATTTGGATTGTCGCTTGCCACCTCGCCTGCCACCAGATGTGGATTGCCACTTCACCTGCCACCAGGTGGGGATTGCCACGTCATCTGCCACCAGATGTGGATTGCCACAACACCTGCCACCAGGTGTGGATTGCCACGTCACCTGCCCCCAGGTGTGGATTGCTATTAGCCATGTCACCTGCCACCAGGTGTGGATTGCTACTTGCCACCAGGTGTGGATTGCCACATCACCTGCTGTAACGGGAAGGCCCGGGGAACCCAGAATCCCTTAGAAAGTATGAGATACCCTTGCTTCAGCTTCCCCAATGCCTCTTATGTGGAAACCCTGCTGTGTCCCTCTTAGGGGCACAGGGGGAATTAGAACCCCACCATGATCTGTGATAGCCATATCCAATACGGTATATACAGGGCATATATTGGATATACTGTGTGTGGGCTGCTTATGTAATACTTGCGGTGATGGTGGGTGATTTACATTCTACTGTCTAGTGTGGCTTGTGGTAATTAAGTCTGTAATTATAGGTTGTGGAACTAGCAGACAGAAAGGCTACAGATCCTTTCATTGTAAGATGTGTATTGAAAGTTTGTTATGCAAATATTGTGTGAAGTCTTTTGATAGATGGGAGACAGTAAGGCTAGTCTAGAGGTCATGGGTCTGAGACAGCAGCTGTAGCTAATTGACTCATGTAAATTGGGTCTGGTCAGATGGGTATTGGGAGACAAAAGCTAACCTGTTGTCTTCTAGGAGGTGTCAAAATAATGTGTATTGGGCCTTGTTATGTTGTGGGTGGAGTTGGACCATTGTTCATGTAGATTAATGCAGGATTCGTTGAGTGTATAAAAAGACCTGGGTTTTCTCATAATAAAGTAGTTCATGTTGGAAAGATACAGAGTGCGTCTCGTTCTTTCGGAAGGATTAATTCCTATGGGAAGTGGTCGTCTGAGTGTGGAGGATCGGCAGCGAATGTGTGTCCAGGAGAGGGAAGATATCTAAACGGCGTTAACCCCTTTCATATTAGGGGTGCTGTTACATTGGTTGGCAGCGGTGGGATTTTCCCTCCAGTTCCTGGGACACTCCAAACCACCACAGTGAATGACTAGCTATGCAGCCGGCAGGAAAGCCACGCTGAAAGACCTACTTGAGAGCCGCGGAGGGACCAGTGGGACAAAGAACAAAGTTACCTTGATCAGGGAGCTACCCGAGATGTACCAGAAGGATGGTGATGCAGGACCCCGGTCAGTTGAAGATTTGTTTCAGCAACGAGTTAGACAGCGCTTGGCATTATATGGTGCTAACCCATCAGAGACCGCAATACAGGAAGCCATTAGAGGCATCCAGCTACAGGATGCCCGACAAAAGAGAGAACGAGAGCGACAAGAGAGAGAACTAGAGCGGCAACATGAGCGGAGAATGGCGGAAATACGGCAATCGGAGATCGCCTACAGACAGCTGCTAGAATCTGCTCAGCAGCAGGGTGGGGCTACCCTTGCCTGGGACTATCAGGAAATACCAGTTGACAACTATGAAATCCTGACTGAAGAATCGGCAGTGGAAAATCTGGAGATTGCCATCCCCAAAGCTGAAGTGCTGACTGACCTTGATGATCCTGTTTCTGCTTGGGATGATCTTGGATGGAGGAATGCCAGAGAATCGGCAGTGGAAAAATCTGGAGATTTCTATCCCTAAAGCCGAAGTGGATGATATGGAGTTCCAGGGAGCTAGGGCAGTTGGCTCATCTCCCCAGCCACAGATTACAGAAGGTATGGACTTAAGGGACTGTTCAGAGGATGTTATGGATTATGCATCGCCTGCTCAGGTACTGGCAGCAGGACAGAATACTGCAGACCCCTGCTCTACACCCGTGGCAGTTTTAGAGGCCCGAGGTGAGAAGGTGATGGTTCCTCTTTCCCAGTGGATTTCAGAGATGCAGGGGGGAGAAGCAGCCCTTTTCCCTCCCCAACAGTTAGCCAGAGCAGATGGTGTGGAGTCCCCAGCGGAAGTGCTGGCAACAGGGCAGAGTGCTAGCAACCTCTGCCCAGCACCGGAAACAACCGTGGAGTTTCAGGGAGCCGGGGCAGTTGGCCCCTCTCTCCAGCAACAAGCTGAGGTGGTAAAGCTTTTACCCCCAGCTGAATCACTGGCAGCAGGGCAGAATGCTACTGGCCGCTGCACACAACTGCCACTTGAGCTGACATCGGTGGATGGGGCTGCGGTCTCCACTCACAGCAACCCAGCAGAAGAGCTGGCAACAGAGCAGAGTGCCGCGGGCCTCTGCTCTCAACTAACAGAAGAGGGAGTTCCTGTGGTACTGGATGGGACTTCGGTCTTCACTGACACAACCCCAGAAAATGGTGTGACACTGAGACAGGAGGATGGTCAACCCTGCTTTGCAAGCACTGGGGGATTTTCACCCACCACAAGTGGATGGGACTTCAGTCTCCACTTGTATACCCCAGGGATGCTGGGCAGTCGGCCCAGATCCCCAACAACATGACGGACTGAGCCCAGTCACCCTGTCTTCTCCCCAGCGGCGGGTATGTTCTCTGAGAGAGGCAGAGGTTGGCTGGGTAAGTAATGCTCTGTTTGGAGTAATTTATTTGGGGTACTGTGTGGATACCGGCATTAGAGGAATGGAACTATGGACTAACTTCGGAGTCAACCCGTCTGAGGTCCCCTCCTGTGTTAGTCTCCTGCCAAAAGGGGAGAGATGTAATGGGAAGGCCCGGGGAACCCAGAATCCCTTAGAAAGTATGAGATACCCTTGCTTCAGCTTCCCCAATGCCTCTTATGTGGAAACCCCCTTGTGTCCCTCTTTGGGGCACAGGGGGAATGAGAACCCCACCATGATCTGTGATAGCCATATCCAATACGGTATATACAGGGAATATATTGGATATACTGTGTGTGGGCTGTTTATGTAATACTTGCGGTGATGGTGGGTGATTTACATTCTACTGTCTAGTGTGGCTTGTGGTAATTAAGTCTGTAATTATAGGTTGTGGAACTAGCAGACAGAAAGGCTACAGATCCTTTCATTGTAAGATGTGTATTGAAAGTTCGTTATGCAAATATTGTGTGAAGTCTTTTGATAGATGGGAGACAGTAAGGCTAGTCTAGAGGTCATGGGTCTGAGACAGCAGCTGTAGCTAATTGACTCATGTAAATTGGGTTTGGTCAGATGGGTATTGGGAGACAAAAGCTAACCTGTTGTCTTCTAGGAGGTGTCAAAATAATGTGTATTGGGCCTTGTTATGTTGTGGGTGGAGTTGGACCATTGTTCATGTAGATTAATGCAGGATTCGTTGAGTGTATAAAAAGACCTGGGTTTTCTCATAATAAAGTAGTTCATGTTGGAAAGATACAGAGTGCGTCTCGTTCTTTCGGAAGGATTAATTCCTATGGGAAGTGGTCGTCTGAGTGTGGAGGATCGGCAGCGAATGTGTGTCCAGGAGAGGGAAGATATCTAAATGGCGTTAACCCCTTTCGTACTTGGGGTGGTGTTACACCTGCCACCAGGTGTGGATTGCCACCTGCCACTAGATTTTTTTGTCACCTGCCGTGGTGGCAGCACAGGTCAGTGAGGGAGAACAGCGGTAACGCGGGGTGGGCGGCGAGAGATGATCTCATCTCTCTGCTCCCGCGCCTTGCCTAAGTGTAGCAGCCCCGCTGTGTGGGCAGAAGTGGGAGATATCATCTCTCTGCTCCGCCGCCGCACCTCACACAGTGCAGCCTTTGCGACCTGGCTGCAAATAGGCCACGGACGGCAGTGGGCCACGGACCGGGGGTTGGGAAACCCTGGTATATACTTTACAATCACTTTAAATGTGTAAAAAGTCGGCTATGGTAATTGAACTTCATTAAAGTGCAAGTCCAACTATAGTGTGGCTGAGGGTTAGCAGCTCTTGCCATGACTTTTCTTTACTGCAGTTCAGTAACATTTACAAGACTCCTCCCCACTCCCAGTCTATGACTGGACAATGAAAGAAGAATCAGTATGTGGGTGGGACTATCTGCACTCAAATACAGGACCCAGAGTGGGCTCTCCCTAGTGCTCCCAGAGGCAGGCTGACTTTTACACTGATATAGCGTTAAGACGGCACTCCAAATTAAAAGCAAGGCTCCTCATCGAAAACACAGTTAACTCCTTGCAATCCATGGACAATTTCTGTAACATTTCACATCATTCACTACGGGCAGAGTTCCTCATTATTTTTTAGAATACTTCTCTCATTTAACCACATCAATAACGGGAACTTTCACCCCCTTCCTGCCCAGGTCAATTTGCAGCTTTCAGCGCTGTCGCACTTTGAATGACAATTGCGCGGTCATACAACACTGTACCCATATGATATTTTTATCATTTTTTTTTGAGACAGAGTGAGCTTTCTTTTGGTGTGTTTAATCACCACTGGGTTTTTATTTTTTGCTAAACAAATGAAAAAATACCCCAAATTTTGAAAAAAAAAATGTTTTTCTTAGTTTCTGTTGCAAATAAATAATTTTTCTTCTACATTGATGAGCGCTGATGAGGCTGCACTGATGGGCACTGATGGAACTACACTGATGTGCACTAATGAGGCTGCACTGTTGGGCACTGATGAGGTGCCACTGATGGCAATGATGAAGCAGCACTGATAAGATACACTGCTGGGCCCTGATGAGGGGGCACTGATGAGGTTGCACTGGTAAGGCAGCACTAAGGGGCACTGATAAGCGGCACTGATAAGCGGCACTGATAATCAGGGTACTGATGAACAGTGCCCTGATTATCAGTGAAAACAAAGCGTTGACAGCCTTGCCAGGTATAGGCTGCGTTTGAGGAAAGGACTGCTGATTTCCGGTAAGTCCCTTTTCATGTGATCAGCTGTGATTGGACACATGGTAAAGGGCTGCAGTGAGTAGGCCTTTACCGCGATCTGTGATCAGCTGTGTCTGAAGGACATAGTGGTCACACAGAGCGCTGGATGCATGCCCCCGGGGGCTCTCAGGAGGTGGGATTCTGGGAGGACATCCATGGACACCCTCCCAGAACTAGAAGTCTGCACGGTAGCCGTCTTTTGGCTATATCGCAGGTGGGAAGAGGTTAAGTTGTACAGCATTTCTGAGCCAGTACTGCAGAGCTTGTACTGGACTCCACCAACCCAGTAATCTGTCACCTTACTCCCAGTGATATCGATCTGTATATTTCACCTGGATACTAGGAAGCTCACTTTTACATATTCTGTGCTTTTTCTTCTCCCAAGACCTCACTACATCTTGCTCCGCGACTCCCAGGCTAGTTCCCTAGGATGCCCCAAGCTGCAAGGTTGGTCCCAGTATTTGGAGACCGATTGCTAGCGAAAGAGCCTAAGCACCAAGCTGCTTCCCTACCAGGCCCCTTGCCATGTCACACGCTTCCCGACTGGCTGGCTGCATACAGTATGCACAAGACACTAGTACTGTAGTCATTAGTAATGGCAATATAGCCTCCTCCGGATAGCTTTGTTGGACATTTATACAGGATCTTTACTTCTCCTCCATCCCTTGTCAAACCATGCATGCACCACTTTAGTGACTTCAGACCAAGCAAGTTAAGTAGCAACAAAGAGATGAACAGTTCTCAGAGACTTCTTTCACACATATTCCTGCACAGTCCTCTAAATGCCCTTTTAGTGTGCACCTGGTTCTCCCTTTTGCTTGATGAAGTAGTCATACCTTAAATATGTGAGAAAGTATTTTAGTCCGTTAGTCCATTTCAAGTCCATATCCCTTAGAAACTCCACCCATGGAGTCCATGTCCGTGAGGTACTACGCACACCAATCCTGTATACTGGTCGATTGACTTCTAGGATGTCTTGGATGTCTTGGATCTAATAATGCTTGTTTTTACCAGATTTCTGTAAGTGTTTAGCACTGATTTTTTTAAATAAACTTATAAGCAGTTTTACACTTAGTGGCTGTTTTATCTTTCCTTCATGGGCCCTACTATAGAGTAAATTTTACCATCAGCCATAACAGTACCACCACCTGCAATATAATAGAGGAAGCTGATTGGATCTTCTATACTTGCATATCACGTCTGTCTAGACTCTTATAATTTGGAGTCTAGACCTCTGGTAAGGAGGCATTTTATATCAATATTGGTGGAGGTGCACTTAGGAGATCAAAACGCACATCAATTATACTCACTGTTACTGGATATTGATCAAGAAATTCATCTGCACTATTTAGAACAGCACCAGTTGTTCACACTTTATGGACACTTGTATATTCAATATCTATGTTCAGCGTGGCAACATTTTTTATTGTTTTATGTTTATCACGATTGGTCCTATTGTGTTGTTGCCAGCAGCTTGCACTTTTATATTTTGTCTGTATACCTGCGCAATAATTTTTTATTTTTTTTGTTCATATCCCTTAGAACCCTGCGTGGGCTCCCCCAGGGGGTGATAAAAAAAGTAGCAATTACATCCTCAGAAATAGTCTCCTTCTCTTCCCATGCAGAGCAAACAAGATGTGAGGACCACTGAACAACTCTTTTACATAGTGGCAGTTCCCTTTTTGCATGTTTTGTCCAGCAGAGAGCAGTACCTCCCAAAAAAACCTGGGGAATTCTGGCCAGTGGTGTTAACCCTTACCTCTCAGGCACCACCACCTCTGCTGGGCATTAACTAAGTAGTGCAATTATCACAGCATTTTAATAGGACATACAACTAGGGTTGCCACCTGAAACCCGGACACATTATTCAGACTGGGCTGTGGCTCCCTAAGTAATCAAGATAGTCACACACAATCTGTTGCCATCTGGGAGCTGTGGACAGCTGTCTGGGGCCAGGTTTGGCATCACTGAAGGGTGGGGCGATGATGTCAGCATGAGCAATTTGGCCACACCCACCGTTCGCTGTGGCACGATCTGCACCCTACATTACTGCTCACCTTGGGGCACCTATTGTGTCCCAGGTCCTATAGTGTTTACTGCACAAAAATGAAATTGCCCTGTGCCGCAAATGTGTTGGCAACCCTACATACAACCCAACCAAGAAGATAATTTCCACAGGCAATACAGCAGTATCGTATTAAGCACCTGCTTACAAGTAGATTGATGAGTTTGTCACTGAACTCTCTTCTTCTATCGGCATGCTTTTTTTTCTGCAGCACAACTGATTGGCTATTTTTGCTGTATCTTCTCTCCAATTCCGAGCTTTGCTGTACACGAATTGCAAGAAGCTGATATTACGGTAGGTCAAATTCCAGTACTTTCACTGCTGAGTTGCATTCAGTTGTGTCTTTTAGATATGCATGATGTTCAGCTGTAAAGGAAGAAGAAACATATATTAAGTAATAGTGAATTGATTCATCAGTGAGTCCAACATACATATAGTATAAACATGAAGATACTTGTATGATCATAACTACACAAGTTCAGTGATTTTACTGACAGCAGCATCAATCCAGCAACCAGAACATTGTGAACTCCCTGTGGTATATTTATCAGATTGGGTGTAAGAAAACATTTTAGTGCCCAGACATCCATTGGTACATTGCACAACATTTCTGTGAACTCAACAACAAATTTATGAAGTTAAGCCTCATATAATGTAAATAATACATTGGCAGCCATTGTTATTAAATTAACCCATCACAAAGCTCCCACTTCCTATTAGCTGCCTTTTAAGTACCATTGACAACCCACCCCTCTCCTGATGTGACATAATAAACATTACACCCTTCCAGTCCTAAATTCCTTGTACCTACTGGCCTTATCTATTGATAGTGCTGTAATGCCACAGCGAAGGAACTAAAGGGCTGGGACAGTCATAATAATGTGGAATTTTAACTTGACTGAATAAGGAAATTGACTGGAGTAATGGCACTGCAGGAACAGTTAATGGGCAAAAATGTATAAACCTATTATAACACAATTGTATGGTCCAGTTCATAGAAGCCCCAACTAGGAATGATGCTCTGCTGGACCTGGTAATCTCAAACCATGCAGAGCTTATTGCTAATATTCATATAGAAGACCATCTGGGTGGCAGTGACCATAACATGATCTCATTTAATGTAAGCTGTAAGCGACAAGCTCATATAGGAACGAGAAAAACTCTTAACTTTAAAAGAGCACATATTCCAAGAATAAGGGCTGCTCTCCAAGACTTGGAATGGGGAGGGGGGAATATTGGCACCAATGAACACAGAACAGAAATGGGAATTCTTCAAAAAGACTGTATGTGAACAGACTGTAAAATACATTCCCATGGGCAATAAGTTTAAAAGGCTAAAAATAAAACCTATTTGGCTCACAACCAAAATTAAAAAAGCTATAAATAATAAGAAAAGAGCTTTTAAAAAATATAAAAATGAAGGAACACTATCATCATTTAAATATTACAAAGAATATTATAATAGAATATGTAAAAAGGAAATAAAGGCCACAAAAATTCAAAATGAATGACAGATTGCAAAAGATAGTAAGACAAATCCCCCCAAAAAAACATCTTCAACTATATTAATTGGTAAAAAGGTCAGATCTGAGCATGTAGGCTCTTTACAAAATAATCTGGAGTGGGTGACTGGGGACAAAGAGAAGGCAAATTTATTAAATACTGTCTTCAGCTCTGTGTATACAAATGAGCATGGGGAAGCTCATGTCCATAATGGGAATGGTATTGACACAACCCCAAATGATCCTCCAAATTGATATGGTCCAGAAATAGTTAGACAGCATAAAGGTAAATAAAGCAACTGGACCAGATGGCACCCACCCACAGATCCTAAAATAATTAAGCTTTGTCATTTCAAAGCCATTGTTTAAAAATTATATACATAAAAATAATTATATATGGAGAGATAATATAACAAGGCTATGTAAATAGAGAAAATAAATAAATCTTGTGATGTGGAAAAAGCACATGAAATAAACGCATTGGGTACATGTATCTCCTGTTCTGACCAATCACAGCGCCCCCTCTCAAATGCATGTGTGCTCTTAGCCAATCACAGCACCCCTCTCTGCCTTTTAATGTCCACCTATCACCATGTCCCCCATGGATCTGATGAAACAGCGGATGCTGAGAAACGCGTCATCCTATTGGTCCGTTCCCCGTACCACGTCACTTCCGGTCTGACGGCACGCTGCGCTCCACACTGAAGCGCATCTCCCTGGTCTTCCATCCATCACTATAGGAACACACCACGCACGGCTACAGCGTCTTGATGCCCAGGACATTCCCTGCTGACACTACAGACCTGCCTTCAGTCTCCCCTCCATCTGGGACCTACATCTCCCCGAGGATTGCTATTGATGACACCGGACCTGCTCTATCTTCTACACTGATATGCCTTAATAACTTCATCACCCTGTGAGTAGCCATTTGGCTGATTTTATTATTTGTCATTAAATACTTCAATACTGCACTTAGTTTGGCGCACCTTCCTTTCCTCATTATATCTTCCAGAGCCTGCTTCTGCTTATGGTAGCTGCCGCTGGTGCATACCCCACTTACTGACATTTGGACTTATTTTTATTATTATTATTTTTATCTTTATGATCACTATGCCAGAACTATATTTGCGCCATTTTACTTTTTCCTGTAAATGGATAGAAAACTGGCTAAAAGATCGAATTCAGAGAGTAGTGGTTAATGTTTCTTACTCTGAAAGGTCCAAGGTTATCAGTGGTGTACCCCAAAGAAAGTGCAGAGAAGGGCAACCAAACTGAAAAGAGGCATGGAGGAGCTCAGCTATGAGGAAAGATTAAAGGAAACAATTTTATTCTCTCTTGAGAAGAGGAGATTAAGGTGGAATATGATCAACATGTACAAATACATAATATATATAATACATAATATAAATAATATAATATAAATATAAATACATAATATAAATACATAATATAGTGGTGTTTTCCCCTGTTGGAGCAATTTTTTATTTTTTTTGCCTTCCTCTAGATCAGCTGTGGGTATAGGAATGTGTATATAGGAATGTATAATTTTTTTCATTGGTTGAACTAGATGGGCTTCTGTCTTTTTTCAACCAAACTAACTATGTAACTATGTAAGGAACTAGATCTGTGAAAGGCACAGGAATTGATATGATATACTTTAAAAGTATAGTTTAGTAATTAGTTGCGCGGTCACCCGTGCACCGCTAGCCTAAAGGTCCATTCAGACCTGTCCCATTTGGAGCATAATAATAACATGTTCTGTTTCAAATGCAGCTTTATGGATTGACATCCCCAGACCCAGTCCAGTGTGGCCAGCTGCTAACTTGGCAACATCCACAGGCAGCTTAACTCTTAAATAAAAAATAGAGGTTGAGTTTAACACAATTTTACTTTAGCTAATAGCAGTACAGAAGATGTTTTTTCCAGTCTTTATTAGTGCAAGAAGACAATGACTTTCTTAACCTCTGTCTCTGTTAATAACCAATTTTGACTGAGGGAACATGAAATAAATGGGGAGCGTCTAGCTGGGACTGATCTAACTAGCACTAAACAGAAGGGGACAACGGGAGAAACAAAAATCACATAGTAAAAAAGCTGTAGTGGTCCAAAACCTCCACTAAATGTCAGCATACTACAAAACAATAATCATCTGGTGACGTTAGAAAAAACTCATTAATTTTGAATAGGCTGCCAACGCACCGAATTGGACTGGAAAAACATCCCGGTAGTTTATCTTTCTACAATAAATAGTTGTACAGAACACCAATGCACATAATGAGTGTAACCACAATGCAGTGGTGGGAAATGGCTCTTATGGAATGGAAATGTGTGTGGCAGAGACACTGACTGGTATTCTAAATCCAGAAGTATTGGGAATCAGGGGCCTGTTGGACCCAGAGGGGCATAACATTTCAAAGCTTTGATGTTAGTGTGCAGGCAGGCATACCTAAACTCAGGTTCTGCCTTTAGGTTTGCTTTAATTTTGAGTTTTAGTAAAAATACAGTGAAAAGAACTTGGTAATTTCTGTGTAATAAAATGTTACTTTTTGGCATCAGTAGGTCAAACGGCTATCATTTTTCCTGTCTTTTATGTGATAAGAACAAATTTACAAAGCTATGGAGATCATCAGTATAGCCAGATGTTTTGTGCAGTAAATATGATTAAATATTTTCACTGTCCTCATATTTCATGAATATGTTCACCCAGATGGTGATTTGTAGACAACCTACTTTTTATTTCTCTCCAGAAAATTACTGTGCCATTGCAATTTCCCACATGTTTTGTGTTCAGAAGCAGCTAGAATTAATTATATGGGTATGCCCCATGTTCCCATAATGGACCGATATCAACAAACAGCCAGGTTACAAAAAAGAAATAGTAACAAAAATAAATATTGGAAAAACACTGACAGATCTTATTGGGGCCTTGCGCAGAATAACAGAAAGATTTTAAAAAGCAACTCGCTTATGGTTTTGTTTAAAGGAATTATTGCAATATATATATATATATATATATATATATATATATAGTGGAATCTTGGTTAACGAGTAAATCGTTAACAAGCAACTTTTTATTTTAAATTCTGACTCGGTTTGCGAGTGTTGTCTCGCAAAATTCAAGCTAATGGGGTGTGCAGTACCGCACTTGGCCAGAGGTGCAGGGGCATCAATGACACTCGGAACGGTTCGGAGCTGTTCGGAAATACTCCGTTCCCGAGTGTTTCCGAGTTCAGCCAAGCTGTCCCCGAGTATTTCCAAGGCTCTCTCTGGCGCCCCCCCCTTCTGGCTGAATGCAGTATTGCATGCAATAAAAGTCAATGCGGAACAAATTATCTTTGTTTCCATTGACTTCTATAGGGAAACTTGCTTTAATATGCGAGTGCTTTGGATTACAAGCATTCTCCTGGAACGGATGATGCTTGTAATCCAAGGTTCCACTGTATACAGTATATATACAGTATGTGTATATATATATATATATATATATATATATATATATATATATATATATATATATACATAGTTGTGTGAAAAAGTATTTGACCCCTTTCTGATGTTTTTTTTTTTTTTTTTGCATATTTGTCACACTTAAATGACTCAGATCATCAAACTAATTTTATTATTACACAAAGATAACCCGAGTAAAAACAAAATACAGTTTTTAAATGATAGTTTAATTTATTAAGGCAAAAAAGCTGTCCAAACCTGCCTGGCTTTATGTGAAAAAGTAATTGCCCTCTAAACCTAATAACTGGTTGTGCCACCCTTGGCGGCAACAACTGCAATTAAGCGTTTGCCATAACTGGCAATGAGTCTTTCACATTGCTGTGGAGCAATTTTGGCCCACTCTTCTTTGCAGAATTGTTTTAATTCAGTCAAATTGGAGGGTTTTCCAGCATGAACGGCCTGTGTAAGGTCATGATACAGCATCTCAATTGGATTTAAGTCTGGGCTTTGACTAGGCCACTCCAAAACCTAATATTTGCTTTGTTTGTGTCACGTACCTGATGGTTATGAGCCCGAATAGCAGAGGATGGCCTCCCTTACGGCTCCCACTCACGGCCCCCTGGTAAGGTAACAGTAGGCACAGGAGTAAGGAGTGGCACGGGTGCCTGGCAGGATCAACAGAGGTGAGGAAGTGGATCAGACACCCGAAAGCTTCCTTGCAGGAACTGGGATACAGGAACTGGATCGGCTTAGCAGACTGGACCAGGAACAGCTCAGCAGACTGGATCAGCTTAGCAGGCTGGATCAGCTTAGCATACTGGATCAGCTTAGCAGACTGGATCAGCTTAGCAGGCTGGATCAGCTTAGCAGACCGGATCAGGAACAGCTCAGCAGACTGGATCAGTTTAGCAGGCTGGATCAGCTTAGCAGACTGGATCAGGGACAGCTCAGCAGACTGGAT
Organism: Rana muscosa; assembly: GCA_029206835.1. NCBI lineage: Eukaryota > Metazoa > Chordata > Amphibia > Anura > Ranidae > Rana > Rana muscosa. The sequence continues at coordinate 90,730,520 of CM055117.1, read as the reverse complement.
CAGCTTAGCAGGCTGGATCAGCTTAGCAGACTGGATTAGGGACAGCTCAGCAGACTGGATCAGCTTAGCAAGCTGGATCAGCTTAGCAGACTGGATCAGGGACAGCTCAGCAGACTGAATCAGCTTAACAGACTGGATCGGAACCAGGAACAGATAGGACCAACATAAGTATAGTCAGACAGGCCGGGTCAGATATCAGGCGGGCAGCAGTGGTACAGAGGTGCAGGCAAGGGGTAATCACAAACAGGCCGAGGTCAGATGCAGGCAGATAACTGGATGGTCAGAGGTAAGCCAGGTCTCAACACAGGTAACAGTCTCAGTTTAGGGTTTAAGGCACGCAAAGCTGTAGAGCAGACAGCGGGGACTGCTTGTGACAGACAGGCTTAAATAGCCCGCCTGGCGCCAACAGAGGTGCGCGCACATGTGCGCGTGCCCGTGTGCGCGCGCACATGCGCAATGGCACCCGCGATCGTGAACCAGAGAACCTGTTAGTGGCAGGATCTTCATGACATTGCCCCCCCCCTAGGGGCAGCCTCCGGATGCCCATCCGGGAAAACTTCTCGGGGTGAGACCTTTTAATGGACTGTAGCAGACTCTTAGTGTGGATGTTTACCTCAGGCTCCCAAAAATGTTCTTCGGGTCCATACCCCTTCCACGTAATCAAAAACTGGTTCTGGTTCCTTCTCCTCCTGAGGATAGCCTCCACTTTAAATTCCTCCTCCCCGTCTATAATGACAGGATCAGGGGGAACAGTACTCTGATTTGGAAAAGGATTGGGGATAGAAGGTTTCAACAGTGACATGTGGAATACAGGATGAATCTTTAATGAATCAGGGAGTTCCAGTTCATAAGCCACTTCTTTGATTTTCCTCCTAACCGGAAATGGTCCTAAGAATTTGGGGCCCAGCTTTTTTGAAGGACATGCCATCCTCAAGTTCATTGTGGATAACCACACCAGGTCACCGGGTGCCAGTACCTCGTCTCTTCCTGTCAAAAGTTGTCTTGTTGTGTTCCTGAGTCCTGGTCATGGTTTCCTGCAAAAGTTGGTTGTTGGTAGAGAAGAAGTTTATTTTCTCCTGGACTGCTGGTACTGTAACTGTACATTCGGGAAGGGAATTTGGCAGAAATGAAGGGTGGAAGCCACAGTTGGCGAAGAATGGAGTTTGCTTGGTAGCGGAGTGGATGGAATTATTGTAGGCGAATTCGGCAGAGAGGAATCTGGATGTCTCAAAACGGAGGCAGAGGTAAAGAGCCCCTTCAGGGCCTCAAAGGCTCTTCGGGGGACCAATGGAAGCGATTTCCCTGTTTGGTTAATTGGGTGATCGGTGCAATGATGGCTGAGAACCCTCTGATAAAAGTTGGCGAACCTAACGAAACGTTGGACTCCTTTCTAGTCTGCTGGGACTGGCCAGTCCAGGATTTCAGTAATCTTCTGGGGGTCCATCTTGATGCCCTCACTGGAGATAATTAACCCCAAAAATGGTATACTTTCCTGCTCGAATTCACACTTCTCGGCTTTCGCATACAAGCCATGTTGTCGAAGCCGGGCCAATACATTTTTGACATGCCTGCAGTGGGATTCAAGGGAAGAAGAAAAGCTTAGAATATCGTCCAGGTAGACGATAATAAATAAGTCCAAAAAGTCTCGAAGAACATCATTAATAAAGTATTGAAACGTGGGGGGGGGGCATTGCACAACCTGAAGGGCATCACCAAGTACTCAAAGTGCCCAAATCGGGTACGGAAAGCAGTCTTCCACTCGTCCCCGTCCCTGATGCGGACCAGATTATAGGCTCCACGGAGATCAAGTTTAGTGAAAACATTAGCAGCCCCCAGTCTCTGGAATAACTCTGGCACCAAAGGGAGAGGATAACGTTTTGTCACAGTAATCTTATTTAATTTGCGGTAGTCCACGCAAGGTCGAAGGGTATGGTCCTTTTTCTCGACAAAAAAGATGCCTGCGCCTGCTGGAGACATGGACGGGCGAATAAGCCCCTTCTTTAGGTTTTCATCAATATATTCTTTTAGTGCCCCTTGTTCTACCTCTGTCAAAGGAAAAATCCTACCAAATGGAATTTCAGCTCCGGGAAACAGTTCAATGGGGCAGTCGTAGGCTAGATGGGGTGGTAGAGCCTCTGCCCCTTGTTTACTGAATATGTCCAGGAAATCGTGGTAAACTTCTGGAATAGACTGACGTATTCCAGCTTCTGAGTCCAGGCATAGCAAGGTAGACGGCCCATGAGGGTCGTGAGAGCCACAGAACTGCTGGCAGTAGGGTAAAGAAAAGGTAACCTCCCCTGTGGCCCAGTTGATGGCAGGATTGTGGGCTTGTAGCCAGGGCATACCGAGGATCACAGGAAATAATGGGGAAGAGATTATGTCCATAAGTAAAAGTTTGTGGTGGGAACTGGAGATGACAGCAGGTATAGGAGCAGTCTCTAGAACCACAGGGCCTGATTTGATAGCGGACCCATCAGCCAGGTGAACAGAAAGTCCATGGGTCTTTGGAAGGAGAAGAATCTGGTGTTAGCAGCAAAAGATGAGTAGATGAAACAGCTGCAGGCCCCGGAGTCAATAATGGCGGGTGTTGGCAGAGTCTTTCCTGAAAGCTGTAATAAGACAGGGCAAGATGAGATGCAGTCTTGGCTATAGTATCTGTGTAGTCAGGAGAAATAGAGAGACACTTACGGAGTTTTAGAGGACAGTTCCTGACGTAGTGTCCAGGTTCTCCGCTGTAAAGACACAGATTGTTTATCCAACGTCGTTGACGCTCTTCAGGGATAAGGGAAGGACGAAGGACCCCAAGCTGCATGGGCTCAGGTGTGTCGGGCGCAGAAGCTGGTGGTGCAGCGGGTATCGGGTGCAGATGACTTGGAGCCCTTGGAACCATCCAGGTTGGGCGAGAAAAACCTGTAGCTCTCTCAGCCCTTCGCTCTCTCAGGCGTCAATTGATTTGTATGGCTAAATCGATCAGCGCATTCAAAGTCTGTGGTACACCAACTTTAGCCAGTTCATCCTTCAGAGGATCAGAGAGTCCCATGCGGAACTGATGATGGAGAACGGCGTCGTTCCAGTTTGTATCTGCGCTCCACCGCCTAAACTAAGCCATGTAATCCTCTGCTGCCCTGCATCCCTGCTGAAGGGTACGCAAAGCAGCTTCTGCAGTTGCTGACAGCTGGGGATATTCGTACAGCTGGGCCATAGCATCAAAGAAGGTGGTAAGGTTGGTCAGAACTGCGTCCTTTTGTTCTAGGAGGCGGTGGGCCCAGGTTTGGGGGTCTCCAGTAAGCAGGGAAACCACAAAGCCCACCTTGGTGACTTCTAGAGAAAAGGTTCGTGGCTGAAGGGCGAAGTACAGTTCGCAGGAATTGCGGAAAGCCCTAAAGCTACTTCGATTTCCAGAGAATTTTTCAGGTGTAGGGACCCTAGGTCCCGGAGGTAGCATCGACACTGTTGGTGTTGATCCTGCCCCAGCAGAAGAGGTGGAAGCGTGGGGGGATCCCTGGGTTTCCGGTAGGGTTGGATAGAACCAGCACCAATTCTTACAGCCGGGTGTAGCCTTGCTGAAGATTCTTAAATGCTTCGGTCAGTCCTGCCAGGTGCTGACACAGTTCTTCCATAGGGGAGGCTCCCTGCTCGGGCTCAGACATGGCTGTCTGCTACTGTCATGTACCTGATGGTTATGAGCCCGAATTGCAGAGGACGGCCTCCCTTACGGCTCCCACTCACAGCCCCCGTACGGTAACAGTAGGCACAGGAGTAAGGAGTGGCACGGGTGCCTGGCAGGATCAACAGAGGTGAGGAAGTGGATCAGACACCCGGATGCTTCCTTGCAGGAACTGGGATACAGGAACTGGATCGGCTTAGCAGACTGGATCCGGAACAGCTCAGCAGACTGGATCAGCTTAGCAGGCTGGATCAGCTTAGCAGACTGGATCAGCTTAGCAGGCTGGATCAGCTTAACAGACATGATCAGGAACAGCTCAGAAGACTGGATCAGTTTAGCAGGCTGGATCAGCTTAGCAGACTGGATCAGGGACAGCTCAGCAGACTGGATCAGCTTAGCAGGCTGGATCAGCTTAGCAGACTGGATCAGCTTAGCAGACTGGATCAGGGACAGCTCAGCAGACTGTATCAGCTTAGCAGGCTGGATCAGCTTAGCAGACTGGATCAGGGACAGCTCAGCAGACTGGATCAGCTTAGCAGGCTGGATCAGCTTAGCAGACTGGATCAGCTTAGCAGGCTAGATCAGCTTAGCAGACATGATCAGGAACAGCTCAGCAGACTGGATCAGTTTAGCAGGCTGGATCAGCTTAGCAGACTGGATCAGGGACAGCTCAGCAGACTGGATCAGCTTAGCAGGCTGGATAAGCTTAGCAGACTGGATCAGCTTAGCAGACTGGATCAGGGACAGCTCAGCAGACTGGATCAGCTTAGCAGACTGAATCGGAACCAGGAACAGATAGGACCAACACAAGGATAGTCAGATAGGCCGGGTCAGATATCAGGCGGGAAGCAGAGGTACAGAGGTGCAGGCAAGGGGTAATCACAAACAGGCCGAGGTCAGATGCAGGCAGATAACTGGATGGTCAGAGGTAAGCCGGGTCTCAACACAGGTAACAGTCTCAGATCAGGGTTTAAGGCACACAATGCTGTAGAGCAGACAGCGGGGACTGCTTGTGACAGGCAGGCTTAAATAGCCCGCCTGGCGCCAACAGAGGTGCACCCGCGATCATGAACCAGGGAACCTGGAGCGCCTGTTAGTGGCAGGATCTTCATGACAGTTTGAACCATTTGGAGGTGGACTTGCAGTTGTGTTTCAGATCATTGTCCTGCTGCATAACCCAAGTGCACTTGAGCTTGAGGTCACGAACTGATGGCTGGACATTCTCCTTTAGGATTTTCTGGTAGAGCTCAAATATCATGATTCCATCAATTATGGTATGTCGTCCAGGTCCTGACGCTGCAAAGCAGCCCCAGACCATCACGCTACCACCACCATGTCTAACTTTTGGTATGATGTTCTTGTTATGAAATGCTGTATTCATTTTATGCCAGATGTAATGGGACGCACACCTTCCAAAAAGTTTAATTTTCGTCTCATCAGTCCACAGAATATTTGCCTAAAAGTCTTGGGGATAATCAAGATGTTTTTTGGTAAATGTGAGATGAGCCTTTGTGTTCTTTTTGATGAGCAGTGTCTTTGGCCTTGGAACTCTCCAATGGATGCCATTTTTGCCCAGTCTCTTTCTTATTGTTGAATAATGAACACTGATCTTACCTGAGGCAAGTGAGGCCTGCAGTTCTTTAGATGTTGTTCTGTTTTTTTTTATGACCTCCTGGATGTGTCGTCCTCATGCTCTTGAAGTAATGTTTTGTAGGGCGGCCACTCCTGGGAAGGTTCACCACTGTTCCAAGTTATCTCCATTTGTGGATAATGGCTCTCCCTGTGGTTCACTGGAGTTCCAAAGCCTTAGAAATGGCCTTGAAACCCTTCCTAGACCGATACATGTACATTACTTTGTTTCTAATCTGTTCTTGACTTTTTTTAGATTGTGGCATGATGTGTGGCTTTTTGTGATCTGTTAGCGTGCTTCACTTTGTCAGACAGCTTCTTTTCATGTGATTTCTTGATTCAACAGGTCTGGTAGTAATGAGATCTGGGTGTGGCAAGTGAAATTTAACTCAGCTTTCCAAAAAATTGTGGTTAATCGCATTTCATTCATGATTCAGCATGGGAGGGGGCAATTACTTTTTCACATAGGGCCAGGCAGGTTTGAACAGCTTTTTTTCCCTTAATAAATGAAATAATAATTTAAAAACTGCATCTTGGATTTACTCGGGTTATCTTTGCATAATATTAAAATGTGTTTGATGATCTGAATCAATTAAGTGTGAGAAATATGCAAAAAAAATAAAAAATCAGGAAGGGGGCAAATACTTTTCCACACAACTGTATATCTGTATATATATATATCAGTATATATATACTGTATATAGATATTATAGTATTTTTGCAATAAAATAGTTTTCCTTATTTATGTCCCTTTCCTTTACTCTTGAATAGATATTCCCATTCTTTGTAAACATATTCATTTTTAGTTGGCAGACTGTTTCTAGCAATCTGAACAAACCGCATTAGGTTTTCCCACTAACATTTTTCTCTGTGGTTGATAAACCATGTTACCACACTTCCCCTGCCATTCTGTTACTTCTCCCCTACAGTGTAACTCTATGCACAGTGCTGTAGTGGTTAGCATTTATGCCTTACAGCACTAGAGTCCCTTCTGTTTGAATTCCAACCAGTCCACTATCTGCATGGAGTTTAGATGTTCTCCCTGTGCATGTGTGAATTTCCTCCCACATTCCACATGATGGAAGGCTGATTGGTCGCTGTCTAAATTGGTCCTTGCCTTGTATATGTACAGATGCAAGTGAAATAGAGACCTAAGGCCTCCTTCACACAGCCAATTTAGCTGCATACACACCAAGCAGCTACCTACACTTAGGGACAGGTGTCTGAGCTTGGCACAGTGTGTGGCTACATGTGAACAGCGACGGCTCAAGGTCTAGTCAGGGCACTAGCACCAGCACTATTTATTAAAAAAAAAAATTCTCACGGTTTTGTCACTTGGATTTTGTCTGTGTTTCTTTTTCTCACTGGGGTGACAGATGTGGGTACTGCGGGCTTATCCTGAAGTCTAAAGGGAGGATGTTTAGCCATAACGTTTATTCCTCCCCTGAACCGGAGGGGGAGGGGGGTCTCTCTTCGGGACAGCCCCCTACCTAGTACTTGGTGGTCGGTCTCTGCTGATCACAGGGAGAGGGGTCCACCAGGCCTTTTGGCTAGGTGGACCACGTTGAGCCTTGCCCCTGTCAGGTGCCTTGGGGATGAGGGTAGCGTCCTACTTCTTCAGGAGGTGGACTAGAGACACACCCTTAAGTGTGTTGGTGGGGTCTACTGTGTCCATGCACATGGAGGTATACTTTGTGCAGAGTGAATTCATCAATAGCCAGGACCCAGTGAGGACTGTGGTCATGTGAAAAGAACATTAAGACAGTTCCCCGATTTAGAGATGAGCCTCAATGTGTGTAGTGTGGAAGTGCAGAGTTCCTCTGACAGGTGGTTTGTCCCATGTTGCTACACAATGTGCTTGAATGTTTTGCATTAGGAGGAACATGCCGAGCCTGTGCCCACTCCACCACTCTCTATTATCACACTCCTAGAATGGGGTCCCACCGAGCACATAACGCAGACCTCATGCGTGCTAATTAACTCCTACCTTCCCATATCGCGTGATCAGCACTTGTATCTCTGTAACGCTAGTCTGCTCCCAGTTACCATGGGAGATGGACTGCTAGGGAGGGAGCCAGAGCACCAGCCTCCTCACTACCAGAGGATGTGTCACCTAATCAATTATCGCACCTAGCGACTTGCTTGCTTTTAGCATGTTCTATACTTCGGTAAACCATGGGAACTACCCCCTGTTCCTTCTCTTAACCTCTTGTACTGTATTTGTGTCACTCATACCCCATAGTGCTTTACAGACCAATGTTCTTTAGAATGAACCAGAACCCAACATACATCCCTTTGAATAACTTTAGATCAGGCAGGACAACTTTTCAAGACTTTACTGTAAACTTGGCATGACAGTTACAATAGAGCAAAACATCCTCTCCCTAATTAACCTGACCCTAGGTGTGGCTGCCCCAGCAAACCTGCACAGATAGACCCCTGATAGGCAAAGTCCATAGTGGCGATATCCCAGATGCTGGTGTCCCAAAGAGTCAGCCTCTTCTTCTCCAGCAGTAGCTCTTTGGAACTCAAGGCTCGACCAACTTCTCGGCTCTGGACCCATGTCCCTTTTAAAAGGGACACAAGACCACTGGGTCAGACCCAAAAAAGCCTGTGAATATAAATCGGTAACAGCAGGAAGGGGCATTAACCCCTTCCCCCTGGCTAGGGCAGCAATGGTAATTAGCTAACAGTAGGCAACCTACCTGCAAGTGCACATTTTTTTACATGCACTTTTCGTCTACACTTAGGTGTTTTGGTTTATTCAAAAAGAAAAAAAAATACTTTGTACAGTCTGAATGGCCACCATTTTTGCAGGCACCTGTCATTCGAGCCTCAAAAATTAGCTGATTCTTGCCATTGGAAACTGGTGTATGCGGTAAATGTCCATGTGAAGGAGGCCTTAGAGTGTAAGCTTCTTGAGGGCAGGAACTGATGTGAATAGATAATATGTTAGCAAAGCATACAGTACCTTCCAATATTATAAACAAACTCAGAGGGATAACCTGGAAAGGTTTCAAAGAGTGTGCCGCAATGAAAATTGGGTGTGGCTAAATTTCGTTGGATATTGGGCGTGGCCTAAAATAACATGGGTAAATATAGTCTAAGCCAGGGGTAGGCAACCTTTAAGAGGTGGAGATCTATCTAAGCAACAAGGAAGAGATCAAAGATCACTAGGGTGCAGCACCCTTTTGAATTAAAAACAGAAATACAGTGGAACCTCGGATTGCGAGTAACGCGGTTAACAAGCGTTTCGCAATGCGAGCACTGTATTTTTAAAAATCGTAACTCGGTTTTCGAGTGTTGTCTCGCGAAACGAGCACGATTCAGGCCAAAGCCGTGTGCAATACCGCATTTGGCCTGAGGTGGGGGGCACCGGAGCCGAGACGAGCTGAACATCGCCGATCGGCGCCGTTCGAAAATGCACGGAAAGGCCGGAGGACAGCTCTGCTGACCTTGGTAAATCTCAGGAACAAAGTCTTTCTGAGGTTTTCCGAGGTCAGCCGAGATGTCCTCTGGCCTTTTCGGCCGTTTCCGAGGCTCTCCGGCACCCCCCCGCCTCTGGCCGCATGCGGTATTGCATGCCATTGAAGTCAATACGGAACAAATTATTTTCGTTTCCATTGACTTCAATGGGGAAACTCGCTTTGATATGCGAGTACTTTTGGATTACGAGCATTCTCCTGGAACGGATTATGCTCGTAACCTGAGGTTCCACTGTAAATTTGCAAGGCCCATTTAAAGTAAAGACAGCAAGAAGAAAATGTAAATCTAATACAGTTTTCCCTCTGACATCCACCCCACGTAATGTCACATACAAGTGACCTGCTATATTACTTTTGGCGCGGCTCAGGTAGGGGTGAAAGTATTTCCCTTTGTCCCAGAGCATGGGGTGTAGGCTTATCCTGATACCAATCCAGAGGGCTAGCAAATGTAAAGAGGAAAGGATCGCCACTACTCCCGACCAGCCCAGGTGAACTAAATATAAGGAGCGGCCTCAGCCTACATGTCTCCACCCTACAACACACCCTTATGCATTTCGCCCCACCCAGGATTAGTCATATAACAGGTCACAAAGAAGTGCCTGGAATGGACAGGGGAGGAATCAGCGCAGGAAACCCAGGTATGTTGCTTCCCTGCAGGTCTGCATATGGGGGAGGAGCATTTCAGATGGAGGGTCAGCTAGGTCGGATGCAATCTACCTGTCACAAGCCTGCAGTCGATGAGTAGTTCGTGAGTGACGGGCTGCCAGCCCCGCTCTAGAGAGAGCAGGGAGATCACCCAACAGTGTTCTAGCTGCACAGATCTGAGCGACTCTGTAGAAATCCGGGACAGTCCCGCAGAATCGGGGACTGTTCGGAGGTATATGTAAAGCATTGTGTAAATTGTTGGTATTATATAAATAATTATATATATACACATATATATATATATATATATATATATTTATGGTCGGAGCCCTCTGTCCGAAGAGATATGGATCACATAAACACGTCACAAGACTAACAACACAAATAAGACCTGAAGTGTGGCCTGGCCTTTTGTACGGTATGCCAAAGAAATGGGCCATACCTGAATAGAAGTGATAGATAATTCTGCTGAGAATTGGTTGTAGAGGAGTGCCCTAGAAAAGGGAGATATGGGTGGGTGGGTACCGCGCACTACAGCCGACACTGACCCTCGTGGATGGTCTGTATAAGTACCCCTCGAACTCCTCCCATAATTTCAGGCCAGCATACTAGCCTTCCTATATATATATATATATACACACACACAATGAATGCAGCTATATATTTATAAAAACACACCTATTTCAAAGCCTCATTGCAGTCTGATAAAAAAATATGCTATATTACCAGGATGTGCCGGAAAACCTTAATTCATTTTATTGTGCTGCAGTGCTGGTCCCCAAAGTCAGTTTCAAATCTTCAAATCTGCACATTGAAGATAAAGAGCACTGCAATCTCTGTGTGAGCAGCAGTGTATCTCTACTGGTCTGACACGCCCCTTTGCAGCAGTTCTTATCTTCAGTGCACTGCAGGGAAACTTTATTTTTGGGACCGGTACTGAAGCACAATCAAATAAATATTTAAAATGTTATTAAACCCTGAAATGTAAAAAGTTACAGATTAACACTTACCATATTTGCTGTGTGCTTTTTTATCCAAGCCTGTGGTTGCTTAGCATTCCATGTATTAAAATGCTATTTTTTCCAGTTTCTGTTTTAGGGTGGCTGTGTCCCTTTGCAGGTTCCAATGGTGCCACCTTTGCACCTGTTTCCTGTTATATACTGTACTCAATACACAGAGCAATCTAGACAGTGGCGGCCGATGGTAATTTTTTGGGGGGGCGCCCCCCCGGCAGTCGGTCAGGTCAGGTGCACTTACCCCATCTATGCAGCTCTTCACCGGCGGCTTCCCTTGCTCCTCGGTGGCAACAGCTCTCTCCCTTCATCTGCTCTCCATGGGCATCGGCGGCTTCCGTTTCTTCCCTCCTCCTCGGCGGCCAATTGGGACTCTTCTCTTTCCGGGCCAATCGGAAAACGGGTCGCAGACCTGCTTCTGATTGGCCGGATTGAGGATCAGTGTTACAACAGCAAATATTCATTCGCTGTTGTAACACCTGGGTGAACTCATGGGGCAATGCTCTGCTCTGAGCCCACCCAATTTTGAAGCCAATTAGAGCCTATAGCTCTAATAAGGTGCTTAAAAAAAAAATCCCCGTCGCTGTAATTCAGGGACCCGGCGTCCTGAAAGGGGCCGGACACCTGAATTGGGGGTGGCCGCGGCGGCCATGGATAGATTTATGCTATGCATGAATCTATCCATTATTCATATAGGATGGGCTGCCACTGGATCTAGAGCTGACAACATTGTGTTGGACAGTAAATACTGTACTGGGAAATGTGTCGCAGTTTAAATGACCCCAAACATACAGTCAGAGCTACAATGGAATAGTTTAGATCAAAGCATATTCATGTGTTAGAATGGACCAGTCAAAGTCCAGACCTAAATCCAAATGAGAATCTGTGGCAAGTCTTGAAAATTGCTGTTCACAGACGCTCTCCATCCAATCTGACAGAGCTTGAGGTATTTTGCAAAGAAGAATGGTCAAAAATTTCACTCTCTAGATGTGCAAAGCCGGTAGAGACATTCCCAAAATAACTTGCAGCTGTAATTGCAGCGAAAGGTGGTTCTACAAAGTATTAATACAAATGCACGCCACACTTTTCACATATTTATTTGTAAAACATTTTGAAAACCATTCATCATTTTCCTTCCACTTCACAATTATGGGCCACGTTGTGTTGGTCTATCACAGTGATGGCGAACCCTTTTGAGCCCGAGTGCCCAAACGGTGACACAAAACCAACTTATTTATTTCAAAGTGCCAACACAGAATTAAACCTGCCAGCGGCTCTGTACCGACGATGGGACTGATCATCCCTCTGAATGAGCCCTAAGGGACCAAAAACGTAAGATTCTGCCAGATTTGCTCAGAATGCAGGGTTCAGGAATGCGTTGTGCTCAGAATACACTGTGCAACATACACTGACCTACCTGACACATGCACTGACCATTACACTCACCTAACTGACACATGCACTTACCTACCCAACACATGCACTCACCTACCTGACCATTACACTCACCTACCTGAAATCTTTTTTTTTTTTTTACAAAAATAATATATATAATCCAAGTTTTGGGGGTCAATCTGGATCCTGACCTAGAGACAGGGCCAGAATAAAGCAAGTGAAACTGGACAAGAAGGAGTTAAAAGGGGAAGGTACCCACCAGCAGATGAGCAGCTTGAGCCTCTGCCTCTAAGAAGCGGGACACCACGGACTGATAGGATACTCAAGAAAGGTAGCTGGATGGCCACACACTGAATTAACACCTTTATTGTGCAAAATTTAGTTAACTCCAAAACAGTCAATCCATGTACAGAAGAGGTACAAAAAGAATAGCTAGCTTTTTGTACATGGATTTACCGTTTTGGATTTTAAATTAATCTTGCACAATAAAGGTGTTAATTCATCCAGCTACCTTTGATTGTCTACAGTGCACGTTTGCAGAGCTAGCACCTGATGTCATAGTGGGGCAGAGTGGGTTATGCATGGGATAACATGCCTGGAGCGGTGTGAACCCTTTTTGCTTCAAACTGATAACTGTACATGTCCACTTCACATCTTTCACCTGTCTCTAATCTCTCCAGCAGCTCATTCCCGCCCGCAAGTCTCCCGCAAGCCTCCTCTGATCCCAGCTGTATGTTGTCTCTGTCATGCCCAGAACGTCACCGCTGACCCCAGAGATTTGTGGGAGATACAGTTTGATGGTGGGTGCGGTGTGGATGAGACAGCTTCCATGATTGGATTTCTGGCCGCTTCTACTTGGTCACGCCCACCTCGGACACATCACGCTGTCCTACAGACCTGTGGGAGATATAGTTTTGCGATGGGGGGTGCGGTGCGGACGATTGGATGTCAGTGTTTTTGTGTGTTTTCTAAGTTTTCCTGGCGTGTCCACAGAGAGGGCTCTGCGTGCCGGCAGTGGCACCCGTGTCATAAGTTGGCCATCACTGGTCTATCACATAAAATCCCAATAAAAAACATTCACATTTTTGTTTGCAACATGACAAAATGTGGACATTTTCAAGGAGTATGAATAGTTTTTCAAGGCACTGTAAATCCTTTGAATAAATGGTAACAATAGTATCCGCCCTTCCTGTGTTCCCACCACTGCGCTTATAGAAAATAAATTTAAAACAGAAATAGTGATAAAACTATAAATAGTGTAAGCAGCTACTATTAAAAAATATTCAATCTGTGAAAAATATTCTAAAACACTAATAAGTGAAATAAAATATAAGCAGCGCTGTAAATAATGAGTGAAATGTCCGTTATTCACAAACAATCAAACAATAATAATAATAATGTCCATACACATCACCCTGTGACAAATGTGAATTGTGTACAAATATACAAAAAATATCTTTGAAATATTAGTTGAATATGAGTCCATATATCGATTCCAATATATAAACTGAAGTAAATTGGTGAAGAAACTTAGGCCTCGTACACAAGACCGGTTTTCTCGTCAAGAAACGACAAGAAAACTGCTGGGAGAGCTTTCTTGCCGAGAAAACCGAGGGGGCCCTAACTCCTTGGGTGCCCGTGTCTGAGGTCGAGGAGACCGGTGAGCGGAACTTCTCTGGAGAGTCCGGCGCAGCATTTGCTGGTGACAGAGAGGCCTCCGGTGACTTCCTTGGACGGATATCCTTCCCCTGACAGGGGCTGTGCTAGCGAAGGTAATTCATGTTCTACCTCACATAGTCAGTGGCAGTGACTATTCGCCACTGGTGACACCACAGTGGTTAGCGATACTTTAAAGGATTGTGCCTCAACCTACTCCCATTAATACTGAACTGTTGCAAAGGTCCCAACTTGACTGTGCTGTATGTTTATTCGCTGAGAAGAATAAAACTGTGTTGGACCTATTCAGTGTGTGGAACTCTGGTTACTAGGAGCAAAGGGGAGTGGATCCGAGGAAAGGATTTGACCCTAGGACACCTACACAAAGCCCGATCTTTCTGGCCTTCACCTCTTCACTATGGAGGACATGGGCCGTGGTGTATCTCATCCCTCCCCCCGGTACTGACACCCCTAGACAGAGACAGACAAGCCGAGAATGAGAAGGGGTGAGAGGGGTGAGGTCGCTACAGTAGTTATACACTATGTAATCAAAAGTCAAAGCAGAACATTTCTAGTCCTCACAGAGTTAATAATCTAGTGGTCTCACAAAAGTCATAATTACAATACATACAAATTTAGGGGCGGGTTTGCCTATCAGATTTTGGGAGTGTGGGAGAAAACTTGTGTAATTACAAGGAGCATGAACAGACCTCATGGAGAAAGTGCCTGATGAGAAATAAACCCAAGACCTAAGATTGCAATGCCACAGGGTCACCCAGTTAGCTCATGTGCTACTCATAGGCTGTTTTTGTTCATCCTCCTTAACTACTTCAGCCCCGGAAGAATTGGCTGCTCAATGACCAGAGCATTTTTTGCGATTCGGCACTGCATAGCTTTAACCACTTAAGCCCCGGACCATTTGGTAGCTAGAGGACCAGAGGTGAATTCAGAATTTAGCACTGCGCTGCTTTAACTGTAAATTGTGAGGACATGCAATGTTGTACCCAAACGAAATTTGCGTCCTTTTCTTCCCACAAATAGAGCTTTCTTTTAATGGTATTTGATTGCCTCTGCGATTTTTATTTTTTGCGATATAAACGGAAAAAGACCGAAAATTTTGAAAAAAATGATATTTTCTACTTTTTGTTATAAGAAAAATCGAATAAACTCAATTGTAGTCATACATTTAGGCCAAAATGTATTCAGCCACATGTTTTTAGTAAAAAAAATGTCAATAAGCGTATATTTATTGGTTTGCGCAAAAGTTATAGAGTTTACAAATTAGGGTACATTTTCTGAAATTTACACAGCTTTAAATTTATGACTGCCTATCTCATTTCTTGAGGTGCTAAAATGACAGGGCAGTACAAAACCCCCCCAAATGACCCCATTTTGGAAAGTAGACACCCCAAGGAAATTGCTGAGAGGCATGTTGAGCCCATTGAATTTTTTATTTTTTTGTCCCAAGTGATTGAATAATGACTAAAAAAAAAAAAAAAATTACAAAAAGTTGTCACTAAATGATATATTGCTCACACATGCCATGGTTATATGTGGAATTTCACCCCAAAATACATTTTGCTGCTTCTCCTGAGTATGGGGATACCACATGTGTGGGACTTTTTGGGAGCCTAGCCGCGTACGGGACCCCGGAAACCAAGCACCACCTTCAGGATTTCTAAGGGCGCAAATTTTTGATTTCACTCCTCACTACCTATCACAGTTTCGAAGGCCATAAAATGCCAAAATAGCACAAAACCCCCCCAAATGACCCCATTTTAGAAAGTAGACACCCCAAGGAAATTGCTGAGAGGCCTGTTGAGCCCATTGAATATATTTTTTTTTGTCCCAAGTGATTGAATAATGACAAAAAAAAATAAAAAATTACAAAAAGTTGTCACTAAATGATATATTGCTCACACATGCCATGGTTATATGTGGAATTACACCCCAAAATACATTTTTCTGCTTCTCCTGAGTACGGGGATACCACATGTGTGGGACTTTTTAGGAGCCTATCCGCGTACGGGACCCCGAAAACCAAGCACCGCCTTCAGGATTTCTAGGCACAAATTTTTGATTTCACTCCTCACTACCTATCACCGTTTCGAAGGCCATAAAATGCCAAAATCGCACAAAACCCCCCCAAATGACCCCATTTTGGAATATAGACACCCCAAGCTATTTGCTGAGAGGAATGGCGAGTATTTTACAGCTCTCATTTGTTTTTGAAAATGAAGAAAGAAAATATATATATATATATTTTTTTTTTTTTCAATTTTCAAAACTTTGTGACAAAAAGCGAGATCTGCAAAATACTCACAATACCTCTCAGCAAATAGCTTGGGGTGTCTACTTTCCAAAATGGGGTCATTTGGGGGGGTTTTGTGCTATCTGGGCATTCCATGGCCTCCGAAACTGTGATAGGCAGTGAGAAGTGAAATCAAAAATTTACACCCTTAGAAAGCCTGAAGGCGGTGCTTGGTTTTTGGGGTCCCGTACGCGGCTAGGCTCCCAAAAAGTCTCACACATGTGGTATCCCCGTACTCAGGAGAAGCAACAGAATGTATTTTGGGGTGTAATTCCACATATGCCCATGGCATGTTTGAGCAATATATCATTTAGTGACAACTTTGTGCAAAAAAAAAAAAAAAAATTGTCGTTTTTCCGCAACTTGTGTCAACATATAAAATATTCCATGGACTCGACATGCCTCTCAGTATATAGCTTGGGGTGTCTACTTTCCAAAATGGGGTCATTTGGGGGGGGTTTGAACTGTTCTGGCATTTTATACACAACATTAGGAAGCTTACATCCACTCTTCTAACCACTTGAAGACAAAGCCCTTTTTGACACTTTTTGTTTACATGAAAACATTTTTTTTTTTGCAAGAAAATTATGTTGAACCCCCAAACATTATATATATTTTTAAAGCAAAGGCCCTACAGATTAAAATGGTGGGTGTTGCATTTTTTTTTTCTACACAGTATTTGCGCAGCGATTTTTCAAACGCATTTTTTTGGGTTAAAAAATACACTTTTTTTAATTTTAATGCACTAAAACACACTATATTGCCCAAATGTTTGATAAAATAAAAAAGATGATCTTAGGCCGAGTACATAGATACCAAACACGACATGCTTTAAAATTTCGCACAAACGCGCACTGGCGACAAACTACATACATTTTTAAAAGCCTTTAAAAGCCTTTACAGGTTACCCCAGTAGATTTACAGAGGAGGTCTACTGCTAAAATGATTGCCCTCGATCTGACCTTCACGGTGATACCTCACATGCATGGTGCAATTGCTGTTTACATATGACGCCAGACCGACGCTTGCGTTCGCCATTGGGCAAGAGCAGGGCAGGACAGGGGTGCTTTTTTTTTTTTGCTTTTTTTTTTATTATTAATTTTGCTTTTTTATTTTATTTTTAAATCGTTCCTTCCAAGTATTTTTTTTTTTTATCATTTTTATTGTTATCTCAGGAAATGTAAATATCCCCTATGATAGCAATAGGTAGTGACAGGTACTCTTTTTTTGAAAAAACTGGGGTCTTCTAGACCCTAGATTTTTCCTCTGCCCTCAAAGCATCTGACCACACCAAGATCGGTGTGATAAAATGCTTTCCCAATTTCCCAATGGCGCTTTTTATATCCGGGGGGGGCATTCCCTCCCACTGCTTGTAAAAGCAGTCCAGAGGCTAATTAGCCGCTAGGATTGCTTTTACATGAAAGCCGGCCGCAGGCTGAAAAGAATGATACCAAGATGATACCTAAACCCGCAGGCATCATTCTGGTATAAACATTCAAAGTCCAGACCAGCAACATACCAGTACGTTGCTGGTCCTTGTTGGACATGTATTGTAATCTTTTTATTTCATGCAGCCAGTTGGCTGAACGAAAAAAGAGATTGATCGGTGGGTATGCCCACCATTAGAATACCGCCCTTCATCCACCCACTTCCAATGATGGGCATACACGCACCATTTATATATGCCGAAGCATGGGGGCATCCTCCCGCAAAAAAGTTATGCCGCACACACATGGTCGGACTTTTCCACGGGCAAGCCTCCGTCGGAATTTCGACCGTATGTACGCGGCATTAGGAGCAAAATCGCTCCTCCGCCCCTGCTGCCCCAATGCTTCGGCATATTTGCTTTTTTTTTTAACTGTGGTGGTGAAATCACCTCCTACACCACTGGAGTCGCAGGGATCAGGCCTGTCTCTGCGAATGCTGCAGTTATGTGTGTTTTTGTTTTGTAAGTGACAGTGATCGATCGATATACTGCACTTGGGTGGCCTGGGCTGGACGGAGGGGCAAAACGCAGGTGCCAGCAGGTATCTGGGCTGATCCCGCTAACACTGCGTTTTTGGGAACCCTAAACTGCTGGGGACGCTAGTATAGATCTGATCAGATCAGATATTGATCTGTTCAGATACTATACCACTAAGGGGGGTGTATGCTTCACGCGTGGGTGTTAGCGTTACTGGCACTAACCTGACGCTGCCTGGGGTGTGACTCAGACCCTCTCTGACGCTAAAACCTAATTGATATCACCCGCCGGGCGATCAGGGGGTTAAACCTTTATTGGGTTATATACACGGCGGGTGCCCTGACACTATAAAAAGCAAACTAACTAACCAGCGTCACCCGTAGCACTTATATGGTGATCACTGGTGAAAGGGTTAACTAGGGGCAATCAGGGGGTTAAAACCTTTATTAGATAATATATGGGGGTACCTGACGCTATAAAAACCTGCGGCGAACCTAAAAAAAATTACCAGCTACCGATCTGCATCACCGACACTAAGACAGCGTTTAGAAAAACGATTGCTTAGCGACAGTGGTGATGGGGGTGAAAGGGTTACCTGGGGGGGCGATCAAGGGGGTTAAACCTTTATTAGATAATATATTGGGGTACCTGACGCTATAAAAACATGCGGCGAACCTAAAAAAAATTACTGGCTACGATCTGCATCACTGACACTAAGACAGTGTTTAGAAAAACAATTGCTTAGCGACAGTGGTGATAGGGGGTGAAAGGGTTACCTGGGGGGCGATCAAGGGGGTTAAACCTTTATTAGATAATATATTGGGGTACCTGACGCTATAAAAACCTGCGTCGAACCTAAAAAAAATTACCGGCTACCGATCTGCATCACAGACACTAAGACAGCGTTTAGAAAAACGATCGCTTAGTGACAGTGGTGATAGGGGGTGAAAGGGTTACCTGGGGGGCGATCAAGGGGGTTAAACCTTTATTAGATAATATATTGGGGTACCTGACGCTATAAAAACCTGCGGCGAACCTAAAAAAAAATTACTGGCTGCCGATCGGCATCACTGACGCTAAGACAGCGATCAGAAAAATGATCGCTAAGCGACAGTGGTGATAGGCGGTGGAAGGGTTATCTGGGGGGTGATCAGGGGGTTAAACCTTTATTAGGGGGGGTTAGGGGGCTACACTGGACCTAAGACTAAACTTTGGTGACACTTTTACAGTCACAAATGTCACTGAGTGCAGTGATCACTAAATAAATGGTCACTGCAATCAGTGACACTGTGACTGGGGGCTGGGGGGTGATCTGGGGGGTGATCTGGGGTGATCTGGGGGGCCTGGGGGGGCGATTTATGTCCCTATGTGTCCTGGTGTCAGTGTAGTGTTGTGTGCACTAACCTGATATCTTCTCTTGTACGGCGCTCGGTATATGTGAGCGCCGCACCAGAGATGACATCACTTCCTCCTGCTCCCTCTGTCTGACACAGACAGAGGGGGCATTTCCATTCGCCGGGAGCGATCGCGAGGGGGTGGCCAGAAACGAATGGCTGCCCCCTCATCCCGGAACGCTCCCGGACACTTAGCCACCGCTCACTGTATAGGAGGGGGGTCCGATCGGACCCCCCAACTGTACAAAGGCAATCACGTATGCTCTACGTGATTGTGCCTGTCGGTGCCATTCTCCGACGTATATATACAGTGAGCGGTCGTTAAGTGGTTAACTGACAATTGCAACGTCGTGCGACGTTGTACCCAAACAAAATTGACGTCCTTTTTTTTCCCCACAAATAGAGCTTTCTTTTGGTGGTATTTGATCACCTCTACGGTTTTTATTTTTTGCGCTATAAACAAAAAAAGAGCGACAATTTTGAAAAAAAACACAATATTTTGTACTTTTTGCTGTAATAATTATCCCCAATTTTTTTTTAAAAAGCTATTTTTTTCCTCAGTTTAGACCGATATGTATTTTTCTACATATTTTTGGTAATAAAAATCGCAAAAGGTGTATATTATATTGGTTTGCGCAAAAGTTATAGCGTCTACAAAATAGGGAATACATTTATGGCATTTTTATTATTATTATTTTTTTTACTAGTAATGGCGGCGATCTGCGATTTTTATTGGGACTGCGACATTATGGCGGACATATCGGACACTTTTGACAAATTTTTTGAACCATTGGAATTTATACAGCGATTACTGCTATAAAAATGCACTGATTACTGTGTAAATGTCACTGGCAGGGAAGGGGTTAACACTAGGGGGTGATCAAGGGGTTAACTGTGTTCCCTAATGTGTGTTCTAACTGTAGGGGGATGGGACTCACTATAGGAGATGACAGATCGTGGTTCCCAGCTTGTAGGAACTCACGATCTGCATCTCCTCTCCTCTCCTCTCAGAACAGGGATGTGTGTGTTTACACACACACGTTCCTGTTCTTCCTCTCGTGCCCGCGATCGCTCGTGGCCCGCTATCGCGCTTAAAGGGACTGATGTACAGCTACGACAGTCCGTGGGAACGAGCCGATTTGCCGCCGAGAAAAAAACTTTCCAAGGGGGGTTTAACAAAAATCCTCTCTGCCCTCCTCCGGTGTATATTGGGATCTGTAGTCCAAAGAGTCTTATTATATGGCTACTGTCCCAAACTGCAACTCCCAGGACTCTCAGCACTCTGCATAGAAGTCTATGGGCTGGCTTGGCTTTAGCTTTCCCCTAGCTGGCCAGAGGAGAATGGTGCAGCATACAGTGCCTTGAAAGAGTATTCATACCACTTGAAATTTTCAACATTTTGTCATGTTACAACCAAAAACGTAAATGTATTTTATTGGGATTTTATGTGATAGAAAGTGGCACATAATTATGAAGTGGAAGGAAAATGATAAATGGTTTTCAACATTGTTTACAAATAAATATGTTAAAAGTGTGGGGCATAGTATGGGGGCACTCATCCATGTTCGCTCCCGAGCTGGCTTTGTATGATCATAGATAATGCTCTGGTTTGTGCAGACTATTCCTTGAGCCGCAGCTCCACACCTAAGTATAGCTCTTCAGTTACAAGACTGAGAGAAATGTGGCAACATCACTTGGTAGAGAAGCAGGGCTTTGCTTCCTTAAATTCAGAACTGGTGATCTAATAACTGGTGGGGTAATATTAATGAAACAGTAGAAGTGGAGGAAGCACAGAGCCACAGAATGAATGAAGCAGAAGCAGGGAGATCCTTCCACTGCAGCTCTTCAGTTATAGTCTGCCCTACAGCAAGGAGAACAGTGAGCAAATTGGGACCATTTTTGTTAACTGCTGAGCAGAAGTATTTTAGCTCTAGAAATATATATTAGGCCGTAGGCACAAGAAGTACAATGCTATTCTTCAAGAGGATTTTAAGAGAAAGGATACATTTGTCAGGGTATTGCTTATGCATATGTAACATTTAATTTATGTTTCCCATAACATAGCAAAATATTCACTTTTTGAGTTGGCTTTCACATTCCATTATCCAAGAGTAAGTAACAGCTTAAAAAGTTGTGAAAGTTGTAGACAGATAGGTACAAGTCAATAGATAAAGACAATCTCAGTGCAGACAACTTATTTCATGAATACGGTCTCTTTCTTCCAAAAGTGGTTCGTATTGCAGGGCTTAAATCTGTTTTGTGGTTACAGACCCATCACCTGTCAGGTAAATCACCCACAGCGAGGGAAGTAATGGCAACAGTATCAGTAAACATTCCACAGCAACACTCACTTATCAACACATTCCGTCAGCTCTATAAACAGTCTTCTTTAATACATGTAATGAATCAGTCATCAGAGTCTAGGAAGATTGGTCCATGTTTGGAGACTTCTATATGACGTGTGTGTTTGATTACCAAGCAATGCTCTTTTATTATCTGGGTCTGAAATAACAATAAAGAATCACATTGATGTTTTAGTTCTAGATCTTGTGGTTTCACCATCCACTACTCAGCTCTCCTGGTAACACAACAAATAAAATAGCATGACTTCACTTTCCACCTTACGAATGTTGAACAAAGCAATTATTCATTGATGCTGTTCAATATAATAAATGTAAGGAAAGAACAAATTTTAAGGGTTTAGCTTCAAAATTAAAGTGTTACTAAACCCACAACAGTAAAATCAGACTGTATACTGTATGTAGTAAAGCATGCTTGTTATACTCATTGTGGAACCGAAGGGGTTAATCCTGCACATTGTGTAAGAGGGCTGTTTGATGCCGTCTTCTCTGATCCTCCCCTTCTTCCACTGTCCTCAATCCATCTCCTGACAGTAAAGAGCCTTAGAGGCACTCTGCACATGCTCAGTTTGGTGTGTATTGCTAGACAGGTTTTTTTTTAATCGGAAGGGTGCATTTGATCGGCACAGGGCCAATCAGCACTGTCCAGATAGAGGGTCAGGGGTCCTGCAGCCTCATAGGACAGTCAGAGTAGAATGAAAACTCCTCCTACAAGCTTTAACCAGACATTGATAGAAGTCACAAGACTGCTATATACTGCTGATGAGAAAAGGTATTTAGCAGTTTATATTTAATAAAATAATTGCATTTCCTTGTTCTGTGTACTGTGGGAGACCAGATATAGTGAATGCAGGGTCCTGGGTTTAGTAACACTTAAGGGCTGAACTCCAGGGAAACAGCTAATAAAATACACATATGAGAATTGCTTCACCTACCAAAGGATTTGTATTTCTGTCCATCCTAGAGATTCCGTGTCTGGAAGGAGACCTGATTTTTCTCTGCTGCAATTAAGTACCACATACAGGTATTGCCCCTCCTCCAGACTGTGATTGGACAGCAAACTGAGAAGCAGCAGACTAATGAGATTATTTCCCTGTCACTCTGCTCTTTTTCCTTTGGTCAGAATACACCTTGCTCCTTGTCTCTTTGTGCTGCTTTTTCTTCCACTGGGCTCTGTTGTACATGGACTGCAAGCATAGGCATGCGCAGGGGGTGTGCCAGGTGTGCCTGGGCACACCCTAATCACCTTGTGCAGCACCAATCCCCCCTGCTGCCCAGGCCCCCCCATGTCCTCCTCCCAACCTCCCCTTAGTACTGCTGGCTTTCCTTATTTTCTCTCTCACCGGCTGCTGCAAAGGATGTGTCAGGATGGAGAGTACATTTTCTGAATGAGTACAGTGAGGGATCGGTACTGATCACTCCTGTGTCCACTGAAGCATAGTAAACTGTGTTTGTGAAGGAAAAGGAAGCTGCTTAGCGCAGAGCTGTTTAGAACCCTGATATTTCACCCAAAAAACATTATAAAAAATAATTTTAAAAATTGCAAAAAATAATAAAAAATAAAAAAAACTACTGACACCGCCCACTACCCTACTGATACCATCTACTGCTTTGCTGACATTGTCCATGTTTTAATACATGTTAAATGTTTACATTCATTTATAATAGTGTGTTTATGTAAACTTTGAGGTGCACACCCTAATGCAATTGGCTGCGCACACCTATGACTGCAAGGGTCTGAATTTAAGTCAAAGTCATGTATGTATGCTGATTAAAAAAATTCTCTTGAAGCCCAACTCCGGGCAAGTAAACAAATGAACCCTTGCAGTGGGGTTGCACCCATCAGGTAAGTAAAACCGGTAAGTAAAACTGTCCCTAAACACTCGGAGAGGTAAGAGACAGTTTTACTTACCTGATCCTCCACTTCCCCAGCACTCCCTATGCTCTAGCACAGGGGTCTTCAAACGACGGTTCTAGCAGCACACTCTCCCTCCATCCAATGCAGGGCTATGGACTCTGCTTTGGCCTTGATAATGTCAGGACCCTAGACCGTGGGAGCGTGGGGAAAAAGAAGCTGCGAGAACCCGTCTAGCTGTAGGGGGGATTGGGTATTATTTTGCCCCCCTAGACGAAAATTAGCAATTAACCCTGGCAGTGCAGTAGAGCTGCACAATACTGGAAAAAATGAGCATCACAATTTTTTTGCTTAGAATAAAGATCACGATTCTCGGCGTAACATCATCTTTCACATTATACAAACAAAATTGGGCTAACTTTGCTGTTTCGTTTTTTTTTTAAATGAATTGAAGTGTATTCCCCCCCCCCCCCCCCCCAAAAAGCATTTGAAAGACCGCTGCACAAATACAGTGTGACATAAAATATTTCAACATTGCCATTTTATTCTCTAGGGTCTCTGCTAAGTATATATATATATATTGTGAGGGGGTTAGCTCGGCAGCGGGTGTGTGTGACCCCCGGGATGGGCTCCCCACACAAAAACAGGCCCAGCAAACGGAGGTTGTGGTTTTCAAAATCAAAAAAGGTGCGGTTTATTTTCTATTTACAGTGACAAAACACAGCAAAGCCAAAAGAAACAAACAAAATAAATCCTGGTCAACTTGACCTCTGACTAAACATACAGGTTTCCTAACTAACAACTGGGATCAGCCTAGTGCTGTCCTAGTCCCTAAGTCCCTGGTTTTAAATGTCCAAGCAAATAGCCACACAGGCTTTGTCTCACCGCACAGGGGTTCACTCTCCCTAGACAGTCCACACAGGTCTGGGTCCAGGCATGAGCTAACATCTAATGAAGCTGGGAGTTCTTATAGAGGCCTAAATGAGCTGACAAGCTTCAGCTGGTCTCATCAACTCCCTGTCTGCACGACGCCCCACACTCTCCCTAGAGGTATGAGTCATCCATGAGCCCACTAGCCTCAGCTGGGCTTATACAACTCTCCACCTAGTTGTATAAGTCGGCGTAAAGCCTGAATCTGGGCAAAATATATCTACCCCCCTGGATGCAACCAGGTGACTTTACCTTCCTGCTGTCACATACCCCCCCCTCTTGTTTTAACCTCGGGGTTGGAACACCAGCAATCAGGCATTCATGTACTCGAGACAAAGCATCCACATTCCCCATTTGAACGCCAGGGCGATGCTTTACTGTGAAGTTGAATTCCTGGAGGGCCAGGAACCACCTATTCACTCTTCTATTTGTTTCCTTGTTTTGAGCCATCCACTTTAACGGAGCGTGATCCGTAACCATGTCAAAGTGCCTACCTAGCAGGTAGTACCGAAGGGAATCTAGAGCCCACTTCACCGCTAAACACTCCTTTTCAACGGTGGCGTAATTTACCTCATGGGACTTCAACTTCCTGCTGAGGTAAATGACTGGGTGCTCTTCCCCGTTCCAGACCTGGGACAATACTGCTCCTAACCCCACATCTGACGCATCACTTTGTACGACAAAGTCTTTAGAGAAGTCGGGTGAGTACAACACTGGCTGGCTACATAAGGCTTGTTTCAAGAATTGGAATGCTGCCTCAGCCTCGGGGGTCCATTTAATCATGACCGACCCTTTCCCCTTCGTTAGGTTGGTTAGGGGCACAGCCTTAGAAGCAAAGTGGGGAATGAATCGCCGATAATACCCAGCGATTCCCAGAAAGGCTCGTACCTGCTTCTTGCTGTTGGGACGTGGCCAACTCTGGATGGCCTCGACTTTGTTGAGTTGGGGTTTTATTACTCCCCTCCCAATGGTGTACCCAAGATATTTGGCCTCCTCCTGCCCAATGGTACACTTCTTGGGGTTAGCCGTAAACCCCGCTTCCCGAACAGAGTCCAGGACTGCTTGCACTTTTGGCAGATGTGAGGCCCAATCTGTGCTATGGACAATTACGTCATCCAGGTAAGCCGCAGCATACTTCCGATGGGGCCTCAGCATCTGGTCCATTTTCCGCTGGAATGTGGCCGGCGCATTCTGTAACCCGAACGGCATTCTTTTATATTGGAACGCCCCGTCTGGGGTTACAAATGCGGTTTTCTCTTTGGCCAATTTGGCCAGGGGGATTTGCCAATACCCTTTTGTGAGGTCAAGAGTCGTCATGTATCGGGCTGTTCCCAGCCGGTCGATCAACTCATCTATACGTGGCATGGGGTAGGTGTCAAATTTTGTAACTTTGTTCAACTGACGAAAATCGTTACAAAATCGCCAGCTCCCATCCGGTTTAGGCACCAACACAATGGGACTAGACCAATCACTTTGGGACTCCTCTATCACCCCTAAGTTCAGCATTTTCTGTACTTCCTCCCGTATTGCCTCCCGTCGGGCCTCTGGGATCCGATAGGGTTTTAACTTCACCCTTTCACCGGGCGGGGTAATGATGTCATGCTCTACCCCAAATGTTTGTCCCGGCAGCTCAGAGAATACCTCCTTGTTGCGAAGCACAAACTCCTTAACCTCCTGTTGTTGGGGTTGTGACAAGGTGGCTGCTATTCCAACCTCAGGAATCACGCAACCAGTTTGAGCTGGTGACCAAGTGTCTGCGACTAGGGACTCTCTATCCCTCCAGGCTTTCAACAGATTAACGTGATAGATCTGTTCGGGCTTTCGCCTTCCTGGTTGTCTGACCTTGTAATTCACTTCGCTCACTTTTTCCATTATCTCGTAGGGGCCTTGCCATTTGGCAAGGAATTTACTTTCAACCGTAGGGACAAGTACCAGTATCCTATCCCCCGGGAAAAAGGTACGGGTCTTGGCTCCACGGTTGTACACTCTCTGCTGTGCTAACTGCGCTTGGGCCAAATGTTCCTTCACGATGGGCATTACCTGTGCAATTCGGTCTTGCATCAGGGCGACATGCTCAATCACACTCCTGTGGGGAGAACTCTCACTTTCCCAAGTTTCCTTGGCAATATCCAACAGCCCTCTTGGGTGTCTCCCATACAGTAACTCAAAGGGGGAGAATCCCGTAGAGGATTGGGGCACCTCCCTAATAGCAAACATCAGATAAGGAAGTAGACAGTCCCAATCCTTTCCATCTCTATCCACCACTTTCTTCAACATTTGTTTTAGGGTTTTGTTGAATCCTTCAACCAGCCCATCGGTTTGGGGGTGATACACAGATGTACGTAATTGCGTCACTTTGAACAATTTACACAGCTCCTTCATAACCCGGGAATAAAGGGTGTACCTTGGTCCGTAAGCAGTTCTTTACAAATACCCACCCGGCTAAACACAAGAGATAGCTCTTTGGCTATGGTTTTGGCCGAGGTATTTCGGAGAGGGATCGCACACAAATAACAGCTACCTTGCTATTCCCAGAGACCTCTGTTTTAACTAACTCAGCCTTTATCAAGGTCACAAGGCTACCTGAATCCAGCAATACCACAACATTTCTACCATTAACACACATTTTGCATAAATGTTTCTCAGTTCCTCGAATGGCAGTGCATGCGACTGTCGCACACAGCGACTGACGTCTGCCCGTCAGAAAGTCACACTGCATGGGTTCCTCCACAACCGGGCAATTGGCTGCAATATGTCCCGCTTGCCGGCAGCGGTAGCAAACGATCCTTCTTGCCGCCTCTTGAGCCGCTGATTTCCCAGGCTGTTCTCGCCAAACTTGGGGTAGAGCTCCCACCCTCTCACTCTCTCCACCCTTACCCCTTGGAATCCTCTTATCCGCCCCTGGGGATGGTCTGGTCTTAGGGTGGAAAGTCAGAGTGTCTCTGGAAGAGGCCGTCAGGTTCTCTGTAGCCAAGTATTTCTCCACACGATCCACAAGACCATCGGCCGTCTCTGGGTCTCCATGGCTTACCCACTTTTGGATGGCAGTAGGAAGAGCTCTCAAAAACCGATCCATTACAACACGTTCCACAATCTTTGGTGCGGACAAAGTCTCTGGCTGTAGCCACTTTCTGCTCAGGTGAATGAGATCATACATTTGAGACCTGGGGGGTTTTCCAAGCTGGAAAGTCCAGTTATGCACACGCTGAGCCCGGACAGCCTGGGTGACACCCAGCCTTGCCAATATCTCAGCTTTTAGCATCACATAGTCTTTTGCTTGGTCAGGCTCTAGGTCATAGTAAGCCTTCTGCGATTCACCAGTTAACAGAGGAGCCACCAGTCCAGCCCACTGCTCCTCAGGCCACTTTTCTCTTTTAGCAGTCCTTTCAAATGTGGTCAAAAATACCTCTGGATCATCCTCTCCAGTCATTTTTGTCAATAAACGACTCACCCCAAAGGACGCGGTATTAGTGGGACGGCTTTCCTCACTGGTCTGCGGACGTTGCTGCATTACTGCTTCCATTTGTTGTAGTCTCTGCTCTTGCTTCTGTAACAGGTCTATGAAGCGGGCCTCAGATTGCTGCTGGGCTTGTTGCTGAGCTTCCAGACTCTGTTGGTGAGCTTGCTGCTGGGCTGCAAGGCTCTGTTGATGAGCTTGCTGCTGGGCTGCGAAGTTCTGTTGTTGAGCTGCAAGGCTCTGTTGATGAGCTGCAAGGCTCTTTTGCAAACCTGCATTTGTCTGCTGTTGATTGGCATTTGCTAGAGCCAGCTGCTTCAGTATCTCCTCCATGCTGGCTTAAAAAAAACTGCCTGCATTCTCCACCAACTGTGAGGGGGTTAGCTCGGCAGCGGGTGTGTGTGACCCCCGGGATGGGCTCCCCACACAAAAACAGGCCCAGCAAACGGAGGTTGTGGTTTTCAAAATCAAAAAAGGTGCGGTTTATTTTCTATTTACAGTGACAAAACACAGCAAAGCCAAAAGAAACATAAACAAAATAAATCCTGGTCAACTTGACCTCTGACTAAACATACAGGTTTCCTAACTAACAACTGGGATCAGCCTAGTGCTGTCCTAGTCCCTAAGTCCCTGGTTTTAAATGTCCAAGCAAATAGCCACACAGGCTTTGTCTCACCGCACAGGGGTTCACTCTCCCTAGACAGTCCACACAGGTCTGGGTCCAGGCATGAGCTAACATCTAATGAAGCTGGGAGTTCTTATAGAGGCCTAAATGAGCTGACAAGCTTCAGCTGGTCTCATCAACTCCCTGTCTGCACGACGCCCCACACTCTCCCTAGAGGTATGAGTCATCCATGAGCCCACTAGCCTTAGCTGGGCTTATACAACTCTCCACCTAGTTGTATAAGTCGGCGTAAAGCCTGAATCTGGGCAAAATATATCTACCCCCCTGGATGCAACCAGGTGACTTTACCTTCCTGCTGTCACAATATATATATATATATATAATGTTTGGGGGTTCTAAGTAATTTTCAAGCAAAAAATGCTGATTTTAACTTGTAAGCAACAAGTGTCCGAAAAAAGGCCTAGTCTTTAAGTGGTTAAACTGACCTCGTTTGCAGCCCGAAGTTCATCCCTTTGATCTACAAGAACCAAATGTCACATTGTTTATAGTTATCTCCCAGCACTGAGAAATGTTGATAAACATTTGCCAGAGTTTTTTTTTTTTTCCCGACAGCTGAGTAAGCAGAGAACGGCTCTGCACTGTTTACTAGGAATGAGCTTCGAGTTCAAGTCAAACTCATATTCGACTCGAACATTGCCTGTTCGTCCGTTCGCCGAACAGCGAACAAATTGGGTTGTTCGCGGCAAATTCGAAAAGTCTATAGGGGAAATCTAAAGTGCTAATTATAAAGGCTAATATGCAAGTTATGTCATAAAAAGTGTTTGGGGACCCGGGTCCTGCCCCAGGGGACATGCATCAATGCAAATTTTTTTTTTTAAAACGGCCGTTTTTTCGGGAGCAGTGATTTTAATAATGCTTAAAGTGAAACAATAAAAGTGAAATATTCCTTTAAATTTCGTACCTGGGGGGTGTGTATGATATGCATGTGAAGTGGCGCATGTTTCCCGTGCTTAGAACTGTCCCTGCACAAAGTGTAATTTTTGAAGGAAAAAAAGTCATTTAAAACTCACTCGCGGCTATAATGAATTGTCGGCTCCCGGCAATACATAGAAAAGTCATTGATAAAAAAAAAAAAAAAGCGTGGGGGTCCCCCAGAATTCAATTACCAGGCCCTTCAGGTCTGGAATGGATATTAAGGGGAACCCCGCCGCAAATTTTAAAAAAATGACGTGGGGTTCCCCCAAATATCCATACCAGGCCCTTCAGATCTGGCATGGATTTTAAGGGGAACTCCACCCCAAATTTAAAAAAAAATGGCGTGGAGTCCCCCTAAAAATCCATACCAGACCCTTATCCGAGCACGCAACCTGGCTGGCCGCAGGGGAAGAGGGGGGGACGAGAGAGCGGCCCCCCTCCCTCCTGAACCGTACCAGGCCACATGCCCTCAACATGGGGAGGATGTCCCCATGTTGATGGGGACAAGGGCCTCATCCCCACAACCCTTGCCCGGTGGTTGTGGGGGTCTGCGGGCGGGGGGCTTATCGGAATCTGGAAGACCCCTTTAACAAAGGGGACCCCCAGATCCCGGCCCCCCTATGTGAATTGGTAAGGGGTACATTGTACCCCTACCATTTCACGAAGAAAGCGTACAAATATGTAAAAAAAAAAACACACAAACACCTTGAAAAAGTCCTTTATTAAAAAAAATAAAAAAAATAAAAAAACATTCCAGCGGAGAAATCCAGTGTCCCGCGGCGATCCCGATGTCCAGCGCTGTCCGTCATTGGTTGTGCCTGAGCGGACCTGATGGGGAACTTCCTCCTCAGTGTTTTAAATGTATAGACCCGCCCCTTCTAATGTTCCCCATCAGGTCCGCTCAGCGGACCAGATGCGGAACATGACAAGGCGCGGGTCTATACATGTATTACCAAAGTGAGAGAAGTTCCCCATCAGGTCCGCCCCCTCGGTATGTCGGACCCGCCTACGTCATTGGCCTGAGCGGGGAACTTCCTTCACTGTGTAAATTTAAATTACACAGTGAAGGAAGTTCCCCGCTCAGGCCAATGACGTAGGCGGGTCCGACATACCGAGGGGGCGGACCTGATGGGGAACTTCTCTCACTTTGGTAATACATGTATAGACCCGCCCCTTCTCATGTTCCGCATCTGGTCCGCTGAGCGGACCTGATGGGGAACTTTAGAAGGGGCGGGTCTATACATTTAAAACACTGAGGAGGAAGTTCCCCATCAGGTCCGCTCAGGCACAACCAATGACGGACAGCGCTGGACATCGGGATCGCCGCAGGACACTGGATTTCTCCGCTGGAATGTTTTTTGTTTTTTTTTAATAAAGGACTTTTTCAAGGTGTTTGTGTGTTTTTTTTTTACATTTTTTTATGCTTTCTTCGTTAAATGGTAGGGGTACAATGTACCCCTTACCAATTCACATGGGGGGGCCGGGATCTGGGGGTCCCCTTTGTTAAAGGGGTCTTCCAGATTCCGATAAGCCCCCCGCCCGCAGACCCCCACAACCACTGGGCAAGGGTTGTGGGGATGAGGCCCTTGTCCCCATCAACATGGGGACATCCTCCCCATGTTGAGGGCATGTGGCCTGGTACGGTTCAGGAGGGAGGGGGGGCCGCTCTCTCGTCCCCCCTCTTCCCATGCGGCCGGCCAGGTTGCGTGCTCGGATAAGGGTCTGGTATGGATTTTTGGGGGGACTCCACGCCATTTTCTTTTACATTTGGGGTGGAGTTCCCCTTAAAATCCATGCCAGATCTGAAGGGCCTGGTATGGATATTTGGGGGAACCCCACGCCATTTTTTTTTTAAATTTGCGGCGGGGTTCCCCTTAATATCCATTCCAGATCTGAAGGGCCTGGTAATTGAATTCTGGGGGACCCCCACGCTTTTTTTTTTTTTTATCAATGACTTTTGTATGTATTGCCGGGAGCCGACAATTCATTAATAGCCGCGAGTGAGTTTTAAATGACTTTTTTTCCTTCAAAAATGAAATTTTGTGCAGGGACAGTTCTAAGCAGAAATATTTCACTTTTACATTTTAAGCATTATTAAAATCACTGCTCCCGAAAAAACTGCCGTTTTTAAAACTTCTTTTTGCATTGATACAAGTCCCCTGGGGCAGGACCTGGGTCCCCAAACTCTTTTTAGGACAATAACTTGCATATAAGCCTTTATAATTAGCACTTTAGATTTCGAACGTTCAAGTCCATTGTATTTAATAGGGTTCTAAAGTTCACACGAACATTTTGTCTGTTCGCAGGTTCTGGTGTGAACCGAACAGGGGGGTGTTCGGCTCATCCCTGCTGTTTACATAGAATTGTGGAAATGCCGGTTTAAGATCGTGAGGGGGGTTGAATTGAGATCGCAATTATTTAAAGATTAATCGTGCAGCTATACAGTGCAGATACAACCCCACTACAAGTGATAGTTTTTTTTAGTTGCCTGAATTTAAGCTTAACTTCAACTGTCTTTTCACTAGAACTGAAGGGAATGATCACTCCCAGCATAGATCATACCTCTGTACCATGTTACTCAGTTTGCAGATCCCCTGATATCCTGGGTTTAGTTGTGGCTTTGTATCATGTGACACTCTGTATATCCTGCTGATAGACTCTAGCCTCGTACACACGACCGAGTTTCTCGTCCAAAACCGGCAAGAAATGTGCCGCAAGAGCTTTTTTGTCGAGAAAAACGTTTGTGTGTATGGTTTTACGACGAGAAATTTGCCGAGAATCTCGACGAGAAAATAGAGAACCTGCTCTCTATTTTCTCGTCAGGATTCCAGATTTCCTTGTCGTGTTTCTCGTCGGGCTGTTTTGTGACGAGAAAATGGTTCGTGTGTATGCTTTTACGACTCTTCCAAAAGCGCGCATGCTCACAAGCAACTATGAGACGTCACGGGAGCGCATCTTCTGGTAAAACAAGCCTTCGTAATGGAGAGAGCACATTCGTCACGCTCAAAAATATTGCATCGTTTAAATGTTCTGCCTTGAAATCTTCGTTAGAATGTTACATTAATCAAAACGAGTGACCTTCTTTTGCTGCTGATATTCACACAGAGTTATGACTTATTTTTTAACCTTTTTCATGCTGCTCTTAAGAAGATTTATGTGTATTATATCGTGCAAGTTTTTAGGAATAATTTAAATGGTAATATTTTTAAAAATGATGTTAATTATAATTTCGCAATGTTTTGGTAGTGATCTCCCATTTAATTTTGGACTCTATATTAGTTAAATTTCCCACCATGTTTTTTTGATAATCAGATTTAGTTATTCTTTTGGGGGGTTGTTATCTGTCCCTTTTTTTGTCAGTCAAATGTATCTGCTTACTCCAAAGCTAGATTTTTAATTTTTACAAATACACATAGTCAAGTATGAACGTAAACAAAAATCACATTTATTCATGTTTAAAAATAAAATAAAGAGAAGGCAGCGCTGGAGAACCTGCTGCCATTTGTGCATCCCAGGGACCCCAGAGCACACAGCAACCCTGTGTGGACACTAAAATTGGGAGCTTGAGAAGGCCAACATTTCTGAACACAATCTGATGCTGGCCTCCCAGAGGTCAGAAACAGCAGCAGGTGAGATATATGTCCCAAGTCTGTGGTACTACAACAGGCTGCCTTCTGTCCGACCACAATGAAGCAAGGCCATCACTTCCTCTTCTTCCTGGCAACCTTCCCTGCAATCTTCCCTGAAGCCTTCCCTGCAGCCTTCCTTCTTCGTTTGGCTGGAGGCTGGCCCACTGGAGGGGTACTCCTGTCAGGAGGAGGAGGAGGAGATGTAGCAGAAGGGGGTGGGGCAGAAGAAGAAGGTGGAGGTGTAGCAGAAGGGGGTGGGGCAGAAGAAGAAGGGGGAGGTGTAGCAGAAGGGGGTGGGGCAGAAGAAGAAGGTGGAGGTGTAGCAGAAGGGGGTGGGGCAGAAGAAGAAGGGGGAGGTGTAGCAGAAGGGGGTGGGGCAGAAGAAGAAGGTGGAGGTGTAGCAGAAGGGGGTGGGGCAGAAGAAGAAGGGGGAGGTGTAGCAGAAGGGGGTGGGGCAGAAGAAGAAGGGGGAGGTGTAGCAGAAGGGGGTGGGGCAGAAGAAGAAGGGGGAGGTGTAGCAGAAAGGGGTGGGGCAGAAGAAGAAGGGGGAGGTGGAGGTTGAGGTTGGGTCAGTTGTGCCACCTCACATATGGCGGTATTGGGGGTAATTTTCTCCATCACCCCCTTGTTGAGCAAGGTGATGAGCAGGGGCTCGCATAGGAGGCGTTGCTCCATGCTCATCACCTTGAACTTAGCCTCCACTAGGCCGGCAATGGCCTCTTCAGGGGATGTGGGCTCCTGGAGGGTGGCATGGGCCTCACGAATAAGGGCCATTGCTGCCTCACTCGTGCTCCTGTCCCTCCTGCCTCTTTTGTGAAGCCGGATGGGAGGCATCTGGGATCTG
The DNA here is from genome assembly GCA_029206835.1 of Rana muscosa. NCBI lineage: Eukaryota > Metazoa > Chordata > Amphibia > Anura > Ranidae > Rana > Rana muscosa. The sequence continues at coordinate 90,696,687 of CM055117.1, read as the reverse complement.
GTGCTTCTCCTTTGCCCTGCCACCTCCTGTCTGCCACTGGGCCCTGCCACCTCCTGGCTGCCACTGGGCCCTGCCACCTCCTGGCTGCCACTGGGCCCTTCCTCCTCCTGCCTGACAGTTTCCAGACCCTCCTCCTGGCTGATTTCATTCTGTGTATGAAAAAGGGACATAGTTTAATATGTTCGTTTAATCTTTGCATCAAACTTTGTAATCCGGATTGAAGCAATTAGAATGTAAATCCATAAATCCTTGCTTTAAATTTACCACTACATCAGATTGACTATTTAGCACCCAATTAAGTGCAGAATAATGTCTACAGATCTTGATTTCACTTGTGCAATCCAAAATAGTTTATGTTTGTCATCTTGACATATTTGTCAAACATTAAGTTTATCCCAATACATTTTCGAAAAATACTATACCTGGCTCCAGATGGCCAAATCAGGATCATCCAGGATGGCTGCATCCTCTTGCTCCAGAGAAGGCTCAGGTTGGCTGCAGGGAAGTCTGGGGGGAAGAGTGGAGAGTGATGGCCTTGTGTCAATGTGGTCATCCAGGAAGGACATCCTGTTGTAGTACCACAAAATCGGGACATACACATCATCTGCTGCTGCTCCTGACTAGGGATGAGCTTCGTGTTCGAGTCGAACATACGTTCGACTCGAACATCGGCTGTTCGATCGTTCGACGAAGATCGAACGATTTGGGCCGTTCGCGCCAAATTCGAGTGACGCGAACGGCCCACAATGCACTACGCCATCGCAGTGTCATCCAGGCGCTGTGATTGGCCAAGCATGCACTGTGACCCCGCATGCTTGGCCAATCACAGCGCCGGCAGCGAGGAGAGCAATGATTGGCCACAGGCAGGATGCCTGTGGCCAATTATTGCTGAGGGTGTTTAGTACACGCCCCACACTATAAAAGGCCGCCAGCACGGCGGCCTAGTGTAGTGTGTTCCGGAGCAGGGATAGAGCAGCATAGGCAGGGACAGTGACTTTTATTTCTTTCTTGCTTAACCTGGATTCCTTTAGTTTAGGGAAAGAGAAGGATAGGTAGGGAGAGTGTCAGTGTGTTTTGTGCTTGTGCTATAGTGTGCTTAAAAAAAACATTTTTTCTAGGGACAGAAAACTGTAGGTAGGGAGAGTGTCAGTTTCTTTCACTGTGCAAGTCCTTGTTTCTAGGGACCTGGAAGGACAGTGAGTGAATTCTCCTTGTGCTATATTGTGCTTAAAAAAAAACATTTTTTCTAGGGACAGAAAACTGTAGGTAGGGAGAGTGTCAGTTTCTTTCACTGTGCAAGTCCTTGTTTCCAGGGACCTGGAAGGACAGTGAGTGAATTCTCCTTGTGCTATATTGTGCTTAAAAAAAACATTTTTTCTAGGGACAGAAAACTGTAGGTAGGGAGAGTGTCAGTTTCTTTCACTGTGCAAGTCCTTGTTTCCAGAGACCTGGAAGGACAGTGAGTGAATTCTCCTTGTGCTATATTGTGCTTAAAAAAAACATTTTTTCTAGGGACAGAAAACTGTAGGTAGGGAGAGTGTCAGTTTCTTTCACTGTGCAAGTCCTTGTTTCCAGGGACCTGGAAGGACAGTGAGTGAATTCTCCTTGTGCTATATTGTGCTTAAAAAAAACATTTTTTCTAGGGACAGAAAACTGTAGGTAGGGAGAGTGTCAGTTTCTTTCACTGTGCAAGTCCTTGTTTCCAGGGACCTGGAAGGACAGTGAGTGAATTCTCCTTGTGCTATATTGTGCTTAAAAAAAAAAAATTTCTAGGGACAGAAAACTGTAGGTAGGGAGAGTGTCAGTTTCTTTCACTGTGCAAGTCCTTGTTTCCAGGGACCTGGAAGGACAGTGAGTGAATTCTCCTTGTGCTATATTGTGCTTAAAAAAAAACATTTTTTCTAGGGATAGAAAACTGTAGGTAGGGAGAGTGTCAGTTTCTTTCACTGTGCAAGTCCTTGTTTCCAGGGACCTGGAAGGACAGTGAGTGAATTCTCCTTGTGCTATATTGTGCTTAAAAAAAACATTTTTTCTAGGGACAGAAAACTGTAGGTAGGGAGAGTGTCAGTTTCTTTCACTGTGCAAGTCCTTGTTTCCAGGGACCTGGAAGGACAGTGAGTGAATTCTCCTTGTGCTATATTGTGCTTAAAAAAAACATTTTTTCTAGGGACAGAAAACTGTAGGTAGGGAGAGTGTCAGTTTCTTTCACTGTGCAAGTCCTTGTTTCCAGGGACCTGGAAGGACAGTGAGTGAATTCTCCTTGTGCTATATTGTGCTTAAAAAAAACATTTTTTCTAGGGACAGAAAACTGTAGGTAGGGAGAGTGTCAGTTTCTTTCACTGTGCAAGTCCTTGTTTCCAGGGACCTGGAAGGACAGTGAGTGAATTCTCCTTGTGCTATATTGTGCTTAAAAAAAACATTTTTTCTAGGGACAGAAAACTGTAGGTAGGGAGAGTGTCAGTTTCTTTCACTGTGCAAGTCCTTGTTTCCAGGGAGCTGGAAGGACAGTGAGTGAATTCTCCTTGTGCTATATTGTGCTTAAAAAAACATTTTTTCTAGGGACAGAAAACTGTAGGTAGGGAGAGTGTCAGTTTCTTTCACTGTGCAAGTCCTTGTTTCCAGGGACCTGGAAGGACAGTGAGTGAATTCTCCTTGTGCTATATTGTGCTTAAAAAAAACATTTTTTCTAGGGACAGAAAACTGTAGGTAGGGAGAGTGTCAGTTTCTTTCACTGTGCAAGTCCTTGTTTCCAGGGACCTGGAAGGACAGTGAGTGAATTCTCCTTGTGCTATATTGTGCTTAAAAAAAACATTTTTTCTAGGGACAGAAAACTGTAGGTAGGGAGAGTGTCAGTTTCTTTCACTGTGCAAGTCCTTGTTTCCAGGGACCTGGAAGGACAGTGAGTGAATTCTCCTTGTGCTATATTGTGCTTAAAAAAAACATTTTTTCTAGGGACAGAAAACTGTAGGTAGGGAGAGTGTCAGTTTCTTTCACTGTGCAAGTCCTTGTTTCCAGGGACCTGGAAGGACAGTGAGTGAATTCTCCTTGTGCTATATTGTGCTTAAAAAAAACATTTTTTCTAGGGACAGAAAACTGTAGGTAGGGAGAGTGTCAGTTTCTTTCACTGTGCAAGTCCTTGTTTCCAGGGACCTGGAAGGACAGTGAGTGAATTCTCCTTGTGCTATATTGTGCTTAAAAAAAACATTTTTTCTAGGGACAGAAAACTGTAGGTAGGGAGAGTGTCAGTTTCTTTCACTGTGCAAGCACTTGTTTCCAGGGACCTGGAAGGACAGTGAGTGAATTCTCCTTGTGCTATATTGTGCTTAAAAAAAACATTTTTTCTAGGGACAGAAAACTGTAGGTAGGGAGAGTGTCAGTTTCTTTCACTGTGCAAGTCCTTGTTTCCAGGGACCTGGAAGGACAGTGAGTGAATTCTCCTTGTGCTATATTGTGCTTAAAAAAAACATTTTTTCTAGGGACAGAAAACTGTAGGTAGGGAGAGTGTCAGTTTCTTTCACTGTGCAAGCCCTTGTTTCCAGGGACCTGGAAGGACAGTGAGTGAATTCTCCTTGTGCTATATTGTGCTTAAAAAAAACATTTTTTCTAGGGACAGAAAACTGTAGGTAGGGAGAGTGTCAGTTTCTTTCACTGTGCAAGTCCTTGTTTCAAGGGACAGAGAAGGACACCTGAAGGTAGCCCTTATTGCTTTTTTCCCATCTCCCTGCAGGCCATCTATTAGAATGTCTGGAAGGCAAACAAGGAGAGGCAGACAGTCAGGAGGCAATAAAAGAGGGCAAGCAGGCTCTGTGTCTGGGGGCAACAGTGCTGGTCGTGGACGCGGTGCATTGTCATCAGCACATGGCCATGGGACACGCTTGTCCTTCTTTTCGGCAGCTGGACATGTTGAGCCACATCATGCCGAAGACTTGGTAGAGTGGATGACCAAGCCCTCCTCCTCCTCCTCATCCTCTCTCACCCAGGCTCAGGGTACTGGCAAAGCAGCTGCCAAAGCGTCCTCTTCCCTGGTATCAATGTCAGACTCATCATCAGTCACTCCTTCCCTAGACCCACCATGTCCTCCTCCTGAGGAGTCCCCCGAACTGTTTGAGCACAGTGTTGGGTACATGCTCCAGGAGGATGCCCAGCGTTTCGAAGGGTCTGATGATGAAACCCAGCTACAGGAAGGCAGTAAAACAATAGCAAATGCAAGCGCTTGGGAAGCCTGCACAGACAAACACTATTAATCCTAAATGTGTAAAGGATATTATACAAAGGTTGAAAATCAAAAAACAAAAAAAGTATTGCAATCAGGTGGACATAAAGTTATTATTGTTACCAAGGGATGGCAGGTAGCATAAGGTTTTGAAAAACTCTATAGTAACAATTGTGGATAGGAAGTCTTTAATAAAAACTCAGTTGCCCAGGGCAGCTCTTCTCCAAGTTGAAGCCGACTCAAGGAAAATGACATGAAAGGAAAAATAGAAAAGCGCCTCTTAGCAAAACAGATTTATTATGTAGCAGACAATTTGTATCAAACACTTACATCATGGTAAGTATCAGGTGTCATCCAGTAGGATCAATGTTTATATTGCGTCCAGGATCTCTGACGCTAGTCCACGGATTTCCCAGGTCCCGGTTATGGTGGCCGCAAGTAGCCGGGATGCAGGCTGGCTTGTCCGTGATAGGAGACAGCAGCGAAAGATGGCAACGGTCGGTCCGGAGAGGAGCGTCTGACGTCAGCTGGATGGTGCAGGGAACCACAACGCGTTTCAGAGCATGCGCAGCTCTCGTACAGGGCATGCGCGCTCCTTTCTCAAGTGTACAAGGAGACAGGAAGGACGGATGTTTTAAAAGTAATTCTGCCCGTCAGCGCAGCAGAATTCAATAATTGCTATGACAAGTGTGTTGCATGGAACAAAACGGGAGTTTTAACCCCACTAACTTGGGATAGCTTAAATAGCAGAAAAATAATAATAATAATAAAATAGAAAATAATAAAATTAATAAAAAAAATATATATATATATAATAAAAATAATAATGATAATAAAGGTAATGAATAGTAATGAAATAATATTGCTCATAATAAAATAATTATGAAGTAATTAAGGCATAACGTTTATAATGGCGAAAAATTATTATTGTACGATAAAAGGTTTTTAAAGGAATGTCTATATAGACATTTTAGTGTTAAAATTTTTTTTTTTTAAAAATTATTAATATATGACAGGGATATGATGCCTGCCAACAAAATGTTTGGGTGCAAGCTCTTAAATGTTACGATAAATACAATCAAAGTAATAGAATATAATGAGTATGATGAGTATGATATAGGCACAGTGCCTATATCATACTCATTATATTCTATTACTTTGATTGTATTTATCGTAACATTTAAGAGCTTGCACCCAAACATTTTGTTGGCAGGCATCATATCCCTGTCATATATTAATAATTTTTTAAAAAAAATTTAAAAACCTTTTATCATACAATAATAATTTTTCGCCATTATAAACGTTATGCCTTAATTACTTCATAATTATTTTATTATGAGCAATATTATTTCATTACTATTCATTACCTTTATTATCATTATTATTTTTATTATATATATATATATTTTTTTTATTAATTTTATTATTTTCTATTTTATTATTATTATTATTTTTCTGCTATTTAAGCTATCCCAAGTTAGTGGGGTTAAAACTCCCGTTTTGTTCCATGCAACACACTTGTCATAGCAATTATTGAATTCTGCTGCGCTGACGGGCAGAATTACTTTTAAAACATCCGTCCTTCCTGTCTCCTTGTACACTTGAGAAAGGAGCGCGCATGCCCTGTACGAGAGCTGCGCATGCTCTGAAACGCGTTGTGGTTCCCTGCACCATCCAGCTGACGTCAGACGCTCCTCTCCGGACCGACCGTTGCCATCTTTCGCTGCTGTCTCCTATCACGGACAAGCCAGCCTGCATCCCGGCTACTTGCGGCCACCATAACCGGGACCTGGGAAATCCGTGGACTAGCGTCAGAGATCCTGGACGCAATATAAACATTGATCCTACTGGATGACACCTGATACTTACCATGATGTAAGTGTTTGATACAAATTGTCTGCTACATAATAAATCTGTTTTGCTAAGAGGCGCTTTTCTATTTTTCCTTACAGGAAGGCAGTAGGGTGAGAGCAGACAGAGGGAATGCTCAAGAAGGACACCAATCTGGCAGTCATGTTCCAGCAGCTGCAGCATACTGCCAGATTGGCTCCAGTGATGAGGAGGGAGGGGATGATGAGGTCACTGACTCCACGTGGGTGCCTAATAGGAGAGAGGAGGAGGAGGATGAGGAGGAGGCACATCTCCAACGAGACAGGATGCCCTTTGGTGGCCAGCGTAAGGGCAGTACACCGACGGAATCACACCGCAGAGCTCCGCCTGTGCAGGGCGCTGCCTCTGCCCGTCATTCAAAAAGTTCCTTGGTGTGGGCCTTTTTTGAGGCTAGTGCATCAGATCGCACAGCTGCTGTTTGCAACATATGTCTCAAGCGTATATCGCGTGGCCAAAACATCAGCCGCTTGGGTACCACATGCCTGACCAGACATATGTTGACCTGCCATGCAGCTCGTTGGCAAGCCTACCTCAAAGACCCACACCAAAGAACAAAGCGGACCTCTCCTTGCACCGCATCAGCTGGGATCTCCAACCCCACTATAACTTCAGTCCTCTCTGAAACATGCACTGAGAGGAATGAAGGTGTAGAATTAGGTGTGTCACAGCCAAGTACTTGCGGCCACTCTGCTAGCAGTACACCGACGTCCGATTCTAGCAGGCAAATTTCCCTGCCCCAGCTGCTGGACCGTCGAAAGAAGTTCACTCCCAGCCATCCACATGCCCAGCGGTTGAATGCTAGCTTGGCTAAATTGCTAGCGCTTCAACTGCTGCCTTTTCAGTTGGTAGACTCGGCCCCCTTCCGTGAGTTTGTGCAATGTGCGGTTCCTCAGTGGCAGGTTCCCAAACGCCACTTTTTCTCACGGAAGGCTATTCCGGCTCTCTACCGGCATGTGGAAGGCAATGTCTTGGCCTCGCTGGACAGGGCGGTCAGCGGTAAGGTGCATATTACCGCTGACTCATGGTCCAGCAGGCATGGACAGGGACGTTACCTTTCTTTCACGGCCCATTGGGTCACTCTTTTGGCAGCTGGGAAGGATGCAGGACAAGGTGCAGTAGTGTTGGAGGTTGTCCCACCGCCACGCCTCCAAAATGCTACTACTGGTTGTGACACACCTCTCTCCTCCACCCCCTCCTCTTCTTCTTCCTCCATGGCCTCTTCCTGTGGTTTGTCCTATGAACCAGCGGTGCTCCGTAGCCGTTCACGGGGCTACGCAAGTACGCAGGCAAAAAGATGCCATGCCGTGCTTGCGCTGGTGTGTTTGGGGGACAGAAGCCACACTGGGGCAGAGGTCCTGTCTGCTCTGCAGGGCCAGGCCGAGAGGTGGTTGACGCCACGCCAGCTTAAGCCAGGAATGGTGGTTTGCGACAATGGCACCAACCTCCTCTCCGCCCTCCGACAGGGACAACTGACCCATGTGCCCTGTGTGGCTCACGTCCTTAACCTGGTGGTGCAGCGGTTCTTGGGCAGGTACCCGGGCTTACAGGATGTCCTGAGGCAGGCCAGGAAAGTCTGTGTGCATTTCCGCAGATCTTATAATGCCAGTGCTCGCCTGGCTGAGCTGCAAAAGGAGTTGAACCTGCCCAAGAACCGCCTTATATGTGACATGCCCACCAGGTGGAACTCAACGTTGGCCATGCTGCAGCGGCTGCACACGCAGCAGAGGGCCATCAATGAGTACCTGTGCGACTACGGCACCAGGACAGGGTCAGGGGAGCTTGGTTTTTTTTCTCCACGCCAGTGGGGCATGATCAGGGATGCATGCACTGTCCTGGCACCATTTGAGGAGGCCACGAGGATGGTGAGCAGTGACAGTGCATGCATCAGTGACACTGTACCTCTTGTCCACCTGTTGGAGCACACGCTGCGTGGAATAATGGACAGGGCACTTGAGGCAGAACAGAGGCAGGAAGAGGAGGACTTCCTTGCCTCTCAAGGCCCCCTTTACCCAGACAGTGTTCCTTCTGTCCCACCCATCGCACAGGAAGAGGAAGAGGAGGAGGAGGAGGAGGAGGAGGATTGTGTCAGCATGGAGGTGGAGGCTGGCACTCAGCATCATCAGCAGCAGTCTTTTAGGGATGATTTACAGTCCCAAGAAACCAGTGGACTTGTACGTGGCTGGGAGGAGGTGACTGCGGATCATGTCGTCCTTAGTGACCCAGAGGACTCCGGAGCGAATGCCTCAGCAAACTTACGCTGCATGGCCTCCCTGATCCTGCAAAGTCTGCGGAAGGATCCTCGTATTCTTCGGATCAAGGAGAGGGACCATTACTGGCTGGCCACTCTCCTTGATCCACGGTACAAGGGTAAGGTTGCGGACCTTATGTTACCGTCGCAGAGGGAGCAGAGGATGAGACAACTCCGGGAGGCCTTGCAGAAAGGTCTGTGCAACGCGTTCCCAGAGACTGGGAGGTTACAAACTCCTGGTCCAGGACAACGAGTTGCTGAGGCTTCGGCCAGTCAAAGAAGGAGCGGTGGGGAAGGTGGCCGTCTGACCGATGCGTTCAGACAATTCTTTAGTCCGCAGCCCCAAAGTATGATTGGTTCCAGCAACCATCGCCAGCGTCTGATAAACATGGTGCAGGAATATCTAGGGGCAAGGTCAGACTTGGACACCTTCCCCACCGAAAATCCTCTGGCTTACTGGGTCTTGAGGATGGATCACTGGCCAGAGCTTGCACAGTATGCAATTGAGCTACTGGCCTGTCCTGCATCCAGCGTTCTTTCGGAACGCACATTCAGTGCTGCTGGAGGATTTGTCACGGATCACAGGGTGCGCCTGTCCACCGACTCGGTTGATCGACTGACTTTCATCAAGATGAACCAGTCTTGGATCACCACCAGCTACCACACACCTGATGCTGATATAACAGACTAATTGATTTTAACATGTCACATCCCTTCAAGACTGATGCTGATGCTGAGTGTCTGTGCTGTTATGTTGACTGGCTATCCTCCTCCTCCGAGTCCTCAATGATACGATTGATGATGATAGCTTGGAAGATCATTTTTGTTTATGGGTGCCGCCACCAGTGGCTAAGGCCCAATTTTTCAGCCCCTGTTTTACAGGGGCGTGTAATTACAATTTTTTTAGCAATAATTTGCCATAGGGCTCATTGCTGTGCTCCAAGTACAGTATCTGTGAGGGCTTGGAGTGTTGTGGCACCAGTGCCTAAGGCCCAATTTTTCAGCCCCTGTTTAACAGGGGCGTGTCATTACAATTTTTGAAGCAATACTTTGCAACAGGGCTCATTGCTGTGCTCCAAGTACAGTATCTGTGAGGGGTTGTAGTGTTGTGCCACCAGTGCCTAAGGCCCAATTTTTCAGCCCCTGTTCAACAGGGGCATGTAATTACAATTCTTGATCTAATAATTCACAGCAGGGCCCATTCCTGCACCCACCAAGAGTAACTCTGAGGGCTTACAGTGTTGTGTCAACACCACCACCACCACCAAAGGCCCAATTTTTCAGCCCCTGTTCAACAGGGGCATGCAATTACAATTCTTGATCTAATAATTCACAGCAGGGCCCATTGCTGCACCCACCAAGAGTAACTGTCAGGGCTTTCAGTGTTGTGGCACCAGCACCACCATCAAAGGCCCAATTTTTACTACCACTGTTCAACAATTATATGTAATTACAATTCCTGATATAATAGTTGACAGCAGGGCGTTCCAGCACCAACCAAGAGTAACTGTGAGTGCTTACAGTGTTGTGCCAACACCAACAACTAAGGGGCCTATTTCTGCAGAGTATCTACGGCAGGTCCCTACTTTCAAACATCCAACTTACAAACGACTCCTACTTGCAAACGCAAGAAGACAACAGGAAGTGAGAGGAAATCTACCCCTAGGAAGGAAAATTCTCTCCTGTAAGAATTAATATGGGAGAAAGGTGTCTCCTCTGTACTGATGCTTTATCAGCAATCCTTGTTTCAAGAAAAACACCACATTTCAAAAACAGTTGTCATTGGGACGGAAAGTGAGGTGAAATGTTCTGAACAGGGGCACAGACAGCAAAACAAATGTTACAGGGGTGATAACCCTTACCTATGTTTTCCAAAAAGTTTAAAAATAGATTTTTGGGCTGGAGCTACACTTAAACAATGTACCTGTTCAAAATTACAAACAGATTCTACATAAGAACAAACCTACAGTCCCTGTCTTGTATGCACCGCCTGTATACGGCTGTTCAGAGTATATAGGGCCTTTTTTATTTTATGTGCGGGGTTCCCCTTAATATCCATACAAGACCCAAAGGGGCTGGTAATGGGCTGGGGTAGGGGGGGGGGGGGGGGTCATGGGGTAGCTATGCCATTTTTCTTAAAGATTTTCATCCATATTACCGGGACCAGACATTACATTAAAGCCGCAAGCAGTTTTAAATGGCTTTTTTTTCCTTTAGAAGTGTCATTTTGTGCAGGGACAGTTCTAAACACGGGAAACACGTGGCACTTCACAGGCATACTTTAGACACCCCCCAGGTACGATATTTAAAGGAATATTTGACTTTTTTTTTTTCACTTTATGCATCATTAAAATGACTGCTCCCGAAAAACGACCGTTTTTAAAACTTCTTTTTGCATTGATACATGTCCCCTGGTGCAGAACCCGGGTTCCCAAACCCTTTTTAGGACAATAACATGCATAATAGTTGTTATAATTAGCACTTTAGAATTCGAACGTTCGCATCCATTGTATTTAATAGGGTTCTAATGTTCGTACGAACTTTCGGTCCGTTCGCGGGTTCTGGTGCGAACCGAACCCGGGGGTGTTCGGCTCATCACTACTAGTCACCATATATATCCTCCAACATTCTCAAGACAGTATAGGCCAACAATTTGTACAAGTCACAAAATCACATACCTTCGTTCGCACGTCCGTCACTTGAACTCCTCTCTCCGCACACTGAACGTACTATAGTCACATGTGTGTTTGCTATATACACACCACGCATGCGTCAAAATACGAACACGTCGCTCCGCACACGTCGCCCGCCCATGACGTTCTAACTAACATCTTTTCCCCGCCCCTTCTCTTTCGGCGCGCAGACAGATATGGCGGAGTTACAGCAGGTGTCTGATAATTCCGCAACTAATGAGGAGGAGACAAGCCCGGAGACCGAGGAAACGTCACGATCAAGGAGGAGATTCAAGGCATTGAATATGTCTTTGGCGGAGATGGCGGAGATGGTGGACATCTTGCTCAAGGCTGATTATGATGCCAAGCATGGGCCGTATAGCAAACCAAATAGAAGGAAGGCCAAAATCCTCACTAAAGTCGTGAAGAGTCTGAAGGCGAATTTCGGGGTGAAACGCTCAAATGAGCAGCTCAGAAAGAGGTGGTCAGACCTCAAACTGAGGGAGCCAGAGCAGTTGAGGAGCATAAAGAGAATGCTCGCTAAAAGTAAGTAAAATGTAGACTTTTCTGATATTAATCTTTTTCTAAACTGACATGTTGCTCTTTATTTTGGTTTCTCATATTGGACTCACTTCCAAAATGTAATATTTTGAACTTGTTTGGGCACAGTAATCGTTCGTTACGTTACCGACACTTCGTTCGGCCACTATCCGCGGTTTTGGCTTATTTTAGAGCCACAAAAGTAATTAGACATCTGCCATTTTTGCTCCAAAATTGTGGCGTATTTTTTCGTCTAGATGATGTGTTTGTAAAGAGAATGAAATGCAAACTTTTATCAGTGTAAAGGAGAGGACACTCAGCAGCTGCTTCCACATCTGTACTTTGGAGCACTATAGTGTGGGCCACCAGACCCGCCTTTTTTGGGTGTCCCACACAAGTGCATACGAGAATTTTTGTGGTGCCTCCATGTCAAATAAATTACATCCAAAGGTGAATACTAAGCATATTCTTGGTCATAAATAATGCATTCTTCTTTAAATTCCGCCCAAACACACACTTGTACCACACTTCCAATCAATTTAGCCTGTTTTTATTTTAACATTGAGATTTACAGTGTGATAAATTGACCTTTTGTTTGCTTCTCATAGGGGAGAGAAGACTGGGAGGAGGACACTCCAGGGAGCACATGCACCCCACAACTTCCAAGCAACCCCAAACTCCCAAAGACCCACAACCGAAAGATGTGCAGGAAGTTGAGGTGGAGGAAGGAGAAGTGCAGGAAGGAGAGGTGGATGACGTTGTGGATCTGGTCACCACAACAGGTCAGTATCTGTCACCACAGCTTCAGGTAAGAGATGTAGGCCTGCAGAGTTATAATACCTTTTGTTTTTTGTTTTTAGGGGATATAAATGTTGTGAAGGATAGTACACGGTTCTCTGCTGACAGTGCCCTCCGCCTCATCCAGCAAGTGATGGAATGTAGCACGGAACTGGACCTTATTAAACAAAGAATCCATGTGATGGAACAAACATTTAAAGACATTCTCGATGTTTTGGGGAGAATTCAATAAGCCATCCAAACACATTTGTTTTTACATGTTTGTTTTTGCAACTTTTCGATTTTTTTTGACAATCAAACCGGCCAAAAATTGAATCTGCACACAGTGTGTCAACATGTGCTATCTGCCATCAGGGGATATCCATGTACGTCTTTTGTGGGTGCAACCCCTTCCTCGTATCTAAAGTCGGTGAACTGAGGAAGGGGTTGCACCCCCAAAACACGTCCATTGATCACCCCTGATGGCAGATAGCACATGTTGATAATAGGGATCAGGATTGTAAACTTCATAGATGTAAAAAATTCCAAATGTGTGCATATTCAATTTTTGCCTGGGCAAGGGGTGGCAGGACCCCATATTAGGACGGGCACATAGAGACATAGTTTGTGTAAGTGAATGTCTCAGATTGCTCAGAGGTATCCAATGTTGTAATTTTTGGAATGCAACTGTTATTTTTGTATTTTCATAAGCAAAAAATTGCTGGGTTGGGGCCAGGCCAACCCAAAAAACCTGAAAAAACTAAAAATGGTGAGAATGTGCACAGAGTAAAATATTTGACCACAAACAACGTGTAGCTTCTTTTTATAATACCCTCTAAGCTTATTTGGTTATTTTGTAAGGTTACATAGTGAAATGGTTGTTATTTACTAAAGTAAAATACACTTGGCACTACAAATGCACAAAGACAAACTAGGAGACAGGAAAGAACAAATAATTAAAGGTTTAAACAAGCTTTTTATTGGGATCCTTAGACATAGGCTGGCATAGGAATTGCCCCCCTACCCGTGAAATACTCCATGTATTTGTCCCGAACCTCACGGGCATTTTGGGAGGGCAAGCCAGGACGGGCAGATTCCAGGCCCGGCAGGGGATTTGCAGGGGAAAGTCCAGCCTCTGGCAAAACTGAGGCCATATAGGAATTAGATTTTTGGCTCAGAAAGTTGTGTAGCACACAGCAGCATAATACGACATAGTTTATTTTGTAGTCCGCCAAGTGTATTGAAGTCATAAAAAGGCGGAACCGGCTGGCCATTATGCCAAAGGCATTTTCGACAACTCTTCGGCCCCTGGCCAGCCGGTAATTGAACACCCTCTTCTCTGGGGTCAGGGTCCTCTGTGGAAATGGCCTCATAAGATGCCGTCCGAGTCCGAAGGCTTCATCAGCCAAGAAAACAAAGGGGAGTCCTTCAATATTCCCTGCATCCGGTGGCAATGCAAGGTCGTCACTCTGGAGACGGAGGGCAAACTCCGTCTGGATGAAGGATCCCCCATCGGACATCCGGCCATTCTTCCCTACATCAACATAGAGGAATTCATACCGTGCTGACACCACCGCCATCAGCACAATGCTATGAAACCCCTTGTAATTGTAGTAGTAGGACCCAGAACGGGGTGGCGGCATGATGCGGACGTGCTTCCCATCTATGGCACCACCGCAGTTGGGGAAGTCCCACCGCGTGGCAAACTCCGATGCCACAGTCTGCCATTCCTGTGGCGTGGAAGGAAGCTGTGGAGTGAAACAAGATGAAATAATATTAGAATACCAAAGTCAGACATTACAAGGAAATTTGATTAAAAAAAAATCAAGGCCAACATCAATCAAATTCTACGTTTATTAAGGTGTTTAAAATAAGTATAAGGGAAGGCTCATTTATAAGATTCATCACCCCCTCTGATGGGCCATTACTAAATTATTTGGGGGGGGGAAATGTGTTTGGCCACAGGATAGCATTGCAGTGGCGGTGCTTCCAGAGTGGGCGCTGGAGCACTGCCCCCTCTCTCCTGTGCCCATCACTCAGAACAATACATAGGTTCATGCGTTGCATTAACCTATGTATTGTCTATGCCGCCCACTATTCAGGTGGATGGCCTCTTGTTTAGCGACCGCCATATGAATAATTGCGGCATTTAGGGGGTTCAAATTGCATAGCAGAAACAGGTAGTAAAATAGTCTTGCACATTACAACCTGAGGGATGTAATTGGCTTCCGAAAAGTAAAATAGGGGACGCAGGGGGGAGGGGGGGGGCATTCCTTGGGGAAACACTGGCAGGCTGCTCTGCCAATCATGTTCACCAAGTCTGTTTAATGGTAACATGATTGGCTGATGCAACATCAAGGGAAGGAGAAGACATCAAGGACAGAAGAAGGATGGCGCTGACCACAAGAAGGTAAGTGCAGGGCTGGGGGGAAAATGGCTGCATTGGAGGGAACCAAATGGCTGCATTAGAGGGGACAACTGGGGGCGTTTAATAGGCACCTGAGCAAAAAAGGAGGAAGTTTAGTTCATAAATTGGGGTGGGACCCCCAAACATTTGGAGCAACAGGCGCCCCTGCTGGAAAAGTTAGTGAAGGGAAATATTTATGGAGGAGAAAAAAGGGGCAATCTAAAGCTTCCAGCATGCATGGGGACAAAGGGGACATTCTCAGCATATTACAATCATGGTAATTAGGGAAGGATGAAAGAAATACAATACATTAGCATACATGTAATACATAAAATGTGATGTTAATGGAGAAAACTTACCCTAATATAGTCCTCCTGCAGGACTTGTATAATAGCAGAACAGGTGTCTGGGATTATGAGGCCCAGAGCCTGGGGGGAGATGCCTGTGGTGAACTTCAAGTCCTGAAGACTTCTCCCTGTCGCCAGGTAACGTAACATGGCGATGAGCCTTTGCTCAGCACTGATGGCTTCCCGCATAACGGTGTCCTGCCTGGTAATATAGGGGGACACCAAAGCCAACAGTTCCTGAAATACGGGGTCAGACATCCGCAGAAAATTCCTGTAGTCCTCAGGATTATTCTCGACGATCTCCCACAGCAGAGGCATATGGCAGAATTGGTCCCGCTGGAGCAACCAATTCTTGGTCCATGAACTCCTCCTCACAACATTCATGGACTGGTCTTGGTCCAAAACAAGCAGACCAACACCAAGCGCACGCACAGCATGAACTCGACGATGAGAACGTCCAGGCGACATGGCTAATAAGAAACGGTCGTCTTATCAGAACGTACAGAACAGAACGCACTTTAGAACAGCAAGGCCTATGAATAACGAACTGAAAAACAGAAACGAACAGACAAGAACGCACTGTAAAACAGATACGACCTGCCTAGACGCCCTGAAAGTCAAGATACGAACCCACAAGCACAAACTGAACCGCAGAAAACGATCTGAAAAGTACGAAGACTGAAAAGCGCGAATTGTCTCTTCCCAAACTTTTACTTCACACGCGGTAACACGAGATCAGCAAAAGCAGCCCAAGGGGTGGCGCCAAGAAAAAAGATCTTCCCCTTTATAGTGCCGTCGTACGTGCTGGACGTGAGCGCGGAGAACAACGAGGAAATTGGGAAATGTCAGTGTGTACGCATAGAAAGCTTGACGAGAAAATCGACAAGCTTAACAAAAATCTCGTCGAAAAAAACGACGTGTTTTTTACGATGAGAAAATCGGTCGTGTGTACGAGGCCTCAGTCCCTTCCACAGCCACTTCCTGCAGCAGCTAGAGTCTAAAAACACTCACCTTTGTAGTATTTTAGACTCTGCTAGTGATGTAACTTCCTTCACAGCTCTAATGGTGGGTGGGATGGAATACATTCTAATTAGCATTCAGTCCCCCCAGTCACATCTAAAGAAAGAGTCCAAACCTCCCGAGTCCCACCTCACAGATCACAGCATTATTCAAGAAGGAAACCCCTTCATACACAGCCTGTTCTGAAAGCTAGCTGTACTGCTGCTGGGCAGGATTGATTGGATCACAATAAGAATTCAATCCTGCCCAGTTAAATAGTTGACTGGTGTGAACAGAGATACTCCTATCCCTCAGATCCCGCCCTCCCAGCGCCCTGCTTTCTGTGAAGTCATTTATTTATATATGAAGGGAACAATTTCATAATAACCTCTCATAGTCCTTCCTCTGTAGTCTTGCAGTAAGCCATTCTTCTTTAGCATGCTACAAGACATGAATGACACAGGAGTTCTTCCTTAACCTCTTGGTCCCGAGCACACGTACATATGCGGCCTTCTCAGTAGCTAGGCCTTGGCACCGAGCGGCTGCATGTTTGCATGCAATAGCGCTAATAGCGCTGTGTCGAGAGCACACGCCCTCCGTGTTACCAGCGGCTAATAGAAAGCTCCCATTTGCTGCTTGCAAAATTTCTGATCATGTGATGGCCGTGACAGCCAATCACGGGGGTCACGTAACCATAAGCCCCCACCCCAAAGCACCTTGCCCCCATGTTGATGGGGACAAGGGCTTCTTCCTAACAACCCTTGCCCAGTGGTTATCGGGGTCTGCGGGAGGGGGGCTTATCGGAATCTGGAAGCCCCCTTTTAACAAGAGGCCCCTAGATCCCGCCCCCCCATGTGAATGAGTATGGGGTACATTGTACCCCTACCCATTCACAAAAAAAATACTAGTGTAGTGTTAAAAAATACAGTAAACTGTTTTTGACTAGTCTTTTATTAAAAATCTTCTTCTTCTCCGCTTCTTCCTCCGGTCTTCCTCCATCTTCTCCCGCATCTTCATCCTCCAGTCGTCTCCTTCTCCCCCTGCTTCTTCTTCCGCTTTTCTTCCGCTCTTCTTTGTCCGGTGTTCTTCTTTCTCTGCCGCCGCTCCCGCCGACGACCCTCCTCCGATGCTGAGTCCCGGTAATCTGTCGGTGCCGATGTCCTGCATTTCTTAAATAACGGCGGGGCGTGGCAATCTGATTACATCATGCAGAGGCCATGCCCCCTTGTGACATCACAGACCCACCATGCCCGGGCGGTGATGTCATAAGGGGGCGTGGCCTCCGGGTGACGTAATCCGATTGCCACGCTCCATCGTTATTTAAGTAAAATAAGGTGTGAATCCAGCCTAAGAGAGGATTTCTCTGAGGATAGAAAGTCAAAAGAGAAATCTCACCAATGGGACACAGATTAAAATAAAAAAATCCCACATATGTATTACCAATTTCCTTTTTATGCTTCATGCACTGTATACTTTAAAGTGTGTGTAAACTGAAAAAAATAAAAAATTAATTGTAACATTAGACATAAAATGTGGTATCATAGATATTTTCTTGATTCAGTGACAACATAGATATTTTATTACAGTAACTTAAGCAGTTAACAGAGTGGACAGATGTCCACAATTTTAGTTTGAACAGAGGGCTTGGGCCTGAAAATCAACGGGACTAACACACAGCTACTGGCAACTGCCTAACGGGTTGGTTTTTGTGCAGATAAGGATCAAACATCTATAGACCTGTTGGCTGCAAATCCTAAAAGGGAGAAAAGGCTGTATGCACTGACAATCCAAACTGACAATGGGGCACATCGAATATAAATGTTTTCTATGTGTCCTTTTGGCGACTGGTGTTTATCTGGTATGGAAAAACATCAGTCACCTCACATAGTGTGGTTGTAAGAGGGGAAGACTGGTAGTCCGTCACATCCTCCATGTTTTTCTCTCTCATTGGGCGCCATGCAAGAGTCACATGAGAGTCTCCCCCTTGGGGTGGGCTCTTTGGACTACGCCAGGCATTAAATAGGGTCACTAACCCTTCCAAGGGGTAATACTTCACCGGAGGGTGTGCTCACCAATGCCTGCAGACCAGGCAGGTGCCCCAGTCATGTGAAAAGTCAAAGGGGCCTCCAATTTCATGATGAGCCACGTATGTGCAGTACCCAAGATACAGAGTTCCTCCTTTAGCTTCTCCGTCCCATGTCCTACACACTTGTACTGATATAAGTATTCCATTCGGAGGGGCAGGCTGAGCCACTGTCCACTGCACCAGTCAGCGTACCTCTGTTACCTCCCAGTAACTGAATGGGGTCCCGCCGAGCATCTAACGTGGACCTCATGCATGTTCTTACCTAACACTTCTCCTTCCTTACCAAGTGATCAGATATAGCTCTTCATAAAGCTAGTCCACTCTCAGTGAACATCGGAGATGGACAGCTAGGGAGGGAGTCCAAGCACCGACCTCTCACTACCGGAGAACCTGTTGCCTGTCAGGTACCACGCCAACGACTGGTTGCTGTTTATCCTTGCAGTCACTCATAAACCTTTAGTGTAGCGATGTTTCATATATCCCGTATTATGGTTGAGGACCCAAGTTCTTTAATAGTATGTCTAAACCTCACATGTACCCCTTTGAATAACTTCAGACGAGGCTCTGAGTGGTTGAATCAATGTTTACTGTAAACTTGGCAACATGTAACAACCTTCCGTTCCTAACTGTGGCTGTTCCAGGTTACCTGCACAGGTGAAGGCTTTGAGAGGAAAATCCAAGCTTGGCAGTGCTCCCACAGAGAAGTGCATGTTTCTGGGTTCTTCCGGCAAATCGGCATTTCCGAACGGACCATAGGTCCCAGCAAGTCTTTAGCCTGTGCTACTTATGCGTTTCCCCCTTATAATCCAGATCTCTTCTTTTTATAGAACACAGGAGGGAGGCTGGACCCCAGAAAAAGCCAGTGAACATACCGGAAAAAGGTGGCATAAATGTTAACCCCTTCCCCCTGACCTGGGCAGCCAGGTACTAACTACACATACAGCAGGCTACCTGCCTACATGGTGACCTTAGTCACTATGCTTTCTACAGCAGCTTTCATGCCAGAATTCATGTCTCAGCACACTGCCACCAAGGCAGGGTCTTCAGGCACCAAGCCTAAAGCAGAGTATTTGTATGTCAATATTAAAGACCTCAGCAACAAGGCTAATGCCGCGTATACACGATCGTTTTTCACGTCGTTGAAAATTGCATTTTTTAAATTGGGCATTAAAAACGATCATGTGTAGGCTCCAGAGCATTTTTAACGACGTGAAAAATGGCCTAAAAAAAATTAGAACCTGCTCTATTTTTTCACGTCGTTTTTCACGTCGCTTTTTTTAACGACGTGAAAAACGGTAGTGTGTATGCTTTTATGAGGGGAAAAAAAACATGCATGCTCAGAATCAAGTATGAGACGGAAGCGCTCGTTCTGGTAAAACTAGCGTTCGTAATGGAGATAGCACATTTGTCACACTGTAATGGACTGAAAAGCACGAGGCTGAAAAGCGCGAATCGTCGCTCAACAAACTTTACTAACATGAAGGGTGGCGCCATTCGAACGGAACTTCCCCTTTATAGTGCCAACGTACGTGTTGTACGTCACTGCGCTTTGCTCGAGCGTTTTTTTTCATGATCGTGTGTACGCAAGACAGGGTGGAGAGGAAACAAGAAAAAAAACGACGAGAAAAACGTCGGTTTAAAAAATTACATTAAAAACGGATGTGTGTACACGACATAAGGCATAGTTATTGTATGTCAGTACCATGGGCCTCAGCCCCAAGCCTAAGGCAGAGTCCTTGTATCTAAATATTATGGACCTCAGCCCCAAGCCTAAGGCAGAGTTCTCATATGTCAATATGGTGGGCCTAAGCACCAAGCCTAAGGCAGAGTCCTTGTATATCGATACGATAGGCCTCAGCTCCAAGCCTGGGTTTGCAGGCACCAAGCCTAAGGCAGAGTCTTTGTAGACCTCAGCAACAAGGCTAAGGCAAAGTTATTGTATGCCAGTATCATGGGCCTCAGCTCCAGGCCTAAGGCAGAGTCCTTGTATGTCAATACTGTGGGCCTCAGCACTAAGCCTAAGGCAGAGTTCTTGTATGTCAATATAATGGGTCTCAGCACCAAGCCTAATACCGCGTACACACGATCGGATTTTTCGTTGGAAAAACCGTGGTTGTTTTTTCCGACGGAATTCCGCTCAAGCTTGGCTTGCATACACACGGTCACACAAAATTTCCCTGAACTTTCGACTGTCAAGAACGCGGTGACGTACAACACTACGACGAGCCGAGAAAATGAAGTTCAATGCTTCCGAGCATGCGTCGAATTGTTTCTGAGCATAAGTCGGAATTTTGCGCGTCGGAATTGCTACAGACGATTGGAATTTCCGATTGGAATTTTTTCCTTTGGAAAATTTGAGAACCAGCTCTCAAATTTTTGCTGCCGGAAATTCCGACAAGAAAAGTCCGATGGAGCCTACACACAGGGCCGTTTGAAGGAATTTGGGGGCCCCAAGCAAAATGGACATGGAGGGCCCCCCCAACCGCACTCACGCAAAGCCTACAGAAACCACAGCATAGCGATACAGTTTAAGCTCACCCACACTTTATATAAATAAAAAAGGTTTACAGTGCAAATACTGCTGTTGCATATAATCCACCATACTGTTTATGGACAGTGGGATGGACAGGAGGACAGTGGGAAGGACAGGGGGACCGTGGGATGGACAGGGGGGCCGTGGGATGGACAGGGGGACCGTGGGATGGACAGGGGGACCGTGGGATGGACAGGGGGACTCTGCACTGTAATATCCACATCATTTCCCCCACTGTAATGTCCACATCTCCCCACATCTCACCTCGGCCGCTGCTGCCGGGTGTACCAAGATGGCCGCCGTTCTGGAGCTAGGCTGAAGCCGCGGCCTTTCCTATGGCCGCAATCCGCGGATCGGCTCAGGGCGGAAATCCAGGACAGTGACAGGCAGCAGGCAGGCACCCTAGGCTGGGGCCCCAGGCCAGCTCGGGGCCCCAAGCAATTGCTTGTTTTGCCTGTCCTGTTCCGACGGCCCTGCCTACACACGGTCGGAATGTCTGACCAAAAGCTCACATCGGACTTTTCTTGTCAGAATTTCCGATCGTGTGTACGCAGCATAAGGCAGAGTCCTTGTATATTGATACTATAGGCCTCAGCTCCAAGCCTAAGGCAGAGTCTTTTTTTTTTTTTAAATACTCTTTATTACAAATTCTTGCATTTTAATTTACATAGTTTCACATTTATTTTATTCCAATATCTTAACATATATATTCCTATTATCATATCCATTCACTCATACTCCTTCCATCCTTCTCATCCTATCTTATGGTCACTAGTTACTTCCCTCCTTTCTTTTTCGTACATCACGGGACACAGAGCGACATAGTCATTACTAATGGGTTATATAGATACCGTCAGGTGCTGGCACTGGCAACTTCCAAAACCGGAAGTACCCTCCCCTATATAAGCCCCTCCCATCCGGGAGCACCTCAGTTTTTTGCCAGTGTCTAAGGTGTTGGCCAAGAAGAAACATGTGTTTTTCACTGAGCTTGCGTACAGGTTCTTTTGGGCCTCAGTAAGCTATTCCGGATCCGACCAAAAAAGCTTCATAGCTAAACGGTCGGTACCCGGGCCTTGCAGAGAAGAGCAAGGTTTTGCCTGTAATGCTTCTCTTAGGAGAGCTGGACCCTGGGATCCAGAGCTCTGGTCATACCCACGACCAAGATGTTTTCTGTGCAGGGTGCTATACAGGTCCAGGGGAGTGGAATCCTTGGGAACCCGGTCCCTGAAGGTTTGATTACAATGCCTGCGGTGATAGGTGAAGTTTGGGCTTTTGTGGACCAAACAAAGTCCTGCGGCGGGGAACAGGTAAGTGGGGGCCCCCAGGAACTTGGTTCTATTGGGGGACCCCCAAGCCTAATTTGTCTTTCTGTCTGTTACCTAATGGTATTCCCGCAAAATTCTGTGCATGCCTGTAACTACTAAAAAAATGTAATAATTTTTAAAGGTGGTCAAGAAAAAAAAAAAAAAAAAAATTTTTTTTTATATATATTTAATATATTAGACTGCGGTACCTGTGTTTGTCCACTAGAGGCCGCTGTGGAATGTTTTCTTGTCATGTGGACTAGCTTCTTCTCAGCAGAGCAAAGTCCAGGCAGATGGTGAGTTCTCTTATAGGAAACTGCTTCCTCTGCCATGTTGCAGTGTTTGTCCATCCCCCGGCCTGCGGCAAAGAGGGGCCCTGGCTCCTGTCCCTTGTTACCATATTTGAAATTAGCGCCGAAGGCGCACGTGCCCACGCGCGTGCGCGTGCACGCGCCTCTATATATAGAGGTAAGCCGGGAAAGGGGGCGGAGCCTGGGGGATGACGCTCTGTGCGCGCCGCAGCGCTTCTGCGCATGTGCGGGCGTCCCAGCAGTTTTAAAAAAAACACAATATTGTAGTGAGCTGGCTATGAAGTACAGAGACAGAGCTGGCAACATTTAAAGGCATACAGCAAGCGGTTGATACAGGCATCCCCTAGAAAGGCACATTAGTAGACACCAACTGTGATATAGCAGCAATTGTGCTAGACTATTCTCAGTAAAAGTGGTGTATTACGGCTGGAATACCTCAGCTTTAGGCTTAGGAATATGCCGTCCAGAAGCTCCGGAACTGAATCTTCCAGGAAGCGAAGGGGGTCTCATCGGGCTCTGAGGATCTTGGGCATACTTCTGCTGCACCAGTCTCCCCTGAAGTTCAGAGGTAAGTGACCGTAGAGACCCCGCAGGGGTACTTGGTACTGTGGCTGTCCTCAGTCACCTGCTCCTGTGTATGTAACAGAGGAGGTTTTTTCCTCAGCTCTGGGAGGATTAGAGAGAGATTGTCAACATTTATCGCTGCCTCCCTGTCAGGGAAAGCACGCCCGATCTCCGTCTCCTCCTTCAGAGTGCCTGTTAGCAGAGCAACAGTCCCATACAGGGATCGACCTGCCTGAAGGGGATCAGGATGAGGTTGATTCTGTTATAGAGGAATCAACAGTGGGGGAACCTTTTCTCAGCATCTCAAGCTGAAAGATTATGGGTTCAGTCTCTGACTAACATGGTCCGATCAGCATTTAAAAATGCACCTTGCGGAACCATCAACCACTACTGTATCCTCGTTGGGGTCGCTAGAAGCCCCCAGACTGTTTTTTCTTTTCCACTTCACCCTTTACTGAAAGGGCTCATTTACCAGGATTGGGAACGTCCTGAGAAAATATTTATTCCCCCAAGAGATTTCCGGTGGTCTATCCCATGGAGGATAAGTTCATCAAAAAAAAAAAAATGGAAGGTCCCTACAGTGGACGCAGCCATCTCTTGTATGTATAAATCACTGACATGTCCAGTGGATAATGTCCAAATGTTCAAGAACCCAATAAAAGATTGGAGTCCTTATGAAAATCTGCTTGGTGATACAACCAGCAGTAGCAGCTATTGGGGTCTGCTAAGCAGTGAAGGATCAGTTGAAACAGGTCTTGAGGGACTTGACAGATCAGCAGGCTTTGCCCTAGCTGATCTACCTAGAGCCTTAGGCTTTGCGGTTGACGCCATAGAGGATTCAGTCCATCAGGCCTCCCGCCTTACGCTGTCTATAGTACATACGCGTAGGCTCCTATGGCTCAAAAACTGGTCTGCTGAAGCTCCCTGTAAAGAATGGCTGGTTAGCGTCCCATTTCATGGTGAACGCTTATTCAGGGAAAACCTGGACAAATATATCCAGAAAATTTCCAGCGGTAAAAATACGCTCTTGCCGGTTAAAAGCAGAGTTAGAGGTCCCTCTTTAAGAGGCCTGCTTCTCCAGTCCCTGGGGCATCGGCTGTGTAACAGTTCCGACGGCCTCCTCGGTCAAATCCCGGGGGTAAAAAACAGGGACAGTAGCAGGGTAATGAGAAACCCTGGGTCAGGGGAGGTACAAAACCTCCCCCAAAGTTAAATTCATTGAAGCCCCCACTCAGTCGGGTGGGGGGAGGACTCCAGTTGTTCGCAAGAGACCTGGCGGGACACGATCAAGACAGATAGGTGCTCTCCGCAGTAGGTTTGGGATACAGTTTGGAGTTAAAAGACTCTCCTCCTTCCCATTTTTGAGGTCAAACGTGCCAAGAGATCCCCGGAAGAGAGAGTCCCTCCTGTTGGCACTAGAACAACTATTGCTCCAAGGAGTAATTATGGAGGTCCCCTGGAAGAATGAGGGTTCGGGTTTTACTCAAACCTCTTTACAGTCCCGAAGCAAACGCGGACGGGAGGCCCATATTAATTCTAAAAGGGCTATACAAATTCCTGTATATCAGGTCTTTCCGATGGAGTCGATCCGATCGGTGGCCACTGCCCTACAAGGGGAGGGTTGGTTAGCCACGATCGACATCAAAGATGCTTATTTGCACATTCCCATCTTTCCAGTCCACCAAAAATTTCTACGCTTTGCAGTAGAAGGGCGCCATTTTCAGTTCAGAGCCTTACCCTTCGGTTTGGCCACAGCACCACGAGTGTTTACAAAAATTCTGGCCCTTTATTGGCCAATCTAAGAACACAAGGTGTAATGATAATGGCATATCTGGATGACTTGTTGCTGATAGACCACTCAGTGAAAAAACTAGGCGTGGTCGTTCACAAGACGATCAAGTATCTGGAATCTCACGGTTGGATTATCAACCGAGTCAAGTCAGCCCTAAAAACCAGTCAAAAGTCTGGAATACTTGGGGCTAAGGTTGGATTCAGGCCAGAGAAAAATATTCTTGCCTCGAGGAAAGGTGTTGTCTTTGAAAGATTTGATCCACTTAGTGGGTACAAAAAAGACAGCCGTCCATACGCCTGTATATGAGGCTGCTGGGAAAAATGGTGGCATCATTCGAAGCAGTACCCTACGGTCAATTCCATTCAAGGAATTTGCAAGGGGCCATACTGTCAGCCTGGAACAAAAAAATTCAGGCCTAGACTTACAATGTCCTTGTCCCCTTCCGTTCGCAAGAGCCTCCGTTGGTGGTTGGTTTCCCAGAATCTGGAAAAAAGGAAATCCTTCAGTCCGATTTCTTGGAAGGTGGTCACTACAGATGCCAGCCTTATAGGCTGGGGAGCAGTACTGGAGCAATAGTCTCTCCAGGGCAGATGGTCGGATGCAGAAAAGGCCCTGCCCATCAATCTCTTAGAGATACGAGCAGCCCGGTATGCCCTAGTAGCATGGACATCCAAACTCCAAGGGTCCCCTGTCAGAATTCAATCAGACAATGCCACAGCAGTGGCATATATCAATCATCAGGGGGGCACCAGGAGTCGTGCAGCCCAGAGGGAAGTAAATTACATCCTGAAATGGGCAGAAAAAATATGTCCCAGCCATATCTGCGGTATTCATTCCAGGAGTGGAGAATTGGAAGGCGGACTTTCTAAGTCGCCAGCAATTAGGCCCAGAGGAAGGGTCCCTTCACCCCAAGGTTTTCTGGACAATATGTCAGCGGTGGGGAACATCGGATGTAGATCTTCTAGCATCCAGATTCAACGCAAAGGGGGACAGGTTTGTCTCTCGGACAAGGGATCCCCTAGCTTGCGGCTCGGATGCCCTAGTGTTCCCTTGGGATCAGTTCAAGCTGATATATGCATTCACACCGCCACAATGGTTACCTCGATTACTCCGCAGAATCAGGGTAGAAAAGAAACCAGTGATTCTGGTGGCTCCAGCGTGGCCCCGAAGAGCGTGGTACGTGGAGATTGTAAAATGTCAGTGGGGAGTCCTTGGACTTTCCCACATCGTCCGGACCTGCTTTCGCAAGGACCGATATACCACCCTTCCTTACCAGCCCTAGGTTTGACGGCCTGGCTATTGAAGCCCACATTCTAAAAAAGAGAGGGCTCTCTAATTCTGTGGTATCTACCATGATCAATGCCAGGAAGCCGGTATCCAGGCAGATCTACTATAGAATCTGGAAGGCGTACATCGCCTGGTGTGAAGCCAAGAAATGGCATCCACGTAAGTACGTAATAGGTAGGAGTCTGGACTCCCTACAATGGGCTGTAGATAGGAAGCTTGCCTTGAGTACTATCAAGGGTCAGATTTCGGCCTTGTCAATATTTTTTCAAAGGCCCTTGGCTTCGCATTCACTAGTCAAAGCCTTTATACAAGGAGTGATGCGTATTAGTCCTCCGGTTAATATTCCCATATGTCCATGGGATCTAAACTTGGTTCTGTCGGTTCTACAGAAACAACCATTTGAACCATTACAGCATATTTCCTTGGTGCTTCTCACCAGGAAATTGATTTTTCTAGTAGCCATTTGTTCGGCTAAAAGAGTATCGGAATTAGCAGCTATGTCCTGTAAGGAGCCATATCTGGTTATCCATAAGGACAGAGTAGTGTTACGTCCTCATCCAGCCTTTCTTCCTAAGGTGGTATCGAGTTTTCATTTGAACCAAGATGTGGTTCTTCCTTCTTTTTTCCCCAAGCCTACTTCGGTAGAGGAAAAGTTATTGCATTCTTTGGATGTAGTAAGAGCAGTTAAAGCTTATCTAAAAGCCACTGCTCAGATTCGCAGAACGGATACTTTGTTTATTCTGCCGGAAGGCCCCAGAAAGGGTCAGGCAGCGTCAAAATCTACTTTAGCCAAGTGGATTCGACAGGTCATAATACAAGCCTATAGCTTGAGAAGTAGACCGCCTCCGTTCAAAGTTAGGGCGCACTCCACGAGAGCAGTTGGAACTTCATGGGCAGTGCATCACCAGGCCTCCCTGGCTCAAATCTGTAAGGCCGCAACATGGTCTTCGGTACACACGTTTACTAGGTTCTACCAGGTGGACGTTAGAAGTCAGGAGGATGTCGCCTTTGGGCGCAGTGTGTTGCAGGCCGCAAAAGATCCTCATGTCTGATAGCGCTCAGCTTATATATGGTGTATCCCCCCCCTCATTTGGCATTGCTTTAGGACATCCCATTAGTAATGACTATGTCGCTCTGTGTCCCGTGATGTACGAAAAAGAAAATAGGATTTTTATAACAGCTTACCTGTAAAATCCTTTTCTTGGAGTACATCACGGGACACAGAGCTCCCACCCCTCTTTGGGAACACTTATTGCTTTGCTACAAAACTGAGGTGCTCCCGGATGGGAGGGGCTTATATAGGGGAGGGTACTTCCGGTTTTGGAAGTTGCCAGTGCCAGCACCTGACGGTATCTATATAACCCATTAGTAATGACTATGTCGCTCTGTGTCCCGTGATGTACTCCAAGAAAAGGATTTTACAGGTAAGCTGTTATAAAAATCCTATTTTATTCACTTTATGCTGTATTTCCAGGTCTTCCTATATCCGTTGTTAAATGTGATCTGTTCCACTTTACCCATATCTTCTCATATTTCTGCACATTTCCCCTTTGTTCATACATTATCCTCTCAAGCGGTACAACTTGGTTTACTGCTCTCACCCATTGGTTTATAGCCGGTGGACTTGGCTGGATCCATTTTTCCACTATTTGTTTTTGTGCCAGGAATAATACCTCTTGCAGGAATATCCTGTTATATTTACATTCTCTTTCATCTTTTAGTACCCCCAACAAGCATAATTCTACTGTAGCCACCATTGGTTTATTTATAACTTTTCCTATTTTCCCAACCACCTGTTGCCAATATCTCCCTATATCTCCACAATATCACATCAGGTGGAGGAAGTCCGCTCCCCCCTGCCCACATCTTGTGCAGTTCGGGGCGGCCATCCTTCCCGTCCTATACAGTCTATTCAGGGCCAGGTATATCTGATGTATTATATTTAATTGAATTATCCTATTACTGTATTTTCCGGCGTATAAGACGACCTTGGGGTCATCTTATACGCCGGTACCTGCATGCAGAGTCAGTCAGACTGCGGCCGTCCATTGTTCAAAAGCCGCACCTCCTCCTCGTCCTGTTTCGTGATAGGCGGAACACACCGCCTATCACGGAGATCCTCTCATCCTCGGCCTCGGACGAGAGGACCTCCGTGAAAGGCGGAACACCGAACAATGGACGCCTGAAGTCTGACTCTGCATACAGGGATAAGGTATGGAGATCTGGAGATCGGCACAGTGAGGTAGGCAATGAGCACAGTGAGGTATGCAATGAACACAGTGAGGTATGCAATGAGCACAGTGAGGTGTGTAATTGGCACAGTGAGGTATGCAATGGGCACAGTGAGGTATGCAATGGGCACAGTGAGGTGTGTCGGAAGGGGGTCATCTTATACGGCGAGTATATCCCAAAACCAACCTTTTAGCTGGAAAATTAGGGGGTCGTCTTATACGCCCAGTCGCCTTATACGCCGGCAAATACGGTATTCATTGCTGGGGATACTTTCATGTGGGAAGAGAAGATTTCATCCCATTCCTGATCACCCATCCCCGGAATAGCTATCTGCCATTTATCCCTTGCTCCCACCATCTCTCTACTTATTTTATTCTGTAGTAGGTGTGAGTATAGTTTGGATATCAATCCCTTTGGGCCTTGCGATCTCAGGTTTCCTATAAGGGGGTATTTTGAAATTTACATTTCCTTTCTCCCGAACTGTACCTGCAATAGATGTCTAAGCTGCAGATACCTATAAAACTGTTTACTATGGAGATTATATTGTTTACACAGGTTCTCATATGGCACTATTATGTTGTTGTTGTAAATCTGCCCAATAGTTGTTATTTATTTCTGTTTCCAGTATTTACTATCTTCGAATACCTCTAACTGCTCAAATGATGGATTATTCCACAGGGCGGTTTCTGGGGGGATATCCTCGAATCCTGTAAATTTTTTTGCCTCCTTCCAAACTGACCTTGCTAGTTTTAGGAGGGGGATTTTTACTCCCACCCTCCTCAGCTCTGTTGTTTCTAATCAAACCAGTAAGGCCGGGTTCACACAGGGGCGGCACGACTTCGGGGGTGACCTCGGCGGCGCGATCTCAAGATGACTTGAGACGCCCGCCGAGGCGATTTGCATAATGACTTCTGTATAGAAGTCAATGCAAGTCGCCCTGCGTCGCACCCAAAAGTAGTACAGGAACATTTTTCTAAGTCGGAGCGACTCAGGTCGCTCCTATTAGAACGGTTCCATTGTACAGACCGGGACGCGACTCCTCAGGCGACCGAGTCGCCTGAGGAGTCGCCCCTGTGTGAACCGGGCTTAAATCTCCTACTTGCATTTTGTTTAGCAAATACTCCTCTACTCTTGTTTCTTGTTCCTGCAATACCCAGCTTTTTAAATGTTTTAATTGCCCCACTAGGTAGTGTAAATATATATCTGGTATTGCCAATCCAGCTGCTTTTTTTGGTCTTTGTAGCGTTTTAAATTTTAGTTTACATCTCCCATGTGCCCAGATAAACCTGGGTAGCTGGGAGTTTAACTTTTTAAATATATATTTTGGGATGTTTACCTCTGCATGCTCCATAACGTATAGACACTTCGGCAATATGATAGATTTAATCAACAGTATTCTACTTGCCATCGATAACGGTCGTTTTTTACATATTCCCAATTTATTCTTTACATATTCTACCAGGGGGTTTATATTTGCGTCCTCTGGGTCTATGGTGATGTTTTTTCCAAGATATTTAAATATTTAGACTATTTTCAATGGGGTCTGAGGTCCCTCCTCTTTCCCCGGCCCCAGTAACATCAGTGCTGATTTCTGCCACTTTATTTTGAGCCCTGAAAATATCCCATATGTTTCTATTAACTTCATTGCCTCCTCCAGTGATGTGTGCACTTCTTCCATATATAATATGATATCATCAGCGTATAAACCTATGTGTTCGGTCTTTCCTCCCATTTTGATCCCCTTGTACACTTTGGATTGTCTAAATCTAATGGCCAGTGCTTCTATTGCCAGGAAGAATAACTGAGGGGACATCGGGCACCCCGTCTAGTTCCCCTGTACAGTTTTATTTTAGGTGATAGAATTCCATTTATTAATAATTCGGAACATGGTTGTTTGTAGAGAATACCCACTCATTTTCTAAAATCCTGCTCCAAATCCACTTTTTTTTCAACACCATCTGCAGGAAGTCCCATTCTATAGAGTCAAATGCCTTGGCCATATCCAATGAGGCCAAGGCACTCGACTCTGGAAAACGCTCTCTCAGTTGTACCATAAACCGGATTCTCCTAATATTGTTTGTGGTAGATTTCCCTGGCATAAATCCTGCTTGGTGGTCCGATACCACCGATAAAATTACCTCATTAAGCCTCTTTGCCAGTATTTTTGCCAATATTTTGTAATCACTGTTTAATAGTGAACTTGGTCTGTATGACGCACAATTAGTTCTATCTTTATCTGGTTTTGGTATCAGTATTACAGTTGCCTCGTACATAGAGGGGGGCATCTCTCCCTGGAGGAATATCTCCCTATACATCTTGGTCAGGGTCGGGGGCCATTATTTCCACATATCGCTGGTATATTTCCACCGGTATGCCTTCTGGCCCGGACGCCTTTCCCTTACCCATTGAGTTGATAGCCTCTCTTACCTCTTCATCTTCGATGTCTCTTTCCATTTCTTGTTTTTGTTTCTCTGTTAACTTCAAAAAATCTAAATCCTCTAGGTATTACTCTATCTTTTCTCTTGTATCTATCAGTGTTGATATATACATTTTATCATAGTATCTATGGAAGCTTTCAAGAATATCCTCCGCTGTATTAACCATTTCCCCTTTTCTTATTTCTCACCTCTGCAATGGCTGGTGTTGATGATTGTTGTTTTATCAGGTAGTTTACTATCTTATTGGCATGGTATCCTTGCTCATAGTTTTGTTGTTTCAGCTGGGACTTCTTACATTTTTTTTTTAAACCATAAAGCTTTTATTAATGCTTAATAATAACATTTGTACAATCATACTAGCATTTGTACATAAGTATCATATAAAAGTATAACATTGTATAATTAAGTTCAATAGTAGAGTGTTTTAATAATAAAATTATTGAAGTGGCTTCGTAATTAACCGATCATTGCATCGATAGTCTATTTAGAAATACTCTGAATATTTGTAGAAAAAATTGATTATTTAATCTCAAAAAGAAAGGAACAAAAGTAAAACTTTGTGGACCTCAGGGAGAAGCCCATAGAAGAAGGTATAATGATAGAAATGAAAGGGAATAGAAGGAAGGGAAATCAAAATAAGGAGAGATATTGTTCATTCACGTTTCTCTATATTTGAAGGTCTTACATTTTGCTTTAACTATTAATTGATTCTTATACTGCTTCGTTGTTCCTGCCCATTTTATCTGATTTATATTTGAGTTTTTTTTTATGAACTCTGCTTCAGCTTGCCTACATATCTATGCCAATTCTTCTCCTTCCTGTCTATTAGTACGCTTAATATATGATATTGTGGATCTTACTATCCCTCTTAACCACTTAAGGACCGCTCACGGTATATATACGTCGGCAGAATGGCTCGTACAGGCACAATCACGTACCTGTACGTCCCCTTTAACTGCCCGACGTCGGGATCGTGCGCGCTTGTGGCGGCGCGCTCGCGACCCCCCTGCCTACCCTGTGAGTCGGACCGCGGGTCCCGCGGACTCGATCGCCGCGGGAATCCCCGCAATCGTCTCACGGAGGCATGGAGCGGGGAGATGTTAGTGTAAACACAACATCTCCCCGCTCCCCTACTGACAATGTCAGCGATCTCCGCTCTGTGTAATCAGAGCGGAGATCGGTGACGTGTCAGTCGTAGCCACGCCCCCACACAGTAGTAATCACTCCCCTAGGCACACTTAACCCCTCCAGCACCCCTAGTGGTTAACCCCTTCACTGCCAGTGTCATTTTCACAGTAACCAGTGCATTTTTATAGAACGTCAATTTTGTTTGGGAGCCACGTCGCACGACCGCGCAATTATCAGTTAAAGCGACGCAGTGCCGAATCGCAAAAAGGGGCCTGGTCTTTATGCTGCGTATTGGTCCGTGGCTTAAGTGGTTGGACTTCTACCTATAGGTAAGCCTAGAATAAGGCTTATCTATAGGTAGTGGAAATATCTCCTAAACCTGCACCGTTTAGGAGATATTTCACTTGTAGTCCGCCGTAAATACCATGCGTGGGGAAGAAACAAAACTAAGTGTCGTTTCTTCCCCAGCCTGTGCCGTGAATCGCGGCTCCCGTGCGCATGAGCCGGAGTGACTTCACGCGGCTCTGGCAAATCACAGAGCCGGAGTCCGTGTCCCGGGAAGGATGAGGGGCCAGAAGATGGATGCTGCCTACTCTGGGGACATCGCTGGATTCTTTTGCAGGTAAGTGGCACATAATGGGCTAGTATGCTATGCATACTAGCCCATTATGCTTTACATTTGCAGGCTTTGCAGCGGGCTAAAGAGGAAGTAAAACCCATCAGGGTTTACTTCCTCTTTAAGGGTATCCCAGGTTGTACCTTCCATTTTTCTATCCCCATGGGCTTCCAAGAACATTTCTATTTGCTCCGGTATTCGGTCGTTTAGTCCAATTTGGTTCAGCCAGTAGGGTTGAATTCTGTATCCCGGGTGCCTCCCTCCAGGGCCTATCTTTAAATCAAAGACCAGTCCTGCATGGTCAGACACCCCCCTAAGTGTGTATGTAGCTGATTGCACCCTAGGAATTATCTTCTAATTTCCAAGGGCCAGGTCTATTCTAGTCATGCATCCCCTTCCGGGTGCATGCCAAGAGTAGACTCTGGCCCCGGGATTTCTAGTCCTCCAAAGATCAATCCATCCTACTTCTCTTAAAAAAAATTCAAGTACCCCTGACCCCTCCCCTCTTTTTTGGAATATTTTTCCCAACCTGTCCAGTTTTGGATTCAGCCACATATTGAAATCTCCCATACATATAATATGCGCATCTGGATATTCTGACATAAATAGCATTGCTTCCTTTAATATTCCCATTGTAGCTGGGGGGGGGGGGGGTTATATATCCCCATGATAACAAATGGGAGTGAGTGCAACAGGGCAAAGACAAAAACATACCGCCCATCTGGGTCTCTCTTAACCCTGTTGCACTCCCATGACACCGTCCTATGTACCATGAGTGAGACCCCTCTAGAAAAGGTTGTATGACATGAGTGGTATGAACACTGTATCTACGGCTTTTTTATCTGATCAAGTCTGTCTTTAACTATGTGCGTTTCTTGTATACAGATTATTTTAGCCTGTAATTTTCTAATTTCAGAAAAAACCTGTGTCTGTTTTATTTGTGTGCCTATACCTCTCACGTTCCATATCAAAAAAGTGCATTTACTATCCATTTATAACAATTTTTAACCATCTTTTATTCGGGGAGGGCCTGGTTTCTATATCTCTTTTTATTCTTAGTAACCATACTCCTTTTCCTTCCACTCATCCATTCATTCTTCTTCTTCCATTCCATAAAAATTAGGGCATTACCAACATATAACATCTGCTCTTATATAGGTAATTTTGTATCGTATACAGCCTATCTACTCCTCAACCCCCCCCCCCCTTTCCTCCAAGAGGGGTGGAGCTAATCATCCACCAGGAAGAGGGGGGAAATGATGGACAAGGAGCAAATAGAGAGGAAAAAAAAAACCTACAGCCCCCCCCCCCCCCACTTCTCCTCCCCCTGTGTTTTTGTATTTAATTTTCCTGTATATTTTTTAACCCTGTGTATATTTTATATATTTATGTTTCTGTTATTCCTATCGTCCTCTTCTTTTCCTGTGTTCCCTCGGTGTCCCCCCCCTTTCTCATCCCTACCCTTACCCATTTTCGTGTTCCACTTGTACAGTATTTACTATTGGCCATGCATTGTGTTACTCCCCTTCCTTGATCCCTTACAGTGATTGTGACACAAACTCTCACTATTAAAAAAAAAAAAAAAGAAGGGGGGTAAAACCCCTCCCATCATTTACCACACTTTAACACTTTAACACTCAAACATTGTTGCTAAACCATCCCCCTAAACACAAAAGTCTCCTAAAAAGGAGAAAAAGAAAAAGAGGGGGGAGAAGAAAAAAAAAAAGGGGGCAGAGTCTTTGTCAATACTATAGGCCTCAGCACCAAGCCTAAGGAAGAGTCCTTCTATGTCAACACCGTGGGCCTCAGCGCCAAGTCTAGGGAAGGGCCAGTGCAGTTACAGAGTCCTTGTATGTCAATACTGTGAGCTGAACACTGAAGCCTTGTACACACGGCTGAGAATCTCGCAAAAAAAAACGTTGTTTTTCTCGACGGGTTTCTTGTCAAGCTTGACGAGATTCTTGTCAAGCTTTCCTTGCATACACACTGTCAATCCAAAATCTCGTCTGTCTAACGCGCGGTGACCTACAACACGTACGACGGCAGTATAAAGGGGAAGTTCCATTCTCATGGCTCCACCACTTGGGCTGCTTTTGCTAATCTCGTGTTACCGCGTGTTAGTAAAAGTTTAGTGAGAGACGATTCGTGCTTTTCAGTCTTCGTGCTTTCAGTTCATTACAGCGTGACGAATGTGCTATGTCCATTACAAATGCTAGTTTTACAAGAAGGTGCGCTCCCGTCTCATACTTGATTCTGAGCATGCGCGGTTTTTGAAGACTCAGAAAAGCATACACACAAACGGTTTTCTCGTCCAAAAACAGTCTGACGAGAATCACGACGAGAAAAATGAGACTCCAGATGAGAAAAAATAAAGCAGGTCTTCTTTTTTTCTCGTCGAGATTCACAACAGTTTTCTCGACAAGAAACCATACACACAAACGTTTTTCTCGGCAAGAAAGCTCTCCCAATAGTTTTCTTGTCGTTTCTTGCCGAGAAAACCGGTCGTGTGTACGAGGCTTAAGCCTATGGCAGGGTCTGTGCAGAGTCAGAAGAGAAAAATATCCCATCAAAAACAGTCACTGCCACCTTAACTTCAAGGAAGAGTCAATGTGTATGTCTTTATTTGGCCGTACTATGTATGTGTATGCAGGAGATGTCTTAACTCCCTGGAAACCAACGTGTTTTTCTTTCAACAAATGTGATACATGGAACAGTTTTTGATTTAGTATTGGAAATGCTTTGTTCATGTGCCTGTTCTCTGGGACACTGTTACGTAACAGATTCCCAGGCCTACTGTGTGACAGCCTGTTCTCCTGTGGCCTCCTTTGCACCTGCCACTTACAAACATACTTTATCAATATTCTCATGACGTGACCATATAAGCTGCCAGTTGCTTTCATACTAAACTTCAAGTGGTCCTGAATTCAGAAAGTGATGATTTTCTTGACTGTTGTATAACAGATGTAACTACTCCCACCACTTATTTAACCCTAACCTATTCACCTTGACCTTATTAATTGAGACCACCCCAAGGTTGGAGTAATAAAAGGCCGTAGCAGCCTATTTTATTTAAACAAATATATATTCAAATTAACATAAACATCCAAACATCTGTCAATCAACCCATAAATCTTCTTTGCAGGAACTTCATACCCATCTGTGGGAAAACAATATTGCACTGCGGTACATCTCCAAGTGTATTAATAGGCCTCAAGCCAACAGGCTGGCTCAGAGACAACCACTGACCGCAGTGCCCCCATTACCACTTCCCAGCTAACCTCCGTTAGCTGGAAACCACCATCAGGCAGAGGCGTACTAAGTGGGGGGCGAGGGGGGCGGGCCGCACCGGGGTGCCACACACTGGGGGGGTGTCAGGCCGGCACCCCCCCGTGACTGAAGCGGTGACAGCATCAGCGCCGCGGACTTAGAGTGACTTAGGCAGTGCCATGGCAGTCTGCGATACCGCGATACAAGGGGGGAGGGGGCGGGGGTGCGGGGTGACACCGCTGCACCATTCATCCCCTCCTTTCATGGCCGCGGGCTGTGAGCGGTGTTCGGCACTTGACCTGACTTCACACAGGCACACCCTCCTCTCTGTTTATGTGTATGGAGGGGGAGGGGACCCGACCTTCTGTCCATGTGCCGCCACTGCGCTGATCTGAGGTACTGAATGGGGAGGGGGAGTTGCACTGGAGGGGGGGTTGCACTGGGGGGGTTTGCACTGGGGGGGGTCTTGCACTGGGGGGGTTGCACGTGGGGGGGTTTTGCACTGATGGGGGGTCTGCACTGAGGGGGGTTTGAACTGGGGGGGTCTGCACTGGAAGGGTTTGCACTGAGTGGGGGGTTTGCACTGAGGGGTGTCTGCACTGAAGGGGGGGTGTGCACTGAAGGGGGGTGTGAACTGAAGGGGGGTCTGCACTGAAGGGGGTCTGTGTAACATGCAGGGGGTCCAGAGCTGTGGGGGCTGTATAATGTAAAGGGGTCCAGAGGTGCAGGGGGCTGTGTAATGTAAAAGGGGTGCAGTGATGCAGGTTGCTGTGTAATGTAAAAGGGTCCAGAGGTGCAGGGGGCTGTGTGATGTAAAGGGGTCCAGAGGTGCAGGGGGCTGTGTAATGTAAAAGGGTCCAGTGATGCAGTGTGGTGTGTAATGTAAAGGGGTCCAGAGGTGCAGGGGGCTGAGTAATGTAAAGGGGTCCAGAGGTGCTGTGTAATGTAAAGGGGTGCAGGGGGGCTGTGTAATGTAAAAGGATCCAGAGGTGCAGGGGGCTGTGTGATGTAAAGGGGTCCAGTGGTGCAAGGGGCTGTGTAATGTAACGGGGTCCAGTGATGCAGGGTGCTGTGTAATGTAAAGGGGTGCAGGGGGGCTGTGTAATGTAAAGGGGTCCAGAGGTGCAGGGGGCTGTGTAATGTAAAGAGTTGCAGAGGTGCAGGGGGCTGTGTAATGTAAAGGGGTCCAGTGATGCAGGGTGCTGTGTAATGTAAAGGGGTCCAGTGATGCAGGGTGCTGTGTAATGTAAAGGGGTCCAGAGGTGCAGGGTGCTGTGTAATGTAAAGGGGTCCAGAGGTGCAGGGTGCTGTGTAATGTAAAAGGATCCAGAGGTGCAGGGGGCTGTGTAATGTAAAGGGGTCCAGAGGTGCAGGGTGCTGTGTAATGTAAAGGGGTCCAGTGGTGCAGGGGGCTGTGTAATGTAAAGGGGTCCAGTGATGCAGGGTGCTGTGTAATGTAAAGGGGTCCAGTGATGCAGGGTGCTGTGTAATGTAAAGGGGTGCAGAGGTGCAGGGGGCTGTGTAATGTAAAGGGGTGCAGGGGGGCTGTGTGATGTAAAGGGGTCCAGAGGTGCAGGGGGCTTTGTAATGTAAAGGGATACAGGGGGGCTGTGTAATGTAAAAGGATCCAGAGGTGCAGGGGGCTGTGTGATGTAAAGGGGTCCAGTGATGCAGGGTGCTGTGTAATGTAAAGGGGTCCAGAGGTGCAGGGGGCTGTGTAATGTAAAGGGGTCCAGTGATGCAGGGTGCTGTGTAATGTAAAGGGGTCCAGTGATGTAGGGTGCTGTGTAATGTAAAGGGGTCCAGAGGTGCAGGGTGCTGTGTAATGTAAAGGGGTGCAGGGTGCTGAGTAGTGTAAAGGGGTGCAGAGGTGCAGGTGGCTATGTAATGTGAAGGGGTGCAGGGGGCTGTGTGATGTAAAGGGGTCCAGAGGTGCAAGGGGCTGTGTAATGTAAAGGGGTCCAGAGATGCAGGGTGCTGTGTAATGTAAAGGGGTCCAGTGATGTAGGGTGCTGTGTAATGTAAAGGGGTCCAGAGGTGCAGGGTGCTGTGTAATGTAAAGGGGTGCAGGGTGCTGTGTAATGTAAAGGGGTGCAGGGGGCTGTGTGATGTAAAGGGGTCCAGAGGTGCAGGGGGCTGTGTAATGTAAAGACTAGAGGTGCAGGGTGCTGTGTAATGTAAAGGGGTCCAGAGGTGTAGTTGTGGAGAGGTGGTACACAGTAGTAACAAAGAGATATTGAAGGATGCAGAGGTATGCAGGGGGCACAGTGGGGTGTTTTTAAATTTTAACGTGGGGGGGGGGGGGGGTTGCCAGATATTGGATCCACCCCGGGTGCCAAATGCTCTAGGTACGCCCCTGCCATCAGGACCCATACCAATGATAGTTTCCAAAACTCTTCCTTCTGCAATATTTTCCTTCCCCTGCAAAGACCAACACCCGCCACTGCCACGACGTCCAATGTTACACAAACCTGTTCTTAAAAGAAAACAAGAAAAACAGATACATCCGAAACACTGAACCAAACAAATAGGGAGGCTGGGCTGGAAATTTCCCCCACGCTGTGCTGACTCATATGGGAGGGGCCACCTTTTATGTCTTCCCCAAACCTCCCCCTCGGCACCAACCTAACCCTCCCTCTTATGATGCATTACCCTGTTTCCCCTGTCATGTCAGCCCTCCGCTCATGACTAGGGATGAGCTTCGAGTTCGAGTCGAACTCATGTTCGACTCGAACATTGCCTGTTCGCCTGTTCGCCGAACAGCGAACAAATTGGGGTGTTCGCGGCAAATTCGAAAAATCTATGGGAGAAATCTAAAGTGCTAATTATAAAGGCTTATATGCAAGTTATTGTCCTAAAAAGTGTTTGGGGACCGGGGTCCTGCCCCAGGGGACATGTATCAATGCAAAAAGAAGTTTTAAAAACGGCCGTTTTTTTGGGAGCAGTGATTTTAATAATGCTTAAAATGAAAAAATAAAAGTGAAATATTCCTTTAAATTTCGTACCTGGGGGGGCATTTTTGAAAGAAAAAAAGTCATTTAAAACTGACTTGCGGCTATTAATGAATTGTCGGCTCCCGGCAATACATTCAAAAGTCATTGATAAAAAAAAAAAAAAAAGCGTGGGGGTTCCCCAGAATTCAATTACCAGGCCCTTCAGGTCTGGAATGGATATTAAGGGGAACCCCGCCGCAAATTAAAAAAAAAATTGACGTGGGGTTCCCCCAAATATCCATTCCAGGCCCTTCAGATCTGGCATGGATTTTAAGGGGAACTCCACCCCAATTTTTTTAAAAAAATGGCGTGGAGTCACCCTAAAAATCCATACCAGACCCCTTATCCGAGCACGCAACCTGGCCGGCCGCAGGGGAAAAGGGGGGGACAAGAGAGCGGCCCCCACTCCCTCCTGAACCGTACCAAGCCACATGCCCTCAACATGGGGAGGATGTCCCCATGTTGATGGGGACAAGGGCCTCATCCCCACAACCCTTGCCCGGTGGTTGTGGGGGTCTGCGGGCGGGGGGCTTATCGGAATCGGGAAGACCCCTTTAACAAAGGGGACCCCCAGATCCCGGCCCCCCCTATGTGAATTGGTAAGGGGTACATTGTACCCCTACCATTTCACGAAGAAAGCGTAAAAAAATGTTTAAAAAAACACACAAACACCTTGAAAAAGTCCTTTATTTAAAAAAAAAAACATTCCAGCGGTGAAATCCAGTGTCCCGCGGCGATCCCAATGTCCAGCGCTGTCCTTCATTGGTTGTGCCTGAGCGGACCTGATGGGGAACTCCCTCTCAGTATTTTAAATGTATAGACCCGCCCCTTCTAAAGTTCCCCATCAGGTCCGCTCAGCGGACCAGATGCGGAACATGAGAAGGGGCGGGTCTATACATGTATTACCAAAGTGAGAGAAGTTCCCCATCAGGTCCGCCCCCTCGGTATGTCGGACCCGCCTACGTCATTGGCCTGAGCGGCGAACTTCCTTCACTGTGTAATTTAAATTTACATAGTGAAGGAAGTTCCCCGCTCAAGCCAATGACGTAGGCGGGTCCGACATACCGAGGGGGCGGACCTGATGGGGAACTGCTCTCACTTTGGTAATACATGTATAGACCCGCCCCTTGTCATGTTCCGCATCTGGTCTGCTGAGCGGACCTGATGGGGAACTTTAGAAGGGGCGGGTCTATACATTTAAAATACTGAGAGGGAGTTCCCCATCAGGTCCGCTCAGGCACAACCAATGAAGGACAGCGCTGGACATCGGGATCGCCGCGGGACACTGGATTTCACCGCTGGAATGTTTTTTTTTTTTTAATAAAGGACTTTTTCAAGGTGTTTGTGTGTTTTTTTAAACATTTTTTTACGCTTTCTTCGTGAAATGGTAGGGGTACAATGTACCCCTTACCAATTCACATAGGGGGGGGCCGGGATCTGGGGGTCCCCTTTGTTAAAGGGGTCTTCCAGATTCCGATAAGCCCCCCGCCCGCAGACCCCCACAACCACCGGGCAAGGGTTGTGGGGATGAGGCCCTTGTCCCCATCAACATGGGGACATCCTCCCCATGTTGAGGGCATGTGGCTTGGTACGGTTCAGGAGGGAGGGGGGGCCGCTCTCTCGTCCCCCCCTTTTCCCCTGCGGCCGGCCAGGTTGCGTGCTCGGATAAGGGGTCTGGTATGGATTTTTAGGGGGACTCCACGCCATTTTTTTTTTAAATTTGGGGTGGAGTTCCCCTTAAAATCCATGCCAGATCTGAAGGGCCTGGAATGGATATTTGAGGGAACCCCACGTCAATTTTTTTTTTATTTGCGGCGGGGTTCCCCTTAATATCCATTCCAGACCTGAAGGGCCTGGTAATTGAATTCTGGGGAACCCCCACGCTTTTTTTTATTTTTTATCAATGACTTTTGTATGTATTGCCGGGAGCCGACAATTCATTAATAGCCGCGAGTGAGTTTTAAATGCATTTTTTTCTTTCAAAAATGACATTTTTTGCAGCGACAGTTCTAAGCACGGGAAACATGCGCCACTTCACATGCATATCATACACACCCCCCAGGTACGAAATTTAAAGGAATATTTCACTTTTATTTTTTCATTTTAAGCATTATTATAATCACTGCTCCCGAAAAAACGGCCGTTTTTAAAACTTCTTTTTGCATTGATACATGTCCCCTGGGGCAGGTCCCGGGTCCCCAAACACTTTTTAGGACAATAACTTGCATATTAGCCTTTATAATTAACACTTTAGATTTCGAACGTTCGAGTCCATTGTATTTAATAGGGTTCTAAAGTTTACACGAACATTTTGTCTGTTCGCAGGTTCTGGTGCGAACCGAACAGGGGGGTGTTTGGCTCATCCCTGCTCATGACATTCTATTTACATTGCTCCGGGCTTTTCTTTCTCATAGGGAACATCTAGAAATGGCAATTGTGCTTTGCAGTACCATGAAAAATCTACTATTCACCTTGAAATCCTTAAAAAAAAAAAGCAAAGCATTCCCAGTTTTGCAGCCTCAGCTGTATATCTTTAGTGTGAAATCATCTAAAGTACTGCTGGCGCTTACTTCTGATCTCACCAGATATGGAGTAAAATTTGTTAAATGTCACCATGGCTCTGATCACTGTTCTCCATGCTCCATGCAAGTTGAAGGATCTTTTTGCTTCTGCTTCATTCTTTCTATGGATCTGTGCTTCTACCACTGCTGCTGCTTCTTGATTGTTTTCCTACCAGTCATCAGATCACCAGTCATCAACTCTGACATGAGGAAGTAAAGCCCTGCAACTCTACCAAGATGCCCCCCTCCACACAATAACAATGTTTAGAAAAACACATGGTGTAGCACCACCTCCATAGGGGCTGCTGAAAGATGACTGTCCCCAGAGGTTGCCCTGACCTTGCAAGCTTCCTGACACCTCTGACACCAGTGGCGGCCTGTCCATAGGGCGTGCACGGGCACCGCTCCCGCCACAGTTAAGGTGGCAGTGACTGCCTTTGATGGGATATTTTTCTGTTCTGACTCTGCACAGACCCTGCCATAGAGACACTCTGGGTTCTGACATGATTCAAAAAAAATAATAGAAATTGCAAATTGATATTTTAGTAGAAATTCTTTAATTAACAAGGAGTATTCCCCACATTGCAAGCTTTAGCATTAAACAGAGTTACGGAGATATGCAATGAAATGGCAATAACAGTGAACCTGGCAGTAAAAGCCAACAGGCCTTAAAGTGGATGTAAACCCACTCTCATCCTTTCTAAACTACTGCCCTAGTGCTGATCTATAAGGATATAGATGCCTCCTGCATGTATCCTTATCTGTCAAATGTCTCCCCTCTGTCTGTTAGGCCCCTTTTACACGGACGGATAGAATGGTGCTTTTAGCTGCGGTTTTTCTAGTTTTCTACCGCAGCTAAAATCACACAATGCTTTCCTATGGCCCCATTCACACACAGCGTTTAGCTGCGCTTTCGTTACATGCGGTTTGGTGCGAATAGAAAAAATAGAATTGAATGCATCCAGGTGCGATGTAGCGCTATCTGCACATAACTGCAGGTAATCGCAGTGCACTGTGTCAGCTGCAGATAGCAGCGTGAACAA
The DNA here is from genome assembly GCA_029206835.1 of Rana muscosa. Classification (NCBI taxonomy): domain Eukaryota; kingdom Metazoa; phylum Chordata; class Amphibia; order Anura; family Ranidae; genus Rana; species Rana muscosa. Next base: position 90,654,439 of record CM055117.1, on the reverse strand, counting down.
AAGAAAAAAACAACAGGAAGCACATCAAAATAAAAATGGTTGCTATGGAGATGACAATAATGGTCAACCGCAGCTAAACGCAGCCGCATGTAAACGCAGCTAATCGCAATTTACAAATGCAGCTAATCACAGTGCCTGAAGCCTTGAATTTCACAGAACAAAAACATGCTTTTTACTGCGGCAATTTTGCCGTCTGTGTGAAAGGGGCCTTATAAGAACTGAAAAACTGCAGATTCTGTGGGTGGATCTGTTATCTGGAGCTCGGTGGGTGGAGTCATGATGTCAGTAGACTCCCCGCCCACCTCTACACTCCCCTTGTCAACATGCATTTTCTCCTGTGTATTCCTTCTGCTATGATTACTAACATCCAGTCAAAATCCAGAAAAGTAACCACATGACTTCAGAAAAGGAGTGGGGGTGGGAATTAAAAAATAATGCCTGTCTAAAGCTAGTGCACGAGAAATGTAAATAACCTGTGACTCAAAGCAAGGGGGCGGAACGGACAAAGGTAACTCTGTTTGTCCGTTTTATCTCACTGAACAATAAAAGAGGATTGCTCAGAGCTGGATTAACTCTTTGTGGCAAGACCTGGCACAAATTATAGGAAATCTTATACTCTACATTGTGACATAAAAAAAAATAAAAAAAAATTGGGTTTACATCCACTTTAACCACTTGCCGCCCGCCCTATAGCGGATTGACGTCGGCAAAGTGGTTGCAAAATCCTGACAGGACGTCATATGACGTCCTCAGGATTTTGAGCCGCTGCGCTCCCCCGGGGGCGCGCATCGCGGCGATCGTTGCTGCGGGGTGTCAGTCTGACACCCCGCAACTCCGATCTAGGTAAAGAGTCTCCGACGGAGACTCTTTACCACGTGATCAGCCGTGTCCAATCACGGTTGATCACAGTGTAAACAGGAAAAGCCGGTCATCGGCTTTTCCTCACTCGCGTCTGTCAGACGCGAGTAGAGGAGAGCCGATCGGCTGCTCCTCTGACAGGGGGGGTTTGTGCTGATCGATTATCAGCACAGCCCCCCCGAGGATGCCCACTGGACCACCAGGGATGCCACTAGACCACCAGGGATGCCACTAGACCACCAGGGAACCACACCATAAAGATATATAAGGTATGCCACCCTAGACCACCAGGGATAATGGATGCCAATCAGTGCCACAATGGATGCCAATCAGTGCCCACAATGGGCACCACTGATTGGCAGGCATTATTGTTTGGCACTGATTGGCATCCATTAGTATGGTACAGTGCCACCTATCAGTGCCCACCCATGCCACCTATCAGTGCCCACCCATGCCACCTATCAGTGCCCACCCATGCCCACCCGTGCCACCTATCAGTGCCCATCCATGCCGCCTATCCGAGCCCATCAGTGCCCACCCGTGCCGCCTATCTGTGCCCACCCGTGCCGCCGATCTGTGCCCACCCGTGCCGCCTATCTGTGCCCACCCGTGCCGCCTATCTGTGCCCACCCGTGCCGCCTATCTGTGCCCACCCGTGCCACCAATCTGTGCCCACCCGTGCCGCTGATCTGTGCCCACCCTTGCCGCCGATCTGTGCCCATCCGTGCCGCCGATCGTTGCCAATCCGTGCCACCTCATCGGTGCCCATCCGTGCCGCCTTATCCGTGCCCGTCAGTGCAGCCCCATCAGTGCCCATCAGTGAAGGAGAAAACTAACTTATTTACAAAGTTTTGTAACTGAAACCAAAAAAAAAAACTTTTTTTTTTCAAAATTTTCGGTCTTTTTTTTATTTTTTAGCAGAAAATAAAAATCGCAGAGGTGATCAAATACCACCAAAAGAAAGCTCTATTTGTGGGAACAAAATTATACAAATTTAGTTTGGGTACAGTGTACCATGACCGCGCAATTGTCATTCAAAGTGCAACAGCGCAGAAAGCTGAAAATTGGTCTGGGCAGGAAGGTGTTTAAGTGCCCAGTATGGAAGTGGTTAAGAGAACCGATGATCCCAGGTACAAGAGGGAGGGAGAGAAGACTTTTTGTCAATCAGCTCCCTCTAAGCCCTGATGCCACAGGCGAAAAGAAATGACAAAACACAATATGTGAAACCTGGGTAAACCTGGGTAAGAGTTCCCCTTTAAGATAAGCAGGTGCTGTAGGCTGATTCCTTTGGATGGAGGAGTCCTTGAAGTAAGGGTGTCCGAGATCTTCAGGTAGCTATGAAGGGTCCCAAAGATGTTGCCGTGCAATGCTGACTAGCAAAGGTGAACAGAATAAGTAAGGGGTTTCTCTCGGCAAAGTAAGCACTGCTCAGTATTTTTTGCTAGAAAATTCCTTAGAACCCCCAAACATTATACATTTTTTAGCAGAGATCCTAGGGAATAAAATGGTGATCGTTGCAATTTTTGATGCCACACGGTATTTGCGCAGTGGTTTTGCAGATACAATTTTTTGGGAAAAAATACACTTTAATGAATTAAAAAAAAAAAAAGAACAATATTTACATCAATGTTTTTGGGAAATGGGAGTAAGTAGATACCTAACATGTCATACTTTAAATTTGCGCATGGTCGTGGAATGGCAACAAACTGTGATACCTTAAAATCTCTATAGGTGATTCAGCTTTAAACGTCTTTACAGGTTACCTGTTTAGAGTTACAGAGGAGGTCTAGTGCTAGAATTATTGCTCTCGCTCTACCATTTGCTGCAATGTCTCAGATGTGTGGTGCCAACCCCGTTTACATATGCATGCGCGACTTACATTTACATTCACTTCTGCACGCTCAGCTGATCACAGATCTGGGTAAAGGGCCAAACACTGCAGCCCTTTACCACATGATCAGTGGTGTCCAATGACAGCTGATCACAATGTAAACACAAGCTGGTTATCGACTTTCCTTTCCTTACATTGTTAGCGTGAGGAGGGGACAAGAGAGCCAATAACCGGCCTTGTGTTAAAGGGGCATCTACATTGATAATCAGGACACTGATTATCGGTGTCCTGATTATCAGTGCAGTCCCAACAGTGCCCACCAGTGCTATAAGTCAGTGCCCACCAGTGCTGTAAATCACTGCTCATTAGTGCTGCCAGTGCCCATCAGTTCTGCTTATCAGTGCCCAACAAAGCCACCTTCAAGTGCCCATTAGTGCCACCTATCAGAGCCACCTACATAGGCGTGTTCACAGGGTGTGCCAGGTGTGCCCAGGCACACCCTAATCACCCTATACAGCACAGATTCCCTCTACTGCCCTGGCTCCCCCTCCCTCCCCCGCATCGCTGCCGGCTTTCCTCCTCTCCCACAGGCTGCAACTGTGGGCACACACAGGGGGATGTTTTAGGATGAGTAGGGGAAGGGAACAGGAAATATGCAATTTACCGGCCCCTTCCCTTTCTGAGTGAACACAATGAGTGATTGATAGCGTGGGTTTGAGTTTTGGGGTGCACACCCTAATGCAATAGGCTGCACACACATATGGCCACCTATAATTGCCACCTATTAGTGCCACCTCATCAGTGCCCACCACCAGTGCCTCCCATCAGTGCAGCCTCATCAGCTCTCATCAGCGAAGGAGAAAAATTACTGTAGCGCCCTCACTCCATCTTCTTTGTCTAGGGGTATTTCGTATGCGAGGGTGAGATGCGCTACGGCCCATGTCCTCCCCATGGCAGTGGGTGAGGTGAAGGCCAGTACCAATTATTTTCCTCGGGCCTGTGCGTTCCAGTTAAGGACCAAGTCTAGCTGTGCTGACACTTCCCTTTGCTCCCATTAACTTGAGTATCACACACCGATTAGGGTCCAACTCTTGTTTTATCGTCACACTCACAATCAAACAGTTCTTTACCAGCCAACTGGTTGAGACCCAATAACAGTTCAATACGGTGGGGTGAGCAGGTCGAGGCACTATCCTGGTTGTACGCTAAATCACTGTGGTTTCACCAGCGGTTTCTATAGCCTTGGCTAGAGAGAACTTAGAACTTGCGAGCCTCTACCAGCGACTCAATAGAATGTAGATAGGAGTACCTTCGCTGCGTTGTGGCCCCTGTCAGGGGGAGACGTCCCTCCAAGGGAGTTACCGGAGGCCCATCCGTCACCGGGTTGATGCTGCTCCGGACTCTCCGGACGGGTGACCTCCCCGGCCTCCTCACCTCAGACTTGGGCCCCATCCACCTCAGGGACCCTCGGACTCCTCTACCCTCGCGGGACCCAGTCAAAGTCACTGGGTCCCAGGCCTCCGGTTTAGTACCTCACCCCAGGCTGAAGGTGCCTGGGATGGAAGCCAACTCCGCTCCAGTCAGGCCTAGGGCACCTGGTCCGGAACTCCGAACCGCGCGCACCCAGGCCGAAGGTGCCTGGGCGCGTGATGCAGGAAAAAGACCTCGTGGCCAGGGCGTCTCTCCCCTTTATCTCCTCCCGCGACGTCACGACAGGTTTCCCGCCCCTGTCGCACCATCGCTGGAAAGGGACAAAAAGGCCAGCACTGCGGCAGTGAATCTACCATAGGCCTGTAGGAACCCCGCCACCCACAGGCCAAGGAGAACAGTACACCACCAAGTCCTCCACGAATTAACAATGGTCTAAATCCTTTCATGATTTATACACACCTGGGTCATACTACCACCCAGGTGTACCCCCTAAATTTAAACCCCCGCTACACACTCCCCCTAGTGATTTGACGCTGGTCCCCAGCGTCTGGTGCAAGCCCATATCTCCCAAGGAGTGGTGACATAAGCCTGACCCCAGAGGCCATCCCTCAAATTTGAATACTAATTGTGCCAAGACCTGCTCAAGGGAAAGGGAAACATGAAATAATAAACTTTTGCAATAAAATCCTCTGACCATATACACATATACAATCCCTCCCATCGCTGTCTAAGAACCACCCCACACTCAGCAGTCTTGACAGATGAATCTCCTGCAGAAGGAAACAAAACAACAAAACAAAAAAAAAAAAAACATCCTAACACATCTGTGTAAATTTGGAATGAATGAGTCTATTAGCCGAGAGACTCACTCGCTCCAAAAAGTAAAGTGATGCAAGTGTAAAGAAACAAACGTTGCGCAACACCGCCACCTGGTGACAGTGCAACAGTAATGACACTTGGTGAAATCTTCTGTCTTCTGATGTCCCTACTCTGATTCTACTCCAAAGTCTTTATCTCTGACATGTGAAGAAAGAGAGAACAAACAAAACAGCTCTCATTTCTCAGAGGAGTAGAAAAAGCCCAAACACAAAAAAAAAACTAGGGCACAGTTTTGATGTTCCGGCAAGGATTCTTCCAGAATGTTCAACAGGAGAAAAAAAACATACAGGAGAGTCCCTTTTTTTTTTCTCTTCCTCTGTCTCTCCTCACAGATAGAACTTTGGATCCGGCAAATACAAGAGCCTTAGGTGCTGATCGAAAGTTTCCACCGAATAATCGATGTCCTCTCCATCCTTCCTGCAGATGCGCACCTTGTCTGCATGGATATGGCGGCCCCACATCCACTCTGCTCTGCAGTCTCTGAACTGTTTGGATACTGAGGGTGAACAAGCCAAATACCGACGGGCATGAGGCACTTTAAGCTTCTCCCAAACAAACTCATCATACCACCGCTGCCGTAGGACTTCAACCTCAAAAAGTAAGTCCCGAGACAAGTAAGGATATTCCCATCCGTACTCACGAGCGACCCTCTGGCAGAAAAGCCGCTGCAATCGGGTCAAAGGAGGCATCGTGGCCCGCTCCCCTTCTCCTGGCGGAACAATGGCTTCTGGATGCCGAGGTACTTTCACTACCTCTGATGGCTTTGCTCTTGGTGCCCGTAGTGATGCGCGTTGTGTCCCCGCCACCAAAACGGGTGATGCTGTGGATTGTGGGAGAACAATTGGAGGACTAGGCTTCCTCGTAGACTCCGGGGCCTCCGCCCGGGGCGTGCTATCTCCTATGGACATAGGCGAATCTTGTGGTACACGTAACACAGGTAATGGGCGTTTGTCCCAGCCCTTGCGGTGAAAAAGTTTGTCTATTTCACCGTCATCCCCACAGTCCGACAGCGATTCTAGGTCGGAGGTGTCATACATCTCTGCGGGAAGGTAGTCTCTAGTAGACGTGGAACTACCCTCCCTGGCGGGCTCCACCGACTGTGGACTCCCGACACCTCCAACCACCACCACAGTCCCAGCCCCTGGCTCACCTTGACCTTTCGAAGCACAGGGATGTCCAGGACTCTTCCAACCGGATCCATCCAGGCCCGGCAAGCGACGGGGTGAAGCTCGACCACGACCACAGGACGCCTGCACCAGGCCGACTTTCCTCTTCGGAGGTGGGAGCAGGGAATCTGTGGTGACCGAAGCAGCATCCTCTGATTTTTCTCTCTCAGTCTCTGGTTGGGCAGTCACATCGCCCTGGTCAGTGCGTACGGGAACCTCCGCAAAGGCCTGGATCTCCCCTCCTGGAGTAGCGGTACCTGTGAGGCAGTTGAGGCGAAGGGCCCGGGGCCTTACTGGGGATGGCTCCACCTCGAATAGGAATTCTCTGCATGCTTCACAACGCCCGAATGGCTTCAGGTGGACCACCAGTCCCGAACATCCGGGACAGATCGCGGCGAGGGCCTCCGTGTCTCTGCAGGAATACAGAGCCAACTGCCCTCGGGGCCTAAGTCTTATCCCCGTATCTGTAAGGGGAGCAGCAAAGGTAGTCATCTTCGTGGGGCAGGGAACCGGAATCCACGGGGAGCTTGAGGCCATCCCGACTGTCTGCTGCTCCATCACGCACTGACCACGCGCCGGAGTCTCCACGTGAGTCCTTCCACATGGCCAGACTCCTCCCATAACTTGCACGTTTTCGGGGGCTTCCACCAGTCTCCGCCCACGAACTGTATAGTCACGGGTTGCCTCATGGCGCAGTGCAGTAAAGGCCCCCACATGTAGTACGTCACACGGCTGGACCTCTCCCTCTTCTCGCTCTTCCGCATGGGCCTTTCCCGTCTTAGGGTCATTTCCACGACTTTGAGCAGGGATGCACTTTGGCCGATCACATGGCCGACCCACCCGGAACTCTTCCGGGCAGCAAAGTTCAGACACAGCCGTTCTTAATTCCAAGGTTAAAACACACATCATCCCGGACTCACGAGCCCCCACGTGTAGCGCCCTCACTCCATCTTCTTTGTCTAGGGGTATTTCGTATGTGAGGGTGAGATGCGCTACGGCCCATGTCCTCCCCATGGCAGTGGGTGAGGTGAAGGCCAGCACCAATTATTTTCCTCGGGCCTGTGCGTTTCAGTTAAGGACCAAGTCTAGCTGTGCTGACACTTCCCTTTGCTCCTATTAACTTGAGTACCACACACCGATTAGGGTCCAACTCTTGTTTTATTGTTACACTCACAATCAAACAGTTCTTTACCAGCTAACTGGTTGAGACCCAATAACAGTTCAATACGGTGGGGTGAGCAGGTCGAGGCACTATCCTGGTTGTACGCTAAACCACTGTGGTTTCACCAGCGGTTTCTATAGCCTTGGCTAGAGAGAACTTAGAACTTGCGAGTCTCTACCAGCGACTCAATAGAATGTAGATAGGAGTACGTTCGCTGCGTTGTGGCCCCTATCAGGGGGAGACGTCCCTCCAAGGGAGTTACCGGAGGCCCATCCGTCACCGGGTTGATGCTGCTCTGGACTCTCCGGACGGGTGACCTCCCCGGCCTCCTCACCTCAGACTTGGGCCCCATCCACCTCAGGGACCCTCGGACTCCTCCGCCCTCGCGGGACCCAGTCGAAGTCACTGGGCCCCAAGTCGTAGTACCTCATCCCAGGCTGAAGGTGCCTGGGATGGACGCCAACTCCGCTCCAGCCAGGCCTAGGGCGCCTGGACCAGAACTCCGAACCGCGCGCACCCAGGCCGAAGGTGCCTGGGCGCGCGATGCAGGAAAAAGACCTTGTGGCCAGGGCGTCTCTCCCCTTTATCTCCTCCCGCGATGTCACGACAGGTTCCCCGCCCCTGCCGCACCATCGCCGGAAAGGGACAAAAAGGCCAGCACTGCGGCAGTGAATCTACCTTAGGACTGTAGGAACCCCGCCACCCACAGGCCAATGAGAACAGTACACCACCAAGTCCTCCACGAATTAACAATGGTCTAAATCCTTTCATGATTTATACACACCTGGGTCATACTACCACCCAGGTGTACCCCTTAAATTAAAGGGCCAATCACTGCAGCCCTTTACCACATGATCAGTGGTGTCCAATGACAGCTGATCACAATGTAAACACAAGATGGTTATCGACTTTCCTTTCCTTATATTGTTAGCGTGAGGAGGGGACAAGAGAGCCAATAACCGGCCTTGTGTTAAAGGGGCATCTACATTGATAATCAGGGCACTGATTATCGGTGTCCTGATTATCAGTGCAGTCCCAACAGTGCCCACCAGTGCTATAAGTTAGTGCCCACCAGTGCTGTAAATCAGTGCTCATTAGTGCTGCCAGTGCTCATCAGTGCTGCTTATCAGTGCCCAACAGAGCCACCTTCAAGTGCCCATTAGTGCCACCTATCAGTGCCCCCTACATAGGCGTGCTCACAGGGTGTGCCAGGTGTGCCCAGGCACACCCTAATCACCCTATACAGCACAGATTCCCTCTACTGCCCTGGCTCCCCCTCCCTCCCCCGCATCGCTGCCGGCTTTCCTCCTCTCCCACAGGCTGCAACTGTGGGCATACACAGGGGGATGTTTTAGGATGAGTAGGGGAAGGGGACAGGAAATATGCAATTTACCGGCCCCTTCCCTTTCTGAGTGAATACAGTGAGTGATTGATAGCGTTGGTTTGAGTTTTGGGGTGCACACCCTAATGCAATAGGCTGCACACACCTATGGCCACCTATAATTGCCACCTATTAGTGCCGCCTCATTAGTGCTCACCACCAGTGCCTCCCATCAGTGCAGCCTCATCAGCTCTCATCAGCGAAGGAGAAAAATTACCTTTTTGCTCAATTTTATCACAAACTATTAAAAAAAAAAAAAAAAAAAAGTTCAAAATTTCTGGTCTTTTTTGTTTGTTTAGCAAAAAATAAAAAACCCAGTGGTGACTAAATATCACCAAAAGAAAGCTCTATTTGTGTGAAAAAAAAAATGATAAAGTGTTGCATGACCGTACAATTGTCATTCAAAGGGTAACAGCACTGAATACTGAAAATTGGCCTGGGCAGCAAGGGGATAAAGGTGCTCAGTAGGCAAGTGGTTAAGAGGGGATGTTGGGGTTTTAACCCCCCAACTGCAAGTGTAAATGAGTCCTTAAAGCAGGGACATGCAGGAAAAAGTGATCTGGGAGGCATAAAAGTTGTTTATACTTCCCAGATGTCATCTCCTGCATCTAGAAAAGTTGAACGCAGAAGTGGCAGTGAGAATGAGGCCTAAGATGAAAAGAAATGTAGCTTGAAATGTGAAGCAGCTTGTGAAATATGTTGTGACCTCTTCCCCCCGTACAGTAACAATAGATACACTGTGAGACAGAGGGAAAACATACACCCACAAGTGTTTATACAAGCCTGGTTTGAAAGATCAGGTAGCTATAAAAGGTTATTATGGTTTGATACTAACCCATGTGGGACATGCGGGTAGCAAGTGATGAAATAAAATAACAGGGCTGGAAAATGAAAATGTAAAAAACGAAAAAGCCGTGAATCCACATTACCTGCCAGACTCCATGGAAGGTATAGCGATCGTCTTTAAAACTGAACTCCAAGCAGATATAAAAGACACAAATCAAAGCAGCTCTGCCTTCATTTATAACCCTTTTCAAAAATGCAAGCAGTAAGTACCTGAATTTGACATGGTAATATTCTCTCGGAGCCCCTGTTTAGTAGAGCTCAGACTGGGAGAGGAGCCCAAGAAGACATTCAGATGAGCTGCAAGGTGCATGATGATAGAAGGAGAGAGCAGAGGGATGAGCTTGTTTGTCCTTTCCGCTGTTTCTCCTTTCCCTTTACAGGCTGAGGGTAAACTAGATAGGGCTATGCTGTGTGGCAGAGCTGTGTAAATCTCAGGACTGGATGGGCAGAAAGTAAAGTAGCCCCCTTATATATATATATATATATATTGTACAGGACGCCGTGGCTGGGTCCTGGAAGGATGCTATATTTCCCCTCTATTTGGGCTGTGGTTCCTTTAAGGGAACAGCAATGGTTAACACACCTGTCCAAGGAAGTGGTTTAAGAGAGACAGGAAGTTGTAGGTGAGAGAGTGAAGGAGTGTAGTGAAGTCTGCATGGTGAATGGTGGACACTGCAAAAGCTGTGGAGGCTGTGAAAAGCTCTGGGAAGCTGTGAATGTACATGGCAGTGGCCTGCATGGAAGCCTGCTATCTGGGAAACTTACCTGCAACACCAAGGAAGGACTGTTTAACTGCGACAGCAGTTATAAACTCTACAAGTCGGTGAGACTGTCATTTCTTTTGTTTTGCTGCTGTGAAGCCATTTAAGTTTAAATAAACGTCCTTTTGTTTGAAAAGCCTGTGTCCTGTGATCTAGCTGGTTCCCCAAACATTACACTGGTGTTCGAATGCGGGCAGGACAGAATAACAGGCATAAGAAGAAAAAAACAAAACATTTTTTTTTTTTTGCATTGAACTTGACATTGAACTGACAGTTAAAGGGACAGTACATTGGATTTATGTCCTGGGTTAAAGCTGCACAAACGTTGAAAGCTGAAGCAATGGAGGAGCTAATTAAACAGCTGTCCCTGGCTAATATGCAAGCGCAAACTCGCCATGAGGAAGCAAATCAGCTGCAGCAAGAAAATACCCGCCTGTTGGTGACCCAGTTGGCAGCCCAGCAAGCAGCCCAGCAAGAGGTTATGCAGGCTCAGGTGGCTGTCTTAAAGGAAGCAGTGCAGCAGCTATCTCAGGTTCGGGAGCAAGCGGCTGTTGCCCCTGGCAACCAGGTGACTGTGAGGGCAAGCCGTTTTTTGCAGAAATTGTCCCTGAGCGATGATGTAGAGGCATTTCTTGCTACATTTGAGAGGACGGCAGAGAGAGAAGGGTGGCCTCAGGACCAGTGGGCCAGCCTCATTGCCCCTTTTCTCACCGGAGATCCTCAAAAAGCCTACTTTGACCTGCCACCCGATGATGCTAAAGACTATCAAAAGTTAAAGGCAGAAATTCTGGCTCGTCTGGGGGTGACTACGGCCGTTCGGGCCCAACGAGTGCACCAATGGAAGTATCGTCCAGATCGGCCACCTCGGTCTCAAATGCATGACCTGGTGCAACTGGTAAAAAAAAGGGATTTTTATAACAGCTTACCTGTAAAATCCTTTTCTTGGAGTACATCACGGGACACAGAGCGACTTAGTCATTACTAATGGGTTATATAGATTACCTTCAGGTGTTGGCACTGGCCAATTCCAAACCGGAAGTACCCTCCCCTATATAAGCCCCTCCCATCCGGGAGCACCTCAGTTTTGTAGCCAAGCAATAAGTGTCCCAAAAAGAGGGGTGGGAGCTCTGTGTCCCGTGATGTACTCCAAGAAAAGGATTTTACAGGTAAGCTGTTATAAAAATCCCTTTTTCTTTTTCGTACATCACGGGACACAGAGCGACTTAGTCATTACTAATGGGACGTCCCAAAGCAATGCCAAATGAGGGGAGGGATACATAAGCTGGGCGCCATCAGGCATGAGGATCTTTTGCGGCCTGCAACACACTGCGCCCAAAGGCGACATCCTCCTGACTTCTAACGTCTACCTGGTAGAATCTAGTAAACGTGTGTACCGAAGACCATGTTGCGGCCTTACATACTTGAGCCAGGGAGGCCTGGTGATGCACTGCCCATGAAGTTCCAACCGCTCTTGTGGAGTGCGCCCTAACTTTGAACGGAGGCGGTCTCTTTCTCAAGCCATAGGCTTGTATTATGACCTGTCGAATCCACTTGGCTAAAGTGGATTTTGATGCTGCCTGACCCTTTTTAGGGCCTTCCGGCAGAATAAACAAAGTATCCGTTCTGCGAATCTGAGCAGTGGCTTTTAGATAAGCTTTAACTGCTCTTACTACATCCAAAGAATGTAATAACTTTTCCTCTACCGAGCTAGGTTTGGGGAAAAAAGAAGGAAGAACCACATCTTGGTTCAAATGAAACCTCGATACCACCTTGGGAAGAAAGGCTGGATGAGGACGTAATACTACTCTGTCCTTATGGACAACCAGATATGGCTCCTTACAGGACAAGGCGGCTAATTCCGATACTCTTTTAGCCGAACAAACGGCTACTAAGAAAATCAATTTCCTGGTGAGAAGAACCAAGGAAATGTGTTGCAATGGTTCAAACGGTTGTTTCTGTAGAACTGACAGAACCAGGTTTAAGTCCCAAGGACATATGGGAACACTAACCGGAGGGCTAATACGCATCACTCCTTGTATGAAAGCTTTGACTAGTGAATGCGAAGCCAAGGGCCTTTGAAAAAATATTGACAAGGCCGAAATCTGACCCTTGATAGTACTCAAGGCCAGCTTCCTATCTACAGCCCACTGTAGGAAGTCCAAAATCCTCCCTATCACGTACTTACGTGGATGCCATTTCTTGGCCTCACACCACGTAATGTACGCTTTCCAGATCCTATAATAGATCTGCCTGGATACCGGCTTCCTGGCATTGATCATGGTAGATACCACAGAATTAGAGAGCCCTCTCTTTTTCAGAATGTGGGCTTCAATAGCCAGGCCGTCAAACCTAGGGCTGGTAAGGAAGGGTGGTATATCGGTCCCTGCGACAGCAGGTCCGGACGATGTGGGAGGGTCCAAGGACTCCTCACTGACATTTTTACAATCTCCGCGTACCATGCCCTTCGGGGCCACGCTGGAGCCACCAGAATCACTGGTTTCTTTTCTACCCTGATTCTGCGGAGTAATCGCGGTAACAATTGTGGCGGTGGGAATGCATATATCAGCTTGAACTGATCCCAAGGGAACACTAGGGCATCCGAGCCGCAAGCTAGAGGATCCCTTGTGCGAGACACAAATCTGTCCACCTTTGCGTTGAATCTGGATGCTAGCAGATCTACATCCGGTGTTCCCCACCGCTGGCATATTGCCTGGAAAACCTCGGGGTGAAGAGACCATTCCCCCGGGCATAATTGTTGGCAACTTAAAAAGTCCGCTCTCCAATTTTCCACTCCTGGGATGAAAACCGCGGATATGGCTGGGACATATTTTTCTGCCCACTCCAGGATGCAATTTGCTTCCCTCTGGGCTGCACGACGCCTGGTGCCACCCTGGTGATTGATATATGCCACTGCTGTGGCATTGTCTGATTGAATTCTGACAGGGGACCCTTGGAGTTTGGATGTCCATGCTACTAGGGCATACCGGGCTGCTCGTATCTCTAAGAGATTGATGGGCAGGGCCTTTTCTGCTTCTGACCACTTGCCCTGGAGAGACCATTGCTCCAGTACTGCCCCCCAGCCTATGAGGCTGGCATCTGTAGTGACTACCTTCCAAGAAACCGGACTGAAGGGTTTCCCTTTTTCCAGATTCTGGGGCACCAACCACCAATGGAGGCTCTTGCGAACGGAAGGGGACAGGGACATTGGTAAGTCTAAAGCCTGAACTTTTTTGTTCCAGGCTGACAGTATGGCCCTTTGCAAATTCCTTGAATGGAATTGACCGTAGGGTACCGCTTCGAATGAAGCCACCATTTTTCCCAGTAGCCTCATGCAGAGGCGTATGGATGGTTTTCTTTTTGTACCCACTAAGTGGGTCAAATCTTTTAAAGACGACACCTTCTCTGGAGGTAAGAAAATCTTTCTCTGATTTGAATCCAGCCTTAGCCCTAAGTATTCCAGACTTTTGACTGGTCTTAGAGCTGACTTGTCCCGGTTGATAATCCAACCGTGATATTCCAGATACTTGATTGTCTTGTGAATAGCTACTTCCAGCTTTTCCACTGAGTGGTCTATTAGTAGCAGGTCGTCTAGATATGCCATTATCGTTACACCCTGTGTTCTTAGATTGGCCAATAATGGGTCCAGAATTTTTGTGAACACTCGTGGTGCTGTGGCCAGACCGAAAGGTAAGGCTCTGAACTGAAAATGGCGCCCTTCTACTGCAAAGCGTAGAAATTTCTGGTGGGCCGGAAAGATGGGAATATGCAGATAAGCATCCTTTATGTCGATCGAGGCTAACCATTCCTGCCCTTGTAGGGCGGTGGCCACCGATCGGATCGACTCCATCCGAAAAGTCCTGATATTTAGGAACTTGTTTAGCCCTTTTAGATTTAATATGGGCCTCACGTCCCCATTTGGTTTGGGGACTGTGAAAAGGTTCGAGTAAAACCCGAATCCGCTTTCTTCCAGGGGAACCTTCATGATTACACCTTGGAGCAATAGTTGTTCTAGTGCCAGAAGGAGGGATCCTCTCTTTTGGGGGTCTCTTGGCACGTTTGACCTCATAAATTGGGCAGGAGGAGTGCCTTTTAACTCCAGCTTGTATCCCAGACTTACTGCGGAGAGCACCCATCTGTCTCTGATGGTGTCCCGCCAGGTCTCTGTGAACAACTGAAGTCTTCCCCCCACCCGATTGAGTGGGGGCAACGCTTCATGCCTTGGGGGGAGGTTTTGTACCTCTCTTGACCCAGGGTTTCTTGTTACCCTGTGATTGTCCCTGATTTCTGCCCCCTGAATTTGACCGCGGAGGCCGTCGGAACTGCTTCACAGCCGATGTGCCCGGGACTGGAGAAGTAGGCCTCTTAAAAGAAGGACTTCTACCCTTGTTCTTAACCGGTAAGAGTGAACTTTTACCGGCAGAAATTTTCTGGATATATTTGTCCAGATCTTCTCCAAATAAGCGTTCTCCATGAAATGGGAAGCTAACCAGCAGTTTTTTACAGGGAGCTTCAGCAGACCAGTTTTTGAGCCACAGAAGCCTACGCATATGTACTATAGACAGCGTAAAGCGGGAGGCCTGTTGGATTGTATCCTTTATGGCGTCTACCGCAAAACACAAGGCTCTAGGCAGGTCAGCTAGGGCAAGAGCCTGCTGATCTGGTAAGTCCCTTAAGACCTGTTTCAACTGATCTTTCACTGCTTGGCAGACACCAATCGCTGCTACCGCAGGTTGTGTCACCATGCTTGCTGTAGAGAAAGCAGATTTTAGTAAAGACTCCAATTTTTTATCTATTGGGTCTTTGAACATTGGAACATTATCTACTGGACATGTCAGTGATTTGTTAACAGAAGAGATGGCTGCGTCCACTGTAGAGACCCTCCATTTTTTTATGAACTTATCCTCCATGGGATAGATCACCGGAAATCTCTTGGGGGGAGCAAATATTTTATCAGGATGCTCCCAATCCTGGTAGATAAGCCCTTCTAATAAAGGGTGGATTGGGAAGGAACAGACAGCCTGGGGAGCTTTTAGCGACCCCAGCGAGGAAACCGTAGTGGATGGTGGTTCCGCCAGAGGCATTTTAAATGCTGATCGGACCATATTAGTCAGAGACTGAACCCATAATCTTTCAGCCTGAGATGCTGAGAAAGGTTCTTCCACTGTTGATTCCTCCATAACTGAATCAACCTCATCCTGATCCCCTTCAGGTAGGTCGATCTCTGTGTGGGGCTGTTCCTCCACTAACAGGCACTCTGAAGGAGGAGACGGAGATCGGACGCGCTTTTCCTGTGACAGGGAAGCAGCGATCAATGCTGTTAATCTCTCTTCCAATCCTCCCAGAGTTGAGGATAAAACCTCCTCTGTTATATATACAGGAGCAGGTGGACTGGGGACAGCCGCAGCACCAGGCATTCCTGCGGGGTTTCTACGGCTACTGACCTCTGAATTCTCAGGGGAGATTGGTGCAGTACAAGCATGCCCAATATCCTCAGAGCCCGATGGAGACCCCTTTGGCTTCCTGGAAGATCTATTTCCGGAGCGTCTGGACGACATATCCTTTAAGCCCAAAGCTGAGGTATTCCCGTCGTCATACACCAATTTTGCTGGTAATAGTCTAACAAAGTTGCTGCTATATACCAGCTGGTGTCCACTAAAGTGCCTTTCTATGGGGATGCCTGCATCAACCGCCTCTGTGTGCCACTGTTTGTTGCTAGCTCTGTTTGCATCCAGCTGACACTTGTACTGTGTCTTTTAACCATGCTGGGACGCCCGCACATGCGCAGAAGCGCCGCGGCGCGCATCGAGCGTCATCCACCCGCCCCGCCCCTTTTTTTCATAGGAGGCGCGTGCACGCGCCCGCGCGCGCGCCCATGCGCCATTGGCGCCCTTTTCGAAATCAAACAGGGGACTAGGAGCCAGGGCCCTTTTTGCCGGAGGGCCTGTGCGGTGGATGAGCGCAGCAACAGGGCAGAGGAAGTGGATTCCCACAGAGAAACTTACCAGCTGCCTGGATCTTTTGACTTGAGAAAACCAAAGATCCACATGACAAGAAAAATGGACTACAGCGGCCTCTAGTGGTTTAACACAGGTACCGCGGTCCCTTTTTTTTTTTTTTTTTTTTCTTGACTACTATTAAAATTTTACATTTTCAGTAGTTACAGGCAAACACAGATATTTAGCGGGAATACCGTTAGGTAACAGACAGAAAGACAAATTAGGCTTGGGGGTCCCCCAATAGAACCAAGTTCCTGGGGGCCCCCACTTACCTGATCCCCGCCGCAGGACTTTGTTTGGTCCACAGAAGTCCAAACTTCACCTATCACGGCAGGCATTGTAATTAAACCTTCAGGGACCGGGTTCCCAAGGATTCCACTCCCCTGGACCTGTATAGCACCCTGCACAGACAACATCTTGGTCGTGGGTATGACCAGAGCTCTGGATCCCAGGGTCCAGCCCTCCTAAGAGAAGCATTACAGGCAAAACCTTGCTCTTCTGCTGCAAGGCCCGGGTACCGACCGTTTAGCTATGAAGCTTTTTTGGTGGGATCCGGAACAGTTTACTAAGGCCCAAAAGAACCTGTACGCAAGCCCAGTGAAAACACATGTTACTCTTTGGCCAACACCTTAGACACTGGCAAAAAACTGAGGTGCTCACGGATGGGAGGGGCTTATATAGGGGAGGGTACTTCCGGTTTGGAATTGGCCAGTGCCAACACCTGAAGGTAATCTATATAACCCATTAGTAATGACTAAGTCGCTCTGTGTCCCGTGATGTACGAAAAAGAAAATGGCTGCAGCCTGAGGTGTTGTCGGGCCCCCAAATCGTGGAACGGGTTGTGCTGGACCGATACCTGCGATCCCTGCCAGACGACCTTCAACGGTGGGTCAGCCATGGAGACCCCAAAACAGCAAACCTCCTTGTCGAGATGGTGGAACGATATACAGTGCTGGAGGACCTGCTCTGACCTACCAAGCGCATAGGCCCTAGTCTACCACGGCCTGTTCGACCAACTGCTGCCCTTCGAAAGGATGTTCCAAGGAGTTCTGGAGCAAACACCCCGGAAGGTCAAGAGTCATTCCCGGTACCTCCTCAGCGTTCTGTTCCTGTTCGGAGAGGAGGGGATGTACAATGTTGGCGATGTCATTCCTGGGGTCATACCCGGGCACACTGCCCACTGCAAGAGGAGCCCATGGAATGCGGGGTTCTTCGGAGGGGGTCTTTTTATGCCCATAAAGTATGCACCACACAGCTCGACCTGGGTGAGGAAAAATTTGAGTGTGAAGTCTAAGTGAACCACCTCCCTGCCCGGGCTTTGTTGGACTCCGGAAGCATGGTAACCCTGGTTCATCCTAGAGTAATTGGGAAGATCGGTCCGGTAAGAAAAACGTTACGGGTGGTGTGCATTCACGGAGACACTAGAGAGTACCCTCTCATCTCGGTGACCATCTCCTCAGCATGTGGCACTGGTACTCAAGAGGTGGGGGTGGTAAAGAACTTGGTACATGATGTTATAATAGGACGAGACTGTCTGTTGTTTACAAAACTGTGGGAACAAGGAGAACAGTTCAGAGATTGGGGAGAAACTAGCCTCCCTGTTCCTGCTGCTGAGAGGAATAACCCTGAACTGCCAAATGTTCTTAATGTGGATCCAAATGATGAAATTGCTAATGGTTGGGTTAATGGTGATGAAAGTAGAGCTGATACTGTTGATAATGTCAAGACATGTGGTCCACAGATCTACCAAAACACTGAGGGGGGAGGATCTTCCCCACTTCAGGTAATGCTGGGGGAAGAGGACGAGGAAGTGGCCTCTACCCCTGCCCTGCCAGATTTGGGTGTTCCCCAGGGGGCGTTTGGTACTGCTCAGATGCAGGACCTCACTTTGGCCCGTGCACGGGAACAAGTTGTAGTAGTAAATGGGGTTCCCCAAGAGCCAGGTGCAAATGAGCGGTGGCCACACTTCGCAATGTATAATGAGTTGTTGTATCGGGTTACCAAGGTGAGGGAAAATGTGGTAGAACAATTGTTGGTACCCCAACAATATAGACGAAAGGTTCTGGACCTGGCCCATGATGATGTGTTAGGGGGACACCTAGGAGTTGAGAAGACGGAAGCACGGATCACCGACCGGTTTTACTGGCCGGGTCTGAAAGCAGAGGTAAAGAAATACTGTGCCTCTTGTCCCACCTGTCAGTTGACCGCTCCGGTGACCCACTTCCGGAGCCCTTTGGTCCCTCTGCCCATAATTGAGGTCCCATTCGAGAGGATAGCCATGGATATAGTGGGTCCCTTGGTAAAGTCGGCTCGAGGTTACTCCTACATATTAGTGATTCTTGACTATGCCACCCGATATCCTGAGGCGCTTCCACTGCGGAATACCTCCTCTAAGGCTATTGCCCGGGAATTATTCCAGTTGTTTACACCGACTGGTTTTCCCAAGGAAATACTCACAGACCAGGGCACCCCATTTATGTCGAGAGTTATGGCCGATGTGTGCAAGCTGTTCCGGATTAAACAGCTGCGCACATCGGTCTACCATCCCCAAACGGACGGGTTAGTGGAAGGCTTTAACAAGACCCTTAAGTCTATGTTAAAGAGAGTGGTACAAAGGGATGGGAAAGACTGGGACTGTCTGTTACCAGCTCTCCTGTTTGCTATCAGGGAAGTGCCCCAGGCCTCCACTGGGTTTTCGCCCTTTGAGTTGGTATATGGGCGGAGACCTCGCGGACTACTTGACTTTATTAAAGAGGAATGGGAAAGTGAACCTGTTCAGCATAAGAGTGTTCTTGAATATGTCTCCCAAATGCAGGAAAGGATCCAAACTGTGATGCCACTAGTCAAAGAGCATTTGCAAAAAGCCCAGGAGGCTCAACGACGGGTCTATAACAGGGCTGCTAAAATAAGGCACTTCCAAGTGGGGGATCGAGTAGCGGTGCTAATTCCCACTGTGGAAAGTAAATTCTTGGCCAGATGGCAAGGTCCCTTTGAAGTTGTGGAAAAAGTGGGAGAGGTAAATTATAGAGTCCACCAGCCAGGCAAGAGGAAACCGTATCAGATATATCATGTCAACTTGTTAAAGTCCTGGACAGACAGGGAACCGGTGACCTCCCTGGCTAGTGCAAGACTTGAGCCTCAGGTTGGGGTGGAGAGTGTCCAAGTAGCAAGTACCCTGTCTAAAATCCAAAGTCAGCAGGCAAAGGAGTTCTTGCAGAGAAATAAAGAAAAGTTTTCAGACTTGCCAGGGCTAACTAGTGTCATAGAACATGATATTATCACTGAACCTGGAGTCAAAGTTTTTGTCCGGCCCTACCGCATCCCAGAGGCTCAAAGGAAGGCCGTTTCAGAGGAAGTGAAGAAGATGCTGGACCTGGAGATCATTGAAGAGTCGCAGAGTGAGTGGTCGAGCCCGATTGTGTTGGTACCAAAGCCCAACGGGACTCTGCGATTCTGCAATGATTTCCGGAAACGTAATGAGGTTTCACGGTTTGATGCCTACCCCATGCCCCGGGTAGATGAGCTTATTGAGAGACTAGGTCCAGCCAGGTATATTACAACATTAGACCTTACCAAGGGGTATTGGCAAATCCCGTTGACTAAGGCTGCTAGAGAGAAAACTGCTTTTTCTACCCCAGAGGGGAGTTTTCAGTACAAAAGAATGCCTTTTGGACTACAAACTGCTCCAGCCACTTTCCAGCGAGCAATGGATAGGATTTTACAACCTCACCGGGAGTATGCCTCAGTGTACTTGGACGACATAGTCATTTTTAGCAGAGACTGGGAATCACACTTGCCCAAAGTCCAGGCAGTACTGGACTCTCTTTGGAAGGAGGGGTTTACAATAAACCCTGAAAAATGTGCTTTGGGAATGGAGGAGGTGAAATACCTGGGCTATATTGTAGGTAGAGGGGTGGTGAAACCTCAGGTTAACAAGGTAGAGGCTATACAGAATTGGCCCCGCCCCCTCACAAAAAAGCAGGTACGTGCATTCCTGGGCATGGTGGGATACTACAGGAGATTCGTACCCAACTTTGCCACATTGGCGGCTCCATTGACCGATCTGACTAAGGGACGGAAATCGGTCATGGTGGAATGGAATGCAGATGCTGAAAAGGCTTTTTTGGAGCTCAAGTCAGCACTGTGCCAACACCCTGTCCTGATAGCACCCAATTTTTCAAACGAGTTTGTTGTCCAGACTGATGCTTCCGATGTAGGATTGGGAGCTGTGTTGTCACAGGTTGTTCATGGTGAGGAGCACCCAGTAGTCTTCCTCAGTAGGAAGTTGACACCAGCGGAGAAAAACTACGCTATAGTTGAACGAGAATGTCTGGCCATTAAGTGGGCTCTGGAATCCCTCAGATATTACCTCTTGGGAAGGAAGTTTAGGTTAATTTCTGACCATGCCCCTTTAACATGGATGAGGCAAGGTAAAGGGACTAATGCCAGAATTACACGTTGGTTCCTGGCGCTCCAGGAATTTAAATTTGTAGTGGAGCATAGGCCCGGGAGACTGCATCAAAATGCAGATGCCCTCTCCCGAGTCCATTGTTTTAGCTCCACTGTTGCCTCCACCTCCTTGGCGTTGGGGCACAGGGGGGGGATATGTACAGGACGCCGTGGCTGGGTCCTGGAAGGACGCTATATTTCCCCTCTGTTTGGGCTGTGGTTCCTTTAAGGGAACAGCAATGGTTAACACACCTGTCCAAGGAAGTGGTTTAAGAGAGACAGGAAGTTGTAGGTTACAGAGAGGAGTGTAGTGAAGTCTGCATGGTGAATAGTGGACACTGCAAAAGCTGTGGAGGCTGTGAAAAGCTCTGGGAAGCTGTGAATGTACATGGCAGTGGCCTGCATGGAAGCCTGCTATCTGGGAAACTTACCTGCAACACCAAGGAAGGACTGTTTAACTGCGACAGCAGTTATAAACTCTACAAGTCGGTGAGACTGTCATTTCTTTTGTTTTGCTGCTGTGAAGCCATTTAAGTTTAAATAAACGTCCTTTTGTTTGAAAAGCCTGTGTCCTGCGATCTAGCTGGTTCCCCAAACATTACAATATATATATATTTTCATCTGTGTATTGATCTGTTTGTCTGGAGTTCAGCTTTAAGCACTTCAATACCGGGCACTTTCACCCCCTTCCTGCCCAGGCCAATTTTCAGCTTTTGGAGCTGTCGCACTTTGAATGACAATTGCGCGGTCATGCAACACTGTACCCAAATGAATTCTGCTACATTTCTGCCGTGAATATAACCCAAATCAGTGTTTATTATATAGTCTGTAGGAAAGTTATAGAGTCCACAAGCTACGGTATATACTGTATATCTGAAAATGTATTAATCCTGATAGACCAATCAGTCTTTCTCCTTTCTTGAGGCCCGAAAACCCAGGTCAGTACAAATATCCTCCAAATCACTCCTGACAGAGTAAGGTATTGAGTAACAGGCATGGCATTTTTTTTTTTTTTTTGGAAGTTGTAATTTTTGCCACAATTTTTTTGGAAAATAAAGAAAGTCATTTTTTTTTTTTTTTTTACATACTCTCACCAGTGCAGTACAGCGTTCTCATATAACTGGTGCGGCGCTGATCAGGGATCTGACCAGTGACAGTATGTGAAAAAATAATAATTTTAGTATTGTTTTTTTTTTTTTCAATTTTTTAACATTCTATTTCTTTACCTTTTCATTTTTATGCACTGTGAGCAGAGCAATAGTGTTACCATAGTAACCACTATGGTTACTACCATTGGGGAAGTGATCAGGTTTTTTTTTTTTTTTTTACACATTATGATTGCTTATACCAGTTAATTTCACTGTTATAAGTGTAGCGGATATGCACTTTCCTTGTGTGTTAAAACTGGCAGAGACACCAGTAATGTGCAGTTCCCTGCAGCCCAGCAGGTGGCGCTGTCGCCCTGGGCTGGGGTTGAACCATTGCTGTGTGCCGGTCCCCTTTTTGTCCTCCCTCGGCAGCGGTATGGTGGGGCGGGGAACCCGCCATGCTTGCTGGGAGAGGGTATAAAGGGGCCGGCCATCTTTGTCACAGGGTCGGAGTCCCAGGCACCTTCAGCCTGAGGGCGGTGGTCGGATGGAGGTCCTAGGCGGCCTAGGCCTAGAGGACGTTCGGAGGTCGTGTTCCATCCCAGGCACCTTTAGCCTGGGATGAGGTACTCAGATGGAGGTCTGGAGCTCAGTGCCCACCACTGAGTTCCGCGAGGGAAGGAGATCCTAGGGAACCCCGGGAGTGGGTACCCGAATTCGGAGGCGTAATGGACCGGCGGGGGGTACTTGCTTGAAGACCTGGTGCAGCATATTGCCAGTGACAGGTGAGCCTCCATCGGAGACCGCCTGGAAGGATAATCCCCCCTCGCTCGGAGACCGCAACCTACTTTCAGGAAGGAAAGTGGAGAGTTCATTGTGTCTGGGCCTACTCGCATCCACACCCCCCTGTCTGTTCTGTTCTTTGAGGGGGTCCAACTGATTGTGTTCACTTTTGCATCGAGAAGAATAAAGGAGTGTTGGATTTTAATGGTGTGGGGCTCATTTTCTGGCAGACATTGCTCAAAGGAGGAGGAGGCTCCAGGTGCAGAACACCGACCCGAAGGTAAAAACAAGAACTTTGCTCACACTACACAACTATCTGTGGTGAAGGCTTGGCGTGGTGACCCCGCTCTCTCCTCTCTAGGATACCCCTAGACAAGAGACAGACGAGCTGATGATAGAGTGGAGAGGGGAGGCCGCTACATAAGCAAGCATTTTTACTGAATGAAATCGATTCATTTAGTGTTTACTATTGTGGTTAGCTGTCTGTGGCCCTCTCTATACAATGTGATCACTGTGACCAAACACAAAGATCTGCACACTAGTACACAATGGATGGCATGCATGAGAACTATTTATTGTGCACAATTGTCATGTGATCTGCTGTGATTGGCCACAGCGATCACATGGTACTGACAGTGGCCGATACACTGATAGGGATCAGATGTATTGGATTTCTGTCAGACATATCGATTGGTGTTGAGTTAAATAAATCCATTTTAGTCTCATCTGACCATAATACCCTTTTCCATGTGGCCTCAGAATCTTCAAGGTGCGTTTAAGGTGGTCAGATGAGACTAAAATATAATTATTTGGCCTCAACACCAAATGATATGTCTGGCGGAAATCCAATACAGCTCACCATCTAAATATCACCATTCCTACAGTAAAGCATGGAGGTGGTAATATCCTGTTATTGGGATGTTTCTCTGCAGCAGGGAATGGAGCACTTGTCAGGATTGAAAGGAAAAACCTATGGAGCAAAATACCATCAAATTCATGAGGAAAATCTGCTGCCCTCTGCCAGAAAGTTGTCAATGGGAAGAAGGTTAACCTTCCAACATGACAATGACCCAAAATACACAGCAAAAATTACCACACAGTGATTGAAGGAGAAAAGGGTAAATGTCCTTGCATGGCCTAGTCAGAGCCCAGACTTAAACCCGATTAAAATGGGGAATGACTTGAAGACTGCAGTCCGCAAATGTAACTGAACTGCAAAGAAAAGTGGGCACACATTGCAAAGTCTAGATGTGCAAAGTTAGTAGAGACAAATCCCAACAGACTAAAGGCTGGAATTACAGCAAAAGGTGGTTCAACAAAATACTGACACAAGGGGGTGATCCTTTTTCCAACTCAGTGATTCTGTTTCTGATTTATTTTATTTTTTTAATTCTGACATGTTGGTGTTATATCTTTACAGCTGGATAAAACAAAAAGTGTGCCTGTCTTCATTTCAGGCTGCAAAGCAATAAAATGTCATTATTTTAAGAGGAATGATTCTTTTCAATACCCACTGTACGTCCTGAACAGCAAGCGGTTATTTATACCCATGATCCTGGTCTAATTTTTTAGAGCCGGTGATCAGCTTTTGTGTTAAAATGATCCAGGTGGCTATACAGCCAACAGATCACCTTTACAGTGCTCGGGCTCCCCATCCTGCTACCATTTCACTGGGGACCTCGACTGTGATGCCGCGTACACACGATCATTATTCACGGCGGTTAAAAAAAACGCAGTGAATAATGACATTTTAAACGAGGGAACAGCTTGTTCCCCACACACGGTCATTTTTCTCGTCATTTTTTAAAATGACGAGAAAAGCGATCGTCTATGGGCTCCGCGGCAGTGTTTCCCTATGGGAAACACTGCCGCGGAAGAAATGTCAGGAAAAACGACGAGAAAAATTAGAACATGTTCTAATTTTTCTCGTCGTTTTTAATGCTGTTTTTCACGTCGTGAAAAATTACAAAAAGACCACACACGGTCGTTTTTCTTGTTGAAAACAAAAAATTTCATTTTTCACGACGTGAAAAATGATCGTGTGTACGCGGCATAAGACTGTACAATCTGTTACAGCCAGAGAGGCAGCTGATCAAACTAATCTCTGTTATTTGTGATAATGTGTGTGTGCACTAAACTTCATATGAGCATATTTTTTCCTGAAAGTTTGCGCTTGATGAACAGTTGCACAAATTTCATGCGACATAAAAAATGACAAGAGCCACTATTTATTTTCCAGCGCCTCTGCTTTCAGAAAATATTTAATGTTTGGGGGTTCTAAGTAATTTGCTAGCATATAAATACTGATTTTACTGTGTATATGAAAAATGCCAAAAGTGCCCAAGATGGCATGCAGTTACAGTGCCCTGCAAAAGTATTCACCCCCCTTGGCATTTTCCGTGTTTTGTTGCCTCACAACCTGGAATTAACATGGATTGTTTGAGGATTTGCGTCATTTAATTTACAGCACATGCCCACAACTTTGAAGATGTATTTTTTTTTTATTGTGAAGCAAACAACAAATAGGACAAAATATCAGAAAAAGTCAATGTGCATAACTATTCTTCCCCCTAAAGTCAATACTTTGTAGAGCCACCTTTTGCGGCTATCACAGCTCCAAATCGCTTTGGATAAGTCTCTATGAGCTTGCCACATCTCACCACTGGGATTTTTTCCCATTCCTTCTTGCAAAACTGCTCCAGCTCCTTCAAGTTGGATGGTTTTCACTTGTGAACAGCAATCTTTAAGTCTGACCACAGATTTTCTATTGGATTGAGGTCTGGGCTTTGACTAGGCCATTCCAACACATTTACATGTTTCCCCCTTAAACCACTCAAGTGTTGCTTTAGCAGAGTGTTTGGGGTCATTGTCCTGCTGGTCCTAGCCTCAAATCACACACAGAGTGGTGGAGGTTTTGCTCAAGAATATCCATGTATTTAGCACCATCCATCTTTCCCTCAGCTCTGACCAGTTTCTCAGTCCCGACTGTTGAAAAACATACCCACAGCATGATGCTGCCACCACCATGTTTCACTGTGGGGATGGTGTTCTTTGGGTGATGTGATGTGCTGGGTTTGCGCCAGACATAGTGTTTTCTTTGATGGCCAAAAAGTAACATTTTAGTCTCATCAGACCAGAGCACCTTCCTCTATACATTTTGGGAGTCTCCCACATGCCTTTTTGCAAACTCAAAACCTGCCATTTTGTTTTTAGCTGAAAGTAATGGCTTTCTTCTGGCCACTCTGCCATAAAGCCCAACTCTATGGAGCGTACGGCTTATTGTCGTCCTATGTACAGATACTCCAGTCTCTGCTGTGGAACTCTGCAGCTCCTCCAGGGCTACCTTAGGTGTCTGTGCTGCCTCTCTGATTAATGCCCTCCTTGCCCTACCATGCGTTTTGGTGTGCGGCCTTCTCTTGGCAGGTTTGCTGTTGTGCCATGTTCTTTCAATTTGGTTATGATAGATTTGATGGTGCTCCTAGGGATCATCAAAGATTTGGATATTTTTTTATAACCTAACCCTGACTTGTACTTCTCACCAACATTGTCCCTTACTTGTTTGGAGAGTTCCTTGGTCTTCATGGCAGTGTTTGGTTAGTGGTGCCTCTTGCTTAGGTGTTGCAGCCTCTGTGGCCTTTCAAAAAGGTGTGTATATGTAATGACAGATCATGTGACACTTAGATTGCACACAGGTGGACATCATTTCACTAATTATCTGACTTCTGAAGGTAATTGGTTGCACCAGAGCGTTTTATGGGCTTCATAACAAAGGGGGTGAATACACACGCCAATTATCATTTTTTTTATTTCTGAAAAATAGTTTTATGTATATATTTTTCACATTTTACTTCCCCAACTTAGACTATTGTGTTGTGATCCATCACATATAATTCAGATTACAAAAAACATTGAACTAAAGGCTGTAATGTAACAAAATAGGTAAAAAGCCAAGGGGGTGAATACTTTTGCAAGGCACTGTAGACACAATTCGCAGGGTGTCGCTGATCGTTCACCACAACCACCCGTAAAGCAACCAGTGTGAAAACATGCAGCAAGTTGTCATGAGCGAGTGACACTGGCATGCAATGCAATAACAATTCTCAACACAGTAGTAACAAGACAGCTTACCTAGTGCAGAGATGCCCTACCTAACCACTGGCCAGTGGAACAAAGTGCAAAGTCTTCTCACAATAGGGAGCCACTCCTATAAAAAATATCTACTATGATCTTCGTAGTGAAAAAATTTGTAAATACATCCTAAATTATAGATGTACAGTGGGGGTTGGCAACCCGTCAATCGTGGTCCACTTTTCGACCGCCTGCTGGTCCTTGCCTTTCCTCCCAGCCGGTTCCGCCGCACCGTCCCATCCCGGTCTCTCTATCCCTCCCTCTGCCTCTGCGGCTCCGCCACACTTTTTATCTCCCGGTCCCTCTCTCTCTCCCTCCCCCTCCAGCCAGTTATCAGTGAACAGCGGAGACCGGGAGGAAGCATAGTTCAGGACTGAGGGTGTGGGGAGAGGAGGCGGCAAAGGTAACTTTTTAAGTTAAACTGCTGGTTATTGGTTGCTAGGTCACAGGGTGGTCCTAAACAACCAATCACCAGCTTGCTATAATGACACTGCTATGGGAGGGAAGGGGGGCCAGAGGTCACTGCTATGGGCAGGGTCACTGCCATAGCAGTGTCCTCTACCACCCTTCACATCACTGCCACCCCCCCCCCCCGAACCCTGAGCCTAATACACTCCTTAGCCCTGAATTCTGTGCGCAACACACTGATCCCTGCATTCTGAGCGTAAAATGCACTCCTGATCCCTGCATTCTGAGTGTAAAAGGCACTCCTGAACCCTGCATTCTGAGTGAAAAACGCACTCCTGACCCCTGCATTCTGAGCGTAAAACGCACTCCTGACCCCTGCATTCTGAGCGTAAAACGCACTCCTGACCCCTGCATTCTGAGCGTAAAACGCACTCCTGAACCCTGCATTTTGAGCATAAAATGCACTCCCGATCCCTGCATTCTGAGCATATAACACACTCCTGAAACCTGCATTCTAAGCGTAAAACGCACTCCTGATCCCTGAATTCTGAGCATAAAACGTACTCCTGATCCCTGCATTCTGAGCGTAAAATGCACTTCTGAACCCTGCATTCTGATTGTAAAACGCACTCCTGAACCCTGCATTCTGAGCGCAAAACGCACTCCTGATCCCTGCATTCTGAGAGTAAAACGCACTTCTGAACCCTGCATTCTGAGCGTAAAACGCACTCCTGAGCCCTGCATTCTGAGTGTAAATCGCACTCCTGAACATTGAAATTTGAGCGTAAAACGCACTTCTGATCCCTGCATTCTGAGCGTAAAATGGACTCCTGATACCTGCATTGTGAGCGTAAAACGCACTCCTGATCCCTGCATTCTGAGCATAAAACGCACTCCTGATCCCTGCATTCTGAGAGTAAAACGCACTTCTGAACCCTGCATTCTAAGCGTAAAACGCACTCCTGAGCCCTGCATTCTGAGCGTAAAACGCACTCCTGATCCCTGCATTCTGAGCGTAAAACGCACTTCTGAACCCTGCATTCTGAGCGTAAAACGGACTCCTAAAACCTGCTTTGTGAGCGTAAAACGCACTCCTGATCCCTGCATTCTGAGCATAAAACGCACTCCTGATCCCTGCATTCTGAGCATATAACACACTCCTGAAACCTGCATTATGAGCGTAAAACGCACTCTGAGCCCTGAATTCTAAGCATAAAACGTACTCCTGATCCCTGCATTCTGAACGTAAAATGCACTTCTGAACCCTGCATTCTGAGTGTAAAACGCACTCCTGATCCCTGCATTCTGAGAATAAAACGCACTTCTGAACCCTGCATTCTGAGCGTAAAACGCACTCCTGAACCCTGCATTCTGAGCGTAAAACGCACTCCTGAACCCTGCATTCTGAGCGTAAAACGCACTTCTGATCCCTGCATTCTGAGCGTAAAACAGACTCCTGATACCTACATTCTGAGCATAAAACGCACTCCGGATCCCTGCATTCTGAGCATAAAATGCACTCTTGAACCCTGCATTTTGAGCGTAAAACACACTCCTGAACCCTGCATTAGGAGCATAAAATGCACTCCTGATCCCTGCATTCTGAGCATATAACACACTCCTGATCCCTGCATTCTGAGCACAAAGCTCTCCCTAACCCTGCATTCTGAGCGCAACGCACTCCTTAATCCTGCATTCTGCATGCAATGCACTCCTTAGCCCTGCATTCTGAGCGCAACACACTCCTTAACCCTGCATGCTGAGCACAATACACTTCTTAGCCCTGCATTCTGAGCACAACGCACTCCTTAGCCCTGCATTCTGAGCTCAACACACTCCTTAACCCTGCATTCTGAGCACAACGCACTTCTTAATCCTGCATTCTGAGCGCAAAGCACTCCTTAACCCTGCATTTTGAGCGCAACACACTCATGATCACTAGGGATGAGCCCGATGTTCGAGTCAAACAATTTGGGGTGTTCGCGGAACACCCTTTAAATGTCTATGGAAGAAATCAAAAGTGCTCATTTTAAAGGTTTATATGCAAGTTATTGTCATAAAAAGTGTTTGGGGACCTGGGTCCTACCCCAGGGGACATGTATCAATGCAAAAAAAGTTTTAAAAACTAAATTTTTTGGGAACAGTGATTTTAATAATGCTTAAAGTGAAACAATAAAAGTCAAATATTTATTCCTTTAAATTTTGTACCTGGGGGGTGTCTATAGTATGCCTGTAAAGTGGCGCATTTTTCCCGTGTCTAGAACAGTCCCTGCACAAAATGAAATTTATAAAGGAAAAAACGTCATTTAAAACTACAGATAAAAGTCATTGAAAAAAATGGCGAACCAAAATTTAAAAATAAAATTGCGTGGGGGTCCCCCCAAATTCCATACCAGGCCCTTCAGGTCTGGTATGGATATTAAGGGGACCCTGCGCCAATTTTTTTTTTTTTAAATGACGTAGGGGTCCATCTCAAAATCCATACTAGACCCTTATCAGAGCACGCAACCTGGCAGGCCACAGGAAAAGAGGGGGGGACGAAAGAGCATACCAGGCCACATGCCCTCAACATGGGGAGGATTCTTTGGGGTCCAAAACACCATGTCCCCATGTTGATGGGGACAAGTGCCTCATCCCCACAACCCTTGCCCGGTGGTTGTGGGGGTATGCGGGTGGGGGGCTTATCAGAATCTGGAAGCCCCTTTAACAAAGGGGACCCCCAGATCCCAGCCCCCCTATGTGAATTGGTAACGGGGTACAATGTACCCCTACCATTTCACAAAACAAGTGTCAAATATTGTAAAAAACACAAGACACAGCTTGGGACAAGTCCTTTATTAAAAAAGAAAAAGAAATCCATCGATGTAATCCATTCTCGACCCGGGATATGGAAAAACACGGCGCCACGATCCGATTCCTCCTCCATGGGAGGCGCCCACCGAATGACACTACACCTGCCGTGACAGCTCTTAAATAGCCGGGGGCGGGGCCACCCATCACGTGCAGAGGTGACCCCGCCCCCTCTGACGCAACGGGGGGTTTCCGGCGGTTTCCCTGTGGCGTCACGGGAGACCCCGCCCCCTCTGGCGCCACGGGAAACCCCTGTTGCGTCAGAAGGGGGCGGGGTCACCTGTACATGTCACTGGGTAACCCTGCGGCGTTTCCCTGTTGCGTCAGAGGGGGGCGGGGGCCAACCGGGCATGTCACGGTTCCCCTTAATATTCATACCAGACCCAGAGGGCCTGGAAATGGACTGGGGGGGACCCATGCCATTTTTTTCAATAACTTTTAGCTGTATTGCCGGGACCCAACAATTCATTGTAGCGGCGAGTATTTTTTAATGACTTTTTTTCCTTTAGAAATGTCATTTTGTGCAGGGACTGTTCTAAACACGGGAAAAATGCGCCACTTTACAGGCATACTATAGACACCGTGTGAAAAATATAGTCAACACACTAAAATAGAATTTCCAAAGGTGGCTGATAATAAAGTCTGTAACACACGGCACTCCACACACGCTTGATCAGATTGTCAATAGCCTGCCGTGTAGCCACACCCCGACATGTTTCATAATTGATACTTAATCATGGGATTGGCTACATCACAGACAAACCCTCCCTTTATACTCCTCATTCAAATTAGTGGCTTTCGGATATACTACAGCACCTGTGCAGCTAATCAAGTGTTGACGGATGTTCCCCATAATGTTCAATCAACAGAGGGCACATCATGACTCTACCCCTATTAGCATAGTGATGACTCACTCCAACACGTCGCAGAATTACCATCACCTGTGGATACGTTCCGCGTTGTGTAATGGCGGAAGTGACTCATCGAGTCCGATGGCTCTGCGGGCGGAAGTGTCCTCCCCGTCTCGATTCTCAACAGAGATCGTGGGCTCGACGTACCGCGTCATAATCAGACACGGGCGTCTCTCCCACAACAACAGGGAGGGTTTGTCTGTGATGTAGCCAATCCCATGATTAAGTATCAATTACGAAACATGTCGGGGTGTGGCTACACGGCAGGCTATTGACAATCTGATCAAGCGTGTGTGGAGTGCCGTGTGTTACAGACTTTATTATCAGCCACCTTTGGAAACGGCGTTCGCAAGTGGAGAGGACAGGTAGAGAGTGGTTTATATACTATTTTGTGACCTGCGCTGATCCTGGGTCCGCCGTGACCATCATTCGTTGGTTGTGACAGTGTGAAGTTAATGCTGTGGATTCGGTTGCAGTGTGATTTTGGCTTACTTTTACTGGTTATCATGTGAGTGCAATATTTGAAGATTTTGTAGTACCAATAAAACTGACTTTGCAGTATTACACTATCCTTTGCATTTATTTTTGCATTTATGTGGAGCCTGTTTGAGGATCACTGCATCGGATGTGGAACCAATCCACCTAGTTGAGAGGTGCTGTCTGCTCATTTGCCAAAACACGAGAGTGTAAGGCATTGCATTGCGGTGAGTGTCCTATCTGAAGGGGGTTTGACTCACTTGAACACTGTGGTGTGGTGGAAAAGAAGAATATTATCATCTAATTTTGAACACTATCACTATACACTTATATGGACTTTATTTGTGCTGTCACTCTATACACATTTTTTGGAATTTTTCTTTATGCCTTTTGTTCATTTTTAAGATTTAAGTATATTTCACTATTACTTTTTTCACAGTTTATACCAATATAATTGTTATATTCACTTAGCGCCACTTATAGTTTGTCATTCTATTTTAGTGTGTTGACTATATTTTTCACAGGGTTATATATATTTAAAGTGGCTGCTGCTAGTATTTGATGCACTGTATTCTTCTGTTAAAACAGCGCGGTGGGGTAATCACTAGGGCGGCTTATATTGATTACCATTTTTTTATACTATAGACACCCCCCACGTACGACAGTTAAAGGAATATTTCACTTTTATTGTTTCACTTTAAGCATTATTAAAATCACTGCTCTCAAAAAAATGGCCATCCAGAGGTTCCAGTGTTGTCCCGCTGAGATCCTTGTCTTCTGCCACCACTCAGTCGCATGTCACCATGCCGCTTGGGACGTCATTGAGAGTTCCATTGGCTTTTCGGGTTCAGCCAGCGCACCTCCAGATGACGTGATGCTGGGAACTCCCCCCCTCCTTCTTTGTAAATAAAGGGCTATATAAGTGGGAGCCAAGGGTTCCAAACCCAACAGACATGCAGATACATTTAAATGGGCTTGGATGTTGGTCGGTATGATCATTAACCCCTAGGTGCCAACAGTAGGTAAATATGCGGCCTCCTGGCGGGTAGGCCTTGGCGCTGAGGGACCGCATAGTTGCATACCATTTTGCAGATGCAGCTGTACCGAGAGCGTGCTTCAGGTACAGTTACCGGCGGCTAACGGAAAGCTCCTAATTACGAACCAAGAAGCGATCATGGTGGTCACAGGACCATAAACCCTCCCATAGACCCTCCCAGAATCTAAAACCCTTAAAAGGGACGGGAGGGGTCGGCGCAAAGTGGTTAAATGTATTATATATGGCCAAAATAATTGTAATATACAGTACTGTAACTTTTTAAAGTTTTATATGCCAGAATGTATCTTTGTCTACATAAGTGCAAGAAGAAAATAAGGCAATATAATGACATTATTGTATTCAGCATGCCCTTACTCTAGAATACAGAAAGCTGAATAACTGCTTTTACCAGGTTTTGTTTGGGGTGAAGAAGTTTACAATGTGGATATATTTAATCTCTCTTTACACGCTTCACTACCTTGATGTCAGCACACATATTATGTGACACCCTCATCATTACCTGTATGTCTCTGACACCTTCCAGTTCCTGAGATCCTCTACCACCCCCAGACTTTCCACCTTTTCCATTTCTGCTCACCTTTTGGATGAACAGCAATGGTGCAGAATTAACTACACAATACAATTCTTCGCTTGCCATCTTGTTTTATCAGATCTGTACAAAACAAAACGATACCACAAAAAGCTGAACTCCAGGGATAAGAGAATAATATTTAAATATAAGAAAAAAATGGAATAATGCCGCGCTAGAGAATAAAAAACATCCAGAAATAGCTGCAACAAAAAACCATCAAATATCTCTATGGTGTAAACAAAATAGTAAAAACATAAGTTGCGCTTAATATGAAAAATCACAAAAGGTAAGTGACATATAGTGCAAGGAAATAAATAAATAGTGAGCATTTAATAAAGTCCATATAACACAAAGTAAATTAAAGTAAGTAAAAAAATTAGTTGTGGCAAATTGTGAAAAACAAGGATGATGATAATGAGTCCATTGAAGCAATTAATTCCATATTCTATCCACCTTCACCAAAAAGAGGAGGAAGAGGAGAAGGGGGGAAGTTCTCAATCTGAAGAGTGCGTGGGAACCCTTACCCGAACTGGTGGACCCCCTAAAGAGCAAGGTCGTAAGCGCGAGCAGAATCAACCCTCTGCAGGGACTAATGGATCTCCAGCACCTCCGAAATCCTCCCGGTATGACCAGAAGCCACTCAGCGATGCTCAATGGAGCAGGACGAACGGATACTGCAATCTGGGGATGCATACTCAGACCCAAAGCCACGAGTGCAAAAGGATAAGGAACTCCAATAGTAAAGTATCGTTTATAAAAAAAAGAGCCTTTAATGTTTAAAAAAGAGCAAGCGGTAACAACCGCAAATTACATGTAAAAACAGCCGGCAAGCTTAAAATGTCAAACACACGTGTTCCGTAATGGTGTCAGCGCGTAGCACCGCCCCATGTGACCCCGGAACTGACACCATTACGCCCCATGTGTCCCCGATGTGAAGTTATTGTCATCAAGGTGGTTGAGTGCATTGTCCCAGGCTCAGGTTTCCTATTGATAAATAACATTTACGCATTTTAGACTGGAGTGCTCAAAAGTTTGCATACTCTTATAGGGTGCCATACACTGAGAATTTCTTTCCTGCAACCACGGGTCAACAATTGTCTTCTTCTGGCAGGGAGGGGCAGGAGAAGCCATCCTCGCTGAGAGAAGACAGTGATTATTGCTAGCAGCTATAGCAGCTGCTAGCGATAATTGCAAGACGGTTGCACTTGGTACATTCAGCTTGCCCAATAACAGTTAAAATCTCGGCTGGTTCAGCATTTGAACCATGCCTTTAGGCATACCTCACAACTTTCTGAGATGGGAATGAGGGACACCTATTAGCAAAAGTATGTAGGCATAGGACACACCCCATGCCACACCCCTTAAAAGAGAATTGTACAAAAAATTATTGGTTAAACCAACTAAGTGCTTTTTTTTATTACTACTAGTCCTTTAGATTGGCTTTTGGAATTTACAACTGCAGCAATTTAGAAATTGGATGAAAGGTTTAGCACTGGGGAACACTTTTTGATAGATAAATAGTGCATTTTATATACAACTTTATAGATCAGACCAAAATGAGAGACAAATGATGAGGAAAGAGGGACAGAGGGACTTTGTTCCAAATCAGGGACAGTTGAGAAAGTTAGAAAATGAAAAGAAGGCTATTGGCCTAGGCTTGCATAGGCAATTCTTTTTTCAGATGGTTTAATTAATAAGACTCTTTATGAGTTGATTTATTATTTATGAGTATTCCTAATGTTATGGAATGAAAAACAATAAAAAAGGGCCAAGATGGTGCTGCCAAAGCTGGGGGGAGGTATTGGCCTTCCGGACCTACAGCGGTATTACTGGGCTGCTCATCTAGCGCGTATTGTGGACTGGAGGGTGCATGCTCGCTGTAAGGGATGGGTTCTCTTGGAGAACCTGATTACGGGAGCAGAATTGGGTAAGGTCCCATGGTTTACTAGGCCGCACTGGACGTCTGATACCCAATCCCACCCCCTTGTGGGTGCTACTCTTTCGGCATATGAACAGGCCTGTAGGACTCATGCGGTTTCCGCTACGGATTGTGGGTTGACTATATTAGGGGTAATCCAGACTTTATGCCTGGAATGGATAGATCTTATCTGGCAAGGGAATGGCCTCGTTCGGATTTGCAAGCCAGACATTGTTTTTCTGGGGACAGATTTCTTGACTATAAAGAACTAGCTTCTTTGTCCCCGACCAAGTCCTTCCCCTTTTTGGCTTACCTTCAGATAAAACACTTTCTTGATCGTCCTTCTAAAAGAGGATGCTTTACAAAACCGCCTACGGTTTTCGAATCCTTATGCTCTGGCCCGCCTCCCCAGAGGCATGTGATTTCGCTGCTTTATGCCTCAATGTTTAAAGAACCCTTTGTTTCCATGCAAACGGAGCATGCCTTTTGGGAGGCGAGGTTAGACGGCACGATTGAGAAGAAAAGCTGGGAACGAGTTAATTGGTTTATACATAAGGGCTCCCTGAACGTGAATACTCAGGAAAATGGGTACAAGATCAGATCGCGGTGGTATAAGACACCTGACCTTCTCCATAAAATTATTCCAAATGTAACTGACCGGTGCTGGAGATGTGGTAAGGACTTGGGCACTCTTCTCCATATTTGGTGGGAGTGCACGCTGATTCTGCCATATTGGCGTGAGGTGCATAATGCGACGACAGCGATCTCCTCGCTCCCGCTGGAGTTCTCTCCGGCACAGTATCTTCTCCACCTCTCCAAAATATCCAGGAAGAGTTATCGCAACTCAGTAGCGATTCACATGATAAATGCGGCCAGACTGTGTGTACCCGTCCATTGGAGGTCCACAGTGCCACCATCTATGAAGGAATGGGTAACACGTATTAATCACATTGCAGCGATAGAGGAGCTGATATACACTGCACAAGATAAGATCCAAAAAATTTCGTTTACCTGGGACGATTGGTTCAAATTTAGAAAATCCCCTGAATATCAAGCGCTGCTATCAAGGAGTGTTTGACTGGATCCTGTATCAGAGACTCTCTTAGCTGGCACATGGATACTGCAAGATACGACTGTATTACTCCAGTGTCAGACTGGACGGAGAGGGTAGATGGTGGTTCCCCTACCCCCTCTCCTGGCAGTTTCTCTGGGAATTCTACTTCCTATTCCCCCCCCCCCACCCCTCCCCTCTTTCATACTTTCTTTCTCTCGTTTACTGGTAGGTTATATATTTTTTTTTTGTTTTTGTTTGTTTGTTTGTCTATGCCCAATCTGATGATGTGCGGATTTGGGGGTTTCGGGGTTACTTACGGGTGGCCCCTATAATCATCAACCTAAAGACGGGCACCCCCTTAGGGACTGTTCTTGAAGTTATCAGATAGGCTCTGAACTACAGCTACTTAGGCCTCTACTTCCCAATACGCTGGACAGACCTGGAAACGCTGGGTCCTATCTCGAATAACATAGTTTCATCACCGGTTAACTCTTGAAAATCTTTCTGCTCCTAGGAGCGACTATGTCAATAATATATGTGGGAAATATATCATGAGATTTGTTTAACATATACGGGAGGTCTCTGTCTTCCTTGTAGAGCCTAGGATGTCCTGTGTGTGTATTTTTTTTTTATTTTTATTTTCTGGTCTTGAGTTCATTGATATGCTTGTTATTGGCTGTAATGTTATTTTATTTTCTCAAATAAAATCTTTATGGGAAAAAATAAAAAAACAATAAAAAATAAAAACAATATCGCAGATATAGCTTTTGCCATGCTTATAAAATGTAATAATTCTTTATAGCCAATAGATGGCAGCAAAACCCAACTTTTAAGAGTAGCAATTTAGTTTCAATCTCACACTGTTATAATTAATATTATTGGATGCAGGTGTAAATCTTATATAAGCTTTAAAATATAAATGTGATTTCAAAAGTCATTTTCAATAATTTAAAATCTGCAGCCTTCATTAAAAATACCTGGTAATCCCGCTATGATGTTAAGATGGTTGCGCTAATTCCTGTTATAAAATTACAGCAGTGTGTCTCTGTCTCCCAATTGTGCACCTGTGTTGTAACCGTATCATACAGGTTTCTACTGGAGACCGCAAGTAGTCGCTTAAACACTCATTATGCAGACAGGATCCATTTTTATCACCGGAAATGTCCTGCAGCCATTGCTAAAGTGTGTGCATGTACAGTAGGCAGGAAGGGGCTGCAAAGAGGCAGCAGGAAATCTGCAGGACTAAGATGCAACAAAGGATGAAAATAATTTTCTTATGAAAAAAACAAAAAAAAAACAACTTTTTTTTCCTTTTAGATCGATGAGGGGTTGGAACCCTTGCCAGGTTTTTATTGTTGTTCATGTACCTACTAGGAAGACACCCTCTCTACTACATGTCCTGGTGACCAGGACTGAAAGTCAGGGAAAAGCCAAAATGTTGAGTTTTCACCAAAATATGAATATAGTACACATTTTCCAATGGGAACACTTAATAGTGATTTACCTTTCTGGTAGATTACCTATAACTACCTGTCTACAGGGCAGGAAGCAAATGTGCTGGGACACAGATTGACACAGATGGCAAAAAATATGCAGGGGTTTTAAAGTAGAACTAAAGCAAAAACAAGGGGAGGGTTACAACCCCTGTCACTTTTTTTTTGCCATCGGCGTGCCATTGTGGGGATTTTCCTTCACTTCCTGTCCCACAGCCAAAACAGGAAGTGAGTGGATATCCCTCCAAGATCAGGATGGATTGAGATGGGGCTCAAGTAAGTATTAGAGGGGGCTTGGGGGAGGGATTTAGGGTCTGCACACAGAAGGATTTTTACCTTCATGTATAGAGGTTGCTGCATATAGAGGAGCCAGTCTCTCCATATTCCTCCTACAGCTGCTGAATGCCTGCGAGAGGGAGAGAAGCTGGACAAAGGGGTTACTAAGAAATAACATTAAGGTAAACAAGGGGTGCTTAACCAGGTGCCCACAGGCCCGCAGTAGCCCTTTGATATGGCCAGGGCCGGCGCTCCCGCTAGGCGAACTAAGCAGCCATCTAGGGCGCGCTGCTGCCTATGGGGTGCAGCCACAGCTGCTGACTTCCCCTCTAGCCGGGCCGGGGAACGCGAGGGGCTGAAGAATGTCCGACTGGCACAGCTGAGGAGGCGGAGAAGGACAGTGGGGAGCCGGACGAGGCGGGCACAGTTGAGGAGACGGAGGAGGACAGTGGGGAGCCAGATGAGGCGGGCACAGCTAAGGAGGCAGAGCAGGACAGTGGGGAGCGGAATAAGGCGGGCGTAGCTGAGTTGGTGGGGAGGAGAGTGGGGAGCCGGACGAGGTGGGCGCAGCTGCGGAGGTGGAGGAGGACAGTGGGGAAACGGATAAGGTGGGCACAGCTGAGGAGGACAGTGGGGAGCCGGACAGGTCGGGCACAGCTGAGGAGGACAGTGGGGAGCCAGACAAGGTGGGCACAGCTGGCTGGACAGTGGGATGCCGTACGAGGTGGGCACAGCTAAGGAGGCGGAGGAGGATAGTGGGGAGTCGGGCAAGGTGGGCACAGCTGCAGAGGAGGACAGTGGGGAGCCGGACGAGGCAGGCACAGCTGAGGAGGCAGAGGACAGTGGTGAGCCAGAGGAGACGGGCACAGCTGAGGAGGCGGAGGACAGTGGTGAGCCAGAGGAGGTGGGCACAGCTAAGGAGGCGGAGGAGGACAGTGGTGAGCCAGAGGAGGTGGGCACAGCTGAGGAGGCGGAGGAGGACAGTGGGGAACTGGATGAGGCGTACACAGCTGAGGAGACGGAGAAGGACAGTGGGGAGCCAGATGATGTGGGCACAGCTGAGGGGGACAGTGGGGAGCCGGACGAGGCAGGCACAGCTGAGGAGGCGGAAGAGGACAGTGGGGATCCGGACGAGGTGGGCACAGCTGAGAAGGAGGACAGTGGAGAGCCGGACGAGGTGGGCACAGCTAAGGAGGCAGAGGAGGACAGTGGGGATCCGGACGAGGCAGGCACAGCTGAGGAGGCGGAGGAGGACAGTGGGGAGTCAGTGGAGGCGGGCACAATTGAGGAGGCAAAGGAGGACAGTGGGGAGCCGGATGAGGCGGGCACAGCTGAGGAGGCAGAAGAGGACAGTGGGGAGCCAGACGAGGTGGGCACAGCTAAGGAGGAGGACAGTGGAGAGCCAGATGAGGTGGGCACAGCTGAGGAGGAGGACAGTGGGGAGCCGGACAAGCTGGGCACAGCTGGATGGACAGTGGGGAGCCGGGCGAGGTGGGCACAGCTGAGGAGGCGGAGGAGGACAGTGGGGAGACGGACGAGGAGGGCACAGCTGAGGAGGCAAAGGAGGACAGTGGTGAGCCAGAGGAGGCGGGCACAGATGAGGAGGTGTAGGAGGACAGTGTGGAGTCGGAGGAGGTGGGCACAGCTGAGGAGGCGGAGGAGGACAGTGGTGATCCAGACAAAGTTTGCACAGCTGAGGAGACGGAGAAGGACAGTGGGGAGCCGGACGAGGCAGGCACAGCTGGAGAGGCGGAGGAGGACAGTGGTGAGCCGGAGGAGGCGGGCACAGATGAGGAGGCGGAGGAGGACAGTGGGGAGTCGGAGGAGGTGGGCACAGCTGAGGAGGTGGAGGAGGACAGTGGGGAGTCGGAGGAGGTGGGCACAGCTGAGGGGGCAGAGGAGGACAGTTGGGAGTCAGAGGAGGTGGGCACAGCTGACTAGGCGGAGGAAGACAGTGGTAAGCCAGAGGAGGTGGAGAAGGACAGTGGGGAGCCGGACGAGGCGGGCACAGCTGAGGAGGCCGAGGAGGACAGTAGGGAGCCAGACGAAGCGGGCATAGCTGAGGATGCGGAGGAGGACAGTGGGGAGTCAGATGAGGTGGGCACAACTGAGGAGGCGGGCACCACCAGGTCTCCGGGTGTAGGTGAAACTTTGCTGCCTGGTGAGTCTGCTCTGTCTGACCATGTTCCCTGTTGTAGTCACCCGCACCCTGGGTAAGATTAGCGCCACCCCAGCCCGGTGCGGGGGGGGGGGGTGTTAGTCTTGGCTATGGCACAAAATAGTCAAGCACTGGCCCTGGATACGGCCAGTGACCTCACCTCATGCTCTGGGATGGTGGGTTGGCAAACACAGATCGTAGTTTGCCAATTTGCCATCCCAGAGCATCAAAGTAAATGGAGCTGGTACTAGAGGAAACTACGTCAGGGAGGATGCAATGCGTTTGATATCCCCAACATCTGAAACCATCATCTGTGTTATTTGGTGGTGGGATGCGACAGAAAGTAGCTGGGGAATACCACTTGTTGTACTCTATATGTGCTATTATGCTGAATATGGTCTATGTTTACCTTGGGCATTGTGGCCGTAATATGTATTATATCCAAAGTCATACAAACCAAAATGTTTTTATAAAATACTTTTTAATAGCTAAAGGCAATAATAAAGAATGAGTTAAAACTTTAAACTGTAGTTTTGTGTATATTGATTGCCTTTAAAATCCAATAAAAAAAGAGGATTTTCATGCCCTGTACACACGACCGGTTTTCCCGTCGGATAAAAAAACGATGATTTTCCCAACGGAATTCCTGTCAAGTCTGCCTTGCATACACACAGTCACACAAAAGTTTGGTGAACTTTTGACTGCCAAAAACGCGGTGACGTAAAAGACTACGACGAGCCAAGAAAATTAAGTTCTATGCTTCTGAGCATGCGTCGATTTATTTCCGAGCATGTGCAGTTTTTTACCCATCGGAAAAGCATACAGACGAACGGTTTTCCTGCTAGGAATTTTTGCTGACGGGAAAAAGAGATCCTTCTCTCTTTTTTTTTTCCGGCAGTTTTCCCATCGGAAAAACTGCGAGGGAGCATACACACGGTCGGAATTCCCGACCAAAAGCTCTCATCGCAGTTTTTCCGACAGGAAAACCAGTCGTGTGTACAGGTCATCAGTGTGGATAAAGTTACAGGGATGATGACAACCACACCCCCAGTCATATTAACTTTTTTCTAGATAACATAAGCAGTTTAACCCTTCCCACCGGCCATATGCATACATGGGAGGTGGGTCTTTTTTCGTGGGTCAGCATATATGCCTATCTCCCTTTGTGCTGGAAGCACGCCGTACTAATGCCGCGTATACACGATCGGAAATTCCGACAAGAAAAGTTCAACGTGAGCTTTTGGTCGGAAATTCCGACCGTGTGTAGGCTCCATCAGACATTTTCTGTCGCACAAAAATCCTACGCATGCTCAGAATCATTCAATATTTGTAGCTGCTGGCTTTTATTTTTTTATTTTCGGCGGAGCTCCGCTTTAAACTTCATTTTTCTCGGCTCGTTGTAGTGTTGTACGTCACCGCATTCTTGACGGTCAGAATTTCAGACAACATTTGTGTGACCGTGTGTATGCAACACAAGTTTGAGCCAACATTCTGTCGGAAAAAAATTAGCAGTTTTCTTTCTCGGAATTTCCGATCGTGTGTACGCGGCATTAGTCTCGTACTAAAGATTGGGACCCGGGACTCCTGGTTCTGGGTTACCTGATCGCTGTAATAGCCTCTGATTGGCTATCACAGTGACCAGTCACTGTGAGCCCGAACCTGTGTTTACTTCCCCTTCTGAAAGGAGAGGAAGATACCTTGTAGATACCTCTCCTTGCAAGAGATGAAGCTGTAAAAAAAAAAAAAGTGTCAAAATTAAAATAAATTAAAAAGAAAGAATAAAAAATTCTGAATGGAACCCCCATGCATGTCAGCCCGCAGTGCATTTCCAGGTGCAGGAACCGCAAGGACATCGCATGGTCAAAAAATAGCATGCGGTTTCCCTGCGGCCACGTTTTTAAAAAGCTGCATGCACCTTTTTTCCTGCGGGAAACAAATTAAAATGAATAAAAAACAGTTAGATGGAGCAGCGCTATATGCATACACTAATGTGACTCAAATAGTAGAGTGCAATCTATACAATATCACTTTAAATTATGTTCCGAAGGTGCATATAAAATGATCAATAAAGGTGCAATGCAAAAACTTATATCAAACATAAACAACGTGCACAAAAAGGGGTTAAACTTCATCCTTAAACCACATAAACCTCTGGCACTGAACATCACACAATTCCCAGTAAAGTAACATCAGGCTAGTTGCTTGGTCAGGAGAAGATGTGATGATCACAGTGTACTGTGCAGCAATGATGTAAAAAACATTCCTACAATTCTGATTGAAATTAAAAAGTCACTCAGACTTGTACAGTTCTGTTTTCATATCAAAAGAATCAAAAGCATTTATTTTTCCACTTCCAGAATGTGGATTGTCTTTTTTTAAAGAGAAACTAACTTAAAATTTGGCAAAAAAAAGCACATCAACTTCATTATTTTTTCCTTACCATAAATTATTTTATTCACTGTGCCTTTTCTATAAAACTTTCACGGGAAGAGTCAATTTCTTAGCAGAGCCCCCTCCCTCCTTACACTTCACAGTCCTTACCTTTTCTGGGAGTGTCTAATTACTTTCTGTGCTGGCCCAGCTCCTCTGGCCCTCTCTTTACCCTCCTACATAACCATTATATAGCAGCTGAGGGAGGAGTCAAAGGGAACACTAAACAGTGTCACTTGAGTGACAGCTCAGTGTCTGCTGGGGCTGTTGACATCACATTCAAGGGGATGCACATTTCCTTTGGCTTTGTTCTCTAAACCACTTCAGCACCGGAAGAATTTACCCCCTTCCTGACCAGAGCACTTTTTTGCGATACGGCACTGCGACGCTTTAACTGACAATTGCGCGGCCGTGCGACGTTGCACCCAAACAAAATTGACGTCCTTTTTTTCTCACAAATAGAGCTTTCTTTTGGTGGTATTTGATCACCTTTGAGGTTATTATTTTTTGCGCTATAAATAAAAAATAGCATAAAGTTTGAAAAAAAAGCAATATTTTTTACTTTTTGCTATAATAAATATCCCCAAAAAATATATAATACATTTTTTCTGAGTTTAGGCCGATATGTATTCTTCTACATATTATTGGTAAAAAGAAATCACAATAAGCGTATATTTATTGGTTTGCACAAAAGTTATAGTGTCTACAAAATAGGGGATAGATTTATGGCATTTTTATTATTATTTTTTTTTTATTAGTAATGGCGATGATCTGCGATTTTTATCGTGACTGCGACATTATGGCGAACACATCAGACACTTTTGACACCATTTTGGCACCATTGTCATTTTTACAGCGATCAGTGCTAAAAAAATGCACTGATTACTGTAAAAATTACACTGGCGGTTAAGGGGTTAACCTGTAGGGGGTGCTGAAGGGGTTAAGTGTGACCTAGGGAGTGATTCTTACTTTTAGGGGGCGTGGCTACACGTGACACGCCACTGATCGCTGTTCCTGATGAGAGGGAACACGATCAGTGACAGTGTCACTAGGCAGAATGGGGAGATGTTGTGTTTACACTAACATCTCCCCGTTCTTCAGCTCTGTGACCCGATCGCGGGAGACCAGCGGTGATCGGGTCCGTGGGTCCCGCGGGCGTGGTCACGGAGCTTGAGACAGGGTCGCAAGCGCGCCGCCGGTGGCGGGTGCGCGACCACACGGCCGGCAATTTAAAGGGAATGTATATATATATACGCCCTTTTGCCTGTCCGTGCCATTCTGTCGACGTAAATGTTTGTGCGGCAAGCGGTTAATGAGTGAAATAAGTGTTTGATTCTCTATCAGTCAGCAAGATTTCTGGCTCCCAGGTGTCTTCTATAGAGGTAATGAGCTGAGATTAGGAGTACTCTCTTAAAGGGAGTGCTCCTAATCTCAGGTTGTTACCTGTATAAAGGACACCTGTCCACAGAAGCAATCAATCAATCAGATTCCAATATCTGCACCATGGCCAAGACCAAAGAGCCGTCTGAGAATGTCAGGGACAAGATTGTAGACCTACACAAGGCTGGAATGGGCTACAAGACCATTACCAAGCAGCTTGGTGAGAGGGTGATAACAGTTGGTGCAATTATTCGCAAATGGAAGAAACACAAAATACCTT
Source organism: Rana muscosa (assembly GCA_029206835.1). Classification (NCBI taxonomy): domain Eukaryota; kingdom Metazoa; phylum Chordata; class Amphibia; order Anura; family Ranidae; genus Rana; species Rana muscosa. Next base: position 90,610,417 of record CM055117.1, on the reverse strand, counting down.
TCAATCACCCTCGGTCTGGGGCTCCATGCAAGATCTCACCTCGTGGAGTTTCAATGATGATGTGAATTGGGAGGAATGAGCCCAGAACTACATGGGAGAGTCTTGTCAATGATCTCAAGACAGCTGGGACCATACAGATGTATGCAAAAGTTTAGGAACCCCTGACAATTTCCATGATTGACTTTTATAAATATTTGGGTGTTTGGATCAGCAATTTCATTTTGATCTATCAAATAACTGAAGGACACAGTAATATATCGGTAGTGAAATGAGGTTTATTGGATTAACAGAAAATGTGCAATATGCATCAAAACAAAATTAGACAGGTGCATAAATTTGGGCACCCTTGTCATTTTTTGGATTTGAATACCTGTAACTACTTAGCACTGATTAATTGGAAAACACAATTGGTTTGGTGAGCTCATTAAGCCTTGAACTTCATAGACAGGTGCATCCAATCATGAGAAAAGGTATTTAAGGTGGCCAATTGCAAGTTGTTGTTCTCTTTGACTCTCCTCTGAAGAGTGGCAACATGGGGGCCTTAAAACAACTCTCAAATGATCTGAAAGATTGTTCTACATTATGGTTTAGGGGAAGGCTACAAAAAGTTATCGCAGAGATATAAGCTGTCAGTGTCCACTGTGAGGAACATAGTGAGGAAATGGAAGACCACAGGCACAGTTCTTGTTAAGGCCAGAAGTGGCAGGCCGCATAAAATATTGGAGAGGCGAAGGATGGTGAGAATGGTCAAAAACAGCCCACGGACCACCTCCAAAGACCTCCAACATCAACTTGCTGCAGATGGTGTCACTGTGCATCCTTCAACAATTCAGCGCACTTTGCACAGGGAGAAGCTGTATGCGAGAGTGATGCGAAAGAAGCCTTTTCTGCACACACGCCATAAACTGAGTTGCTTGAGGTATGCAAACTCACATTTGGACAAGCCAGCTTAATTTTGGAATAAGGTGCTGTGGACAGATGAAACAAATATTGAGCTATTTGGTCATAACATGGGGCGTTATGCATGGCGGCAAAAGAACACAGCATTCCAAGAAAAACACTTGCTACCCACAGTAGAATTTGGTGGAGGTTCCATCATGCTGTGGGGCTGTGTGGCCAGTGCCGGTACTGGGAATCTGGTTAAAGTTGAGGGTCGCATGGATTCCACTCAATATCAGCAGATTCTTGAGAATAATGTTGGGGAATCAGTCACAAAGTTGAAGTTACGCCAGGGCTGGATATTTCAACAAGACAATGACCCAAAACACTGCTCAAAATCTACTCGAGCATTTATGCAGAGGAACAAGTACAATGTTCTGGAATGGCCATCCCAGTCCCCAGACCTGAATATCATTGAACATCTGTGGGGTGATTTGAAGCAGGCTGTCCATGCTCAGCAACCATCAAACCTAACTGAACTGGAGATGATTTGTAATGAGGAATGGTCCAAAATACATTCATCCAGAATCCAAACACTCATTACAGGCTATAGGAAGCGTCTAGAGGCTGTTATTTCTGCTAAAAGAGGCTCTACTAAATATTGATGTGATTTTTCTGTTGGGGTGACCAAATTTATGCACCTGTCTAATTTAGTTTTTGATGCATATTGCGCATTTTCTGTTAATCCAATAAACCTCATTTCATTACTGAAATATTACTGTGTCCTTCAGTTATTCGATAGATCAAAATGAAATTGCTGATCCAAACACCCAAATATTTATAAATGACAATCATGGAAATTGTCAGGAGTTCCTAAACTTTTGCATACAACTGTATAGTCACCAAGAAAACAATTGGTAACACACTACACCGTGAAGGACTGAAATCCTGCAGTGCCTGCAAGGTCTCTCCGCTCAAGAAAGCACAGGTACAGGCCCGTCTGAAGTTTGCTGATGAACATCTGAATGATTCAGAGGAGAACAGTGTGAAAGTGTTGTGGTCAGATGAGACGAAAATCAAGCTCTTTGGCATCAACTCAACTCGCCGTGTTTGGAGGAGGAGGAATGCTGCCCATGACCCCAAGAACACCATCCCAAACATCAAACATGGAGGTGGAAACATTATGCTTTGGGGGGTGTTTTTCTGCCAAGGGGACAGAATAACTTCACTGCATCAAAGGGAGATGGATGGGGCCATGTATCGTCAAATCTTGGGTAAGAACCTCCACCCCTCAGCCTTTTTGTTGTTATTCTGTCTCTGATTGTTAAAATAAACCTACCATTAAAATTATAGACTGATCATTTCTTTGTCAGTGGGCAACTGTACAAAATCAGCAGGGGATACTTTTTTCCCTCACTGTACATCCGAGAGTGGCATCATTACCCTCAAACTATATGTTGAGACAGGAGGGTTGAAAGGGTGAGTAGAAAATGAAGTAACAATTGGGATAGATAAGAAATAAAGCAAAAAAAGGGGGAAGAAGAAAAGGGAAGAGGGGGTGTCCCAGCAATGCCCATACAAAAGTGCTTGAATCCATAACGGACCTCAGATCAAGAGTAACCATCAAATGTCTCTCAGTTGGTTAAAGCGGGATTTCACCCGCAATTTTTTTTTTTTTTAAAGTCAGCAGCTACAAACACTGTAGCTGCTGACTTTTAATAAGGACACTTACCTGTCCTAGGCGCCTGCGATGTCGGCCCCCTGAGGCCGACCCCTCGATCCTGGCAGGTCCCGGCGCCGCCATCCTCACTAAGGGAAACAGGCAGTGAAGCCTTGCGGCTTCACTACTTGTTTCCTACTGCGAATGCATGAGTCTCGCAGCGCTGTATGAATGGGCGACTGCTCTCTGGGATACACACAGTTCCCAGAAGGCAGTGCACCCCATTCCTCAGAAGACAACACAAGGAGGATGCAGAAAAAGACCAGCCTCGGACTAGGAAGAGGCAGATTAGTAAGAAACCCCTAGCAACCGCACTTTCTGGTAAGTAAAAATTGTATTTATTTTTTCAATTTTTTTGGAACATTTTGGTGTATTTTTGTGTTTTTTTTAGGGTGGAACTCCACTTTAAGTCATATTATGGAGGAGAAGCGAGAAGTAGCAATAGTAAGTGAAGGCAAGGTGCCCAAACCTTATTACAGAATGGTATTCTACAACTGAGCCGTAAGGCTATCCAAGGTATAAACAAATTTCACTCTATTGAGAACAATCTGAAGGTCAGGAACGGGAGGTATTTTCCAAAAAATGTGTTATTTCACATCCAGCTGCCCTAAGAATGTGATTTAAAGTGATACTAAACACACACTGTTTAAAGCCTCGTACACACGGTCGGACTTCCATCGGACTTTTCTGTGGATTTTTGTCCGAACGGAAATGGTCGGGCACACGCATAGCATACACACGGCAGGACTTTTCTGCAAACTTTCCCAAAACTTTTTCAACATCATGTGGTTTTTCTGCTCTTTTCTGCTCTTTACCGCCACCCTTTGGTCAACTTCTGCTATTGTTGGTTGATTTTAACATTGGTTCTGGGCATGCTTATTTGTCCATCGAACAAAAGTCCGATGGATTTCTGTACACATGGTCGGACTTTGCTCCATCTGACTTTTGTTGGCAAAAAGTTTGTCCTTTTGCAGACCGAACATTTGTCCGATGAAAACCAAAAAAGTTTGTCCGATGGAGCGTACACACGGTCGGATTTTTTTCAAACTTGCTCAAAATGAAGTTTGTTGGCAAAAAGTCTGACCGTGTGTACGAGGCTTAAGTTACATTATCCTTCTATTTCTGTATATGGATGATGGCACTCATGGGCGTCCGCTCCATAGATCAAGGGGGGTCAATTGCCCCCCCCTGGAAGTCAGAGTGAAGACACACACTTGACCCCTGTGTTGCAATGGCCTCCGCGGCAGCCGTGGACCTTTTTTTCTAAGTCTGCAGACTGCTGATGGCTTGGGGGCTGGGGCTGCTCTCAGTCTTTTCCGACTATCCATCCCTCCCTCCTCACCCCCGGTCCGCGCATCGGATTGGCTTAACATCACCGTGACCCTGATCCAGCTGTTCCGTGATTGGCTGCTGCCTCAGCCTGCCTCTACCTGTGTAAATGTGCCTATGCCAATCCGGCCGGCGCCGGCTCCTCCCACAGGTGCGTGGCGTGCAGTGGCCGAGAAAAGAGACTGAATACGCTGCCAGTGCCTGCCCTATTGCTGAAGAACTACACGTAACAGCAGTGCCAGTGACATCTTTTTGTATTGCAATACATCTGTGTTGTGGGCGGCCATATTTTGATCTTGATGAAAACAACCTATACATACAGTATAGGTTGTTTTCATCAAGATCAAAACATGGCCACAACAGATGTATTGCAATACATTGTAATATAGAAAGATGTACATTCTCTAGGCTATATTTATATGGACATGGAGTGAAGCGGAATTATCCTCAAGAGCTATTTCACACTGCCAGCTGGCCGCGTTATCGGTAAAGCGCCGCTAGTTTTAGCGGCGCTTTACTATCGTTTTTAGTGGCGCTATTCGGCCGCTAGAGGGCGGGGGTTTAAAAAGAATAGAAATTGCTAATCAGACAATGGCAGCTTGATCCTTATATTAAGCTTTTGCATCAGGTTTCTCAAACCTTTGCATGCCTGCGCTTTATGTCATAATGACTAAGCCCCTCCCCTTCATGACATTGTCAAAAAGGGAACGAGCATGGATGACCTTAAAATGATGCCCCCCCCCCCTGAAAAAAGTTCAGCGGACGCCCATGATGGCACTGTAATTATTTTAATAAAGAAAAACATCTAAGGACCTTTTTTCTAATCGATATACAGCTGTCACATGACACAGATCTTTCCCAGTCTGTCTGCAGGGAAATAGAAGCAGGAGGAGCTTCTAGTCCTTTGCTGCTGGTCACATATTCAAAATAAAAAAAAACAGCCTTTGCAATACAATAAATACAGTGGTTACGGAAAGTATTCAAACCCCCTTAAATTTTTCACTCTTTGTTATATTGCAGCCATTTGCTAAAATCATTTAAGTTATTTTTTTCCTCATTAATGTACACACAGCACCCCATATTGACAGAAAAACACAGAATTGTTGACATTTTTGCAGATTTATTAAAAAAGAAAAACTGAAATATCACATGGTCCTAAGTATTCAGACCCTTTGCTCAGTATTTAGTATTTGCACCCTTTTGATCTAATACAGCCATGAGTCTTTTTGGGAAAGATGCAACAAGTTTTTCACACCTGGATTTGGGGATCCTCTGCCATTCCTCCTTGCAGATCCTCTCCAGTTCTGTCAGGTTGGATGGTAAACGTTGGTGGATAGCCATTTTTAGGTCTCTCCAGAGATGCCAGGGCTCTAGCTGGGCCATTCAAGATCAGTCACGGAGTGGTTGTGAAGCCACTCCTTCGTTATTTTACTTGTGTGCTTAGGGTCATTGTCTTGTTGGAAGGTAAACCTTCGGCCCAGTCTGAGGTCCTGAGCACTCTGGAGAAGGTTTTTGTCCAGGATATCCCTGTACTAGGCCGCATTGATCTTTCCCTCGATTGCAACCAGTCGTCTTGTCCCTGCAGCTGAAAAACACCCCCACAGCATGATGCTGCCACCACCATGGCCAGCTCTAGGAAGGGTTCTGGTCGTTCCAAACGTCTTCCATTTAAGGACTATGGAGGCCACTGTGCTCTTAGAAACCTTAAGTGCAGCAGAAATTTTTTTGTAACCTTGGCCAGATCTGTGCCTTGCCACAATTCTGTCTCTGAGCTCTTCAGGCAGTTCCTTTGGCCCTTTATGATTCTCATTTGCTCTGACATGCACCGTGAGCTGTAAGGTCTTATATAGACAGGTGTGTGGCTTTCCTAATCAAGTCGAATCATTATAATCAAACACAGCTGGACTCAAATGAAGGTGTAGAACCATCTCAAGGATGATCAGAAGAAATGGACAGCACCTGAATTAAATATGAGTGTCACAGCAAAGGGTCTGAATCTTTGCATCATTAGCATTTTTTGGCGAACATCAGTTTCAGGGTTAACAGCATTGATTCACCGTTGCATAACTTATAATTGGACCAAAACCCCGGGGTCATTCACAGTGAAGCTGTATATATATATAATTTTATCAATTTTTTTTTTTTTTTCAGATTGTTTAGTAAACACTAGCGATTTTTATCGCCTACAGCTTCACTCTGAATCTTATGCTGGCGTCCAGACTTCTCTGTGCGTTGTTTTATGTAATTGTTGTAAATTGTCTTGTCAGTCTGTCCTGTTCTTTGTTTGATTAATATTCTATTATTGGGATCGCCTCTTTTGAAGGAGATCATCAATAATTATTGTCTAAAGCTATTTTTGTACCTTATTGCACTATTGAAATTCAATTCATGTACATTTTTTGATATCAATAAATTTATAATTCTTTTATGAATCCCAGTCTATTTATAGACCTACTGTCGTTAGAAGTAGCCACTTTCTAATGATAAAAATTAGATAAATAAATTAGATAATAAATCATTAGACATGCATAAAGCTTTTGACTCCATATCATGGAACTACCTTTTTTCTGTTTTATCTAAAATGGGATTCGGAACCTAATTTATTTCTACTCTTCAAACACTATATACCTCCCAGTATTAAAATCTTTCTCCAACATCTCTAGACTTGACATTAATCACGATAAGACACAAGCCATGAATATATCAATAGATGACGTTACTCTATCCTCTTATACTTATATATGGTGTGAAAAATCTCTACCTTACTTGGGTATTAATATCACTCCGACCTTTTGCTCTTTAAACTCCCAAAACTACCCTGCACTTTACAAAAAACTATTGGCTGATTTAGAAAAATGGTTACTCCATCCTCTGTCATGGTTTGGCAGATTGTATTCTGTAAAAATGAATATTCTCCCTAAAATATTGTATTGTTTCCGTGCTCTTCCTATTAAATTGATCCATTCTGAATTGACCAACTTTCAAAACAAATTAATTTCCTTCATTTGGGGAAATAAAAAACCCAGAATCAATAGATGTACCTTACTAACCCCAAAAAACAGAGGTGGATTGGGCACTCCGGATTTGTTAAAATATTATTACGCAGCAATGTTAACAAGCCTGACTAAGTCTCACTCTTCTAAACCCCACCCTATCTGGTTGGATGTAGAAACATATGCATGTCGAGGCCAATCGGTTTCCCATATCATGTGGCTGCCAACTAAAGCGAGGCCACCTATTTTGTGTCCGACATTATCTATTTCCCTAAATATATGGGATAAATTGAATAAATATCACAAGTTTAAATCTCCACACGCCCCCTTAGCTAATATATTTGAGATCGAAAGCTTTACTCGGGATCCCACTCCTATAGGATTTGACTGGTGGAAAAACAAAGGCCTTTTGCGTATAGCTGATTTATGTGGTTCAAATGGCATATTATCTTTTAAATCTCTGGAACAACGTTTTCGTATACCAGTAACCGAAAAACTGCATTATACACAGATAAAAGATTTTATTACTAAAATATCAGAAAATTACGATATATCATCTTTATCTAAAATGGAATATCTATGTCTGAAGTTTGACTTATATCGAGGGCATATCTCAGAAATTTATTCTATCCTAAACACTTCTCATACTAAACTGAACTATATGATAAAATGGGAGGGAGACCTTCAAGAAAATTTTGACTTGACAGAATGGCAAAATATGGCTCTGAAATCGTCTCGTTCTCTCATAAACACCTCCATCATAGAGGCGAATTACAAAATTCTCATGAGATGGTATATGGTCCCCTCTAGATTGGCATCTTTAATACCTGAATCATCACCTCTGTGTTTCCGTGGATGTGGGAAGGAGGGAACACTATTTCATATATGGTGGAAATGCCCCAAAGTTAAAAAATTTTGGATAAGAAATTACAATTTTATATATTCTCTAACCCAAATTAACCTACTCAAATCACCTAAACAAGCTCTGTTGGGTTATAAATTAGATAAATTAAATAAATTCCAGGATCATTTGATAACCTTTATATTCATATCAGCAAGGATTATAATAGCAAAATCGTGGAAATCGGCCTCACTGCCATTCGGACAAGTCAAACAGAAACTTTCTTGGATAATGGTCAACGAACATATGTCAGCTATTTTAAATGATAAATTAACATTATTTGATAAGATTTGGGACCCGTGGATTAAATATCTATCTGATGATCCGAGACCTTTAACAAGTCTATCGTAGTGTTTTTTTTTTTTTTTTTCTTTTTAGAATATTTGTCTTTTTTTTTATCCCCCCCCCCTTTTTTTTTTTTTTATCCCTTTTCTCCTTTTTCCTTTTCAACATAACCATTTAGGTGACTTAATCTATTTTGAGTAGCATACCATATTGGTTATGATTATCTATGCAATATTATTTAGAAAGTGTATACATAATTTCATATTTCTTGATTGTGCAACCCGGTAATATGTACGTTGTATTGTATGAATTTTATTTCATGATCCATTTCTCCTTTTCTATATATATTCTTTTGCATTGATAATAATTCAATTTATATTAATAATAATAAAAATATTGAAATGGAGAAGTAGCCACTTTCTTATCCCAGTAGCAATACTTGGGGTTCCCCCCTTTTTTCTGTCTGAATACTTAGGACCATGTGATATTTCAGTTTTTCTTTTTTAATAAATCTGCAAAAATGTCAACAATTCAGTGTTTTTCCGTCAATATGGGGTGATGTGTGTACATTAATGAGGAAAAAAATGTACTTAAATGATTTTAGCAAATGGCTGCAATATAACAAAGAGTGAAAAATTTAAGGGGGTCTAAATACTTTCCGTACCCACTGTAAATAAATAATATCAATAAACTGTTTTAAATTGGCATACAAATATATATTTGAAATCAAATATTTATTATTTTGTGGAAATATGGTGTGGGTGGATTTGTGCTAGTCAAAGGCTGTGTCACGCCCATCCAGCCCGTGTCTTAGAATAAGAGGGAGGGGAAGCCTCCGCCAATCAAGATGTAATATCCCACCCCCATTGTGTCTAGCTGGTTAGAGGGCATGGAGGAGGAGGGAGGGAGTGGTCTGTCATTTACCACTGTGTATACACCCACATGTGTGACTCTATAGTCACATGGGCTGCTCAGATGTGATAGGAAGGAAATGCTCCTCATAGAAACTCTCTGAAAACTGAGCATGTGCAGAGTTGCCACCACACCTGCAAAATCCCTAGCTTAATTGGGGACATGGACAGAAGGTGAAGATAGAGAACAGCAGTGAGTATGAACAGCATGTAATACAGCATTTATTGATCGTTTTTTATGATGTGGGTTTAGTGACACTTTGGTGTAGTGGTTAGCACTTTCACCTAGCAGCAAAAAGGGTCGCTGATTCAAATCCCGACCACGACACCATCTGCCTGGAGTTTGCATGTTCTCCCTGTGTCTGCATGGGTTTCCTCCGGGTACTCCGGTTTCCGCCCACACACTCCAAAGACATGCTGGTAGGTTAATTGGATCTTGTCCAAAATTGGCCCAGTATATGTATATGTGTACGAATATGTGTCCCAAGCGCGTCAAGATCCTACAGGGTAAATGACCACACCAGCCAGGCAGACACTGGCTGCAAAAAGCGCCTTGAGGCGATTCAGTTCGCATTTGTAGCACTATACAAGTTACTCATTCACTCATTCATTCATAATGGCCTTTGGATTGGTCGTGACTAGATATCATTTTGCCCCAAAATTAGCTTTAAATTTCTGGAAAAACTAATAGGGAAGTTTGTCACATTTGAATTTCTTTTTAGCTTTTTTTAAATCACTCTTGTCTTGTGTAGCACCACCCTCTCCTCCTAGGGTAAAGAAGAGGCACCCATGCCACAAGCCCGTGTCCTCTAGTTTAGAGGTCAGGCGGTGTATATGTACCTGGGTCCCGCAGCGAGTTACCTCCTTCCACTGGTTCCCGTCTCCAGAGTGTAGAGACGAGTCTGTACTTTTCCCTCTTCAATAAAGTCAATGTCCAAACCACTTAAACTCCAACGTTGAGTTTATTTTATATCTTTGCTTGATAGGTAAGAGAGAGTAGATGAGAGATGATAGTTGAACTAGAGCAGATTCAGGCACAGAACTCCCAGATTCATCACCACTCGATCCCGAGCGGGTACAGCTCACCCCGACAGTCCCTCAATGATCCCAGCAGCTGGTGTGGAGCTCGAACAAGCAATTTAATCCTCCGAGGACAAGTTCAGTCTGTCCTCAAAGAGCAGCAGCTCTCCGCAGGGTCGGTTCTGCGGAGCATAGGATCCTTCCCTCCGACAGGTCACCAGGCTTTTCCCGAGACAGCAATCTAGCTATCACTCATCTCCTGGTATGGGACCGACCCTTCTCTGGCTTCCTCTTGGTCAGAGCGGATACCCTCACCCAGGCATCCTAGGACTCCAAAGTTCTGCCTGTAGACCCAGTTGAAGGTACTGGGCCTACCCGGAACGTTGCGGTCTCGGGCTGAAGGTGCCCGAGACTCCTCAGTCAGAGTACGCTCCCCCCTCCTTAGGGGGCACACTCCTCCGGGTACTTGTCTCCAGGTCTCTCTCTAATAAAATGGCGTCTGCCTCTTTTATATCCTCTCCCGGCATGCACAGCAGGCAGAACCCACCCACTGGATGGTAGCCGAGAGAGAATATCCAATAGCGCCATGCAACCTATGGTTCAACCCTGACCCAACATGGCAGCACCACTTGCAGGCCACAGGGAATTCTACATAGGCACACAGCAATAAAGCAGAGTCCAGAACAATTAGAAGGCCCGAACCATACTAGTGCTCGGGTCATCCCCCTAAATTTAGACATAGGGACCCCCCTAAATTTGGAGTACCTGCTACACTTGTATAAGTATTTGGGAATAAAAGACAATAGTCAAGGACTATTTAGAATTATGAAGAACCGACTATGTAATCTGGCTTCACTTACCAGTCAAAAATGAAGTACAGTATATCTAATAAGTAGACATTTTCTTGTCTAATCTGTGAATTATTCTTTAACCTGAGGCCATGCGAATGACTGTCGCTTATGACCAAACTCACCTGACTACCTATTCAGAAAACCAGAGAGAACTGCTCCTGACCGATCTTATCTAAGAAGGTTCAGTGTGCCATAAAAGCAGCGTTCTTGTGTAAGACTCATTTGCATGTCTGGCAATTAAATCCTGCACATGTATATGATTTTTTATTGGTCTTCAGGGCTTCTGAACAGAGTTTTTTAAGTAAAATTTTGAGAACATAATTGATAACTTTCTCTAAAAATGATTCAGTCTTTCATTACTCATTTTAACATCCTAGCAAGACTCACAATGACTTCTAAGTGCGTCATCCCTAAAGCAGTATCAAAATAGAAAATCATTGTAAGATGGGACTTTTGAGGCACATTTTACATAAAATACAAATTTTTATTACAATTTCAACATATACAAAAATTCCACTTTCTTCCAAACCCCAATAAAAACAGTAAAGCACATCATTTCTGTGTTGATTTAGCATGACAGTGCATCATTTTCAAAGCTACAGATTTTCTATGGCCCTAGGAAATCGGTAGCTTTGGAAATGATGCACTATCCTGCTAAATCAACGCTAAAATTATGTTTTTTTACTGTTTTTATGGGGTTTTATAAGAAATTAAAATTTCTGTATATGGTGAAAAAGTACTAAAAATTTGTATTTTATGTAAAATGTTGTGCCTCAAAAGTCCCATCTTATTTTCTATTTTGTCCTAGCAAGACTGTTAAGCCCTGTATACACGATCGGATAACCTATGGATTTTCGTCCGATGGATTTGACCATCGGAAATCCGATGAAACTGTTTTTTATCAGTCTTGGCCACACACCATCAGTTAAAAAACCGACGGCAAGAAAACGACGGCACGTACAAAACGTACGACGCGCTATAAAAGGGCCGAACAAATCTAATGGCGCCACCCCTTGGGCTGCTTTTGCTGATTTCGTGTTACCGCGTGTTAGTAAAAGTTTGGTGAGAGCCGATTCGCGCTTTTCAGTCTCTGTGCTTTGCAGATCGTTTCCTGGTGTTCAGTTTGTGCTTGTGGGTTTGTATTTGTGATTCAGTGCGTGCAGTCAGGTCGTTACTGCCTTGCAGTGCCTTCTTGGCCGTTCGTTTACTGTTTTTCAGGTCGTTCTTCTCAGGCCTTGCTGTTCCACGGTGCGTTCTGTTTGAGTGCATTCTGACCAGCCGACCAGTTTAAAATCATGTATGAAGTGCGTTCTCGTTCTCGAGCTCGTGCTGGCTTTGGGCTTGGTGTTGCAGTTAACACTGTAACCCGAGTTCAGTCTGTGAACAGGGTGAGGAGGAGTTCATGGACTAAGAATTGGTTGCTCCAGCTGGACCAATTCTCTCATATGCCTCTGCGGCGGGAAATCCATGAGAATAATCCTGATGATTTCAGGAATTATCTCAGGATGACGGACCCCGTATTTCACCGTCTTTTGGATTTGCTGTCCCCCTATATAACGAGGCAGGACACTGTGATGCGCCAGGCCATCACTGCCGAGCAGAGACTTGCAGGACCTCAAGTTCTCAACAGGCATCTCCCCCCAGGCTCTCGGGATCATTATCCCTGAGACGTGTTCGGCCATCATTCAGGTCCTGCAGAAGGACTATATGAAGGTAATTTTGCTCCTTTAACCTCACATTATATGTTTTGATTGTTTTAGAATCTTCTTATTTTTCCCCTCCTAACCCAAATTTGCCTTTTTGTAATATCCTGGTAATGTCCCCATTTTCCCCATGCATTTTTTTACCTGTAAAGGCCTTTTTGGGCTCTACATGCCTATTTCGCTTCACTAACCTCTCCAGCATGCTATCGTGGGCGCAAACCCAGCTAGCCTTCTATTTTCCTTTGAATTTTTTTACGGTCATTGCCCGCGTAGTTTGACAACCCTCCCTCCCCCCCCCCTAAAGATGTAAATAATTTTTTAGTTCTCAATCAAGCTCAGCAGAGTGGTAGAGCCTTTTTTTGGATCCCCCACAATCACCTTAGCCCCCCCCTTAGATTATTTTAGAATGTCCACTCAGCGGGGGTGAGGCATCTGCTAAGTGGGCCTTTGTTTATTGGTAGGAAATACTCCCCTAAATAATAATGTTAGAATGATGTTGGTCAACAATGTTTTTGCGTGTAATCTGCTTGCACTGTAAACATAAACCGTACTAATGTCTTCTTTTTGTTTGACTCCACAGTTCCCTAGCACACCACAGGAATGGCTGACTGTGGCATCCCAATTTGCCCAGCGGTGGGATTTCCCCAACTGTGGAGGGGCAATTGATGGGAAGCACGTCCACATAGTGCCGCCACCCCGTTCGGAGTCATACTATTTTAACTATAAAGGTTTTAATAGCATAGTGTTAATGGCGGTGGTGTCGACACGGTACGAGTTCCTGTATGTGGACATGGGGAAGAACGGCCGGATGTCCGATGGCGGAGTATTCGCAGAGACGGAGTTCGCTCACCGTCTGCAGGCTGGGGGTCTTGCACTGCCTCCAGATGCAGAGAAGGTGGAAGGGCTACCGTTCGTTTTCATTGCGGATGAAGCTTTTGGACTAGGACCACCACCTCATGCGGCCGTTTCCCCAACGCACCCTCACCCCGGAGAGGAGGGTTTTTAATTACCGGCTGGCCAGAGCCCGGAGAGTTGTGGAGAATGCCTTCGGGATAATGGCCAGCCGGTTCCGCCTGTTCCAGACAGCTATAAATTTGGCGGATTATAAACACAACAACATTGTGTATGCTGCTGCTTGTTGCACAATTTTTTAAGGAAATTCTCCACAAATTATGTGTCATCAGTTCGGTCTGAGGCCGGTCCCTCTGAACTGATAAATCTGACCGGCCTCAGCACTGCCCGTACTGGCTTGGTCCCCCAAAGTGCCCGTGAAGTACGTCAGAAATACGTTGAGTACTTCACGGGTAGGGGGGCCATCGCAATGCCAGACCACATCTGACCTTTGATTTTACCTTTTTTAAATAAACAAAAATATTTGATTTACTACAAACTTGTGTTGTCATTCTTTTATTTGTGGTTTATGTGTCTCCCAGGTTCTAGTAGTGCCAAGTGTATTTCTCCTTAGTAAATAGCCTCCAATCTCAGAGGTAAAAACACTCATTTTGCATCTTCAGAACTGCTATTGAGCATAGAAAGAACAAGGCACACCTTTTTTCGACTTCCCAAATGTTTTTATTGATTGCAACACAGTTTTTTTTTTTTTTCGAAATATTTTTTTTGGGGTTTTTGTGCGGCTTTTTTAGCAGAAACACGCATGGGTCAAAAGCCACATTTTTTTTTCTGAAAAAGTAATAAAATAACACAGTGAAAAATACAAACAGGAGATGGGGTGATGTTACCCCTGATCCATCCCAAATGTGAAGAAACACACTTTCTTTTTGGGGCTCAAATGGGTGACTTCAACATGATCCCATGGCTAGGGTAAACATGTGTTATCTGCCATCATGGGGGATCAATGGATGTGCTTTGGGGGTGAAAACCCTTCCTCTCCCCTACTTGAGGAGGGAGGAAGAGGTTGCACCACCAAAACAGGGACATAGATATCCTGTGACGGCAGATAGCACATGTTGAGTCTTCAGTGTGTGCATCCTCACATTTGGGCTGGTGGAAATCCCATAGAAAAATTCTGACACATAACAAAACACACAAAAAGGGGGGGGGGTCACACTATTCTCCCCAAAATATCTATCATGTTTTTATATTTTTGCTCAATCACAATCATTCTCTTTCTCATAATGTCCATTTCGCTACTGCATTCCATGATTTCCTGAATGATTATTTTGGCGCTGGCACTCGAGAATGGAGGATTTGGACTTCCTGACACACCCCCACGTTCAGTCCCTAAAAAGAAACAAATATTTTAAAACTATGCAGGCCTACATCTGTATTTCCCTTGAAGTTGTGGTGACAGACACTGACCTGTTGTGCTGATAAGCTCCACCTCTCCTTCCTCCACCTCCCTTTCCTCCACCTCCACTTTCCCCCCTCCCCTTTCTGAACCTGCTGAACTTGGTCTGCTTTGGGATCTTCTGGGAGTTTCTGTGGTGTTGGGTTCCTCGTCTCATGAGCATGGTGTCCTCCCACTCTCCTCTCCCCTATGGAAATAGCAAAAAAAAAGGAACCTTTAGCACACAAACTTTTTAGGCCTGAAAATGGATTCTCAATGTTTTAAAGTGGGGTCCAAATGATATTTGGCCCTGAGTTTCAAGATGAACATATGAGATCTTGCAAACTCAACAAAGCAACATGTTATTTTGGAGGACACTCACAAATACACTTGGATAACCACCAAGGTATCCACTGGACCACCTGTGTGTGACACTGTTAAGAAATTGGGTTATGTGGCCCAGAGTATAGTATCTTGCTGAAGAACAAAAAAGAGTACACAACTGCTGGAGTGTCATCTCCTTTACCCAGAATACAGTTTATTCTTTCATTCACATTCTAAATTTCCTTACAACACATCATCTAGCCAACAATGTGTAGATAAACATTGTTGAAGTAAAATGAGGCATGCCCACATGTAGTTTACATGGATATGTGCCAAACATGTTTGGGGGAAGAGCAGCAATTATTTTTTCAACACATTTAGCAAATAAGTGGACTCTCCACTTAACATAAAAGTTGAGATTTTAAAATGTGAAACCAGTCAAGCCAAGCACATGGTGCAAACATGGAAGAATACATATTACAATGTGAAAGAACACAGTAAAATAAACTTACTTTTTTCAATGCTTTTTATAAGCTTCCTATACTGCTCCGGCTCCCTGAGCTTCAGGTCTGACCACCTTTTACGGAGTTGTTCCTTGGATCTCCTGACCCCATATTTTTTATAGAGAGTCTTCGCAACTTTGTCCATAATTTGTGACTTCCGGAGATTAGGGATGTCGTATGGGCCATGCTTGCCGTCGTAATCCTTCCTCCGCAGAATGTCCACCATCTCCGCCATCTCAGAAAAAGACATATTAGTCGCCTTGTATCTTTTTTTTACTGGATCGGGACGTTTCCGCCTCCGGGCTTTCCTCGTCGGTAATTTCTAATAAAGAAGCCACCTGTGTCTGCGACATGTCGCCGTCTCACACTGTGCGCCGATCGTTAAGGGGTGGGAAAATTCTGAAAAAGTCCGTCATGGGCGGGCGACGAGGGCGGAGTTACACGCATGCGCAGGGTATAAAAAGGGGAAAGAAGTTATTAGGGATGCGCGGAGTAAGGACGACCGGAAGTGAACCAACGAAGTGAACTAAGGTAAGAAGGGAACTCGGGTCTGCAGTGGCCTATAATGGTTCATGATTGTAAAGGGCAACATTGTGATAAGTTGAGGAGAATCAATTCTGATCCTTTTCTTTTTTTAAAATTTTTTTTTACTTGATGATCCAAAAAGATGCATAAACTACGAGAGCCGGAGGTAATGCTGATTTTTATAGAAAAATATAAGGAACAGCGCAACCTGTGGGAACTGAAACACCCTGCGTACCACAAAAGTGATGTACGTCGGGCAACTATTACCAAATTAGCAGAGGATATGAAGCCATGGATCCCAGATGCAGACTACACTATGATCAATAATAAAATCAACAACCTGCGTAATTCGTATAAAAAAAATACAAGGAAGTGCGCCAGTCAAAGAGATCAGGAGCAGCAGCCGACGATGTAGTAAAGCCCAAGCTGTGGTACTACAGACATCTTCGATTTCTGGATGACCAGATCGAGGCCAGGGAATCTATTTCCAGCCTTCCCTCAACCCTTCCTTCCACCCTTCCCTCCAGCGTTCCTTCCACCCTTCCCTCCACCCCTGCAGAGGCGGAGGAGGAGCCTCCCGAGCTAGAAGAGCCAGATCTTCGCATCTTCAGCCAGGTATAGTATTTTTGATCATAATTATTGTCCACTAAGTAATATTTTGTGGTACTGTTTGGATTAGCCATAAATGATATCATCCCCCCACACCCCAAAAAAAAAAAACCAGTAATGAGATCAAAATTGTGTGTGATAGATTCCCCAAATAATCCAATTTTTCATTTTATTTTAAAAACAGGATGAGGCAAGCCAGGAGGAAGAGGGTCAGGAGTGTGGCAGGCAGGAGGAGGCAGAGGTGAGTGTCAGCCAGGAGGAGGCAGGGCCAAGTGGGCCTCAGCAGGTCCCCAGGCCTAGTGGCAGCACCGTCTCCCAAGTGGCTCCCCTCCACGTCAGACTGCCAAAACAACGGCGGATGACACAAGTGGAGGAGGAGTCACTAAAGATGATTCAGGAGGCTGCTGCCATTATGAGGGCCCCCCTCAACCCTACAGAGAGCTTTAGCACCTATCTTGCGGATAAATTGCTCAGAATGGAGGCGGGACAACGGCCCCTTTGTGAGCACCTCATATATATGGCCGTACACATGGGGGCGAGGGGGCTGCTGACTGAGGCCACCCATACCCCGCAGCAGGCCAATCCCTCTCCTCCTTCTCCTCCTCCTCCTGCCACATCACCACCCGCAGTGGCCCAGCCTGCAAGGGTGCGTGGATGGGGCCGTGGAGAGAACGCTGCAGGGAGGCGTGGAAGGAAGGCTACAGGGAAGAGCAGGAGGTGATTCCCTGGCCTCGAGCTGCTCATCCAGAAATTGAAGGTTGATGGAGTACCACAGCTTGGGATGATGTATGTCTTTGGCTGCTGCTCCTGATTTCATGCTGTTGTTGATTTTTTTATTGATCATAGTCAGGTCTGCATTTGGGATCTAATGACTTCATATTCTCTACTAATTTCTGAATAGTTGCCCTTCGGTTTTTTTTTTTTTTTTTTCCGAAATAAAGGGACATTTGATTTCAGCCAACATACATGCCTGATGTGTTTTTTTTTTAAGTAGCAATAAGATTTCATAAATACAATGTGTAATTAATAACAAGGGACACCAACCTCCATGAGTAAAAAATAAAAAAAATATGACAGAAATTGACACACCAAAAAATGCACCACAAATTTTAAGACAAAAAACAAAAAAAAGGTGTAATTTGTGAGGTCGGCCTTGAAGAATTAAACTAATTATTCCTAAGATCACAAGAAAGAAAAAAGACATACGTTTCTCCGAACTCATGAGAAAGATCTGCTGCCGAAATGACATTTTAAAGACCGTTCTAAAGCAACAAAACATGCGCTGCATTAAACGAAGCAATAACTTGCAGAATGACGAATGTGCTCTCTCCATTAGGAACGCTAGTTTTACCAGAACGAGCGCTCCCGTCTCCTAATTCAGTCTGAGCATGCGTGGGTATTTTAACCGATGGACTTGCCCATAGACGATCGGAAATTCCCATCGGTTTTTTATCCATCGGAAAAATTTAAAACAAGTTCTATTTTTTCCAACCGATGGAAAAAAGACCGATGGGTACCAAACACGATCGGTTGGTCTGATGAAAACCATCCATCAGACGGTTTTCATCAGTCAAACCGATCGTGTGTACGGGGCTTTAGCGTAGCTTTTGATTACATCAACAAATTAAACTTAATGCCGCGTACACACGATCATTTTTCACGTGGTGAAAAATGAATTTTTTTGTTTTCAACAAGAAAAATGACCGTGTGTGGTCTTTTTGTCATTTTTCACGACGTGAAAAACGGCATTAAAAACGACGAGAAAAATTAGAACATGTTCTAATTTTTCTCATCGTTTTTCCTGACATTTCTTCCGCGGCAGTGTTTCCCATAGGGAAACGCTGCCGCGGAGCCCATAGACGATCGTTTTTCTCGTCATTTTAAAAAATGACTAGAAAAATGACCGTGTGTGGGGAACAAGCTGTTCCCTCGTTTAAAATGTCATTATTCACGGCGGTTTCTTAACCGCCGTGAATAATGATCGTGTGTACGCGGCATAAGTCTTGCTTTATTCTCCCACAATACCCAATTATTTATTTATTTATTTTCTGTAACGATTAAAGGGGTTGTAAAGGTTCGTTTTTTATTTTCTAAATAGGTTCCTTTAAAGCAGGGTTCCAATCACATTTTTCAATTTTTAAAAGTATGTTATTTTATCATGCAGTACAATTGTACAATTAAGTTCCCTTACTATTTTAAAAACCACCACCGATCTGCCGAGTTACAGTGTAAAGAGACTTTTAAAATCTCTTTCCTGAAGTTCTCATTTTGCTTGTGTGCATGTGAAGCCCACAAGCACTTACTTCCTGGACTGTGATGACGAGAGTGACCATCACGGACCGCCCATCCCGCCTCATTCCCACGATTCCAGCGCTAGGGGTTGCGCACTGCATCCTGGTAAATGATGACACACATTTCCCAGGAGCAGTAGCGCGCTGAGGAGCAGAGGGAGATGACGACACGAACCGAGGTGATTCAGAAGGCAGATTTCGTGGGACCACATAGCAACAGGTATTTCCAGATGAGTAAAAAAATAAAAAATGATCCAAATGATTTTTTTCAGGGTATTATATGCACATTAATGCTATATTGTATTTATGGTGGAAACTCCACTTTAAGCTAGTGCATTGTTGGTTCACTTACCTTTTCCTTCGATTTCCCTTCTAAATGTTTTTTTCTTTGTCTGAATTTCTCACTTCCTGTTCCTCCTCAGTAAGCTTGCCCCCATCATTCGAGCCGTTCTGGCTGGGGGTTTGTCAGCGTGCTCGCCCCCTCCCTTGGGACTGTGAACACAGCATCTCCCCGCAGGGATGTAGTCCCAAGGGAGGGGGCGAGCATGCTGACTAACCCCCAGCCAAAATGGCTCGGATGATGGGGGCAAGCTTACTGAGGAGGAACAGGAAGTGAGAAATTCAGACAAAGAAAAAAAACATTTAGAAGGGAAATCAAAGGAAAAGCTAAGGCAACTTACAATGCACTAGCTTAAAGGAACCTATTTAGAAAATAAAAAACAAACCTTTACAACCCCTTTAACTCCCAGTATGGATATTCTATACAAAGTTACATTGATTCAGCTTGGACCAATGTAACTATGTAAATACTATACCTCTCTGATTGCCCTGAAAGCTGGAATTTGCTGAAGTCGACACAGATACTGCAGTGACCTCCACTTGCTTCCAGTTCCTGTGCCAAGTGGCTGTCCTACTGTATTTTGAACACAGGAAGTTGGTCGGCATGGGTGCCATTCAGAGAATGAGGTCCAGGAAGCAAGTGGAGATCACTGGAGTAGTGCTATCTACTTCATTGGTCTCCAGCTTCCAGGGGCCTTGGCCAGGTATGGTGTATGCATATTGTGATATGGGGAGCCAGGGATCACCAGCTAGTGCTGGTAAGATCAACAGTCTTTATTTTACAAAAGGTTAAGAGAATTTATTTTTATCTCAGCAAGGAAAAAATAAACAAAACAGTTTATACTCCTGGTACACAAAATAAGTATTTGGCTCACTTCCCATAAAACTTGTCCCTTAACATGGTTTCAAAGTCCCCACCTGCTTCAAGGTCCATGGAAAAGATCACCAGATCTCAGCAGCGTCTCAGCTGGACGGTACACAGCCTTCACTAAACTGTGTCTCAAAGACTTCTGCTTACTGCTTTCTGACACTTTCAGCCCTCTCCTGTTAACCTATTTACGACTGCAGTACACATATTCAGGGGTGGAGGCTCACTCCCATTCAAAATTTCTCAGAATCTCTGGATTCCGGGTCCCATACCAGGACTTAACAACCCTGGGAAAACTGTAAGCCAGTTTTCCACTTTTGCCAGATCACCCTGCAATCCCTCGCCCTCATGGTGAGAATCCCTGAGTACTTTGCCCCCCTCAAAGGGACCACAACCCAAGTAACGAGGAAACATATCTCCCATCCAAAACCCATCTCTGGCGTCCTGTACAATAATTTCATTGGTCCAAGCTGGACCAGTGTAACTATGTATAAAATCTCCATACCTTCTTTAAGAAACCAAGTGCCAGTTGGGGAAATAGCAGCTTAAAACTACTTAGGATATACTCATACTAGGATGTATGTACCATGCCCAAAAAGGTTTGATGCCCAAAGTTCAGTTTGTGAGATCGCTCTGCGATGTCCTTGGGCACAGTTCAGCATACTGCGCTCTGGCAAAATTGAGCTGATCTGGGGAATGGTCGGATTAGTATGCATCTGTGTGATCATCAACCTTGCCCAAGGACAAAACTTGAATCCTGGAGCAGATTAGATCTATTTGAGCCCACTCAGGTATTAAAGGTACAGATGGTAAAAAACACGCTCAGCCCAGTACAATACGAGCACAGGCCAGTGGGGGACTGGGGAGGGTGGAACAATAGCGAACAATAATGCCTAGTGCACACGATCAGAAAATAGCACTTTTGAAGTGATCGAACGATAATCTGATTGTTAGTACACAGCTTTCGAGAGACGATCACGACAGTTCATTTGAAATGATCCGAAGGGACAAACACAAAATGTTTTCTTGTGCGATACCAGAATGAATGATTTTCGTTAAAATAGTACAGTATTTGTCCAAAAAAAATCGTAAGACCAAGATCACACATGCTCAGAAATGAAAGAATACATTACAATACAATACAACACATTACATCACTCTTCGAAATTGTATTCTGTCATAGGAGGATTTTCATAACTTCAGTAGCCTATTGGTTTTTGATATGAGATCTAATGGCGCGTACACACGACCGTTTTTCATGACGAGAAAACTGCCATTTTTTAGATTGGTCGTGAAACCGGTCGTGTGCCCGCAAAAAAATTAGAACCTGCTCTATTTTTTCTCGTAGTTTTTCCCGTCATTGTTTTTCTCGTCGCCAAAAACGGGCGTGTTTATGCTTTTCCGAGGGAAAAAAAAACACGCATGCTCAGAATCAAGTATGAGACGGGAGCGCTCGTTCTGGTAAAACAAACGTTTGTAATAGAGATAGCACATTCGTCACGCTGTAACGGACTGAAAAGCACAAGGCTGAAAAGCGTGAATCGTCTCTCACCAAACTTTACTAACACGAGATCAGCAAAAGCAGCCCAAACGGTGGCGCCATTCGAATGGAACTTCCCCTTTATAGTGCCGTTGAACATGTTGGCGTACGTTTGCTCAAGCGTTTTTTTTCATGAACATGTGTATGCAATGCAGGCTTGAGAGGAATCACGAGGGATCACGTCATTGCATGACAGGAAAAACAATGGTGTGTACGTGACATAACATGCAAAAAAAAAAAAATGAAAGATCATTCGTCTGATATTCTCATCATGTGTACCAGACTTAAAATGAAATAGTAAAGGAGTGTGAGAATTACAGCTTTGAAGTGATTGTAAAGGCTCTTTTAAAAAAAAAATAACCAACATCTTATACTTACCTCCTCTGTGCAGTTTGTTTTGCACTGAGCAGCCTGGATCCTCCTCTTCTCGGGTCCCTCTTTGCTGCTCCTGGTCCCTTCCTCCTTTGAGTGCCCCTCAGCCAACAGCTTGCTATAGGGGTAACCCAAGCTGAGTCAGAGCTCTGTGTATCCTTTCAGGCACAAGGCCCCGGCCTGGCCCCACCCCCTCTCTCCCCTGATTGGCTGACCGACTTTGATTGACAGCCACAGGATCCAACAGTGCCACTGCTCTGTCTCAGCCAATCAGGAGGAGTGTACTGGATGGCTGAGGGGATTGTGGACATCACTGGAGAGAGAAGAGAGAAGGAGCTCAGGTAGGTAATTACGGGGTGCAGGGGGGACTGCTATACACAGAAGATTTTCTATCTTAATGCATAGAATGCATTAAGATAAAAAACCTTCTGCCTTTACAACTCCTTTAACCTCTTCCCGTTTGTGCTATAGCCGAATGATGGCTACAGCGCGGACTTACATTGCTGGGAGGCTGTCAATAGACGTCCTCCCCTTTGCACGCTCCCCACGCGGCCTCTGCGGGTCACGCACGGTGCGCGTCACGCTCTGTGATCACCAAGTCAATGATCCCGGCCTCTTACCACGTGATCAGATTTAAGCCAATGACAGCTGATCACGTGATGTAAATAGAAGCTCAGTAATCGTTTTTTTTCTCCTCATGCTGACAGCATGAAAAAAAAACCTGATGGCTTCTGTTGAAGGGACATCGGTCCCAAAGAGGAAGAGGCACATCCGCCTCATCTGTGCCAACCAGTAGCACCTGCCATTGTCACCTGCCAGTGCTCACAGAGCCATCAATAAGTACCCACCAGTGAATATCAGTGCCACAGTCAGTGCCACCTATCAATGCCCAAGAGTGCCACCTATCAATGCCCACCAGTGGTGCCAATCAGTGCCTCATCAGTGCCATCTAGCAATGCTGCCTATCAGTGTCATCTACCAGTGCCCATTACTGCCACCCATCAGTGCCACCCATCAGTGCCCATTAGTGCCACCCATCAGTGCCAGCTATCAGTGCCACCCATCAGTGCCCTTCAGTGCCACCTATCAATGCCCTTCAGTGCCGCCCATCAGTGCCACCCATCCGTGCCACCCAACCATGCCACCTCTCAGTGCCCACCAGTGCCACCTCATCAGTGCCCACCAGAAGCGGAAGTTAGTAAGAATTTCCAACAGGAACTGCCGCTTTCCGGTCGGCAGCTTGGCGGGAGGACGTGTTACTGCAGAGCTCCAGGCACCTAACGCTAGCTCACTGCCATCCTCCGCCTGATTTGCTTGGGGCCCCGGTCCACCTGTAATACTGCCTGGACATCCTCTGCTGCTGCTGCCCCTGGAGGATTTTGAGAACTTTGTGCAGCTGGATCCGCTTTGGGCCTGTGGCTAGCTCCACGCTCCTGAAGCCCTCCGCCATCTTGGGGCCTGCGGATCTACTGCCTTTCCAGCATCTAACGACCATGTTCTAGGAGTCATCCAGCCTCGCCTGACGGCCGCGCCACATCCGGAGGATACAGAGCGGACATTGCATTGCTGGGAACCGTTTGGGGACGCATCCTGCGGTCGCGGATGCGGCATTCTAGAGCGCAGTGAGTACCAAGTTACCCGCTCCTGGCTACTTCCCCAGACCGCTCACCTCCAGGCTTGCTTACTGCCAGTTAGGCCCCTGACTGTCTGCCACACCACCCGAGGCCGTCGGTGTCATATTCCACCTGCCCCGCACTCGAGGCCGCGGCTTCGGCCTATTCTCGGAGGTACGGTGGCCATATTGCTACACCCACGGACTGTGCCTTCTCCCCCTGGGGAGGGTAAGGTATTGGAGAACTCTGTATGCATACCTCCCTAGTCTCCCCAGTTGAACTATGTGGCAGCGGTAGTGTTTAGCAGTAATTTCTTACTGTCTACTTGACTATTGGCTATCGATAAATAACAGAAAGCAAGGAAATATACTTTGGAGATATCACACCAGGTTGCAATCAATAAATTGTTACAGTATAAGCTAAAGAAACTGACTTTTAGACAGCCTGTAATATCTGTCTATTACGGAAAGTATGGTGGAAGAAAAGTTTTTTGTTTTTTTTTCTCTCTCTTTAATTACCTGATCTAACCTAGTTAAAGGGCCCACTGAACTTCTATGAGAGTAAACTGTCTGTATGTGTGTGAACAAAGGTTGATACCTAGACAGCGGGCCATATCTGCTGTGTATGGACTTGAATAGAGCTGAAGACATATATATGTGAATCTCCTTTGGCGTGCTTTAAATAAACCTAAATAAACAAACCTTTATAGAATAGAAACAGGAGAAGCCCCACAAACGGTAGGATAAAGTGTACGTAAAGGGGATAGTTATCTAACAGATATTGTAATACTTTTCTTGGTATCCACCTGAGGTGAACAGCAGATATATATCTGGATTTATATTTTGGCTTTATCACTGTTGTGTGTTACTGACGGTCAGCCCTTCTATTGAACCATGAGATAACACCCAGAGGTAGCCATTATAAAACACTGGAAAAAGGAAAAGTATAATTAACAGAAATAAGATCAGAAAGACTGTACGTCTGACATGGGCCTGAATAACCATATGTCCCATATTATGCCGTACACATGCTGTTAAGCGAATGAGACTGAGGGGCGCTCCACTCAGCATTCAGCTCTGAAGCTCCAATTATGCCAACAAAGACACCCAAAAGTCGCTCTACAATTCCCAAGAAACATAGTAAAGGAACGGCGATTAACCAAGCCGTCTCTAGCTCTATACAGCGTTTCCTGGTTGCCAGTGGAACCGGCCCCGGCGCATGTAGCAGTCAAGCTAGATGCACGAGACGCAACGCATCTCTCGCTTCATTAGCAGCCTCTGTAAGAGAAAGTTCGCCTGCATCATCTTACTGCTCAGATCTCATGGAAGAACCTGAGTCTCCCACAGGCTCAGATATGTCGTCTCTGCTGAGCGGCATTAGAAAAGAGTTAGCCGGGATGTTCCATGGACTTGAAAAATCAATAAAAAAGGAAATAACGGGGGTAAGAACAGATATGGCGCATATTCTTGATAGGGTGGAGAGCACAGAACAGAGACAAGATACTCATGAAACAGCTATAAGAGAACTACAAAAGACTGTCACACAGCTAGCCTTTGCTCACCGTGCCTCACTATATAAGCTTGAGGACCTTGAGAATAGAAATCACAGAAATAACTTGCGAATTAGAGGTCTGCCCGAAGCGACTGGCGACAATGATTTGGAGTCGTCAATCAGCGGTATATTTAATTCAGTGTTGGGAAATGCACCCACTGATCTGCTGCGCTTTGACCGAGTTCATCGGGCTCTCAGGCCTCGTAATATTGCTACTGAGCAACCCAGAGACGTAATATGCCATCTACATTACTTTACAGATAAGAACGCCATCATGGTCAAGTTGAGGAGCATTCCCAACATTGACTTTGACGGAGCGACTCTTAATATTTTCTCGGATCTGTTCAAAGAAACCTTGGATCGCCGCAGAGCCCTTAAACCACTTTTGGAACACTTACGTTCTAATGGGATTACTTATAGATGGGGTTTCCAGGCGTGCCTTATTGCCACCAAAAATGGTCGCTCCCACACCCTCCGGTTCCCAGAGGAATTGTCACAATTTCTAAAGGACCTTAATCTGCCCTCAGTAGACCTCCCGGGCTGGCACGATCCGGTCCCTAAGTTCTCGCATATTCAGGACTCCCATTGGCAAAAATCTCCTACCAAAAAAGGGCGATCTTCTGCGTCAGGCCCTGCATAACAATATGGACGAGTAAAGGGTGATTATGCCTATGTGCTTTTCTCTCTTTGGTTGAGTATGCCTGTAAGCTATTATATCTAATGAGATGTGACTTGGCTGTTAAAGTATATTTGTTCTAAAAAGGTTTATTGTTTATTGTTGGAGCAAAAAGTATTTTTCCGCACATTATCTGACACACAGCTGAATGCTGGTGGAGCATAATGCTCCCATGTGCCTTTTATACGACACGTTCCCCTCCCCTTCTTTCCTTTTGAGAGTGGGTAGCCCTCGAGTTTTCTTATCCGTTCTCCTACGGGAGTTCTGGACGGCCGCCCGTTCTCTCTCCCCCCATAGGGACCACCGCAGAAATCTGCGTGACAAATTAAGGTCTCCCACATGTGTCCGGATGGACGTTTTTGTTGTTTATGTAAATTTGTCTTTTTGTTTTTCTCAATACTTACCCGTTTCTTTCTTATTTTATTTCCCCCATCAAGGCTGGCATGCATGGCTAAGTAGGTTTAAGGGTTACGCTCTACTGCGATAATGGCCACACTTAAAGCCATCTCCTATAATGTTAGGGGTTTAAATGCTGCGGCTAAACGGCATCAGGTCACCCGCGAATTAAGGAAACTTGCCTCTTCTATTGTGTTTCTTCAGGAAACACATTTAACCTATACTACGCAGGTCAAATTGACCTCGCTTTATTTTCCCCAGTGGTACTATAGCCTCTCAGATACGAATAAAGCTAAGGTTGTGGCCATTGGTTTTAGTGGTAGAGTACCCTTTCGTTTTTTAGATATGCAAGCGGATGACCATGGTCGTTTTCTCTTCTTAAAGGGCTTTCTAGGCACCACCCAATGTACTCTAGCAAACATATACTGCCCGAATCAAAATCAACCTACCTTTTTTTCTCAAATTCTTACTGACTTATCACACTTTGCTAAGGGTTTAATCATACTGGCAGGAGACATAAATATGTCTCTAGATCCGGTCTTGGACACATCCCACGGTCGCTCTAATATTTCTTTTAAGCGCCTGTCCTTTGTCAAAAAGAGACTTATAGACCGGCAATTGATAGACGTATGGCGTATTTTACACCCAAAAGAAAAAGATTTCTCCCACTTTTCGAAGACTCAACAGTCTTATTCCCGAATAGATAATATCTTTTTAGACCACCATCACCTCCCACCATGGGTGTCCGCTCCATAGGGCAAGGGGGGTCGCTCGCCCCCCTGGAGGTGTGCCACACACTGCAGGGTAGGGTGACCACGCATACAGTGTCCTGGAATGACACTGACAGTCTGGGAACAGGGGCGGACCGAGCCCCATAGCGCTGGCTCCGGCTCCGCCTCCACCTCCTCCACCTACTCCAGTACACTGGTTGCTATTGCCGCTTGGCGTCTGGCAACCAGTGACGTCACTGCCCAGCATTGAAAGCGGAGGAGGATTTCACTTCCTCCTCCTCTGCGCTAGTGCTGCTGGGGAGTCACTGCTGGTTCTTTTCTTTCACCTCCACACTTGGCTCCTCCAGTGACTAACTTGCTGCTCATGTGGGGTGTTTCTGTTCCCACACGCTGAGCCTGCTGCCTGCGAGGCATCTCACCCTCTCCCCCCCCCCCCTCTTGCCCACCTCACACTAACACACACGGACTGAAGTCCCCTCCCCTTTTCCTTGGCTCAGATGTCACAGACAGGAGAAGGAGGGGGAGGAGAATGGACACACAGCACTCAACAGGATGGGACATGCTGATCTGAGGTCAGTACACAATATTAATGCTTGGCACTTGCAGGAGAAGGAGACACAGAGACAGGGGGAAAGTTGTCAAAGAACAATACTTGCAGTGATTTGGGGGGTTAAGAGCATATTGTATGTGCTAGGGGGGGCACACTTTAGAAGGGGAGAGAAATTGTTTTTTATTCAACCCCCCCTTCCAGCACAACTTCTCTCCCCTCCCAAAGTGTGCCCCCCCCTAGCACATACAATATGCTCTTATCCCCCCATAATCACTGCAAGTATTCTTCTTTGACAACTTGCCCCCTTCCCCATCTTCAAAGACAAACTGGCTGCTATTAAGAGGACAATTGTACCGTCTGGAATCCTGGGAACTTTGCTAGAGATTCAGGGCAATTGCTCCAGGTGCCTGGGCCCCCCTGTCAGGTAAGTTAGGGAAGCCAAGTGCCTGACATTTTTTCAGCAATGGGCTCCAAGACTCAGGGCCGGTTCACACCACAAATATCATAGGAACATGCTGTGCGTTCCTTTGCAATTCACATGCCTTCCAGGTGCTGTGCAATTTTAGCCCTTTCATTTGAATGGGCTGAAACCGTGTCGGTCTGCACCAAGAACTGTGCATGCGCTATTTTACAAAACGCACAGCAACTGGATCACATGGTACTGCTGATCATACATTCTGGTGCAGGCAAACACTGCATTTGGTACCTGCATTAGGGTAGTGATTAACCCCTTGGCACCCGCCACACACAAATATGCGGCTTCTCGGTGCCTGGGCCTTGGCACACATATTTGCATGAATTGCGATCAGTAGCGCTGTGCCGAGAGCGCACGCCCTGAGCACCCCCTTCACAGTTACCAGCGTCTAACCGGAAGCTTGCGATCACTGCAAGCGAGGAGGAGTTTTTGGATCGCATGTGCCAAGAGGCAAAGTGTAAAGAGGTTAAGTTGACACCCACTACAGATCGCTATGGGAGTGCATTTTGAAATGCACACAAAATGCAGGATTTCCTCACAGCATTTTGGTATAAACAGACCCTTAGTCCGGATACACAGGATTTAATTTGTATCTCAGGAAGGTCCCACCAAAATCTTGCACATGGGCCCGCTGATTTCATACGCCCCTGCCCCAAAAATCGGCAAAAAAAATGGCAAAAATCATCTTTTTTTTGGGGGGGGGGGGGGGGTGTCCCTGAATGGCAGTTTGAAAATGTGGTCACTCTATGCGGGGGTGTCAGGCCGGCACCCCCCGCGAGTGAAGCCCTGGGGCCGCTTTAAGTGGCGACTGCAGAGCCCCCCCTCCCTCTGTCCTCCGGCACTCGTATCGTATGTCACGGAGCTGGGTCTGTGTGTAATGTCCCGCCCCCTAGTTCGGCTCGATAGTCTTCTAGTGTTCCGCCTATCACACGAGCCTAGGGGGTGGGCACAGAGGGGTGGCAATTGGTGGGCACAGAGGCTGCAATTGGTGGGCACAGAGGCTGCAATTGGTGGGCACAGAGGCGGCAATTGGTGGGCACACAGGGGCAGCAATTGGTGGGCACACAGGGGCGGCAATTGGGCACAGACTTCAATTGGGCACACAGGGGTTGCAATTGGTGGGCACAGTGGCTGCCATTGGTGGGCACAGGCTGCAATTGGTGGGCACAGAGGCTGTAATTGGTGGGCACACAAATGCTGCAATTGGTGGGCACAGAGAGGCTGCAATTGGTGGGCACAGAGGCTGCAGTGGTGGGCACAGTGAGGCTGCATTCATGGGCACAGAGAAGCTGCATTAGTGGGCCAGCAAAGCTGCATTGGTGGGCACAGCAAGGCTGCATTGGTGGGCACAGCAAGGCTGCAATGAAGTGAAGCTGCATTGGTGGGCACAGGGAGGCTGCATTGGTGGTCACAGTGAGGCTGCAATGATGGGCACAGAGGCTGCATTGATGGGCACCATGAAGCTACATAAATGGGCACAGTGAGGCTGCTTTGATGGGCACAGTGAGGCTGCATTGATGGGCACAGTGAGGCTGCAATGATGGGCACAGGGAGGCTGCAATGATGGGCACAGGGAGGCTGCAATGATGGGCACAGTGAGGCGGCATTTGATGGGCACAGATGAGGCTGCATTGATCTCTTGTATTATGTCTGCAGTCTCTGGTCATCTTTAGTATGATGTCCTCAGTCTTTAACCATCTCCGGTACCATGCCCGCAGCCTCTGACACCTCCTGTATCATGCCTGTAGCCTCTGATAATCTCTTGTATCATGTCTGTAGCCTCTGACCATCTCTTGTATCATGTTCTGTCTCTAGGTAATATGAAAAATAACTTCAGCAGTTCCCGCGCTGCTGTGTCTCTCCCTCTTGCTGCATGATTAAGGTAGGAAAGGGGAGGGGGCTGTCACAGTCTATGTAACATGCAGGGGGTGCAGGATGCTGTGTAAAGGAGTCCAGAGGTGCAGGGTGCTGTGTGAAGGGGTCCAGAGGCGCATTGTGCTGTGTAATGTAAAGGGGGCCAGTGATGCAGGGTGCTGTGTGTAATGTAAAGTGGTCCAGAGCTGTGGGGTGCTGTGTAATGTAAAGGGGAGCAGAGGTGCTGTTGTGCAGAGGGGGTAGTAGTGGCAAAGATATATTGAAAGATGCAGGGGGCACAGTGGGGTGTTTTTACATTTTAACGTGGGGGGGGTCGCTTTTAACCCCCCGCTAGCGGTTCGAAGAAAGGGTTAAATGCAACTGTGTATCGCCGCTGCCGAAGCGCCCCCCCCCCTGAAAAAATTTCAGCGGACGCCCATGCCTCCCACTATTACAATCTGCGAATATAGGCACCGCGACTTTGTCAGATCATGCACCTGTGTCGATGAGTATGACCATGCCCACTTTGACTCAGCGCTCCAATAATTGGAAACTCAACGATTCTCTTCTTTCTAACCCAACAGAAGTTTCTATGTTTGCCTCTCATATATCGCAATATTTTAAAGACAATAAACCTTCTGAGACATCCCCTGCTGTTGTATGGGAAGCTCACAAGGCAACTATGAGAGGCCGATTCATAGAACTTGGGGCAAGGAAAAAAAGAGAGCATGGTCAACAACTTGAGCAGGTCCTTCATCAAATAACAGAACTTGATAAACAACATAAACTCACCTTACACGCATCCCAGCTAGAAGCTCTTATGTTGAAACGAGAAGAACTAAAAAATCTTTTTAACCTCGATACAGCTTGGAAATTCCAACGCTATTCGCAAAAAATCTATGAGTGGGGGGACAAACCTAGCAGACAATTAGCAAGATCCTTTAAAGAAAAACAGACTAGATCGTTTATCCCTAAAATAAAACTATCTAACGGAAACTTAGTCCACGCGACTCCTCATATTGCTAAAGCTTTTAGGGATTATTATGCAGATCTGTACAAAGTGCAGTGTGACTCCCCGTCTCTGACTGTGAAGGAGAGACGTAGCCTTATGCTTACATACCTAAAAGAAGCAAATTTGCCCAAACTTTCAAACTCGACTCTCAGGGAACTTGAATCTGAACTTTCGGTTGAGGAATTTCAGGCAGCCCTGAAATCATCACCGACAGGTAAAGCCCCGGGACCGGACGGTTACACTAGCCGGTACTATAAAACATTTAGTGATGTTCTCCTGCTCCATCTCACGGCTTATGCCAATTCAATCTCACAGACCTCGGGACTACGCCCGGAATCTCTTACAGCCCATATTTCAGTTATCCTTAAAGCAGATAAGGACTCCACCCAATGCAGTAGCTACAGGCCAATTTCCCTATTAAATGTCGATATCAAATTATATTCTAAGGTAATGGCCAACAGACTACTCCCTCTTATACCCAGTTGGGTTTCTATGGATCAGACGGGCTTTATGCCACACAGAGAAGCCAAGGATAATTCTCTCCGGGCGATATCTCTTATACAACACGCTCAAAGGTCTTCCCAGTCCACCCTACTCGTATCCACAGATGCTGAAAAAGCGTTTGATAGGGTAGACTGGGATTACTTAAAATTGACACTGCGACATCTCGGGCTGGGACCCAAAATGTTCTATCGCATTACTTCCTTTTATTCTAATCCCACGGCACAAATTCGCATAAACGGCACTTTGAGTGACTCATTCCAACTATTTAATGGGACCAGACAGGGCTGCCCCCTTTCTCCCCTCTTATTTGCCCTTACCCTCGAACCCTTTCTGGCAACCATAAGACGTAATTTAAATATACATGGGATTCGAGTAGGTAATAAAAACACACAAATATGCGGCATATGCGGATGATATTTTATTTTTTATCCAGCAGCCCCGTATCTCGCTTCCTAATTTAATATCAGCGTTTTCTAATTTTCAGACACTCTCCAACTTTAAAATTAATCTTTCTAAGTCTGAAATTCTAAATATTAATCTACCTGGAAGGGAGGTGGAAAATTTAAAACCCCTCTTCCCTTTTAGATGGGTTCAACGAAGCATGAAATATCTGGGAGTGAATCTTACGCCTCACATTCAGTCCCTTTTTAAATATAACTACATTCCATTATTGAATAATATTAGAAGGGATCTACAAAAGTGGAACACGCTGACACACTCATGGCTGGGTAAAGTGAGTATAGTTAAAATGAACATTCTGCCTAGAGTTCTTTTTTTCTTTCAAATGATCCCATTGGGTGTGCCTATAGGATTCTTTTCCCTATTACAGACCATGGTCTCCCGCTTCATTTGGAGGAACAGTCACCCCAGAGTATCCAAGGAAGTATTATTCCGCTCCAAGGATGCTGGGGGACTGGCCCTTCCAAATTTTAAGGCTTATTATAATGCTGTGATTCTATCTAGAATTTCCGAATGGAAATATGCCGCTAATTCCAAACTCTGTGTGAGCTTAGAACATGCTCTTAGTAACACACACTTAGCAACTACACCCTGGCTGCCACGCTTACACAGGCACCTCGCCCCAAGTACCTCCACTTTAACCACTTCCACCCTTGATGTATGGGATGCCTTACATAGGAAGCTCTCGTGGGCATATGCTTCTCCTCTGTTACCGCTTTTGGACCACGATTATTTCTTACCTGGTCTATTAGACCCTGGATATAGGACTTGGTCGCCAGAAGAACCTCTTTTACTACATCATGTTCTCCGAGCCAATGCTCTCAAGCCTCTTAAGGAAATTCTCGGCCTCAAGCCCATTACGTTTCTTGACAAATGGAGATATAATCAATTGCAAGGTTTCCTCAGAACTTTGCCTCAGCCGCTTAGAGGGATACAGGACTTAAACAGTATTGAGGAAGCTTTTAAATTTAACGGATCCACCTGAACATTGTATCTCGGTATTCTACAAATCACTCATCAAGCTCCAAGGAGATACTTACCCTCCCTTCCTTGCTAAGTGGGAGGCAGATCTGGAATCAGGTCTCTCAGACAGCCAAAAGGATAAAGTTCTACAGCTGACTCATATCTCTTCAATTGCATCAAAGATGGCTGAGGTCAATTACAAACTGCTAACCAGATGGCACTATACCCCATCAAAGCTTCATCAGATGCTCCCCGCCAACTCCCCGTTGTGTTGGAGGAATTGTGGGAACAGAGCAACTCACGCTCACATATGGTGGTCGTGCCCACTCATCCGCCCCTTCTGGTCTAGCATTATTCGAATCATCCAACAAATAACCAATATTAATCTCCCTGCTGATGCATGGACCATTCTCTTCCATGCTACCAAGGAACCTGCCAGAAAATACAAATGTTCCTTAGTCCCACATCTGCTTAATACGGCTAAAGCACTTATACCCACCCTTTGGGGTCAGCCTGAGACTCCATCCGTGAAAAAGTGGTTTCAAAAATTTCAGAGGTCCATCTCATGGAAGATATCACTCATCGTAACAAGGACACTTTTCAACGACACACCCTAACTTGGACTCCGTGGATGGAGTTCAAGGACACCACAACCTATAGGGAGATACTTGTACAATCCCACTGAGACCAAGTCTACATCTATTGAATAAGCTATTTATATCTTAAGGTTGATCCCTTGTGGTTATTCTTTGGCTTATCCCTTAAGAGATTAAAATGTACTGCGACATATATTCTATTGGATACCATGCATGCCGGCCTTCCCTTCCTTTCCCTCCTTACTCCCCTATCTTTTCTTTCTTTTTCCTCTTAGAGAGAGTGAGGGAGGGGGATTAGACTTGTTTTTCCTGGGGCTCCTCCCCCTTTTTTTTCTTTTTTTTTCTCTCTCTCTTTATAGATATACTAAGAGAGGGATCTTAATGAATTTAGGAAAACTATTCACGGGGCACTAGTGTTTACCAATTGTGATAAGAGACACATACTGTAAATTAACACACAGAGGGAAGGGGGAGTATTTCCTCACTCCCCCTTTTTTTTTTTTTCCCTTACACATAGGTGAGGTCACCTTTCCCTTTTTTTTTTTACATGTTTTGTCACTCCATCAATACAGTCACTCGCAAACCTATCCCCCAGTCCGCTATACAGTCCACTTTTAGACTTTAACACTTGTTTTTCAGTTTGTAGTAGTTTTGGAAATCACTTTTTGTCACTCCTCATTATTTACTTTCACTTTAAAGGACACTGTTGTGTTACACTATGTGATTATTCTTGCTCTGTGTCTTTAAGATCTGTCCCCTTCTTTCTAGCTGAACTCTCTCTCTCACCGTAGTTCTTTATATATCTCCTCCACTTCCTGATTCTGGTCATTACTCCTGTATTTCTTCCATGCTAACATCTTACATGTGGCTTACAACTGCAACGTTTTTCTACCTATGAATATCCATCATTAAACGGAACATTCGAAAGGATTCATCGTCTGTCGTCCTAACTGTGAGTTTATTCATTGAGTTAAACTGCCTGTATCGATGCAAGGGATGAATATCAAACCAGCTTGAGTAAGGCCTACTTAAACCTGGAGATGAACTTTATCGCTTTGTAGTTGAGACAGAACAGTAGAAAAACTGAGTTTCACAGCCTAATTACAAGATTTCTGCATGTCAGTACTGAAACAGACAAGATTTACTGCCCTCATAGCAAGACAGAAGGGACAGAGCAGCACATGGCAGCCTTATAGCCTGAGACAATCTGCACAGTGTCATATTTCAGCACACAAATCCTGCCTGCTTTCACAGTCAGTCTGCTATCATGAGTGACCAAGCTTCTGCATGTGAACTCACATCTACCTCCTCACAAGTTCCTGAAGAAACTGAGTTACCCAAACGCTCAGTTAAACCCACTTGGAAAGTAATGGAGAATTATGAAGCTTCAAGGACTAAATTGTCAAATAGCTTGGAATTAGTCTGGGAGAAAATCCTTGCTGAAGCCAATACAGTGTCTGTTGAACGTGAACTACTGACACTAGAGGGCGCCATTAAACAACTTTCTGCCTCATATGAGCTTTATCAGCTTACCAGCATCAAATTCACTAATGTCTTACAAAACATGAAGTCAGAAAGTGCGATGATGCAATTAAAGCGCGTCAATGCTCTCAATATTGAAAGAGACAGTTTTATCCAGCAAACCAGATTAAAGGCAGAAGCAAAAATAAAGCTGTTACAGGACACTGCATCTCACAGATCTGTTTCCACCAGACGTTCTAAAAACTCGTCAAGATCCCATAGTTTAAGATACTCAACACTCAGTGAGCGACTTATTAATGCCCGCGCTGAAGTGGAAGCCAGCAAAGTGCAGGTGGCATATGCAGAAAAAAGAGCAGAGTTGGAAGCGCAGTCAGCACGTCAAAGAGCAGAGTTGGAAGTGCAGTCAGCACGTCAAAGAGCAGAGTCGGAAGCGCAGTCAGAGAGCAGAGTCGGAAGCTCAGTCAGCCTGTCAAAGAGCAACAATGGAAACCTTAAATGAACAGTGTAAACATGACACAGCTATGGCAAAGCTAAGGGTCCTACAGCAAGCTATCAGTGCAGACGAAGGTGCAAGTGAGAAAGACAGCATTAACCTAAACATAGCAGATATGGAAGACCCCCTCAAACGCACTAAAGCCTATGTCCTAAGCCACTGCAGTGCACACTCCATTGTCTCCAATGCTCCCGACTACATAGAGACTCCTTCACAGCTTCAAGTTAAAGAGGTTCCAGCAACTTCCTGCACTCAAAATCACTCCACTGCATTTCCTACCTGTCTACCTTGCCTGCCTTCATACGTCACAGAGCATCAGCGCAAGCTTCAGGCAAGTCATCAATCTCCAGTCATCGGTACAGCCTTGAATCAACGTACCATTGGAACAACTGACTTCAAGCAAGCAACTCACCTGGATGCATCTGCTGCACCATATTTCCCTGTGTCCTTTAACAACAATGTCAAAGATAACGCAATCAGCACCATACAGCCAACAGCATCTCACATAAAGGCGGAGACAACTGAGACAGAAGAGTTTGTGAGGTACATGTTTCGCAGAGAGCTCACAAAGACTGGTCTTACAAGTTTTGATGACCAACCTGAGAACTACAGAAGTTGGAAATGTGCCTTCAGAACTACAATCAGCAATATTGGCATTACAGCTGATCAAGAATTGAATCTGCTGATCAAATGGCTTGGTCCTCTATCTGCTGCACGTGTTAAGCCATTAAGATCGGTTTTCATGGACAATCCTACTGCAGGCCTCACAGCTGCATGGGAGCGACTAGAGCAAAGTTATGGCAGTCCAGAAGCTATAGAAAATGCTTTGTTCATGCGTCTGGAAACTTTCCCAAAGATATCCGGTAAGGACAACAAGGAGTTCCAGAGACTGAGTGACCTTCTCCTTGAGCTTCAGCTAGCCAAGACTGACCCAAAACTACCTGGACTCAGTTACCTTGACACTCCAAGAGGGGTAAACCCAATTGTCTCCAAGCTCCCGTATGGTTTGCAAGAGAAATGGACTGCACTAGGGTCATCATACAAAAGAGAGAACAAGGTTTCCTTCCCTCCATTCTCTTTTTTTGTGAATTCATCAGGAAAATTGCAGAGACCAAGAACTATCCAAGTTTTTCCTACGGTGAGTACAGCCTCTTCTCACCCTTTCCTAAGAGTACCAGTCTTCAGGGCAACTATAGCAACCATAGACGCCCAGTGTCCGTGAAAAAGACTGACATCCTTCCCACTCCTACCATAGTTCTGGCCACGAACAAACAGAGTAGGAAGATTGAAAACCCTAACAGAGAGTGTCCCATACACAAGAAGCCACACCCCCTCAATAAATGTATCGGCTTTAGAAAAAAGCCTCTGGAAGAGCGCAAGGAGCTTTTAAAGACATTTAGGGTATGTTTCAGATGCTGTGCTTCTACAGAACATTTTGCAAGGGACTGTAATGTGTCCATCAAGTGCATAGAGTGTGGCTCTGAAGAACATGTGCAGGCCCTCCATCCTCTTGAGCCCAGCTCTGCACAACCTGCCAACACTCCTCCCAGGTTAACGCATGGCGGGGAGAATACAGACCAAGTGCCTAATTCTACCATCATTTCTTCATCCTGCACTGAAGTTTGTGGAGAAGACCGCTGTGGTAAGTCCTGTGCTAAGATATGCTTGGTGAACATATACCACAAGGATCAACCAGAAAAGTCTCTAAAGGCATATGCTATCTTAGACGATCAGAGCAATCGATCACTTTCAAAATCGGAATTGTTCAATCTATTTGAAATAAAAGGCGAAGCTCATCCTTACACCTTGGGTACCTGTAGTGGAACTATAGAGGTTTCTGGAAGAAGGGCTCATGGACTCATGGTATCTTCTCTCAAAGGTAACTTGCAATTACCCTTACCTACACTTGTTGAGTGCAATCAGATACCTGCTAACAGGGAAGAAATCCCTACTCCAGCTGCTGCTTTCCATCACCCTCACCTCAAGGTAATAGCAAATGAGATACCACCGCTTGACAAAGATGCTCAGATCCTTCTTCTGTTAGGAAGAGACATTCTAAGAGTTCACAAGGTACACAGACAAGTCAGTGGACCCCCAGATACCCCATTTGCCCAGCGCACGGATCTAGGGTGGGTCATCATAGGCAATGTCTGCATAGGCAAAATGAAAAGACCTACCAACATTTCGTCATTCAAGACAAATGTTCTGCCAAATGGCCGAAACACTTACTTTGAGCCATGCCCACATCACTACTGGGTGAAAGAGAAGATAGCCAGCCACGAATGGCAACATGGTATCTCAGGTGACACAAGCCCTTTCTCCTGCCATGATGGCGACTTCGGCTCTACAGTGTTTAAAGCAACCAGTGAAGATGACATACTGGCTCCTTCAATGGAAGACAAAGAATTTATCAAGGTAATGGACAAGGAGTTCTTTCAAGATGACTCCAATAACTGGGTAGCACCCCTACCCTTTCGTCTCCCAAGAGAGAGATTGCCCAACAACTTACAGCAGGCCATCAGTAGATTCTCCTCCTTAAAGCGAAACTTAAGCAGGAAACCAGAGATGCAAAAGCACTTTGTGGACTTTATGCAAAATGTATTTGACAGAGATCATGCAGAGCCTGCTCCCCCACTAAAGGAGGGAGAAGAATGCTGGTACCTTCCATCCTTTGGCGTGTATCACCCACGCAAACCAGACCAAATCAGAGTTGTCTTTGATTCCAGTGCTCAGCACGAAGGTGTTTCTCTTAACAACATGCTCCTTACGGGACCCAACTTGAACAACAGTCTAATAGGAGTCTTGATTCGTTTCAGACAAGAGCCTGTAGCAGTAATGGCTGACATTCAACAGATGTTTCACTGCTTCATCGTCAGAGAAGACAACAGAAACTACCTCAGGTTTCTATGGCACAAGGACAATGACCTCAACAAGGAAGTTATAGATTATCGCATGAAGGTACATGTCTTCGGTAACAGTCCTTCCCCAGCAGTGGCAACTTATGGGCTAAGGAGAACAGCTCAGACTGGAGAAGTTGAATATGGATCTGATGCCCGTCAATTTGTTGAAAGAAACTTCTACGTTGACGACGCACTTAAGTCCTTTCCAACTGCTAAAGAAGCAATTGATCTTCTCACCAGAACAAAGGAGATGCTGTCTGTAGCAAACCTTAGACTGCACAAGATTATATCCAACAGCCAGGAACTTATGAATGCCTTTCACTCTGAGGACTATGCCACTAGTCTAAAAAACCTTGACTTAGGTACAGATGTGCCTCCTGTACAGCGAAGTCTGGGTTTGTTGTGGAACATCAAACAAGACAAATTCACCTTCCAAGTGTCAATTTGTGACAAACCCTTCACTAAGAGAGGAGTCCTGTCCG
The DNA here is from genome assembly GCA_029206835.1 of Rana muscosa. NCBI lineage: Eukaryota > Metazoa > Chordata > Amphibia > Anura > Ranidae > Rana > Rana muscosa. Next base: position 90,571,430 of record CM055117.1, on the reverse strand, counting down.
TGGTGAATAGCATCTATGACCCACTGGGTTTCCTTGCTCCAGTTACCATTCAAGGTAAGATTTTACTAAGACAGTTGTCTGCTGAGAACATAGACTGGGATACTCCCTTGCCTAGTGAGAATCAACACAAGTGGGAAAGGTGGAGATATTCTTTGAAGTCACTAGAAAAACTTCAGATTCCCCGTTGCTATGTTCCAGGTTCCACTTCAGCTGCTAACCGGAGAGAGATTCATATTTTCTCTGATGCATCAGTTGAAGCTATTGCTGCAGTAGCCTATTTGAAGACCTCTGAACTGAATGGAGAATCACACTGTAGTTTTGTCCTAGGCAAGGCAAAACTCACTCCCAAGCCTGCACATACCATACCAAGACTTGAACTTTGTGCAGCCGTGCTAGCAGTAGAAATTGCAGAGGTCATACGAAGTGAAATGGACACTACAATTGATTCTTTCACCTTCTATACAGACAGTAAGGTAGTACTTGGTTACATAAACAACCAAACAAAACAATTTTATGTGTACGTCAGCAACAGGGTTGAACGTATCAAGAGATTCTCTCTACCAAGTCAATGGCATCACGTTCCCACTGAACTCAACCCAGCTGACTGTGGGACCAGAGCCGTGTCACCTGCTGCTCTTCAGGACAGCTTATGGCTGTCACCTCCAAGGTTTCTGTGTGAGCACTCCTACTCACCCACTATTGACACCACCTATGGACTAGTAAGCCCTAAAGATAAGGAAATAAGAACTGTGAACATCTCACTACACACTTCTGTAAGTACACAACAGAAATTGCGGTCACACCATTACAGGCATCAATGGAAGCAGGTGCAGCATCTAGCCAATGTGTTCTGGCATTGCTGGAAGAAAAAGTATCTTCACCACCTTCAAGGTCGTAACAAATGGCAAGCATCTAAGCCGAATCTTAAGGTTGGAGACCTCATCCTTCTAAAAGACAAGGAAGTTTGTCGGAATGAGTGGCCTTTAGTCGACCAATTACAGAGTTAGTACTCCTTTTGCCAGGTGAGTGACTTGTGCAAGGACTAGCCATGCTGTTGGCACGGCGGGGAGTACATTGCTGCCATCTACAGGTTCTACTCAGAACTTTGGAATTCTTTGAAGACATCATACTGTGACTTTATGTTCTTCATCCTGTTGAACTTACGTTTATTATTTGCTTGTTGCATGTTTTTTATTACAGGTTCCAGGACATTTGTCAGTATTGGACTTTTTGAAAATATATATTTTAGTTTAAGGTTATGAAATCTAAAGATTTCAGACGGGGAGTGTTGTGTTACACTATGTGATTTTTCTTGCTCTGTGTCTTTAAGATCTGTCCCCTTCTTTCTAGCTGAACTCTCTCTCTCACCGTAGTTCTTTATATATCTCCTCCACTTCCTGATTCTGGTCATTACTCCTGTATTTCTTCCATGCTAACATCTTACATGTGGCTTACAACTGCAACGTTTTTCTACCTATGAATATCCATCATTAAACGGAACATTCGAAAGGATTCATCGTCTGTCGTTCTAACTGTGAGTTTATTCATTGAGTTAAACTGCCTGTATCGATGCAAGGGATGAATATCAAACCAGCTTGAGTAAGGCCTACTTAAACCTGGAGATGAACTTTATCGCTTTGTAGTTGAGACAGAACAGACACCAACACTAGAGTTATAGCACATAATATACCTGGGGGAGAGTATGGGGGACTTTATTCCCCCCCCCTCCTCAAATCATCCCCTTTTTTTTTTTTTTTCTCTCCCTCTCTCTTTCCCCATCTCTCTCTCTTTCCCTCCTTTTTCTTTCTCCCCTGTGCACTCCTCTCCCTCTCTCCTGCCCGCCCCATGCTCCCCTAGTCACTATGGATTGTGGGGTTTCATGGCTGGGCTTTTTATATGGGAGTGTAGATCATCAATAAATATTAATAGCATTATTATTAATTTTTTTTCTATTTTTTCTGTAATGGGAAATATTGAGATTGTACATGTGTTTTATGTATTGTAATGTGTGTTATATGTTGTTGGAAAATTCTTAAAAAAGATAATAAACAAAAAAAATAAAAAATCAGTGCCCACCAGTGCCGCCTATCAGTGCCGCCTTATCAGTACCCATCAGTGCCGCATATTAGTGCCCATCAGTGCAGTCTCATCAGCGTACAACAATGAAAGAGAAAAATTATATAACACAATATAAAACCGTTTTGTTTGTTTTTCTAAATTTTCGGTTAACAAAAAATAAAAAACCTAGATATGACCACCAAAAGAAAGCTCTATTTAATTATGGTACAGTGTTAAATGACCGCGCAATTGTCATTCAAAGAGTGAGAGCGCTGAAAGCTGAAAATGTGTCTGGGTAGGAGGGGGGTTTAAGTGCCCAGTAAGCAAGTGGTTAGGCTGCCCATATATGGTTAGAAATTTGGTCGGTTCAGCTGGGATTGGACGAATTTTGATCCATCTGTGGCTGTTCCCGCTAAACAGAATTCAATCTAACAACCAACTGCTGTCGAATGGGACAGTTGGGAAACACGTGTTGATCAGTAGCTGCAGCCAGTTATCTGCAGCTGCTAATCAGTATATGTTGACAGCGGAGGAGTCCCACTGTCAGAATACAATAGCACAGCAGGAAGAATTCCTCTATCTACCTCTCTTGTGTGGATTTCTCTGGCTGGCCGAAAAAAAAAAAAGATACATCTATGGCCAGCCTTAGAGCTTACCCTTGAAAAATCGAGTTATTGACAACCGCTCCCAAATTGTCTTTAGGACAGGTAATCTTTAAAAAAAATGTGCACATACTTTATTTGAGAATTTTATCCTGAGCAGGGTTTTCCTTTAGTGAGCTAAAAGATATTTTTAGAGCAGATTCTGAAATGAATGACTAACTCTCACCGTTCACTCCAGAATACAGTTGGTTCACTATTTCCATTTATTATGGATATTGTCTTCACACACTGTATAGTGTTACCCTGGAAAGTAATATTCCTCCTTAATGTATGGAAAGGTAAACCACGGAGAGCTAGGTGACGAAATGCTGTAAGACGTGCATACTCTCGTCTCGTAGTAGAAAGTGTTTTTCTTCCATGGCCATTCTAATAAAAGCTATTTGCAAAGAGGCATGTGTAGACGTGACTGTAAATTTTTTTATAAAATCTGCCAGCTCCAAAGAGCTAAAAAGCATACAACCCTACTGATAAGCCGATGTCCAAATCACTTTTCGTAATCTAATGGGAATGTAAACGTATAGTTTCCTCGGCTTTGCATCTTTCACCAGACAGAAATCTTCAACCACATTATAAAATGAGAATGCAGTGACCTTGTACAAAATCTTCTCTGATGAAGAGGGTGTTTAGATCTTGAAACTCATCAACTCCATGCATCGAATCTGTAGGCAGGTGCAGTTCACTTTCTTCACTGCAGATGGCGCTCAACCGCAGCAGCATTGCAAAAGGAGAGGAAGTCAAGAGAAACATGGTTCCTCTATGGTTTCCTGGGTCACTGAGGCCACAATCCGGTTGGATGCTGGCCGCCCATGTGGCAGCCATCTTAGGTGAGTCTATTTAAGACCATGGCTCCTGTGTTTGGCACGCATCCTAGGGTGTGGGTAGTGTAGGGACAGGTCACCCGTCTTTCAGGAACAGTAATAGCGGCAGGGGGAGGTTCCAGATGAATAGGGCCAGCGTAGGGATTCGCCACTCTCCCTGAGAAACCTCCCTGCTTGGGCACGGACCGACCAGGCCACATTCCGCCCTTTAAAACAGATGCTGTGAGTTCAACTGAGACCTGCTCTACAAGCTGCTGTTCAATCCAGTTGGGCTGCCTTCCACTGGGCTTCAGTACACGTTTTTTCAATTGCATCTGGACTGAGTGTGTGTTACTGCCACCGCACCAAGCTGCATCCTCCCACAAGTCTATTACTGAAAGAGTTCTACGGTTGGTTATCTGTATCCAGTGTGTAGAGATTATCTCCATTTGGATGAATACCATGTTTACCAAGCACAACCATGTGTATAAAAAGCATGTAGAGAAAAGTTTTTTTTTGAAGACTTTATCCACGGGTGGGGTTCCAACTTTTTGTGTTATATGTAAGTAAAGTTGACCTTTCAGCAATATTGCAAACAAAGCTTTAGGGCTCTTTCACACGGGTGGATCCCGTCATGATCCGCCCCGTGAATATCTGCTTGCTCAGCGGAGATCGCTCCGTTGATCCCCGCTGAGCCGGCTGATGATTTGTCCGTCTCTGCACACTGTGCAGAAACGGACCGGTCGGATCGCCGCTTTCCTCTATGGGGGGATCGGATGAAAACGGACCATCTGTCCATTTTCATCCGATCCGCAGAAGGATAGAAAAATAGGAATTTCCTCCGTCATGCTAAACGGACCATAGCGGAGACTGATGTCATCGGATGTCAGCGGATGTTCATCCACTGACATCCGCTATCCCATAGGGATACATGTATGTCCGTTTTTCATCCGAAAACGGATGGATGAAAAACGGACATACGGAACGTCCGTGTGAAAGAGCCCTTAGGCTCCATGTACACTGAAGCTGATAAACTGCAGTTTATTGGTGTTTTTTTTTTTTTTTAAAAAGCCCATTAACTGCACTCTAGGTCGTTTTTTAGTGCTAATGAACAGTGGAGTTAATGGGCTTTTTTCTGAACGCAAGAAATTTGCGTTCAAAGTCCAGTTTTTTGACGGGAAAAAATGCTAAAAAACGCAAAACGCTGAAAAACGCTAATAAACGCTCAAAAACGCAGCTCGCCAGCGTTTTTTGATCCATTGAAAAAAAAAAAAAAGCTAAAAAACGCAACACTGAAAAACGCTAATAAACGCTATTGCAAAAACGCTAAAAAAACGTTGAAAGGCTCCCTGCAAAGCTACTGGCGTTTTTTATAGCTTTTTTAGCATCCAGTGTACATGGAGCCTTAAAAGGCAAAACCTTTCCTTTACCAATGTTTATATAAACTGCTGTTGGATATGCACTATTCATCTTATAGTGTAGCACTGACTGGGCTCCTAAAGGATGCCCAGCAGTGCAATCCCAGGCTGTGTTTTCTTTTTTTTTCTTTCCCCTCCCTAATTGGGTGACAGTTGCAGGAAGAGTAGACTGGACTAAGAACTGCAATTGGCTGCTTCTGCAACTGAAGAGTACCTGCCCCTAGCAACAGGTGGAATATGACTGTTGGTTGCATGGCCATCTTTAGCCCCGCTCACTGCTTGATGGGACTTAGACATCTGGAACCCATGTGGCAGACGGGTGTACCTGGAGTGTGTTTCAGTTGGCCAGGAACCACATGGAGAGTGGGTGCCCAGGTAAAGTTTGTATAACTATGTAGCACCCTCCTAGGTAGGTGCTAGAGAGTGCATCATTTTTGGGTTTCACTGCTTAACAGGGGGACTGTCAGGCAAATTTAGGTGCTCTCTGCCTAACAGGGAGCAGCGATCCATTGATCCAGGGTCTGCTCAGTGTGATCAGATGCTGCTTATGTTGTCTGCCTATTTCACACTGGTCCAATAGGAAGGGGCATATTGGACAGTGGAAGGAAACCTCACAAATGGGAGCATGGATGTAGATACAGCTCTGGTCATTGGCAGAGGAAGGTGCCTTAAGGCATGCTGGGTGACTGTATTTATACCAAGAGAGCACTAGGGTGACCACATTTCCAAACTACCATTCAGGGACACCCTCCCTTCCCAAAAATCAGCTTGTGCTGTAACGAATCACAGCGCAGTGATTGGACACAAGAGGCGGGATTTATGATTTCTCCAATCACAAGCAGGGGGCGGCATTGTGCTCTTCCAGGCATTCCTGGCCAGGACAAGTACTGTCAGTGAGTAAAGCGGTGATGTGGCGGCTTTTTTTGGGGGCATCAGTTTGGCCTGGGGGGGTGGCTGTGTCAGTTTCATTCCGGGACACTGTATTGTCCTGGAATGAATGTGCCCGGGACAGACCTGCAAAATGCGGGACTGTCCCGGGCAATCTGGGACATGTGGTCACCCTAGAGAGCACATGTGCACGGGGTTTTCGGCTGGAGTGCGGGGTCCCGGAGGAAGGGGGGTCCTGTCCCTCCTCTGTACAGGCAGTTATTTGGCCTCAGGTAGTCAAACTGAGGGCCAGAGTTGCAGAAACTGCAACCCAGATGTCCTGCAGAGCTGACTGGGAGGGAGACACACCTAGAAGTATCTGTCCCTGGCTACTGTGAGTACAGACCTTATGCCGCATACACACGATTGGAAATTCCGACAAGAAAAGTCCGATGTGAGCTTTTTGTCGGAAATTCCGACCGTGTGTAGGCTCCAAAATAAATATGCTTGATGTCATGGAGTTGCCGGCTGCTTCTTTTACTCGTGTGTAGGCTTCATCGGAATTTTTCTGTCGGAATTTCCGCCAAGGAGAATTAGAGAGCTGGTTCTCAAATTTTCCGACAAGAAAAGGTTCTGCTCGGAAATTCCGATCGTCTATATGCAATTCCGACATGCAAAAAAACACGCATGCTCGGAATCAATTTGACGCATGCTCGGAATCATTGAACTTCATTTTTCTTGGCTCGTTGTAGTGTTGTACGTCACTGCGTTCTTGGGGGTCGGAATTGGGTGTGACCGTGTGTATGCAACACAAGTGTGAGCCAACATTCCGCCTGAAAAAAATCCACGGTTTTCTTGTCGGATTTTTCGATCGTGTGTATGCGGCATAAGTCTAGGGGCCTGTTCTGTGAGGGCCACCCATTCAAGCTGGTAAATTCAGTGGACGGGTGTCAGCTAAAGGGGATACTGGTTAGTGTCCCGACTCCCGAACAATCAGAGTTCATTGAGTCTGCTGCCAGAGCAAGCAAAGGACTTATTCTTCCATACAAATGTGGTATGGTGCAGCAGAGGGTCTGCTATTCAGTTCAACCAAGTGAGGCCAAGTGAGAGTCGTCCTGTGCATAGTTAAAGTTGTCCCACTAATCCCTTTTCCTATCCAAGTTCTACAAATAAATACAAAAAACAAATGTGGGAGTGGGACTTTACCAACAAAATAGGACTTTGTGATGATTGCATTGTGAAAGGAATTTAAATGTTTGAAATTAAGGTTTAAAATGACTGTCGGCTTGGTTTCACTCCCCAAACCCAACTGTTTGTATCCTTTTAGCTGGGTATGCCTGCCTCTATATGGCATTTTGGGTGGTGGATCTCTGAATCGCTATCTGTGCAGGTATCTGTCTATTTGTCTTCATGGCATGTGTACTACACTCACTCGATCACAGCCATTTAGGAGCTATTTAGGGTCTTGTTTTGAGAAGACACGATACAGAGAGACCCATAAAAAGCATTAGAGAGTAAATTTGCCATCAAAATATTTCCAGCAGCTATTAATTCCTATTTAAAGTTGGATATGAGGTAATGATATGGTAAGTGAGTTCTCAAATAGCAAGCAATATAACCCTGTTTATAAATGTTCCTCTGAAAGCAACAGTGACCCATATGCTGGCTTTGTAATGTGTAACGGCAGCTATACCAGGCTCTAAAATATTCTATATAGTGCTGTATAACAGAGACGCTGTATAATGTATGCTATTATCAATCCAACTCATTTGTTTTATTCTCAACATTTCTGGCACATAGTTTTTGTTGGGATTTTGGTATAAGAAAATTCCAGTGACGTTAGTGACAGTATTAGGATCTGTCGAAAGGCTTTGGACTTGTGTTGATGCACAAATGCTTCTGAGGCCATTCCGAATTCACTGAAAGGTGCATTTGACCCACTTCTCACCTGCTATTAACATAACATGCTTCAAGTACCTTTTGCAGTCCCGTAGACTCGTGTAGCGGGTGTTTGAATTTAAGGGAGGCATCTGGGTGGTAGTGTAACCCAGATGCACAAATTGCTAGAGGATCCGAGACCTTTTTCTGGTTCTTGGGGGACTCTGGTGGTGTGAGGTTCCTTGCGGTCCACGGGTGGCTCTGTTGCCCTGGGCCAGAGCTGAACTCACACCGCAAGACTGTACCTTTTTGTCCTCCCCTGGAGCTGGTACAGCGGGGCAGGGAACCCGCTGTGACGCAAAGGGAGAGGGGATAAAAGGGGCGGACGCCCTGACCACAGGGTTCAGAGTGGAGAGTTCGGAGTGGGAGTCGGAGGACTTGGCCGCACCCAGGCACCTTCAGCTTGGGTGCTGGCGTTCCAGTGCTCCAGGCCTAGGTGCCCTTGACCTGGCCGGAGCGGAGATGGAGTCCATCCCAGGCACCTTTAGCCTGGAGTGAGGTACTATGGCGGATGCCTGGGGCTCAGTACCTTCAACTGAGTTCCGCGAGGGTGGAGGAATCCGAGGGGGCCCTAACTCCTTGGGTGCCCGTGTCTGAGTTCATGAGATCTGGTGTGCGGAACTTCTCTGGAGAGTCCGGCGCAGCATCGCTGGTGACAGAGAGGCCTCCGGTTTCTCCCTTGGACGGATTTCCTTCCCCTGACAGGGGCCGTGCTAGCGAAGGTAATTCACGTTCTACTTCATATGGTCAGTGACCGTGACTATTCGCCACTGGTGATATCACAGTGGTTAGCAGGAGAAGCGAAAGGATTGTGCCTCGATCTATTCCCCATTACTACTCAGTAGAAGAAACTGTTTGTTGTTTGCCAAAAATAATAAAACTGAGTTGGACCTATTCACTGTGTGGAACGCTGGTTACTAGGAGCAAAGGAGTCAGGGACGAAGTACTGGACTTGACTCTAGGACACCTACACAAAACCCAATCTTCTGGCATTCACCTCTTAGCTATGGAGGACATGGGCCGTGGTGCATCTCATCCCTCCCCCCAGCACTGAGACCCCTAGACGAAGAAAGACAAGCCGAGTATAAGAAAGGGAGAGAGGGGTGAGGCCGCTACACTCGTATCAGGAGATAAGTGGTTCTGGCGCAAACGAAAGCCCATGATGCCCCTGATGACACACGTTGGTGAAGAAACGTCGGGCAAATGGAGGACGGCAGACGTATTGTTGTTGGACGGAGGAGTGAGCGCCATCTTATGGGTAGGAAGCGCTGGTCGCTTTTCTTATTACACGATCATTACTTTTAAATATTATGTGAGTGCATTCATACTTATTTTTCAATAAACACTATCTTTTCATGGGATGTTTGCGCAATGAGTTGCTCTTTTAATTTTCTACACATGTCACCATCGGTTTTTAATTTGGAGCTGCTTTGGCTGACCCCTTGCTGTGACTAAGTTACATCTATATCCGGTTGGTCTGTGGAAGGAGGATTAGTAGGAGATCGTTCTTTAGGAGGAACCATCTGATGATTGAGAGTTTCCATTCATTTGCCTTAGGAATTTCTACATGTGCAATACCCATGTTTTTTTTGGGTGTTGGTGACGGCTTTTTCATCTTCTCTACTCATGGTCTCCTTTTCCTTGGACTTTTGGATTTGATTTGTGCTTCACTTCTTCATTTTGAAGTGATTCATTTGAACTTTTTTTTGCTTTTTATTTTAGCGCTACACCTGTATCCCCTATTATTACACATTGTGCCCAACAATATTGTGTCAGCTGCTATTTTTTATTTATTTTGTACTTAATTCTTAGCGCAACAAATCTGTTCATTTTAAGTCTGTCCTGGAAGGCTAAATTATTTCACTTCAAAGGAGACTATATGGACACCAAAGTTACTTCTAGAAAGAAACTACCTCATAAATGGAGCCTTTACTACTGAGATTTAAAAAAACAAAAAACAAAAGTAAAGGTTGTTTTTTGCTACCAAAACCCAGCTGGACAATGAGTTATATGTGCTAATCATAGGATGGCAGTAATGCTAGAGGAACTGGGCCCTGTGTAAACAGGTTATTGGGCTTGACTGGTCAGATCTGTGGTGAAGAAGATGTGGGTGCCTGATCTCACACCCACATTATTCTCTCTTGGGACCTTGGGTTTTTGCGTTTAGAGAATTGGTGGTGCTAGGATGGTCCTATTTTTATTCAGGAGAGACTTGTCTTGTGGGTAGGAGCTTCCCCCTGGGACTGTGCCTAGATGTGGAAAATTGGTTTTGGGTTTTTAAGTTTGGTTTTTGACCACTTGTAACCTAAACTAATCCAAAGGTCCCATGAAGAGTTACTGTCAGCCCAGACTCTCTTGTAGGTGGGCAGCAAAAGACTGAACCTGTGTATTTTCTTCTGTATCGTAGCCGCAGTGGAAGAACTCATAATAATATGGAGTTTGAATGAAAATGCAAGGTCAGCTTCTTACTACATCCCTGAATATAAAATAGTTAAGTAAAAGCTAAAAATGCCCAAATGCAGAGGTACCGCTTGATGGTCGCCTGGAGTTACTGGGAAAAAAAGAGAGACCTTGCACACATAAAGGTTCCCTAAGACAGTATTGACGCTGTAAGAGGAGAGCCTAGACTTAAGAGATTTGATTTGTGACTAACTTAACTGCCTTATGAAGAAGATAGCCTTGAAGAAGGATCTAGTTCAACAACCTTAATCGATATTTGGCTATTGAGCTGCCTACTACTGCAAGCCTTTTGAGACAGCCTAGGTCTTCTCATGCATGGCACACAAATCATTGTCCTCAATTATGACAGAAAAAACATAGTTACATGTGTAGCGGGGTCTCCGTTGAGGCCCCATGGACTACGTTACCCAGAACCCTGTTTGGCACCCAGGGTGCATTGGGCTGCCGCAGAGACTCACAGGTGGGGTATAAAAGGGGAGGGCGAGGCTAAGCCCGGCCTCTTTGGACACCGCGCGGCTGGCAAGAGGACTTCCTGTGCGGACCTGCTGCGAGTGCAAGGCCTGAGGCCTGGGCCTTGCGCACTTCCAGAGAGCCTTCCACCTCGCTGCTGAGCCTGTGCGGCATCTGACATCTACCTGCTTCGCGGACGTCAGTTGGACCAGAGATCTGGCGGTGGCAGATCCTGTGTGCGGAGACACAGCGGTGGGAGTTCCGGACTGGGATCGAGTCCGGAGGGGTGAGAGAGCACCTGCTCACAGCTATAACTGAGCTATAACTTAGGCCTATTGACTGCCTTGGCCCATCGTGTTATACTTGCTTTCCTGACAGGAGACTAGTTGCGGAACTGAGTTGTATAGTCTCCGGGGAGTTGCTTCTATTGCCATAGACGACTGTTGGATTACAAATCATTGTTCCTGTATGTGCACCACCGATCATCTTGCATGCAAAGATTCCTCACTCAAAGACTGAACTTTAACTGAGTCAGGCCTGACTGGGGGGTTTATAGCATTGCTGAGCGCCATATTGCTCACAAGGGAATATATATATATATATATATATATATATCAGTGTGTAATAGAACTATATGTGCACTATAGTTGACTAGTGTTATTATTACTGCAGGGCTCTGCATGTATGTGTTACATGGTACTGACCGTTACCCTTTCTATAGGAGTAAACCTATTAAGCCCTGTACACACGATCGGATAACCTATGGATTTTCGTCCGATGGATTTGTCCATCGGAAATCCGATGAAACTGTTTTTCATCAGTCTTGCCCACACACCATCAGTCAAAAAACCGACCGTTCCAAACGCGGTGACGTAAAACACTCCGATGAGCCGAGAAAAATGAAGTTTAATGCTTCTGAGCATGCGTCGACTTGATTCTGAGCATGCGTGGGTTTTTGATCCGATGGACTTGCCCATAGACGATCTGAGTTTTCGATCGGTTTTTTATCCATCGGAAAAATTTAAAACATGTTCTATTTTTTAAAACCGATGGAAAAAAGACCGATGGGTCCCATACACGATCGGTTGGTCTGATGAAAACCATCCATCGGACGGTTTTCATCAGTCAAACCGATCGTGTGTACAGGGCTATACAGTTAATCATTCTGGTATTGGCGTTCATTACTATATTTCACAACTGTCTGGGTTATTGTGGGATTGTTCAGGAGCTGGTATAGGAGCCATACATATAGATACCACCCCGAGAAGGGTCGAGTAGATTGCCGGGGGTTGGCTGTGCTGTGTACAGGGCCCAAAACAAAACCAGCGGCTCTCTTAGACTGGGGGTATCGCTACACATAGTTGGTAAGGTTGAATAAAGATAATAGTCCATCCAGTTCATCCTATGTGGGGGTGTGTGTGTGTGTGTGTTCGTGTCAGTAATCATTTCCCATATCCCTGTATATTGTATTTACTAAGATACACGTCCAAGAGACTTTAAAAACTATCAATACTTCCCGCTGACACCAACAATTGTGTAATAGAGTTCCACATCCTTACGCCCTGACAGTGAAAAACCTTGTACACAGCTTAAAGCGGAGCTCTGCCGAAAAAAAAAATATTAAAAACCAGCAGCTACAAATACTGCAGCTGCTGACTTTTAATATTAGGACACTTATCTGTCCTGGAGTCCAGCGACGTCGGCAGCAGAAGACGAGCAATCGCTCGTCACTCTGCTGCCCCCACTGCCATCCTCACTGAGGGAACCAGGAAGTGAAGCCTTGCGACTTCACTGCCCGGTTCCCTACGGCGCATGTGCGAGTCGCGCAGCGCCATTCTCACTGGTCCCCATTGTGTTCTGGGAGCCGAGTGTTTCCCAGAACACAACAGGTATTCTGTGGGAAGTGACGTACTACCCGCAGAATACCTGCAGAGAGGACTCCCGGAAGTGGGTGCAAATACCTGTCTTAGACAGGTATCTGCACCCCCCTCCCCCCTGAAAGGTGCCAAATGTGACACCGGAGGGGGGGAGGGTTCCGATGAGAGGAAGTTCCACTTTAGGGTGGAGCTCCGCTTTTAGGATTAAACCACTTCTCCTCCAATTTCATTGAGTGGGCCAGAGTCTTCTTACACTCCCTGAGACTGAATAGATTCCTACCTATGCTGCGATAAACATTGAGGTATTTGTATATAGCAATCTTATCTCCTCTCAAGCGTCCCCCAATTCCCTAGCCATTTGCTAGACTCTCTCCAGTGCCAGCACATCCCTTCTGAGGATTGGTGACCAAAACTGGATGCAATGCTCCAGATGCGGCCGAACCAGAGTTTTATAAAGTGTCAGAATTATTGTTTTATCTCAAGTATTTGGTTTACATTATTGCGACCTGCATTCTGCATGTAGATAGCATTTCAATGGGCTGCCCTACCCGCAGAAATACAGGAAAAAAACTCCCTGACCCTTTTTCCTGATATGTGCCACATCGAGCCGCATGATGCTGCGGGACCATGGAGTTTAGAATGTGTGAAATCAAGCTGCGTTTGCTGATGCGTGGGCAGTGCCATTGAGAATTGCCTGTGAATTTGCATGCGTTCTTGATCCGCATTAATGTTAACCTAGCTTAAAGCGGAGCTCCACCCAAAAGGGGAAGCTCCGCTTGCGCTTGTTTGCTTCATCCCCCCCTCCGGTGCCACAGTTGGCACCTTTCTGGGGGGGGGGTAAGGGGGAACAGATACCTGTTTTTGACAGGTACCTGTCCCCGCTTCTGGGAGACCTGGCTGCAGCGAGATGCTGCGAGGTCCCTTGGAGGTTCGTCCCCCCTCCTCCTTCCTCCACCGCTGGTCCAGTTAGAAAGCGCAGCGAGCTTCTTGCCTGTATAGTAGGGAACCGACTGTGAAGCCCAAAGGCTTCACTGCTAGTTTCCCTTGCCACGAATGGCGGCGGCAGCACCCGAGAGCCAAGCAGAAATCGGCTGGGGTGCCAACATTGCAAGATCGTTGGCCAGGTAAGTGTCCTAATATTAAAAGTTAGCAGCTACAGTATTTGTAGCTGCTGACTTTTAATTTTTGGAGGTGGGGCGGAACTCCTCTTTAATATTAGTAAAAGTACATTGTTTGCATAGGCGAGCACTTTTGCACAACTCTATGTATCATCAACAAATAATCAGCATCCACCGTAGAAAGCGATGCCCGGAATCAGTGCTTCATACATATTTCTTACATTTAGATCTTACAAAAAACTTAACAGGCCGCTAAAGTTAACTGCTCCACCGATCACTTTACCTCATAACCTTGGTGAAGTCAGCAGGTCACCATGGCGACAACTCTAAACACACATCAGCCTTCTCTGCTTCCAATGCCCTATCAGGCAGCGTCGTAAATTTCTTGCATATTTTGCGCATATTTAAGAGTGGCACGCATTCCATTACAACTACAGCATGGAGCAGTTATAGTGGAGAAAACACTCCCTCTAATTTAGTCTAATATTAACCACCGGAGTGGATACGTTGTAAAACATTGCTAACAGCTCCAGGACAATATCCATAATATTTTTCTGGGAAATCGTTTGCCCTGTTGGTTAATCACATAGTCAGTCGGACATAAGTAAGTGAACATCTCACCATAAAGATCATCCTTTAACCACTTAATCATGTTAACTGACAATTGTGCGGTGATGCGACTATGTACCCAAACAAAAGCGACGTCCTTTTTTTCCCACAAATAGAGCTTTCTTTTTGTTTCTGAGTTTTTTTTTTTTTTACGCTATAAAATTTTTTTTTTTTACTTTTTGCTATGCTACACATTACAAAAAATAAATAATAATAAAAAAAAAGTATTCATCAGTTTAGGCCGATATATATTCTTCTACATATTTTTGGTAAAAAAAAAAAAAAACGCAATAGGCGTATATTGATTGGTTTGCGCAAAAGTTATAGCGTCTACAAAATAGGGGATAGATTTATGTCTTTTTTTTTTTTTTTACTAGTAATGGTGGCGGTCTGCGATTTTTAGCGGGACTGCGACACTGCGGCGGACAGATCGGACACCTTTGACACTTTTTTGGGACCATTGACGTTTAGACAGCGATCAGTGCTATAAATAGTCACTGATTACTGTATAAATGTCACTTGCAGGGAAGGGGTTAACACTAGGGAGCGATCAAGGGGTTAAATATGTTCCCTGGGTGTGTTCTAACTGTAGGGGGGATGGGCAGCTCAGCGAAGCTGGACCCCCTACAATCAGCACAAATGAAAACTCAAGTGTGTTTCTTTAGTGCTACGTTTGTGCCGTAAAAATACACATTTGTGCTGCTTTTATTTTTAAGATATTAGCACTTGTTTTTTCCAGACTATGACATCACCCAGCCCTCCTACAACAGACAAAGGACACAAAACCCAGCTAGTTAGTGCTGCGTTTGTGCTGGTTTGTGGTGTTTAAATTTCCGTTCTATCGTTTATCGTTTTTGCATTATTATGGATTTAATAAAGGTCACTCAGTCCACCTACAACAGCCAAATTACATGAAACTGGGCTCGTTGGTTAGTGCTATGTTTGTGCTGGTTTGTGCTGTTTAAATTCCCATTCTATCTTTAAACGCTTTTGCATTATTGATTATTATTTATATAATACAGGATTTATATAGCACCAGGGATCGTCGGAAAGTGGACAAAGTAGGAGAAAGTCGGACAGATTGGGGTAGAGCATTCCAGAGGATAGGAGAGGCTCTGGAGAAGTCCTGAAGGCGAGCATGGGATGAGGTGACAAGAGAGTTAGAGAGTAGGAGGTCTTGGGAGGAGTGAAGAGAACGATTAGGTTGGTATTTCGAGACTAGGTTAGTGATGTAGCTGGGGGCCAGGTTGTGCATGGCTTTGTAAGTTATTGTTAGTATCTTGAATTTAATTATCTGGTTGAGTGGCAGCCAATTTAGGGATTGGCAGAGGGGTATAGCAGACGCTGAGCGGTTTGTAAGGTGGATGAGTCTGGCAGCAGCGTTCATGATGGACTGAAGTGGGGATAGCTCATTTAGAGGTAAGCCAATGAGGAGGGAGTTGCAGTAGTCGAGGCGAGAGATGACCAGGGAGTGGATTAGAAGCTTTGTGGTGTCAATGGTTAGGAAGGGGCGTATCTTGGAGATGTTGCGGAGGTTGAGGTGGAAAATTTTGGATAGCGATAGGATGTGAGGCCGAAAGGTTAGTTCGGAGTCCAGGATTACACCTAGGACCTTGGCGTGGGGGGAAAAGTTGATAGTTGAGAAATTGATATTGACACAGAAATCAGGAGAAGTGGCAAGTGGGGGAGGAAAGATCATGAGCTCGGTTTTGGATAGGTTGTGTTTGAGGAAGTGATGTGACTTCCAGGCTGATATGTCTGTTAGTAAGTTGGTGATGCATGAGGAGACAGATGGAGAGAGCTGGGGGGGGGGGTGTGGAGAGATAGATTTGGGCATCATCAGCGTAGAGATGACATTGAAAGCCATGGGAGGCAATCAACTGACCCAGGGAGGTGGTGCAGATTAAGAAAAGGATGGGTCCAAGAACAGAACTTTGTGGGACCCCAACGGAGAAAGGAAGAGGAGAGGCGTAAGTAGAGTTGTAAGTGACACTGAAGGAGCAGTGGAATTGGTAGGATAAGAACCAGCGAAGAGTAAAGTCACGGAGCCCAAAGAAGTTTTTTGAGGAGGAGG
Source organism: Rana muscosa (assembly GCA_029206835.1). NCBI lineage: Eukaryota > Metazoa > Chordata > Amphibia > Anura > Ranidae > Rana > Rana muscosa. Next base: position 90,555,102 of record CM055117.1, on the reverse strand, counting down.
GGGTGGTCCACTGTGTCAAAGGCAGCAGAGAGGTCCAGGAGAAGTAGTACAGAATAGTGTCCGTTGGTTTTAGCCATTAGTAGGTCATTTGTGAGTTTAAGGAAAGCAGTTTCCGTGGAGTGTTGAGGGCGAAATCCGGACTGAAGGGGATCAAGAAGTTTGTTCATAGTCAGATGGTCGCTCATTCGGTTGTCGACCAGTCTTTCAAGAAGTTTTGGGGATAAGGAGATGGGGCGTAGGTTGTTAAGATTGGTGGGGGTCTGTGAGGGCTTTTTAAGTATGGGGGTGACTAGCGCATGTTTTAGAGAGTTTGGGAAGATGCCACAAGAGAGGGAGAAGTATAAAATGTGAGTTAGACAGTGTAGAATCGAGTCAGAGGGTGAGTGTAGCATTTGCGAGGGAGCAGGATCCAGGGGGCAGGTGATTAGATGGGTGTTGGATAAAAGTTTAGCAACCTCAATAATACTAGCAGGGTTGAATGAGGGAAGTAATGATTGTATCTGTGGACATGGGGTGTTGAGTGGGGGAGGTTTCTGCACAATGCAGTTCTCCTCATGAATTGAATCAATCTTATTTTTAAAGTGATTGGCGATCTCCTGGGCAGTGAGTGAATTAGAGGGTGGAGGCAGTGGAGGACAAAGTAGAGTGTTAAAAGTATAGAAGAGTTGATGTGGACTGGATGAGAAGGTGTTAATGAGTTTGATAAAATAGGTCTGTTTGGCAGTGTGGAGGCAGGAATAGTATTTTAGGAGGGCACATTTATATTGTTTGAAGTCTTCCTAGAACTTAGTCTTATGCCACAGACGCTCAAGAGCGTGGCTACGTTTTCTGAGACTTCTGGTGCCAGGGTTGTAGCGGTCGGGGCCTGATTCTGCGTGTAGTGAGGGGGGCAAGCTTGTCTAGGCAGGAAGACAGTGAGCTGTTGTAGATGGAAGTGGCTAGGTTGGGGCAGGACAGGGGTTACAATTTGCCATACAGTTGATCAGTAGCAGAGTAGAGAAGAGAAGGGTTAAAGTGGTTGTAAACCCTTTACAACCACTTTTTTGCTACAGGTAAGCCTATAATAAGGCTTACCTATAGCTACCCAGGATATCTCCTAAACCTGCACGGTTTAGGAGATAGCCCCTATCCCCTGCATGTGCCAATGTCATCAGCACATGCGCACTGAAGCAAACTGAAACAATGGCACGTATGTGCCGTTGCTGCAGTGAGTGTGTTGTTACCGGTGGCTCCCGCGCGCATTGCGGCTCCAGCCAATTACAATGCCTCAGCACGCGATACTCGGAAGTAACTCCGGGAGAGATGTCGTCAGCCGGAGGGGGGTACGAGGACCACTGCGGGGGGCTTTGATGTAAGATAAGTAATTCATAATGAGCTAGTATGCTATGCACACTAGCTCATTATGCCTTTGTCTTGCAGGGTTTTTTGTTTGGAAGACAGGGAGAGAGCAAAACTAATAATGTGGTGATCAGAGAGTGGGAGAGGATTGTTGGAGAGGTTGCACAGAGTGCACAGATAGGAGAAGACAATGTCAAGGGCGTTGCCATTGGAGTGAGTAGGAGCCTGTATCCATTGCTTCAGGTCAAGAGATGAGGTTAGACTGAGAAGTTTAGAAGTAATAGTAGTGTTAATGTTAATAGGGATGTTGAAGTCACCGATAATAATTGTGGGGATTTCAGAAGAGAGAAAGTAGGGTAGCCAGGCAGAGAAGTCATCAAGGAAGGTTGCTACTGGTCCAGGGGGCCGGTAGATGACAGCAATTCTTAGAGAAATAGGAGAAAATAGAGGAATGCAATGTGCCTCAAAAGAGGAGTGTCAGAGAGGGAGGTGGGTAAAGTACCTGATAGGTACTGCATGGGGCTAGAAGGATTCCCACTCTACCTCCCTTCCGTCCACTTGGTCTGAGGGACTGAGTCCAGAAGAAAGCCACCATGGGAGAAAGAAGCAGGAGAAGTAGTATCTGATTCATGAAGCCAGGTTTCGCTAATGGCAAGTAGGTTAAAGGAATTTGTGATAAAGAGGTTGTGGAGGGCGGCGAGTTTGTTACAGACAGAGCGTGCATTCTAGAGGGCACAGGAGAAGGGGAGGCTGGTTTTGGGAAGAAGAGGAATAGAGACTAAGTCCTGTGGGTTGCGGCTGCTGCCAGAGGGTGTAGGGAGATGGGAGCGTCGGGCAAAGACAGATGATGGAGGCCGAGGGTTTGGGGATATGTCACCAGAGGTTAGGAGAAGCAGGAGGGTGAGGGAGGTAATGTGGGAGTGTGATTTATATGAAGGGGCATGCCTCAGAGTACTGGAGGTTTGATCAATATATGGATGTAGAACAAGCGAGAGTTGGTAGGAGCAGTAATAGGGAGAGGACAGAAGGCAGGGTAATATGTAGTGGGGTGGAGAAAAGCGGTGAAGGTAAGAGAGTTTGAGGAGAGAGGACGTCAGAAGGAGTGGTAGAGAACGCATGTAACAGAGTGCAAGGAAAACTGAAAAGAAAGACAGGGTTACCTGCAGCCTGTTAGGTGCTTTCCAGTGCAGTTTGCTATGTTCGCTTTGTGCAATCACTGAAGTGCAGAGCCTGAAGAGCATATCACTTGTAGAAAGAATCACTTAGAGAAAGAAGCCTTAAGGATAGAAGCCCCTGCTCCCCCAGCAACGCGCTGACCCCTTAAGGGTGCTCTAATTTATACTGTTAGAAGGGTGGGGGTGGAAGTTTGTTAATTAATCATGAGTGCATATAAGGATGCCTAACCATCAAAGTGGAACTTTCACTTCTAAAGTCATGACTGCTGAGACGCAATGAGCCCAGGTACCATTAACTGTAACATAGCTGTGTATAAACCTTCCCCCTTGCCCCCTCACCCTATTAAATAAACACGCTTACAACCATTAGGTTAGAAAGGGCAAGGCCACAGCTTTATTAAATCGAACATAACATATGAACATTATTTTCAACAAGTGCCAGTCACAGTTGTACTGTGAGCACCCAATTCCAAAGGGGGGGGGGCTGTCCTTACCATAAGTACTGGACAGGCCGCCTACTTCCGATATCCATCAAGGGCATGGCCCATTAAAGCCATTTTATGCTGGCAAGGTCAAGAAAACCGCAGCAAGCTGTGACATACCACAGAAAAAAGGGGCAGGAGGGTGGGCAGCTCTTCCCAGCACATTTTCCGAAAGGACCCAGAATTCCCTGGAGCGATCATTTACCCGAGCTCAGGCCCATCCCATCCCCCAAATTAACCAATCCTTGGGTGACCACCACCTTGTCCTGTACCTGGCCATGCCCCCATCAGTCAAGGCTCTCTTTCCCTAAGGGGCTCAAGAGGCCTTTATGACTGCTGAGGCGCAATGAGCCCAGGTACCATTAACTGTAACATAGCTGTGTATAAACCTTCCCCCTTGCCCCCTCACCCTATTAAATAAACACGCTTACAACCATTAGGTTAGAAAGGGCAAGGCCACAGCTTTATTAAATCGAACATAACATATGAACATTATTTTCAACAAGTGCCAGTCACAGTTGTACTGTGAGCACCCAATTCCAAAGGGGGGGGGCTGTCCTTACCATAAGTACTGGACAGGCCGCCTACTTCCGATATCCATCAAGGGCATGGCCCATTAAAGCCATTTTATGCTGGCAAGGTCAAGAAAACCGCAGCAAGCTGTGACATACCACAGAAAAAAGGGGCAGGAGGGTGGGCAGCTCTTCCCAGCACATTTTCCGAAAGGACCCAGAATTCCCTGGAGCGATCATTTACCCGAGCTCAGGCCCATCCCATCCCCCAAATTAACCAATCCTTGGGTGACCACCACCTTGTCCTGTACCTGGCCATGCCCCCATCAGTCAAGGCTCTCTTTCCCTAAGGGGCTCAAGAGGCCTTTATGACTGCTGAGGCGCAATGAGCCCAGGTACCATTAACTGTAACATAGCTGTATATAAACCTTCCCCCTTGCCCCCTCATCCTATTAAATAAACACGCTTACAACCATTAGAATGGAAAGGGCAAGGCCACAGCTTTATTAAATTCAACATTACATATGAACATTATTTTAAAAAAGTGCCAGTCACAGTTGTACTGTGAGCACCCAATTCCAAAGGGGGGGAGGGGCCTGTCCTTACCATAAGTGCTGGACAGGCCGCCTACTTCTGATATCCATCAAGGGCATGGCCCATTACAGCCATTTTATGCTGGCAAGGTCAAGAAAACTGCCACCGCCTGTCAGTGGCTAACTGACGGGCGCCCCACCGCAGCCAGAGCCTGTTCCACACCACGTTGAAGGCCAAGGTTAAAGATATCCAAACCAATGTCATTAAGGTGAACACCGTCCGATCTCAGCAGATCACCATTAGCACCCTCCAATTCCTTGTGCCGGATCACAAACCCCCCGATCTGTCTAACAAACTTGGCGACCTGGGAGTTAACTATTCGACGGAAGCGTTCCAGGCGTGGGCCGGGTATCTCCCGAGCCCAAAGCAAGCGAGGCACGATTTCTGACCAGACGAGTATTAAATTGGTAAAGGCTGCAAAACACTGGGCGATGTCGCGCTTGATCACGGAAATTAAGTCCACGGAACGGGAAGAACCAACATCATTTCCACCCGCATGGAGAACCAAGATGATGGGGCCAGAAACATGCGCACGAAGGCGCAAGCATTCCGGAAATACCTGTGGCCAGCATAACCCACGGAGCCCGAGCCATCGGATCCTGGCAAGATCATCGCCGAAACCCAAATTCTTCCCGTACCTCCGAAAAGCCGACCGACGAGAGGCCCAGTAGATGAAGGAATGTCCCAAGTGTCTCAAACGAAGAGGAGCACACGGACGGCAACAGGGAAAGGATACCGGAGAGGATCTGGAGGGAAAACTGGTCGCCGCAAATCAGGAGCATGAGTGACACGTCTCCAACCCCGCAGTACCCGGCGGACAGGAAAAGATTTAGTGAGGTCTTCCCATCCCAGGAGTTGGAACCAAAAGGACAATGCCAACATGGTAGACGAAACCGTGGAACCCAAAGCACCTTTTTGCTGCAAATAAACCAGGTAGGTAAACAAAGCCATGCATCTGTCAAGTGGGGAAGAAAACTAAAAAAAAAACTCACCGCTCGACGTTTGGACCCATTCACGCAATACACAACAGTACGACCCCCACGTCCGCGGGGACAGCGACACCCGGAGGAGGTCTAGCAAACAATCGGAAACGAGGTTCCACAAGTAGGTCGGACAGGGGAGGCCCTCCAGGGAAGCCGACGGAGCCAGGGAGCGAAAGCGGTCGAGCTGTAAACAGGAGAGAGCATCAGCAATATCGTTAGCAGTCCTGGGAACATGCCTAGCTCTAAAACAAATGTTAAATGTTAAACTGCAAGCATTTCAAAACCAAAAAACGTATTAGCAATACAACTGGAGGGGATCTAGCTGACTGTTGGTTAACCACCTGCACCACACTCATGTTGTCGGACCAGAAAACGACTTGGCGGTCGCGCAACCGATCACCCCACAGCTCAATAGCGACAATGATCGGGAAGAGCTCCAGCAGGGTGAGATTGCGCAACAAGTCCATGCGGGTCCATGAGGCCGGCCAACACTCGGCAGACCACTCCCCTTGGAAGAAGGCACCGAAACCGCAGGAGCCCGCCACGTCTGTGTACAGCTCCAGCTGTGAGTTCGGTACCTCCTCCCGTAGCCAACAAGACTGGCCATTGTAAGTCTGGAGAAAGGACAACCATATCCCCAAGTCGTCTCGCATGGGCTTGGTGATACATAGTGGTGGGGGGCAGCCACCCCTTTCACGGCCCATGCCAGGCTTCTGCAGAAAGCCCGCCCCATGCGGATGACCCTACAGGCAAAGACCAAGTGACACAGCAACGACTGAAGTTGTTTCAATTGCAGTTTTTTGGCCCCCTTTGCCAAGCGGACCAGGGAGAGGAGCCTGGCCAGCTTGTCGCTGGGCAGCCGAAAAACCATTGCCACTGTGTCTATTTCTATGCCCAAAAAGGCTAAAACCGTCACGGGACCCTCAGTCTTGTCAGCGGACAGTGGAACGGCAAACCGTCCGCAAATACCCTAAAAACCGGAGAGGAGATGCTGACACCGACCACTGTCCGCTGGGCCAATGAAGAGGAAGTCATCCAAGTAATGTAGCGTGGACTGAAACCCAGTGTCATAGAAATCCTGCCAGCTACAGGAGTCCTGGACTTCCTGGTTTCCAACCGCGGGTACGTCCGCGGGGGCGCACGCACGCTCCACAAAGCGCGCCAGAAGGGCTATTTAAACGTGTCTGTGACAGACAGTCCCTGCTGTCTGCTCTACAGCGTGTAGTACTCAAGAGACCTGATTCGTAGATTTACCTGCATCTGACCCGGCTTACCTTGACCCTTCCAGTTTCCTGCCTGCATCTGACCACCGGCTTGTTTTGACCACTCTTCTGCCTGATCCTCCAGTACCTTGTCGCCAGCCAGTTCTACCGACCCGGCTTGTCTGACCAATCTCTCCGTTACTGTGTTCCTGGTTCCAGTTCAGTCTGCTTCATCGGTTCCAGTCCAGTTGCTGTGTTCCTGGTTCCAGTCCAGTCTGCTTCATCGGTTCCAGTCCAGTTGCTGTGTTCCTGGTTCCAGTCCAGTCTGCTTCATCGGTCCCAGTCCAGTTGCTGTGTTCCTGGTTCCAGTCCAGTCTGCTTCATCGGTTCCAGTTCCAGTTGCTGTGTTCTTGATTCCAGTTCAGCCTGCTATACTCCCTGGGTGCCTGGATCTGTCCCAGTCTTCAGAATCTACTCTACCTTGATTCATCCTGCCAGGCACTCGTACCCCTTCTACCTCCGTGCCTCCTGTGTTCACTACCAGGGGCTGCTGGTGGAAGCCGTAAGAGAGGCCTCCCTCTGCAGATCCGGGCTCGTCACCGTCAGGTACGTGACACCCAGCCTCCTGGGCGACAACCCATTTAAGGAAACTACTGAAGAGCTCAAAGAAATAACACGAAACGGCACAGCCCATGGGCAGGCACATGTCAAAAATGTAGCTTCCCTGAAAGTAGCAGCCCAGGAGGTGGAAGCAGTCCGGGTGGACCGGGAGGAGGCGGCTAAGGTGGATATTGAGTCCGCCTTCCAACAACGCCGACTGACCGGCAGCCCTAACCATGTGAAGCGCCCTGTCAAAAGAGGCATCGTGGACCCTGGATTCCTCCTTATCAATGCCGTCGTTGACCGAGGAGCCAGAAGGGTAGGACAGGTGGTGGATAGGGCAAAATTTACCCTCCGCCTTTTTGGGGACCACACCAAGAGGGGACACCCTTAGTTTGTGAAAAGGGGGAAAATCAAATAGGCCCGCCATACGCCCCAGCTCCAGCTCCATCCGGAGCTCATCGGCCACGACGGACTCAAATTCAATCGCAGATTTCAAATTAGGTGCCATGGTAGGCACATCCGAAGGAGTGAAGGGTATCCAGAAACCACGGTCCAGGCCGTCTCTCAAAATCAAGGCCTCCCTAAGAAGGGGGGTACCGGTCCAGCCAGGGAAGCATCTCTAACACGTTCACCGGCGACCTCCGGTTTAGAAAGGTCAGGCTTGGCTCCCGGCCTGGCAAGGGGTTGCTTTCCCTTCCGGAAGCACCGGCTGGCGGGGTGAGCACCGCCGCAACTGGAGCACTTGCGCTTAAAATTACACACCGTGAACCATTTTCAGTGGCTCTCATTGAACAGCCAGCAGATACCTTTTTTTATGGGGGCAGCCGACGCTCCAGAGGGAGCGCTGGCCGGGGACTGAAAGGACGAAGACCTGTGGGGGCACATAAGTAACAACCACAGGCTACCATCTTGGCAATCAACACGCCATCAACGCGACATCAACACGCCACGATTTGTCGATTGTCTCCCTGTCAGGAGGGACGAGAGCGAGAAAATCAAGAAATTCACGACGCCAGATTTTACCCTTAACCTCCTCCGTCAGGTGCGTGCCAGTAGGCGAAACTACCCACAAAGCGCCGCCGAAGACGGAGTTCAAACTACCCGCCGGACCCGAAACCCCCATCTGGGACAGAACTGATTTAACTACCGTAGGTATGCGTTCGTCTGGTGGGCCCGATACGGGAGCGTCAGTGGATCTACCCCAAATTAAATCACAATCATACTCACTGATGTGCGGAGGCAGAGCTGACAAAGGGCGACCAGCAGCAGGTCCAGGCGGAACTTCCGGAGCAGGATCGACCGTGGCAGGAGCTGAACGGAAGGAGAGGTCCAGGGGCGGGGGTCCGACCACTGACCCTGAGGAGCCCGGGTGGCCAAGGACATCAGCCGAGCAGCAACATGAGCAACCGTGGACACCAGGAAATGTGGAAGGAGCAGACGACATCCCAGGATCGGAGTAGGAGTCCCCCGCCCTACCGGGCGCAGGGAGACGAGGCTGGGTTGCGGTGGCAGGCAGCCTGCGGAAACCTCCTGCCCGGCCGGGCACAGGGAGACCATGACAGCCAGGAGACAAAAGTGCTGGGTGGGCAATATAATGATCTCCCACGCAGCCGGGTGCAGGCAGATCCTGCGCTGACATCACAGGTTGGGCAGAGTACAGGGACACATTTAAATCTCCCGCCCTGCAGGGCGCAGGGAGAGAAGGAGCCACTGGGGGCAGCAGCGCTGATGCTGGAAGATCCACGGAACCACCAGCAGGGAGATGGTAGCAGGCACCTGGAGGGGACACAGAAGAGACTCCCTGGCGGTGTACACTCGCCCCGAACCCGAGATGCTAAAGGGGGGCAGCTAGGGGAAGAGGCAGCAGGAGGTGCCCGGGAGGACCGAATCGTGGCTCTAGGGCTCCGTGAGTGAGCCGCGGCAGACACAGGCGAGGGGGAAGCCCGCCGGGCGGGTCCCCGGCGGCGTCTAGTTGATGCACCGGGCCTCCTATGAGGGGAAGAGACAGGGCCAGGGTTAGCAGTGGCACCGGGTGAGCGGGGAGGGCAGGAGGGCATGTAGGTGGCCCTGGAAGAACAGGGGCTTAAACGGGAAGGATGGCGGGCTCGCCTCCGGGCCCTGGGAGCCGGGGATCCCACAGCAGAGTCCACAGGTGGAGGAGGGGGAGAGGGGGCCATCTTAGCAGAGAGGATAGCGAAGAGCCAGTCAGCCTGACCTTGCAGAGCCAGTTCGCGGACCCTGGACAACAGGAGCTCGGTGTCCATGGCTGAGGGACAGGGTCGGTAGGGTCGGTCCAGCTCTTCCCAGCACATTTTCCGAAAGGACCTAGAATTCCCTGGGGCGATCCTTTACCCAAGCTCAGGCCCATCCCATCCCCCAAATTAACCAATCCTTGGGTGACCACCCCCTTGTCCTGTACCTGGCCATGCCCCCATCAGTCAAGGCTCTCTTTCCCTAAGGGGCTCAAGAGGCCTTCAGAATAGCAAGAGGCCAGAGGTACAGATAAGATCAACACATAAAACTTGGGTAAGACAGTCCAGAGCAACAAAAAACATCATGGTTATGCACACAGGGCAACAGATAGAGAAGGCCACATATCAAAAGCACATACACAGAAATAGCAAGCAAATCCCAGTTTCATTTAAAAGTGGAAGATGAGGTTGAGCTGACACATACACAGAAATAGCAAGCAGATCCCAGTTGATTAATGATTTATTAAAGGTCACCAAAGGTCACTCAGCCCCCCTACAACAGCCAAAAGACACAAAACTGGTCTCGTTGGTTAGTGCTATGTTTGTGCTGGTTTGTGCTGCTAAAATGTTTATTTGTGCTTTTATGGTTTTTAAGTTTTAACAGTTTTTTTTAATCAAACCCCACCCACTACAATCAGCAAAAAATAAAAACTCAAGTGTGTTTCTTTAGTGCTAGGTTTGTGCTGTTTTGTGCCGTAAAAATTTGCATTGTGCTGCTTTTTTTTTTTTTACAGACTATGACATCACCCAGCCCCCCTACAACAGCCAAGTGACACAAAACCAGGATGGTTGGTTAGGGCCACGTTTGTGCTGGTTTGTGCAGTTTAAATTTCCGTTTTAAACTTTATCGCTTAATCGTTATTAATGATTTTTTAAAGGTCACCAAAGGTCACTTAGCCCCCCCCTACAACACCCAAAAGACACAAAACCAGGCTTGTTGGTTAGTGCTACATTTGTGCTGGTTTGTGCTGTTTAAATTTCCATTCTATCTTTTGTCGTTTTTGTGTTATTAATGATTTATTAAAGGCCACCAAAGGTTACTCAGCCCCCCTACAACACCCAAAAGACACAAAGCCAGTCTGGTTGGTTACTGCCGCATTTGTGCTGGTTTGTGCTGCTAAAATTTTTATTTTTGCTGTTATGGTTTTTTAGTTATAACAGCTTGTTTTTATTTGATCACACCCCATCCACTTTGCACCCCATGTTATTAAATCTTAAAAACAAACATATCGCCCCCCCCCCCTTAAAAATTATTTTAAAAAATCTCTATAATTATTTTTCACATTATGTAGTCCATCAATTTAATTTAATTAAATTCTTGTTTTTCATATGTTTAACACACATTCATATTATAGTGTTTATATGTATTGTACATGTAGCGGCCTCACCCCTCTCTCTAGTTTTATCGGTTATACGGCTGTTGTCTAGGGGTACCTGGGAGAGAGAGATGAGATACACCACGGCCCATGTCCCCCCATAGCTGAAAGGTGAAGGCCAAAAGATTGTGTTTTATATAGGTGTCCTAGAGTCAAGTCCAGTACTTCGTTCCTGATTCCTTTGCTCCTAGTAACCAGAGTTCCACACAGTGAATAGGTCCAACTCAGTTTTATTCTTCTTGGCGTACAAACATACAGTTTCTTCTACTGAGTAATAATGGGGATAGATCGAGGCACAATCCTTTCCCTTCTGTTGCTAACCACTGTGGTATCACCAGTGGTAAATAGTCACTGCCACTGACTATGTGAGGTAGAACGTGAATTACCTTCGCTAGCACTGCCCCTGTCAGGGGAAGAAAATCCGTCCAAGGGAGAAACCGGAGGCCTCTCTGTCACCAGCGATGCTGCGCCGGACTCTCCAGGGAAGTTCCGCACACCAGTCCTCACGAACTCAGACACGGGCAACCGAAGGAGTTAGGGCCCCCTCGGATTCCTCCACCCTCGCGGAACTCAGTCAAAGGCACTGAGCCCCAGGCCTCTGCCATAGTACCTCACCCCAGGCTAAAGGTGCCTGGGATGGACTCCATCCTCGCTCCGGCTAGGTCAAGGGCACCTAGGCCTGGAACACTGGAACGCCAGCACCCAAGCTGAAGGTGCCTGGGTGCGGCCGAGTCCTCCGACTCCCACTCCGAACTCTGAACCCCGTGGTAAGGGCGTCTGCCCCTTTTATCCCCTCTCCCTTTGCGTCACAGCGGGTTCCCCGCCCCGCTGTACCAGCTCCAGGGGAAGGCAATACAGGACGTCGTGGCTGGGTCCTGGAAAAATGCTATATTTCCCCTCTGTTTGGACTGTGGTCCCTTTAAGGGAACAAAAAGGTTAACACACCTGTCAAAGAAAGTGGTTTAGAACAAGACAGGAAGTTGTAGGTGTGTGTGGAGGAGTATAGTGGAGACTGGGGATGGTGAATGGTGGACAGTGGACGGTGAAAAGCTGTGAAAGCACATGGCAGTGTCCTGCCTGGAAGCCTGCTAGCTGGGAAAGTTACCTGCAATATAAAGTAAGGACTGTTTAACTGCGATAGCAGTTCTGAGCTCTACAAGTCGGTGAGACTGTTATTTCTATTGTTTTTGCTGCTGTGAAGCTATTTAAGTTTAATAAACCTGCTTTTTGATTGAAAAGCCTGTGTCCTGCGATCTAGCTGGTTCCCCGAACTTTACAGTGGTGCTCGAATGCAGGCAGGACTGAATAACAGGCATAAGAAGAAAAAAAATATATACATTTTTTTTTCCATTGGACTTGACATTGAACTGGTATTTAAAGGGGACAGTACATTGGATTTATATCCTGGGTTAAAGCTACACAAACATTGAAAGCTGAAGCAATGGAGCGCAGACTTGCCATGAGGAAGCTAATCAGCGCTTAGCAACCCAGCTGGAGGTACAACAAACTCACCACAAAGAGGCGCTGGCTCTGCAGCAAGAAAATACTTGCCTGTTTGTGGCCCAGTTGGCAGCCCAGCAAGTGACTCAGCAAGGGGTTATGCAGGCTCAGGTGACTGCCCTAAAGGAAGCAGTGCAGCAGCTGTCTCAGGGTCGGGAGCAAGCGGCTGTTGCCCCTGGCAACCAGGTGACTGTAAGGGCAAGCCATTTTCTGCAGAAGTTGTCCCTGAGCAATGATGTTGAGGCATTTCTTGCTACATTTGAGAGGACGATAGAGAGAGAAGGGTGGCTGAGGACCAGTGGGCCGGCCTCATTGCTCCTTTTCTCATCGGAGATCCTCAAAAAGCCTAGTTTGACCTGCCACCAGATGATGCTAAAGATTATCGAAACCTTAAGGCAGAAATTCTAGTTCGTCTGGGGGTGACTACGGCCGTGCGGGCCCAACGAGTACACCAATGGAAGTATCATCCAGATCGGCCACCCCGGTCTCAAATGCATGACCTGGTACAACTGGTAAAAAAATGGCTGCAGCCTGAGGTGTTGTCTGGCCCCCAAATCGTGGAATGGGTCGTGCTGAACCGATACCTGAGATCCCTGCCAGACGACCTTCAACGGTGGGTCAGCCATGGAGACCCCAAAACAGTAAACCTCCTTGTCGAGATGGTGGAACGATATACAGTGGTGGAGGACCTGCTCGGCCCTACCAAGTGCCTAGGGCCCAGTCTGCCACGGCCTGTTCAACCAACTGCTGCCCTTCAAAAGGATGTTCCAAGGAGCCCTGGAGCAAACATCCCGGAAGGCCAAGAGTCACTCCCGGTACCTCCTCAGCGTTCTGTTCCTGTTCCTGTTCAGAAAGGAGGGGATGTACAATGTTGGCAATGTCATTCCTGGGGTCATACCCGGGCACACTGCCCACTGCAAGAGGAGCCCATGGAATGCGGGGTTCTCCGGAGGGGGTCTTTTTATGCCCATAAAGTATGCACCACACATCTCGACCTGGGTGAGGAAAAATTTGAGTGTGAAGTCCAAGTGACCCACCTCCCTGCCCGGGCTTTGTTGGACTCCGGAAGCATGGTAACCCTTGTTCATCCTAGAGTAATCGGGAAGATCGGTCCGGTAAGCAAAACTTTACAGGTGGTGTGCATTCACAGGGACACTAGAGAGTACCATCTCATCTCGGTGTCCATCTCCTCAGCATGTGGCACCGGTACTCAAGAGGTGGGGGGTGGTAAAAAAACTTGGTACATGATGTTATAATAGGACGAGACTGTCCATTGTTTACAAAATTGTGGGAACAAGGAGAACGGTTCAGAGACTGGGGAGAAACTAGTCCCTCTGTTCCTGCTGCTGAGAGGAATAACCCTGAACTGCCAAATGTTCTTAATGTGGATCCAGATGATGAAAATGCTAATGAATTGGTTAATGGTGATGAAAGTAGTACTGATACTGTTGGGAATTTCAAGATATGTGGTCCACAGACCTACCAGAACACTGAGGGGGGGAACCTTCCCCACTTCAGGTAATGCTGGGGGAAGAGGATGAGGAAGTGGCCTCTACCCCTGCCCTGTCAGATTTGGGTGTTCCCCAGGGGGCATTTGGTACTGCTCAGATGCAGGACCCCACTTTGGCCTGTGCACGGGAACAAGTTGTAGTAGTAAATGGGGTTCCCCAAGAGCCAGGTGCGAATTGCTGTATCGGGTTACCAAGGTGAGAGAAAATGTGGTAGAAAAATTGTTGGTACCCCAACAATATAGACGAAAGGTTCTGGACCTGGCCCATGATGATGTGTTAGGGGGACACCTGGGAGTTGAGAAGACAGAGGCACGGATCACCGACCGGTTTTACTGGCCAGGTCTGAAAGCAGGGGTAAAGAAATACTGTACCTCTTGTCCCACCTGTCAGTTGACCGCTCCAGTTACTCACTTCCGGAGCCCTTTGGTCCCTCTTCCCATAATTGAGGTCCCATTCGAGAGGACAGCCATGGATATAGTGGGTCCCTTGGTAAAGTCGGCTCGAGGTCACTCCTACATATTGGTGATTCTCGACTATGCCACCAGATATCCTGAGGCGCTATCCCTGCGGAATACCTCCTCTAAGGCTATTGCCCGGGAATTATTACAGTCGTTTACACGGACAGGTTATCCCAAGGAAATACTCACAGACCAGGGCACCCCGTTTATGTCGAGGGTTATGGCCGATGTGTGCAAGCTGCGCACATCGGTCTACCATCCCCAAACGGGTTGGTGGAACGCTTTAATAAGACCCTTAAGTCTATGCTCAAGAGAGTGGTACAAAGGGATGGGAAAGACTGGGACTGCCTGTTACCAGCTCTCCTGTTTGCTATCCGGGAAGTGCCCCAGGCCTCCACGGGGTTTTCGCCACTATATTAAAGAGGAATGGGAAAGTGAACCTGTTCAGCATAAGAGTGTTCTTGAATATGTCTCCCAAATGCAGGAAAGGATCCAAACTGTGATGCCACTAGTCAAAGAGCATTTGCAAAAAGCCCAGGAGGCTCAACGACGGGTCTATAACAGGGCTGCTAAAATAAGGCACGAGTAGCGGTGCTAATTTCCACTGTGGAAAGTAAATTCTTGGCCAGATGGCAAGGTCCCTTTGAAGTTGTGGAAAAAGAGGGAGAGGTAAATTATAGAGTCCACCAGCCAGGCAAGAGGAAACCGTATCAGATATATCATGTCAACTTGTTAAAGCCCTGGACAGACAGGGAACCGGCGACCTCCCTGGCTAGTGCAAGACTTGAGCCTCAGGTTGGGGTGGAGAGTGTCCAAGTAGCAAGTACCCTGTCTAAAATCCAAAGTCCGCAGGCAAAGGAGTTCTTGCAGAGAAATAAAGAAAAGTTTTCAGACTTGCCAGGGCTAACTAGTGTCATAGAGCATGATATTATCACGGAACCTGGAGTCAAAGTTTTTGTCCGGCCCTACCGCATCCCAGAGGCCCAAAGGAAGGCCGTTTCAGAGGAAGTGAAGAAGATGCTAGACCTGGAGCTTATTGAAGAATCGCAGAGTGAGTTGTCGAGCCCGATTGTGGTACCAAAGCCCAACTGGACTCTACGATTCTGCAATGATTTCCGGAAACTTAATGAGGTTTCACGGTTTGATGCCTACCCCATGCCCCGGGTAGATGAGCTTATTGAGAGACTAGGTCCAGCCAGGTATATCACTACACTAGACCTTACCAAGGGGTATTGGCAAATCCCGTTGACTAAGGCTGCTAGAGAGAAAACTGCTTTTTCTAACCCAGAGGGGAGTTTGCAGTCCAAAAGGCATTCGTTTGTACTGAAAACTGCTCCAGCCACATTCCAGCGAGCAATGGATAGGATTTTACGACATCACCGGGAGTATGCCTCGGTGTACTTGGACAACATAGTCATTTTTAGCAGAGACTGGGAATCACACTTGCCCAAAGTCCAGGCAGTACTGGACTCTCTTTGGAAGGAGGGGTTTACAATAAACCCTGAAAAATGTGCTTTGGGAATGGAGGAGGTGAAATACCTGGGCTATATCGTGGGTAGAGGGGTGGTGAAACCTCAGGTCAGCAAGGTAGAGGCTATACAGAATTGGCCCCACCCCCTCACAAAAAAGCAGGTACGTGCATTCCTGGGCATGGTGGGATACTACAGGAGGTTCGTACCCAACTTTGCTCCATTGACCAATCTGACTAAGGGTCGGAAATCGGTCATGGAGTGGAATGCAGACCCTGAAAAGGCTTTTTTGGAGCTTAAGTCAGCACTGTGCCAACCCCTGTCCTGATGGCACCCAATTTTTCAAAAGAGTTTGTTGTCCAGACTGATGCTTCCGATGTAGGATTGGGAGTGGTGTTGTCACAGGTTGTTCATGGTGAGGAGCACCCAGTAATCTTCCTCAGTAGGAAGTTGACACCAGCGGAGAAAAACTACGCTATAATTGAACGCGAGTGTCTGGCCATTAAGTGGGCTCTGGAATTCCTCAGATATTACCTCTTGGGGAGGAAGTTTAGGCTGATTTCTGACCATGCCCCTTTAACATGGATGAGGCAAGGTAAAGGGACTAATGCCAGGAATACTCATTGGTTCCTGGCACTCCAGGAATTTAAATTTGTAGTGGAGCATAGGCCCGGGAGACTGCATAAAAATGCAGACGCCCTCTCCCGAGTCCATTGTTTTAGCTCCACTGTTGCCTCCACCTCCTTGGCGTTGGGGCACATGGGGGGGATATGTACAGGACGCCATGGCTGGGTCCTGGAAGGACGCTATATTTCCCCTCTGTTTGGACTGTGGGAACAAAAAGGGTTAACACACCTGTCAAAGGAAGTGGTTTAAAACAAGACAGGAAGTTGTAGGTGTGTGTGGAGTAATATAGTGGAGACTGGGAATGGTGAATGGTGGACAGTGGACGGTGAAAAGCTGTGAAAGCACATGGCACTGTCCTGCCTGGAAGCCTGCTAGCTGGGAAAGTTACCTGCAATATAAAGTCAGGACTGTTTAACTGCGATAGCAGTTCTGAGCTCTACAAGTCGGTGAGACTGTTATTTATTTTGTTTTTGCTGCTGTGAAGCTATTTTTAAGTTTAATAAACCTCCTTTTTGATTGAAAAGCCTGTGTCCTGCGATCTAGCTGGTTCCCCGAACTTTACAGTATATAGACATTATATATTATTGTAGTTATATATTGGCAGTCATAGTATTAGTAATTGTTTATATACATTAACATACAGTTGCAATAAAAAGTATGTGAACCCCTTGGAATGATATGGATTTCTGCACAAATTGGTCATAAAATGTGATCTAGTCTTCATCTAAGACACAACAATAGACAATCACAGTCTGCTTAAACTAATAACACACAAATAATTAAATGTTACCATGTTTTTATTGAACACACCATGTAAACATTCACAGTGCAGATTGAACAATTATGTGAACCCTTGGAATTAATAACTGGTTGAACCTCCTTTGGCAGCAATAACTTCAACCAAACGTTTCCTGTAGTTGCAGATCAGACGTGCACAACGGTCAGGAGTAATTCTTGACCATTCCTCTTTACAGAACTGTTTCAGTTCAGCAATATTCTTGGGATGTCTGGTGTGAATCGCTTCCTTGAGGTCATGCCACAGCATCTCAATCGGGTTGAGGTCAGGACTCTGACTGGGCCACTCCCAGAAGGCGTATTTTCTTCTGTTTAAGCCATTCTGTTGTTGATTTACTTTTATGCTTTGGGTCGTTGTCCTGTTGCAACACCCATCTTCTGTTGAGCTTCAGCTGGTGGACAGATGGCCTTAAGTTCTCCTGCAAAATGTCTTGATAAACTTGGGAATTCATTTTTCCTTCGATGATAGCAATCCGTCCAGGCCCTGACGCAGCAAAGCAGCCCCAAACCATGATGCCCCCACCACCATACTTCACAGTTGGGATGAGGTTTTGATGTTGGTGTGCTGTGCCTCTTTTTCTTCACACATAGGGGCTGATTTACCAAACGTTTGCGCCATGAGTATTGGCGCATCTGCGTGCGCAATGGCTGTTTTGGTATTTAAAAAACATAAGCGCCGGTAGCGCAGCCCTATTTCCCATTTACTATAGTGTTCTCTGCGCCCGGGAGGAGGCGCTCAGTGCGCCACTATGGACCTGGCGCAGGGCATGTTAAAATATAAATATAAAGAAACTGGAAGTGAGAAAATATTGGGGGTGACATGGGGTGATGTGAGGAAGTGTAGTGACAAGTGCCCAAATAACAAACATGGCCAAAATAGAGTGGGAAAGTAACTTTTTCAAAACCAGCCCGCTGCGCCGGCAAGTACGATTCGAGCTGCAGGAGGTTTTTTTTGAGCTCAGCACGGGAATTTCAATGGTTCAAATGCGCCGGGACACTGCGCCGGCAAAATCTTAGTAAATGTCAAGTCACCTAAATCAATTTGCATAAGTTGAACCGGCGCAGCTCTGAACTTGCCAGTGCGCCTGCAAAATGACATTTCTAAAGGAAAAAAAACCCATTTAAAAGCAGCCGCGGCTGTAATGAATTGTCGGCTCCCGGCAATATAGAGAAAAGTCATTGAAAGTCTTTGCTAACCAAAAAAAAAAAGCATGGGGGTTCCCCCAAATTCCATAACCAGGCCCTTCAGGTCTGGAATGGATATTAAGGGGAACCCCGCTGCGAATTTAAAAAAAAAATGACGTGCGGGTTCCCCCCAAATATCCAAACCAGGCCCTTCAGATCTGGCATGGATTTTAAGGGGAACTCCACCCCAAATTTTATAAAAAAATGGCGTGGAGTCCCCCTAAAAATCCACACCAGACCCTTATCCGAGCACATAACCTGGCCGGCCGCAGAGGAAAAGGGGGGGACGAGAGCGCCCCCCCTCCCTCCTGAACCGTACCAGGCCACATGCCATCAACATGGGGAGGATGTCCCCATGTTGATGGGGACAAGGGCCTCATCCCCACAACCCTTGCCCGGTGGTTGTGGGGGTCTGCGGGCGGGGGGCTTATCGGAATCTGGAAGACCCCTTTAACAAAGGGGACCCCCAGATCCCGCCCCCCCCCCTGTGTGAAAAGGTAATGGGGTACAAATGTACCCCTACCATTTCACAAGGAAAGTGTCAAAAATGTAAAAAATGACAAGAGCCGGTTTTTGACAATTCCTTTATTAATGTCTTTTCTTTTCTTCCATCTTCTTCTTCTTCCATCTTCTTCTTTTCTCCATTCAGGTTTCTTCCTCCATCTTCATCTTTATCTTCATCTTCATCTTCCTTCTTCCTTCTGTGTTCTCGTCCAGCATCTTGCTCCGGCGTCTTCCCTTCTTCTTTCTTCTCCGGCCGCTCCGTTTGAATAGGAGGTTCCCGCTGTGCGACGCTTCAGTTCTCCACTTGGTCCGCTTACACCCGGTGGCTCCGCCCCCCTCTGTCACCACGGGGAAAGTCCCCGTGAGATCCATGTGCGTCAGAGGGGGGCGGGGTCACCAGGTGTAAGCGGACCCAGAGGGGAACTGAAGCGTCGCACAGCGGGAACCTCCAATTCAAACGGAGCGGCCGGAGAAGAAAGAAGAAGGGAAGACGCCGGAGCAAGATGCGGACGAGAAGACCGAAGGAAGAAGGAAGATGAAGATAAAGATGAAGATGAGGATGAAGATGGAGGAAGAAACACGAATGGAGAAAAGAAGAAGATGGAAGAAGAAGATGGAAGAAGAAGGAAGATGGAAGAAGATGAAAGAAAAGACATTAATAAAGGAATTGTCAAAAACCGGCTCTTGTCATTTTTTACATTTTTGACACTTTCCTTGTGAAATGGTAGGGGTACATTTGTACCCCATTACCATTTCACACAGGGGGAGGGCCGGGATCTGGGGGTCCCCTTTGTTAAAGGGGTCTTCCAGATTCCGATAAGCCCCCCGCCCGCAGACCCCCACAACCACCGGGCAAGGGTTGTGCGGATGAGGCCCTTGTCCCCATCAACATGGGGACATCCCCCCATGTTGAGGGCATGTGGCCTGGTACGGTTCAGGAGGGAGGGGGGAGTTCCCCTTAAAATCCATGCCAGATCTGAAGGGCCTGGTTTGGATATTTGGGGGGAACCCGCACGTCATTTTTTTTTTAAATTTGCAGCGGGGTTCCCCTTAATATCCATTCCAGACCTGAAGGGCCTGGTTATGGAATTTGGGGGAACCCCCACACATTTTTTTTTTTTTGGTTAGCAAAGACTTTCAATGACTTTTATCTGTATTGACAGGAACCAGCAATTCATTACAGCCGCAAGGACTTTTAAATGACTATTATTTTACTTAAAAACCACTGGACTGCATCAAAAACGCCTCAAAAATGCACTGGAATGTGTCAAAAATGCGTATGCAGAAAAGCACCTGGAACGCACCCAGACTGCGTTTCTATAGTGTGAACTAGGGCCAGTTCACACCATAGAAACGCAATCCGGATGCGTTCCAGGTGCTTTTCTGCATGCACTTTTTTCATGCGTTCCGGTGCATTTTTGGTACGTTTTTGATGCAGTCCAGTGCTTTTTTTTCACCCCTCTTTTTTATTAACCATAGATAAGGACAAGTGTGTTCCAGTGCGTTTTTGGTGCATTTAGGTGTGTTCCTGTGCGTTCCAGTGCGTTTATGATGCGTTTTGATGCATTCCAGTACAGTCCAGTGCAGGTAAAATGCAGCATGTTCTACTTTTTTGGTGGAACTGGAACGCACTGGAACAAACACTGCCATTTAGAACCATATAACCAACTTTCCATGCATTTTGGATGCATAAAAAACGCAATGCACTGCATGTGGTGTGAAATGGCCCTTAAGCAATTTGGCATATTTAAAGGCACTTCTCCTTGTTTTGTTTTTGGTGTTTTCCAAATTGGTGACATTGATATATGTCCCTTAGGGTGGGACCTGGGCCCCCATTTTAAGGCCAATAACTAGAAGATAAGCCAGCCAAGTGGGGACTAGCAAAATTAACAAGTCAGTTCCCATAGACTGCAATAGTATTTGTTGGTGGGGGGGGAGGGGTGATTGTCCCATCTCTAATTTTGTAGCATGCTGGATGATGTGCTTAATTTTGGATGGGGGAACGGGGGGACGGGGGGGTTATTTTTTGCTAGCTGCATTGGTGTTGTTCTGCACATGACCAGCCAGTTAGTTTTTTTTTTTTGCGTGCTTTTTGTGTGTGAACAGCACCTGGGTATTTCTGGGCATGCTCAGAGTGTTTTGATGGGTTAGTAATTGAAGGACATCCTTAACAGGTGTGCCCGGTTTGAATTTCAGTCTCTACATTGGGAGAACTTGCATTTTGGGTGTTTCATGGACTGTGCATGTGTTTTCAATTGCCTCATTAGCTCACAAACATATGTTATATAAAGCTCACAGAGCATTCAGTCGATTGCCTTAAGAAGAGGCAAGTGTGTGTGGGTGGTAAAATGTACATGTTGGTGTCCTTATCGAGTTTGTAACACATGTATTTTATTTGTTATGTCTTTGCAAAACAAGTGATTGGTTAACTTTTGTTGATTGTATATTTTTGGTGTGGGGGAGATATGTTCCCCTGAAATAATTCTGATGTTGTTAATGTGTGTTGTTTGTTCACTTTGATTTAATTGTCTGCTGCATTTTTTGGGCCAAAAATTGCTCAAGATGTTGAGTCTAACTGTTTCAAATTGACCATGTTTTTTATTTTGCCTTCCCTTTTTTGTTTTGTTGAACAATAAAATTAGATGGAAAGTTTTGATGTTTGTTTTGTGTTTTCTTTGCAACAAATGTGACAGCTGATTGGCATGTCAAAACAAAACAGGTGTGATTTGTCTAAACTGGTGCCTTCATGGTAGTATATGCATGGATTGTATTGTGTGCTCCCATGGAGCGTCACCAGGAAATTAAAAATACAGAGCGGTAAGTATTCAATTTTCCTTTTTTACTGCAGTGGTTCTCAGCCTCAGTCCTAAAGTACCCCCAACAGGACATGTTTTGTGAATTTAGCTTATCGAGAATTGCTGTCCAAAAATCAAAACCATTGACTGTGATTTAAAGCACATGTGCAAGATGAAGGAAAACCTGCAAACATGGCCTGTTGGGGGTACTTGAGAAGCACTGATTTAGAGCACTGCACTTAAAAATAGCTCAAGGCCATACAATTCAAATTGTGGGCATTTTGAGGGAAACGAAGTAAGTGTTAGAACCCCTGCGTGTGTGTTTTTTTTTTTTTTAGATATTTTTTTTTGTAGTTTGGCCTTTGTCTCCTTTTCTTAACACAGCTGTCACTGTCACACAGCTAAACAGGAAGTGAAGGTAAAACCCTACCAATGGCTTTTCTTGGGGACACACAGATCAATCTAACTAGTGTCCCCATTAAGCAAATTGCACTCTAGCACTTTGTTGTGTACACCCCAAATCATTGGGTAGTTTGGGGTTTAGTAAAGACAAATCCACTCTGCAGTAAAAGTGTAGCTGCTGAAAATCTGAGGGAAAGTACTGGTGATTGGATGTTACAATCATGTAAAAGCAAAGATGGTGTTTTTTTTTTGGCTTGCATGTCCCCCTCAGATATACAGCAAGTGCACTTGTAGTGCAAAGTAGATTTGCCTTTAGTAAATAAACCCCACAGTCAAAACTAGCTAATAATAATTTGTGGTGTACCCCGCAATATGCTTGAGTGCAATGTGCATAATGGGGAAAGTATTTAGACTGACCTGTGTGTCCCCAAGGAAAGACATTGTTAGGGATTTTCCCTCACTTCCTGTGTGGCTATGTGACAGGAAGTGAATTATTTGGAAGGATAAAGTGGCCAAATTATTTAGTTTAACTTTTCAAAGACTCATTCCTAAGTTGAATTGTGATGCATGTCAATGGCCCATTTTGACCCTCTTTAATCACTTGAGATCAGCGCTATAACTGATCGACGGCCACAGCATGGTCCTCAATTGCCGAGAGTCCGTCAATAAACGTCCTCCCCTTTGCGCGCGCTGTGGTCACAGAGTCACTGTGACTCGGGTGATGACAGATCCGAGTAAGGGGCCGATCCCTGCCCTTTACCATGTGATCAGCTGTCAGCAAATGACAGCTGATCACGTGATGTAAACAAAAGCTGGGTAATGGTTTTTGTTTTCTCCTTGTGCTGACAGCGTGAGCATAAAAAAAAGACAATCACCGGCTTATGTGCAAGGGACATGGGGCCCGAAGAGGAAGAGGCAATTCTGCATCATCTGTGACAATTAGTAGCCCCTGCCAGTGCCACCTATCAATGCCCACCACTGGTGCCAATCAGTGGCACCTAGCAGTGCTGCCAGTGCCTATCAGTGCCCATCACTGCCAACTATCATTGCCACCTAGCAGTGCCACTTCTCACTGCCCACCAGTGCCAAATAGCAATGCCACCTCTCAGTGCCCACCCTTGCCACCTTATCGGTGCCCATCAGTGCAGTCTCATTAGTGTACATCAATGAAGAAGAAAAATTACCTTTTTTTTAATTATTAACCAGTTTCCTACCGCCCACCGTCAAATGACATCCTTGGCTTTGGGCGGTGACATCTGAATGATGCCTGCAGTTGCAGGCATCATTCAGATATCATTCTTTTCAGCCGGCGATTCTGTGCACAATAAAAACGATCATAGTGGCAGTTCCGCTGCTTGATCGTTCTTATAGGCGGGGGGAGGGGACGTTCCCCCCCCCTCTTGCCGCCATCCGGTGCTTCTCCGGGCTCTCCCGTGCCATCTGGGGCTCGGAGAACGATTTGGAGATGACTGGTGACCAGATGGTCATCAGTCATCTCTATGACCGTCGGAGGCGCGGGCACGACGTTATGACATCATGCCGTGTTCCCGTATGTTAACCAAGCCGTGATCTTGGCTGTCAGCATGAGATTGGTGATTTTTTTGGAACAATATCATGCTTTCCAGCCTGGAGGAGAGATGCGGGGTCTTATTGACCCTGCATCTCTCCATAAAGAGGACCTGTCACACACATTCCTTTTACAAGGGATGTTTACATTCCTTGTAATAGGAATAAAAGAGATCCCAAAAAATTAAAAAAATTACAAAAGAGTAAGAAATACAAAAAAGTCAAAAAACAAAAACAAAAACAAAAAAAAAAATAAGAAAAAACGCCCATGTCCCCGGTAGCTCGCGCTCAGAAGCGAACACACACGTAAGTCCCGCCCACATATGTAAACGCCGTTCAAACCACACATGTGAGTTATTGCTGCGTGCGTTAGAACGAGTGCAGCAATTCTAGCACTGGACCTCCTCTGTAATGCCAAAATGGTAACGTGTAAAAAAAATTTAAGCATCGCCTAGGGAGATTTTTAATTACTGAAGTTTGGTGTCATGCCATGTGTGTGCACAATTTTAAAGCGTGACATGTTAGGTATCTATTTACTCAGCATAACAACATCTTTCACATTATACCAAAAAATTGGCCGTAACTTTACTGTTTTGTAATATTTTTAGCAAACAAAAGGCGTTTGAAAATTTATTGCGCAAATACCGAGCGAGATAAAAATTTGCAATGACCGCCATCTTATTCCCTAGGGTGTCTGCTCCAAAAAAATATATAATGTTTGGTGTTTTGAAGTAATTTTTTAGCCATAAATTTATGATTTTTACATGAAGGAGAGAAGTGCCAGAATAGGCCCAGTGCTGAAGTGGGTAAAATATCATTTTTTTTTGGTCTTTTGTATTTATAGAAAAAAAATAAAACTAAAACACAAAGGTGATCAAATAGCACCAAAAGCAAGCTCTATTTGTGTGCCAACAAATAAAACATTTTCATTGGGTTACAGTGTTGTATGAGCGCGCAATTGTGATTTAAAGTGTATCAGCGCTGAAATGTGAAACTTGGTCTGGGCAGTGCGCAAGTGGTTAATATAAGGCTACATGCACACGGACGTTTTTCCAACCGCTTGTTTGAGCGTTTTTTGCAGCTTAAAAACATCTCTCCATGTTAGCCTATGGCCTCATGGCCACTATGGCGTTTTGGAGCTGTAAATGGCATAGGCGTTTTTAGGCCCCATGTAGACGGGACGCTGGTGCAAAGTGTTCTGAACTAAGGTTGAAAGTGGCATTTAGAAAGGCGCGCTTTGTGGCGTTTGCATGCCGTGTTTTACCACATTTGCATGTATATGATAAGGAGCCGCCCTAAGCTCCAAAAACAGTATTATTTACGATTTTAGCTATTTAGTGAGACCAGAGTGATATGAGCAGCTGAGAGCAGCAGTGTAGTTGTATTTAGGCTGGGTTCACACTAGTGCGACACGACATCTGTCCTACTTTGGATCCGACTTTGCCCTGCGACATGAAGCCGACATATGTCCGACTTTCAATGAACGGGGATCCGACTTGGATCCCCGCCAATGCCAGGCACTGTGTTTGGTATGAATCTTGAGGGGGAACTCCAGGGCAAATTTTAAATAAAAAAATGGCATGGGTTCCCCCTCCAGGAGTATACCAGGCCCTTGGGTCTGGTCTGGATTTGAAGAGGAACCCCTACGCCGAAAAACGACGTGGGGGTCCCCCCAGAATCCAAACCAGACCCTTATCCGAGCACACAACCTGGCAGGCCGCAGGGGAAGAGGGGGGGACGAGAGAGCGGCCCCCCTCCCTCCTGAACCGTACCAGGCCGCATGCCCTCAACATGGGGGGTTTGGTGCTCTGGGGCAGGGGGGCAACCTGCGGCCCCCCCACCCCAGAGCACCCTGCCCCCATGTTGATGAGGACAGGGCCTCTTCCCGACAACCCTGGCCGTTGGTTGTTGGGGTCTGCGGGCGGTGGGCTTATCGGAATCCGGGAGCCCCCTTTAATAAAGGGGCCCCTGGATCCCGGCCCCCCACCCTATGTGAATGAGTATGGGGTACATTGTACCCCTACCCATTCACCTGGTGGAAAAAAATTGCAATAAAAAAACCACACAGCTTTTTAAAGTATTTTATTGCACAGCTCCGGGGGTCTTCTTCCGACTTCGGGGGTCTCCGGTGTCGTCGCCGCGCTCTCCGGTTTTCTTCTGCCGGGCCACCGCTAACTTCTTTAGCTCTTTTGCTAGCGGAGGCCCGGTCTTCTCCGCCGCCTTCTCCCCTCTTCTCCTCTCCGGTTCTTCCTTTCTTCTGCCGGGCCTCCGCTAACTTCTTTTGGCTCTTTTTCTAGCGGAGGCCCGGTCTTCTCCGCCGCCTTCTCTCCTCTTCTCCTCTCCGGTTCTTCCTTTCTTCTGCCGGGCCTCCGCTAACTTCTTTTGGCTCTTTTTCTAGCGGAGGCCCGGTCTTCTCCGACGCCTTCTTCTTCTCCCGCTATCCGGTTCTTCTGCCGGTTCTTCTCCCGCTTCTTTCTTCTGCCGGCCCCTCCACTAACTTCTTTAGCTCTTTTGCTAGTGGAGGTGCCGGGCTTCCCGTCGTCGCCTTCTTCTCTCTTCTCCTCCTCGATGTTGACTCGTCGCTTCCTCTCGCAGTAATGCTAAATCTTCGGTCCGCAGAGATTAATATAGGCTTCTCATGACGTCACATGTTCCCATGACGTCACAGTCACATGCTCCGGGGCCATGTTCCCCGAAACATGTGACTGTGATGTCATGAGAAGCCTATATTAATCTCTGCGGACCGAAGATTTAGCATTACTGCGAGAGGAAGCGACGAGTCAACATCGAGGAGGAGAAGAGAGAAGAAGACGCCGACGGCGACGACGGGAAGCCCGGCACCTCCACTAGCAAAAGAGCTAAAGAAGTTAGTGGAGGGGCCGGCAGAAGAAAGAAGCGGGAGAAGAACCGGGAGAAGAACCGGATAGCGGGAGAAGAAGAAGGCGACGGAGAAGACCGGGCCTCCGCTAGCAAAAGAGCTAAAAGAAGTTAGCGGAGGCCCGGCAGAAGAAAGGAAGAACCGGAGAGGAGAAGAGGGGAGAAGGCGACGGAGAAGACCGGGCCTCCGCTAGCAAAAGAGCTAAAGAAGTTAGCGGTGGCCCGGCAGAAGAAAACCGGAGAGCGCGGAGACGACACCGGAGACCCCCGAAGTCGGAAGAAGACCCCCGGAGCTGTGCAATAAAATACTTTAAAAAGCTGTGTTTTTTTTTATTGCAATTTTTTTCCACCAGGTGAATGGGTAGGAGTACGATGTACCCCATACTCATTCACATAGGGTGGGGGGCCGGCATCTGGGGGCCCTCTTTTTAAAGGGGGCGCCCTGATTCCGAAAAGCCCCCCTCCCGCATACCCCGACAACCAACGGCCAGGGTTGTCGGGAAGAGGCCCTTGTCCCCATCAACATGGGGGCAGGGTGCTTTGGGGTGGGGGGGCCGCAGGTCGCCCCCCTGCCCCGAAGCACCAAACCCCGCATGTTGAGGGCATGCGGCCTGGTATGGTTCAGGAGGGAGGGGGGCCGCTCTCGTCCCCCCCTTTTCCCCTGCGGCCTGCCAGGTTGCGTGCTCGGATAAGGGTCTGGTTTGGATTTTGGGTGAACCCACATGCCGTTTTTCGGCTTATGGGGTTCACCTTAAAATCCAGACCAGACCTAAGGGTCTGGTTTGGATTTTGGGGGGACCCCCACGCCGTTTTTCGGCTTAGGGGGTTCACCTTAGAATCCAGACCAGACCTAAGGGCCTGGTATGCTCCTGAAGGGGAACCCATGCCGGTTTTTTCATTAAAATTTGGCCTGGAGTTCCCCTTCATGATTCATACCAAACATGGGACAGCGAGGCTGCCGAGGACCAGCGCGATCACATCGCGCTGGACACATTCTCGGCCGGCTAGTCGCTTCTAGGACACGACTTGAGCGGCTGCTGCACGCTCAGGTCGTGTCCAGATCGCCTCGCAAAGTCGCGTTGTCCCTGTGTCAGCCGGATCCGACTTCCCGGGCGACCTCTATTCAAATCAATGGGCTCCCATAGGGAACCATTCATTTTCAATAGAGCGCCGCTGACATTTCTATTTACTATAACAATTCGCCGCTGCTTCCTGCGCCCAGTGAAGGAGTTATCCGGCGCAGCAATTAAGGTTAGAACCAGTGCAGCGCACTGTTATTAGTAAATTAGCCCCATAGTGTTGTTTGTTTCTTCCAAACAACTCAACTTTGGTTTCATCTGTCCACAAAATATTTTGCCAGTACTGCTGTGGAACATCCAGGTGCTCTTGTGCAAACTGTAAACGCGCAGCAATGTTTTTTTTGGACAGCAGTCGCTTCCTCTGTGGTATCCTCCCATGAAATCCATTCTTGTTTAGTGTTTTACGTATCGTAGATTCGCTAACAGGGATGTTAGCATATGCCAGAGACTTTTGTAAGTCTTTAGCTGACACTCTAGGATTCTTCTTCACCTCATTGAGCAGTCTGCGCTGTGCTCTTGCAGTCATCTTTACAGGACGTCCATTCCTAGGGAGAGTAGCAGCAGTGCTGAACTTTCTCCATTTATAGACAATTTGTCTTACCATGGACTGTTGAACAGCAAGGCTTTTGGAGATACTTTTATAACCCTTTCCGGCTTTATGCAAGTCAACAATTCTTAATCGTAGGTCTTCTGAGAGCTCTTTTGTGCGAGGCATCATTCACATCAGGCAATGCTTCTTGTGAAAAGCAAACCCTGAACTGGTGTGTGTTTTTTAGAGGGCAGGGCAGCTGTAGCCAACACCTCCAATCTCATCTCATTGATTGGACTCGAGTTGGCTGACACCTCACTCCAACTAGCTCTTGGAGAACTCATTAGTATAAGGGGTTCACATACTTTTTCCACCTGCACTGTGAATGTTTACATGGTGTGTTCAATAAAAACATGGTAACATTTCATTCTTTGTGTGTTATTAGTTTAAGCAGACTGTGATTGTCTATTGTTGTGACTTAGATGAAGATCAGATCACATTTTATGACCAATTTGTGCAGAAATCCATATCATTCCAAAAGGGTTCACATACTTTTTATTGCAACTGTATGTCTATACGTTTATGTATATATATATATATATAATTTATATGCATAAATTCATGTCTATTCATACCAATTATACTAAAAAACACAAAATATCTATATGAAACACCACCAATTATATCTGTAGCGGCCTCACCCCCTCTTTCTGGTCTAGGGGTATATCGATCGTGAGGGTGAGATGCGCTACGGCCCATGTCCTCCCCATTGCTGCGGGTGAGATGAAGGCCAGTACTTGTTATTCTCCTCGGGCCTGTGTGTCTCTTTAGGAACCAAGTCCTGCTGTACTGACACTCCCCTTTGCTCCCATTAACCAGAGTTCCACACACCGATAGAGGGTCCAACTCTTGTTTATTAACACACTCCAATAAACAGTCCTTTACCAGCCGACTGGTTGAGACCCAATAAACAGTTCAATACGGTGGGATGAGCAGGTCGAGGCACTGTCCTGATAAGTAAACTAAACCACTGTGGATTCACCAGCGGTTGCTAAAGCCCATGGCTTGTGAAAGAACCTAAACCTTCAGGGTCTCTACCAGCGACCCCAGAGAACAGAAACAGGAGTACCTTTGCTGCGTTGTGGCCCCTATCAGGGGGAAGATGTCCCTCCAAGAGAGTTACCAGAGGCCCCTCTCTCACCGGGTTGATGCTGCTCCGTTTCTTCAGAAGGGTGACCTCTCTGGCCTCCTCGCCTCAGATAAGAGCCCCATCCACCTCAGGGTCCCTTGGACAAATCCACCCTTGCGGGACCCAGTCGAAGTCACTGAGCCCCAGGCCTCCGATTGTAGTACCTCACCCCAGGCTTAATGTGCCTGGGATGGACTCCAACACCGCTCCGGCCAGGCCATGGGCACCTAGGCCAGAACTCCGAACCGCCAGGACCCAGGCCTAAGGTGCCTGGGTGCGGAATCCAGAAGAAGACCTCGTGACGAGGGCGTCTCTCCCCTTTTATCTCCTCCCGCGACGCCACAGCAGGTTCTACCTCTACCAATGAGACAGCGCTGTGGCAATGATTCTACCTCGACCCGCGGGAACATCGCCACCCACAGGTCAAAGAGAATAGCACACCACCAAGTCCTCCACAATTATGAATGGTGTAAATCCCTTCACAATTAACACATCCTGGATCATACTACCACCCATGTGTACCCCCTAAATTTAGACCCCCGCTACATATCTATACTATTATTATGCATAGTATACCTGTATATTATTATGACATTATGTATTTAACTATATATTTGATAAAGCTCTCATAGTATTTTTTATTGATGACAGTATTATAGTGATACATGTATGTTATATTTTATTAATTATCTTGTACATAGCATACCTATCTATTATTAATAGTTAAAAAAAAAATCCTAAATAGTATATGATAAGACTAGTCACCTAATTATTATTTTTATATTTAACCATAATCAATGTATATCAAGATGTAATATACCGTAGTTAGTTTTAGAATGTTGTTGCTAATTCTCAACCCCCCCCCCCTCTCAGTGTACATACTTCCTTCTGTGAACTTCGTGCTTCTGGTTTGTAGTAATGCCATTGGCTGTCTATGAGGAGGGGCTAGGGTGAATACGTATATAGGAACACTAGAGAAGATGAGGGCATTACCTGAAGGAGGCCACACCTCTGAAACATGTAGTCATAGCAACTGTTTTTTTGAGTGTCAGAGGAGACAGCACGCTAACCTCGGCTCCCCCCTCCGGCCACGAGTGACATCACGCAGCACCAGCTGGTCCGTGTAATTACTGAATAGCACATGAGATGAGGATGTAGATCTCCAGTATAACAGCAGACATCTCCTTATTACAACGCTAGTCCTTGTGAGCCAATTGATCTACACAGGCCAGGAGAGGAGGCTTATCGAGCTGTACATGTGAATCTACATCATATGTTTGTGAGTGCAAATCCTCGTATTTTTAATTTACTATTCATTAATAAAACAGTATTACACTA
Organism: Rana muscosa; assembly: GCA_029206835.1. Lineage (NCBI taxonomy): Eukaryota > Metazoa > Chordata > Amphibia > Anura > Ranidae > Rana > Rana muscosa. The sequence continues at coordinate 90,524,761 of CM055117.1, read as the reverse complement.
GGGTAGCTATGTGCTCTCTCTTCCCTTGTACCTTTTTAAAAACAAACATACCATTTGTTAGTGCTACGTTTGTGCTTTTTTGTGTCATAAAAGTTAAAACTTGTGCTGCTTTTATTTTTACGGTAATAGAAATCGTTTTTTCCAGACGATAACATCACCCTGCCCTCCTGTCACGTACCTGGTTAGTGAGCTCTGGCTTGGGGGCCACTGATAGTGAGACAGCAGCCATGGGAGCACAGCGAGGTATGAGTGCCTGTGATCAACCCAGTAGACTGGCAGCAGTCAGCAGATGGATGTGGCAGATGAGATGGCACAGAGCTTGGCTGGTGGCAGACTGTGGGTAAGCAGCTGGAAGCAGGAGACAGATGAGACCTTGCTGGACTAAAGAGCTGTAGCAGGCTGGATGTCAAGATGCAGGGTCAGACAAGCTGGGTTGGTAATGGTCGGGCAGATCAGGCATAGACGGCAGACCACAGGATAGTCGGGTCACAAGCCAAGTCAGCAACGGGAGGTAGATCAGGCAAGAACAGAAGGCAAAAGCAGAATCCAGAGACAAGCTAAGGTCAGGGCAGGTAGCAGTCAAACAGAGGTCAGGAGAAAGCTGGGTCAGGATCAGAGGACAAAACACAGGAATCAGGAATGAACACACAGAAGCTGCACACCAAATTGTAGCCTGTTTAAATAGTCTGTGTTATATCCTCTAAGTTGTGAGAGACACAAGACTCTGGTCTGGAACAATGGATGTTTATTTCAGTACACACTGTACACTCCAACATGCACCTCAGGACAGTACATCTTAATATGTCTGCTTACATGTGCTCTAAGATTGACCCTTGTCATCACTCCTGGGTGGAGCCAGCCTTAAAGTGACAGTACATGTGGAACTGTGGAACCCTTCAGGTATAACACCTTCCATCCATCCCTTAAAAAAAAAAAAACACAACAAAACAAGAACAGTCACAAAACAGTAACTAATAATAGGCCCCCAAACACAGGAGATTCACAGGACTTCTCCCTCATCCAGATGGGAGACCAAGCATACATGGACAGCTGTGGGGATAAAATGCCATTGGATCACTTCCGTCGGCCCCGTCGAAAGTCTCGTAACCGTTCTTGCAACTGAAACCGGTCAGGAGGGCGAAAGTGTCGTTGAGGGCGGGCATCCAGCGACTCGGGACCGGAGGAAACAGGGCTGGCCAGAATGGGCACCGGCGGGGCCAAGAAGGGATCCACTAGCTCAGAGGTGAACAGACCTCTGGACCATGGCTGGAGGGCTCTGTTGGAGCTGAGTTCAAAAGTTCAGAGTCCCCCAATCATCAGTCCCCGTGCATCCTGATCCGCTGGGAGCAGATCCTTGAGACATTGGTGGTTCAGCCGGCATCAGGGATTCAGACAGTTGAGAATGAGGACGCAGTTTGTCCGCATGCCGTCTGCAAATGGAACGATCTTCCAGGCAGACCCTATACATCTTGGGTCCCAAAGTCTCTGCAATGACAGGAAGCCAACGGGTGTTGGAAGCCCCATAAGATTGGGCCATACCTTTTTTATGGGCTGTGAATCGGGGGAGTTTACCGCGTTTGACCATCTTGTCTTGGGACTGCAGTACATGTTCCTGGACTGTTTGAGGGCGGAGCATATCCAAACCAGTCAATGGCTGCCGACCCAGAAGGAGTTCAGCTGGACTTTTCCCAGTGGTTGCATGTGGTGTGTTTCTGTAAGCAGAAAGGAAGGAGTCCAGCTGCTGTGGTGACAGGGACTGTTGTTTACTTGCAGCCACTGTAGCTTTGAAATAGCGTTTAAAAGTCTGCACAAACCGTTCTGCTTGACCATTTGTAGCCGGGTGGTAAGGTGCGGTCAACTTGTGCTTGATGTTGTGGGCAGTCAGGACTGGTGAATTGTGCACCGTTGTCTGTGACAATTTCTCTGGGGTATCCAAACGTAGCAGCGAGATGTAACAGTATGAAAACCGTTGCCTTAGTCATTTGGCTGAGTAACAGGAATGACCTCAGGCCACTTTGAATGGGTGTCCACTATGATCAAGAAGGTGTGTCCTCTGATCGGGCCTGCAAAGTCCAAGTGTAGGTAAAACCAAGGAACCCTGGGCCAAGTCCGGGGCTGGATGCACCCTCGAGGACTGTCTCTTGCAGTTTGTGCACATCCAGCACAAGCATTCACATATGTCATGATATCTGAGTCTAGCTTTGGCCACCACACATAGCCTCGGGCCTTTTGTTTCATACGTGTGCCCCCGGGATAACCAGTATGTAGCAAGTCCAGAATGTGTCTCCGGAGGGTCTGTGGAATGATCACTCGATCTCCCCATAAAACACAGTTGCCAGCCACAGTTATTTCCATACGCCTACGGAAATAAGGTTCATAATCCTGTGTGACGGTTGCAGGCCAACCGGACCGTACCCAGGAGAGTATTGTTTTCAGAAAGGTATCCTTGGCTGTATGGGCTGCTATCTCCCCAGAAGACAAGAAGGACAGGCTGGTCTAACGACAACTCTTGACCGGTGGAGAAGAGTCCATTGACCACCCTGTCAGTCTGGACATTGCATCCGCATTAGCATTGGCATCATGAGCACGATACTGGATTTTGTAGCTGTATGCTCCCAAGAATAGGGTATAGCATTGGAGGTGGGCCGCAGTAGTCTGAGAGATGCTTTTGTCAGGGCTAAAGATCTGAAGGAATGGTTTATGGTCCGTCAGTATGGTGAATTCCCTACCATACAGGCAAAGATGAAACTTCTTAATTGCCCATATCAGCGCAAGAGCCTCTTTGTCAATGTGTGAGTAATTGCTTTCTGATTTTGTCAAAGACCTGGAGGCAAATGCCACTGGTTTTTCTGAACCATCTGGTAAGATGTGAGATAGTACAGCCCCTAGACCATAGGGTGGGGCATCACAAGCCAAGGTGAGAGGCTTCTGAAGGTCATAGTGCACGAGCATGCGTGACGCCAACAGCTTCCGCTTAGAATCTTCAAAAGCACCTTGGCATGCAGCCGACCAGTCACATCTGGAGTGTTTCTCCAAAAGCTTGTTCAAAGGAAGGTGTGTGCCAGATCTGGCAGGAATTTGTGGTAATAGTTCAGCAAGCCAAGGTATGATCGCAGCTGCTGGATGTTGGTTGGGGCTGGAGCTTTGACTAAAAGCATCAACCTTGGCTTCCGTAGTGTGTATACCCTCTGCATCCACAAGGTGGCCACAAAACTCCAATTTAGTCACCATGAATTGGCATTTTGCTAAGTTCAATTTCAGACCCTGCTCTTGGAGTCTCGCCAACACAAGCTCCACATTCCGCTTGTGTTCCTGGTCCGTCCGTCCCGTGATGAGCATGTCATCTACCAGGCGCTGCATGAAAGGAATGTCCGCCAAAATCTCGTTTATTTTTCGTTGCCAAATGGCTGGGGCAGAGGCTACCCCAAACACCATCCGATTGTACTCATACAGTCCCTTGTGGGTGTTGATGGTCAGAAACTTGTGGGAAGATGGATGGACCTCAAACTGTAAATATGCTTGTTTGAGATCAAGCTTGGTGAACTTTTGACCCCCTGCAAGAGAGGCAAAAATGTAATCTACTCTGGGTAGGGGATACTAGTCTATTTCCAGTTGGGAGTTCAGTGCCATGCGGAAATCACCACAAATGCGTTAAGTCCCCATTCGCTTTCTTTACTGGTACAACTGGTGATGCCCACTCGCTGTGCTCTACCTTTTGAGATGACACCTTGTTTCTCCAGCTGACTTAGTTCTGCTTCCACTCCTGCTCAGAGTGCGAAAGGTACTGTCCGAGCTTTGAAGAAGTTAGGTTGAGCGTTGGGTTTCAGCTTGAGTCTCACACAGTCATGCTTTATTTTCCCCAACTGGTCATCAAAGATCTTTGGGAACCACTGCTTCAGGGACACCACCCATCCCTCAGTATCTCCTTATGGAATTGTAACAGTGTTACAGGGATCTATGGTGATGTCTGGCATACCAAAGTGAGCAATCCAGTCTATCCCAAAGAGAGGGGGTCCCCCATTTTCTAATTGCAGTCTCTTTTGTCCGACCCTTGTTCAATACCTGTACTTTCCCGTAACCCAGTGGGTGGAGTATCTGCTTTGAGTATGTCTGCAGTTTTATTGTTGTTGGGCGGACAGTTGTTTCAGGTCTGAAGTTGTCTCCATTGTTTCTGGGTGATAACTGAAACTGCTGCTCCTGTGTCTACATCCATCTTGAGTTTCTTTCCCTCAATGGTTATCTCTACAGTCATTGCGGAGGGTGCTGGATGCATATGATGTATGTCTAATCTGTGGAGCACTAACTCATCCTCTGACTCAGATGATGATGTATATCTTCCCACCATATATGTCTTTGTCTTGGGGTTCAGAGGTTGTTTATCTCGCACCTTCTTGCTACGGCAAACTCGTTTTAGATGGCCTGTTTTACCACAATTATGACAGGTCTGATCCTTAAACCTGAAGACTTTGTGGTCATGGTCTGTATTCCCACAACGGTAGCAAGCTGACTCCCGGCTTGGTGGGGGTCTGTATTTCCAGTTTGCGGCAGTTGGCTTGACTGCTGTTCGGAAAACTTCCTGTTTCACCTCTTCCCTTCTGCCCTGGGGGTTCAATTACTTTATCTTTCACAGCCATTTCCATCACTGAAGCTATCTCAATTACATTTGTGATAGTAAGGCCTTTCTCCGTTAACAGTCTCTTTTGGCTAGACTCACAATTCAGTCCCATGACATGCTTATCTCTCAGTGCAGTAGGTAGGTACTCCCCAAAAGAACAGGTAGAGGCTAGTCTGCAAAGGGCGAGCACATAAGCTTTAATTTCTTTACCTGGCTGCTGCTGTCCCTGATAAAACTGGAATCTTTCTGCAATCTCTAGTGGTTTAGGCTGGAAGTGATCCTCTAACCGTGTCAGGAGCTCTGCCAATGTCTTAGTTGCTGGTTTACAGGGGAAAAGAGATCCCTAAGAGTGTCATATGTCTTAGCACCAACCACTGTCAGAAATACTGCTACTTGCCTTTCACCTGGGATGGCATTTGCACTGAAATATTGTTCCAGTCTCTCAACCCAGGAACTCCAGGATGTCTGTTCTCCATGAAATTCACCTAATGTCCTGATCAATGCAATTTTCCTGCTGGGATCTGTGATTTGCTTTTATCCAGGTGACTCTCACTCACTCCACTCCACTCCACTCCAACATGCATCTCAGGACAGTACATCTTAATATGTCTGCTTACATGTGCTCTAAGATGGCTACTATACCCCTTGACCCTTGTCATCACTCCTGGGTGGAGCCAGCCTTAAAGTGACAGTACATGTGGAACCCTTCAGGTATAAGAGTCTGTCTGGCGCCAGCATTGGTGACAGGCTCACTTTTATCTGCCCGGCCAGTTGCCAGTCTGCGCATGCACATATGTATGCATCGGGAGATATAATTTGTGCTATGGGCAAGCCTTCCCTGCAGCACCCCTACAAGAGACAAAAGACATGAAACTGGGCTGGTTGGTGCCTCCTTTGTGCTGTTTAAATCTCAGTTTTTTTATTCTCGCTTTTTATTTTTCAGTTATTTACTATTTACCAAAGGTCACTCAGCCCCCCTATACAAGAAACAGGGTTGGTTGGTTGGTTGGTTAGTGCTACATTTGTGTCAGTTTGTGCTGTTAAAGTGAATATGTGTGCTGCTTTGATTTTTTAATTGTAAAAGTTTGTTTTTATTTGATCAAACCCCACCTACTTTGCACCCATGTTATTAGATACTATAACTAACACACCATTCATTTGTGCTAACTTGTGCAAAAAATAATATCTGTGCCAGTTTGGCTTTGAAGATATTAGACATTATATTTAATCAAACCCCACCCCTGCCCACTTTGCACCCCATGTGATTAAATCTATTACCAAATATACCATTTGGTCTTGTTGATTTGTGATGCAAAAATAACATTATATTACATTTACATTATATTTGATCAAACCCACTCCACATGTGAGAATCACGTGCTAACCATTTCTATTTCACACAGACAGCACTTCTTCAACAGTCTAAAATTATTCTTTCATATACAAAATGAGAGTGCATGAGAAAAAACAAGTTATGTGTTTGTAAAAATAAAAGCAGCACAAATGTAATTTTTTATGGCACAAAACAGCACAAACTTAGCTCTAAAGAGTTTTCATTTGTTTGTTTTTATTTGTGCTGATTGTAGGGGGCTAAGTGGGTGGGGTTTGATAAAAAAAAAAAACTTAACTTAAAAATCATAACAGCACAAATAAAAAAATTTGCAAACCAGTTTTGTGTCATTTGGCTGTTGTAGGGGGGCTGAATGACCTTTGGTGACCTGAGTGAGTGAAGCTGGCCCCCCCTACAATCAGCACAAATGAAAACTCAGGTGTGTTTCTTTAGTGCTACGTTTGTGCTGTTTTCTCCTGTAAAAATTTACATTTGTGCTGCTTTTATTTTAAGGATATTAGCAATTATTTTTTCCAGACTATGACATCACCTAGCCCCTTACAACAGCCAAATGACACAAAACTGGTCTAGTTGGTTAGTGCTTTGCTTGTGCTGGTTTGTGCTGTTCAAATTTTAGTTCTATCTTTTAATTTTTTTTTGCGTTACTAACCACTTGACCACTGGGCACTTAAACCCCCTTAATAACCAGACCAATTTTCAGCTTTCGGTGCTCTCACATTTTGAATGACAATTACTCAGTCATACAACATTGTACCCATATGAATTTTTTTGTCCTTTTTTTCACACAAATAGAGCTTTCTTTTGGTGGTATTTAATCACTGTTGTTTTTTTTTTTTTTTTTTTGCGCTATAAGAGAAAAAAGACTGAAAATTCTGTAAAAAAAATGATTTTTTTTTTGTTTCTGTTATAAAATTTTGCAAATTACTATTTTTTCTTCATAAATTTTGGCCAAAATTTATACTGCTACATATCTTTGGTAAAAATAAGTACAAATTGGTGCATATTATTTGGTCTTTGTGAAAGTTATAGAGTCCACAAGCTATGGTGCCAATATCTGAAAATTGATCACACCTGAAGTACTGACGGCCGATCTCATTTCTTGAGATCCTAACATGCCAGAAAAGTACAAATACCCCCCAAATGACCCCTTTTTGGAAAGAAGACATTCCAAGGTATTCAGAAAGAGGCATTGTGAGTTTTTTGAAGTTGTCATTTTTTCCCACAATTCTTTGCAAAATCAAGATTTTTTTTTTCCACAAAATTGTCATATTAGCAGGTTATTTCTCACACACAGCATATGCATTCCACAAATTACACCCCAAAATATATTCTGCTATTACTCCCGAGTATGGCGATACCACATGTGTGAGACTTTTACACAGCGTGGCCACATACAGAGTCCCAACATTAGGGATGAGCTCGGTGTTCGAGTCGAACATACGTTCGACTCGAACATCGGCTGTTCGATCGTTCGACGAAGATCGAACAATTTGGGCCGTTCGCGCCTAATTCGAGTGACGCGAACGGCCCACAATGCACTACGCCATCGCAGTGTCATCCAGGCGCTGTGATTGGCCAAGCATGCACTGTGACCCCGCATGCTTGGCCAATCACAGCGCCGGCAGCGAGGAGAGCAATGATTGGCCACAGGCAGGATGCCTGTGGCCAATTATTGCTGAGGGTGTTTAGTACATGCCCCACACTATAAAAGGCCGCCAGCACGGCGGCCTAGTGTAGTGTGTTCCGGAGCAGGGAAAGAGAAGCATAGGCAGGGACAGTGACATTTTTTTTTCTTGCTTAACCTGGATTCCTTTAGTTTAGGGAAAGAGAAGGATAGTTAGGGAGAGTGTCAGTGTGTTTTACTGTGCAAATCCTTGTTTCTAGGGACAGGGAAGGACAGTGAGGGAAATTCTCCTTGTGCTATAGTGTGCTAAAGCATTGATCATCAACCATCTTTAAAAAAACATTTTTTTCTAGGGACAGAAAACTATAGGTAGTGTGAGGGGGTTAGCTCGGCAGCGGGTGTGTGTGACCCCCGGGATGGGCTCCCCACACAAAAACAGGCCCAGCAGACGGAGGTTGTGGTTTTCAAAATCAAAAAGGTGCCGTTTATTTTCTATTTACAGTGACAAAAACACAGCAAAGCAAAAGAAACAAACAAAATAAATCCTGGTCAACTTGACCTCTGACTAAACATACAGGTTTCCTAACTAACAACTGGGATCAGCCTAGTGCTGTCCTAGTCCCTGGTTTTAAATGTCCAAGCAAAATATAGCCACACAGGCTTTCTCTCACCGCACAGGGGTTCACTCTCCCTAGACAGTCCACACAGGTCTGCTTCCAGGCATGAGCTAACATCTAATGAATCTGGGAGTTTTTATAGAGGCCTTAAACGAACTGACAGGCTTCAGCTGGCCTCATCAACTCCCTGCCTGCACGACGCCCAGCCCTCTCCCTAGAGGTATGAGTCATCAATGAGCCCACTAGTCTCAGCTGGGCTTATACAACTCTCCACCTAGCTGTATAAATCAGCGTAAAGCCTGAATCTGGGCGAAATATATCTACCCCCCTGGATGCAACCAGGTGACTTTACCTTCCTGCTGTCACATACCCCCCCCCTCTTGTTTTAACCTCGGGGTTGGAACACCAGCAATCAGGCATTCATGTACTCGAGACAAAGCATCCACATTCCCCATTTGAACGCCAGGGCGATGCTTTACTGTGAAGTTGAATTCCTGGAGGGCCAGGAACCACCTATTCACTCTTCTATTTGTTTCCTTGTTTTGAGCCATCCACTTTAACGGAGCGTGATCCGTAACCATGTCAAAGTGCCTACCTAGCAGGTAGTACCGAAGGGAATCTAGAGCCCACTTCACCGCTAAACACTCCTTTTCAACGGTGGCGTAATTTACCTCATGGGACTTCAACTTCCTGCTGAGGTAAATGACTGGGTGCTCTTCCCCGTTCCAGACCTGGGACAATACTGCTCCTAACCCCACATCTGACGCATCACTTTGTACGACAAAGTCTTTAGAGAAGTCGGGTGAGTACAACACTGGCTGGCTACATAAGGCTTGTTTCAAGAATTGGAATGCTGCCTCAGCCTCGGGGGTCCATTTAATCATGACCGACCCTTTCCCCTTCGTCAGGTTGGTTAGGGGCACAGCCTTAGAAGCAAAGTGGGGAATGAATCGCCGATAATACCCAGCGATTCCCAGAAAGGCTCGTACCTGCTTCTTGCTGTTGGGACGTGGCCAACTCTGGATGGCCTCGACTTTGTTGAGTTGGGGTTTTATTACTCCCCTCCCAATGGTGTACCCAAGATATTTGGCCTCCTCCTGCCCAATGGTACACTTCTTGGGGTTAGCCGTAAACCCTGCTTCCCGAACAGAGTCCAGGACTGCTTGCACTTTTGGCAGATGTGAGGCCCAATCTGTGCTATGGACAATTACGTCATCCAGGTAAGCCGCAGCATACTTCCGATGGGGCCTCAGCATCTGGTCCATTTTCCGCTGGAATGTGGCCGGCGCATTCTGTAACCCGAACGGCATTCTTTTATATTGGAACGCCCCGTCTGGGGTTACAAATGCGGTTTTCTCTTTGGCTGACTTGGCCAGGGGGATTTGCCAATACCCTTTTGTGAGGTCAAGAGTCGTCATGTATCGGGCTGTTCCCAGCCGGTCGATCAACTCATCTATACGTGGCATGGGGTAGGTGTCAAATTTTGTAACTTTGTTCAACTGACGAAAATCGTTACAAAATCGCCAGCTCCCATCCGGTTTAGGCACCAACACAATGGGACTAGACCAATCACTTTGGGACTCCTCTATCACCCCTAAGTTCAGCATTTTCTGTACTTCCTCCCGTATTGCCTCCCGTCGGGCCTCTGGGATCCGATAGGGTTTTAACTTCACCCTTTCACCGGGCGGGGTAATAATGTCATGCTCTACCCCAGATGTTTGTCCCGGCAGCTCAGAGAATACCTCCTTGTTGCGAAGCACAAACTCCTTAACCTCCTGTTGTTGGGGTTGTGACAAGGTGGCTGCGATTCCAACCTCAGGAATCACGCAACCAGTTTGAGCTGGTGACCAAGTGTCTGCGACTAGGGACTCTCTATCCCTCCAGGCTTTCAACAGATTAACGTGATAGATCTGTTCGGGCTTTCGCCTTCCTGGTTGTCTGACCTTGTAATTCACTTCGCTCACTTTTTCCATTATCTCGTAGGGGCCTTGCCATTTGGCAAGGAATTTACTTTCAACCGTAGGGACAAGTACCAATATCCTATCCCCCGGGGAAAAGGTACGGGTCTTGGCTCCACGGTTGTACACTCTCTGCTGTGCCAACTGCGCTTGGGCCAAATGTTCCTTCACGATGGGCATTACCTGTGCAATTCGATCTTGCATCAGGGCGACATGCTCAATCACACTCCTGTGGGGAGAACTCTCACTTTCCCAAGTTTCCTTGGCAATATCCAACAGCCCTCTTGGGTGTCTCCCATACAGTAACTCAAAGGGGGAGAATCCCGTAGAGGATTGGGGCACCTCCCTAATAGCAAACATCAAATAAGGAAGTAGACAGTCCCAATCCTTTCCATCCCTATCCACCACTTTCTTCAACATTTGTTTTAGGGTTTTGTTGAATCTTTCAACCAGCCCATCGGTTTGGGGGTGATACACAGATGTACGTAATTGCGTCACTTTGAACAATTTACACAGCTCCTTCATAACCCGGGACATAAAGGGTGTACCTTGGTCCGTAAGCAGTTCTTTACAAATACCCACCCGGCTAAAAACAAGAGATAGCTCTTTGGCTATGGTTTTGGCCGAGGTATTTCTGAGAGGGATCGCTTCTGGATAACGGGTGGCATAGTCCATTATAACCAATATGTACTGGTGCCCCCTAGCGGACTTGATTATAGGACCTACCAAATCCATTGCGATTCTCTCAAACGGGACCTCAATGATGGGTAGAGGGACCAGCGGGCTACGGAAGTGTGGCATCGGGGCCGACCTCTGACACACAGGGCAGGAGGAACAATAATTTTCTATGTCCTTCATCACCCCAGGCCAATAGAATCTCTGTAATACCCTCTCTCGGGTTTTCTCTGTCCCCAGATGACCTCCAAGAATGTGCCCATGGGCCAACTCCAACACCAACTTCCTGTAAGGTTTGGGCACCACAAGCTGCTCAATGGTTTCTTCTGCCCTTTTTGCCACCCGATACAGTAGGTCCTTCTCTACGCTGAAGTATGGGTAAGTGCAGGTATTATCTGGGTTCACTAACTCGCCATCTATTTTCACTACGTTTTCCCGTGCCTTTATTAGGGCGGGGTCTTTCAACTGTTCTGTGGCAAAGTTTTCCCTGTGAACCTCAAGATCAGAAAACTCCACAGACGGTAGGTTTTCGTCTGAGGAGGTGGGCTCCTCTCCAGTTTCTTGAGTCTCCCCTGCCAATACTGACAAGGGAAATTCGGGAGAGTCCTCACCACTCTCAGAGGAGTTCTGGCTATCATATTCCTGGTACATAGGGGCACCAGTGGGGGGCTCAGGATCATCCCACAGTTCCCAGAACTTCGGAAAATCCCTTCCCACAATGGCGTCATGCGGTAACTGAGACACTAAGCCCACTGGATGAGAAAGGGTACCTTTGGGGGTCTCGAAACACACTGTAGTCACTGGATACTCTCGGGTGTCCCCATGCACACAAATAACAGCTACCTTGCTATTCCCAGAGACCTCTGTTTTAACTAATTCAGCCTTTATCAGGGTCACAAGGCTACCTGAATCCAGCAATACCACAACATTTCTACCATTAATACACATTTTGCATAAATGTTTCTCAGTTCCCCGAATGGCAGTGCATGCGACTGTCGCACACAGCGACTGACGTCTGCCCGTCAGAAAGTCACACTGCATGGGTTCCTCCAAAACCGGGCAATTTGCTGCAATATGTCCCGCTTGCCGGCAGCGGTAGCAAATGATCCTTCTTGCCGCCTCTTGAGCCGCTGATTTCCCAGGCTGTTCTCGCCAAACTTGGGGTAGAGCTCCCACCCTCTCACTCTCTCCACCCTTACCCCTTGGAATCATCTTATCCGCCCCTGGGGATGGTCTGGTCTTAGGGTGGAAAGTCCGAGTGTCTCTGGAAGAGGCCGTCAGGTTCTCTGTAGCCAAGTATTTCTCCACACGATCCACAAGACCATCGGCCGTCTCTGGGTCTCCATGGCTTACCCACTTTTGGATGGCAGTAGGAAGAGCTCTCAAAAACCGATCCATTACAACACGTTCCACAATCTTTGGTGCGGACAAAGTCTCTGGCTGTAGCCACTTTCTGCTCAGGTGAATGAGATCATACATTTGAGACCTGGGGGGTTTTCCAAGCTGGAAAGTCCAGTTATGCACACGCTGAGCCCGGACAGCCAGGGTGACACCCAGCCTTGCCAATATTTCAGCTTTTAGCATCACATAGTCTTTTGCTTGGTCAGGCTCTAGGTCATAGTAAGCTTTCTGCGATTCACCCGTTAACAGAGGAGCCACCAGTCCAGCCCACTGCTCCTCAGGCCACTTTTCTCTTTCAGCAGTCCTTTCAAACGTGGTCAAAAATACCTCTGGATCATCCTCTCCAGTCATTTTTGTCAATAAACGACTCACCCCAAAGGACGCGGTATTAGTGGGACGGCTTTCCTCACTGGTCTGCGGACGTTGCTGCATTACTGCTTCCATTTGTTGTAGTCTCTGCTCTTGCTTCTGTAATAGGTCTATGAAGCAGGCCTCAGATCGTTGCTGGGCTTGTTGCTGAGCTTCCAGACTCTGTTGGTGAGCTTGCTGCTGGGCTGCAAGGCTCTGTTGATGAGCTTGCTGCTGGGCTGCGAAGTTCTGTTGTTGAGCTGCAAGGCTCTTTTGCAAACCTGCATTTGTCTGCTGTTGATTGGCATTTGCTAGAGCCAGCTGTTTCAGTATCTCCTCCATGCTGGCTTAAAAAAAAACTGCCACTGGTTCTCCACCAACTGTGAGGGGGTTAGCTCGGCAGCGGGTGTGTGTGACCCCCGGGATGGGCTCCCCACACAAAAACAGGCCCAGCAGACGGAGGTTGTGGTTTTCAAAATCAAAAAGGTGCCGTTTATTTTCTATTTACAGTGACAAAAACACAGCAAAGCAAAAGAAACAAACAAAATAAATCCTGGTCAACTTGACCTCTGACTAAACATACAGGTTTCCTAACTAACAACTGGGATCAGCCTAGTGCTGTCCTAGTCCCTGGTTTTAAATGTCCAAGCAAAATATAGCCACACAGGCTTTCTCTCACCGCACAGGGGTTCACTCTCCCTAGACAGTCCACACAGGTCTGCTTCCAGGCATGAGCTAACATCTAATGAATCTGGGAGTTTTTATAGAGGCCTTAAACGAACTGACAGGCTTCAGCTGGCCTCATCAACTCCCTGCCTGCACGACGCCCAGCCCTCTCCCTAGAGGTATGAGTCATCAATGAGCCCACTAGTCTCAGCTGGGCTTATACAACTCTCCACCTAGCTGTATAAATCGGCGTAAAGCCTGAATCTGGGCGAAATATATCTACCCCCCTGGATGCAACCAGGTGACTTTACCTTCCTGCTGTCACAGTAGAGAGAGTGTCAGTTTCTTTCACTGTGCTAATCCTTGTTTCTAGGGACAGGGAAGGACAGTGAGGGAAATTCTCCTTGTGCTATACTGTGCTAAAGCATTGATCATCAACCATCTTTAAAAAAACATTTTTTCTAGGGACAGAAAACTATAGGTAGGGAGAGTGTCAGTTTCTTTCACTGTGATAATCCTTGTTTCTAGGGACAGGGAAGGACAGTGAGGGAAATTCTCCTTGTGCTATACTGTGCTAAAGCATTGATCATCAACCATCTTTAAAAAAACATTTTTTCTAGGGACAGAAAACTATAGGTAGGGAGAGTGTCAGTTTCTTTCACTGTGCTAATCCTTGTTTCTAGGGACAGGGAAGGACAGTGAGGGAAATTCTCCTTGTGCTATACTGTGCTAAAGCATTGATCATCAACCATCTTTAAAAAAACATTTTTTCTAGGGACAGAAAACTATAGGTAGGGAGAGTGTCAGTGTGTTTTACTGTGCTAATCCTTGTTTCTAGGTACAGGGAAGGACAGTGAGGGAAATTCTCCTTGTGCTATAGTGTGCTAAAGCATTGATCATCAACCATCTTTAAAAAAACATTTTTTCTAGGGACAGAAAACTATAGGTAGGGAGAGTGTCAGTGTGTTTTACTGTGCTAATCCTTGTTTCTAGGGACAGGGAAGGACAGTGAGGGAAATTCTCCTTGTGCTATAGTGTGCTAAAGCATTGATCATCAACCATCTTTAAAAAAACATTTTTTCTAGGGACAGAAAACTATAGGTAGGGAGAGTGTCAGTGTGTTTTACTGTGCTAATCCTTGTTTCTAGGGACAGGGAAGGACAGTGAGGGAAATTCTCCTTGTGCTATAGTGTGCTAAAGCATTGATCATCAACCATCTTTAAAAAAACATTTTTTCTAGGGACAGAAAACTATAGGTAGGGAGAGTGTCAGTTTCTTTCACTGTAATAATCCTTGTTTCTAGGGACAGGGAAGGACAGTGAGGGAAATTCTCCTTGTGCTATACTGTGCTAAAGCATTGATCATCAACCATCTTTAAAAAAACATTTTTTCTAGGGACAGAAAACTATAGGTAGGGAGAGTGTCAGTTTCTTTCACTGTGCTAATCCTTGTTTCTAGGGACAGGGAAGGACAGTGAGGGAAATTCTCCTTGTGCTATACTGTGCTAAAGCATTCCTCATCAACCATCTTTGAAATCCTTGTTTTTTGGACAGTCAGGGAAATTGTCGTTGTGCTATTCTGTGCGAAAGCAATCATCCTCAACCATATTTAGAAATCCTTAAGTAAAGGGACAGAGAAGGACACCTGAAGGTAGCCCTTATTGCTTTTTTCCCATCTCCCTGCAGGCCATCTATTAGAATGTCTGGAAGGCAAACAAGGAGAGGCAGACAGTCAGGAGGCAATAAAAGAGGGCAAGCAGGCTCTGTGTCTGGGGGCAACAGTGCTGGTCGTGGACGCGGTGCATTGTCATCAGCACATGGCCATGGGACACGCTTGTCCTTGTTTTCGGCAGCTGGACATGTTGAGCCACATCATGCCGAAGACTTGGTAGAGTGGATGACCAAGCCCTCCTCCTCCTCCTCATCCTCTCTCACCCAGGCTCAGGGTACTGGCAAAGCAGCTGCCAAAGCGTCCTCTTCCCTGGTATCAATGTCAGACTCATCATCAGTCACTCCTTCCCTAGACCCACCATGTCCTCCTCCTGAGGAGTCCCCCGAACTGTTTGAGCACAGTGTTGGGTACATGCTCCAGGAGGATGCCCAGCGTTTCGAAGGATCTGATGATGAAACCCAGCTACAGGAAGGCAGTAGCGTGAGAGCAGACAGAGGGGATGCTCAAGAAGGACACCAATCTGGCAGTCATGTTCCAGCAGCTGCAGCATACTGCCAGATTGGCTCCAGTGATGAGGAGGGAGGGGATGATGAGGTCACTGACTCCACGTGGGTGCCTAATAGGAGAGAGGAGGAGGAGGAGGATGAGGAGGAGGCACATCTCCAACGAGGCAGGATGCCCTTTGGTGGCCAGCGTAAGGGCAGTACACCGACGGAATCACACCGCAGAGCTCCGCCTGTGCAGGGCGCTGCCTCTGCCCGTTATTCAAAAAGTTCTTTGGTGTGGGCCTTTTTTGAGGCTAGTGCATCAGATCGCACAGCTGCTGTTTGCAACATATGTCTCAAGCGTATATCGCGTGGCCAAAACATCAGCCGCTTGGGTACCACATGCCTGACCAGACATATGTTGACCTGCCATGCAGCTCGTTGGCAAGCCTACCTCAAAGACCCACACCAAAGAACAAAGCGGACCTCTCCTTGCACCGCATCAGCTGGGATCTCCAACCCCACTATAACTTCAGTCCTCTCTGAAACATGCACTGAGAGGAATGAAGGTGTAGAATTAGGTGTGTCACAGCCAAGTACTTGCGGCCACTCTGCTAGCAGTACACCGACGTCCGATTCTAGCAGGCAAATTTCCCTGCCCCAGCTGCTGGACCATCGAAAGAAGTTCACTCCCAGCCATCCACGTGCCCAGCGGTTGAATGCTAGCTTGGCTGAATTGCTAGCGCTTCAACTGCTGCCTTTTCAGTTGGTAGACTCGGCCCCCTTCCGTGAGTTTGTGCAATGTGCGGTTCCTCAGTGGCAGGTTCCCAAACGCCACTTTTTCTCACGGAAGGCTATTCCGGCTCTCTACCGGCATGTGGAAGGCAATGTCTTGGCCTCGCTGGACAGGGCGGTCAGCGGTAAGGTGCATATTACCGCTGACTCATGGTCCAGCAGGCATGGACAGGGACGTTACCTTTCTTTCACGGCCCATTGGGTCACTCTTTTGGCAGCTGGGAAGGATGCAGGACAAGGTGCAGTAGTGTTGGAGGTTGTTCCACCGCCACGCCTCCAAAATGCTACTACTGGTTGTGACACACCTCTCTCCTCCACCCCCTCCTCTTCTTCTTCCTCCATGGCCTCTTCCTGTGCTTTGTCCTCTGAACCAGCGGTGCTCCGTAGCCGTTCAAGGGGCTACGCAAGTACGCAGGCAAAAAGATGCCATGCCGTGCTTGCGCTGGTGTGTTTGGGGGACAGAAGCCACACTGGGGCAGAGGTCCTGTCTGCTCTGCAGGGCCAGGCCGAGAGGTGGTTGACGCCACGCCAGCTTAAGCCAGGAATGGTGGTTTGCGACAATGGCACCAACCTCCTCTCCGCCCTCCGACAGGGACAACTGACCCATGTGCCCTGTGTGGCTCACGTCCTTAACCTGGTGGTGCAGCGGTTCTTGGGCAGGTACCCGGGCTTACAGGATGTCCTGAGGCAGGCCAGGAAAGTCTGTGTGCATTTCCGCAGATCTTATAATGCCAGTGCTCGCCTGGCTGAACTGCAAAAGGAGTTGAACCTGCCCAAGAACCGCCTTATATGTGACATGCCCACCAGGTGGAACTCAACGTTGGCCATGCTGCAGCGGCTGCACACGCAGCAGAGGGCCATCAATGAGTACCTGTGCGACTACGGCACCAGGACAGGGTCAGGGGAGCTTGTTTTTTTTTCTCCACGCCAGTGGGGCATGATCAGGGATGCATGCACTGTCCTGGCACCATTTGAGGAGGCCACGAGGATGGTGAGCAGTGACAGTGCATGCATCAGTGACACTGTACCTCTTGTCCACCTGTTGGAGCACACGCTGCGTGGAATAATGGACAGGGCACTTGAGGCAGAACAGAGGCAGGAAGAGGAGGACTTCCTTGCCTCTCAAGGCCCCCTTTACCCAGACAGTGTTCCTTCTGTCCCACCCATCGCACAGGAAGAGGAGGAGGAGGAGGAGGAGGATTGTGTCAGCATGGAGGTGGAGGCTGGCACTCAGCATCATCAGCAGCAGTCTTTTAGGGATGATTTACAGTCCCAAGAAACCAGTGGACTTGTACGTGGCTGGGAGGAGGTGGCTGCGGATCATGTCGTCCTTAGTGACCCAGAGGACTCCGGACCGAATGCCTCAGCAAACCTACGCTGCATGGCCTCCCTGATCCTGCAAAGTCTGCGGAAGGATCCTCGTATTCTTCGGATCAAGGAGAGGGACCATTACTGGCTGGCCACTCTCCTTGATCCACGGTACAAGGGTAAGGTTGCGGACCTTATGTTACCGTCGCAGAGGGAGCAGAGGATGAGACAACTCCGGGAGGCCTTGCAGAAAGGTCTGTGCAACGCGTTCCCAGAGACTGGGAGGTTACAAACTCCTGGTCCTGGACAACGAGTTGCTGAGGCTTCGGCCAGTCAAAGAAGGAGAGGTGGGGAAGGTGGCCGTCTGACCGATGCGTTCAGACAATTCTTTAGTCCGCAGCCCCAAAGTATGATCGGTTCCAGCAACCATCGCCAGCGTCTGATAAACATGGTGCAGGAATATCTAGGGGCAAGGTCAGACTTGGACACCTTCCCCACCGAAAATCCTCTGGCTTACTGGGTCTTGAGGATGGATCACTGGCCAGAGCTTGCACAGTATGCAATTGAGCTACTGGCCTGTCCTGCATCCAGCGTTCTTTCGGAACGCACATTCAGTGCTGCTGGAGGATTTGTCACGGATCACAGGGTGCGCCTGTCCACCGACTCGGTTGATCGACTGACTTTCATCAAGATGAACCAGTCTTGGATCACCACCAGCTACCACACACCTGATGCTGATATAACAGACTAATTGATTTTAACATGTCACATCCCTTCAAGACTGATGCTGATGCTGAGTGCCTGTGCTGTTATGTTGACAGGCTATCCTCCTCCTCCGAGTCCTCAATGATACGATTGATGATGATAGCTTGGAAGATCATTTTTGTTTATGGGTGCTGCCCAATTTTTCAGCCCCTGTTTAACAGGGGCGTGTAATTACAATTTTTTTAGCAATAATTTGCCATAGGGCTCATTGCTGTGCTCCAAGTACAGTATCTGTGAGGGGTTGGAGTGTTGTGCCACCAGTGCCTAAGGCCCAATTTTTCAGCCCCTGTTTAACAGGGGCGTGTCATTACAATTTTTGAAGCAATACTTTGCAACAGGGCTCATTGCTGTGCTCCAAGTACAGTATCTGTGAGGGGTTGGAGTGTTGTGCCACCAGTGCCTAAGGCCCAATTTTTCAGCCCCTGTTTAACAGGGGCGTGTCATTACAATTTTTGAAGCAATACTTTGCAACAGGGCTCATTGCTGTGCTCCAAGTACAGTATCTGTGAGGGGTTGTAGTGTTGTGCCACCAGTGCCTGTGCTGTTATGTTGACAGGCTATCCTCCTCCTCCGAGTCCTCAATGATACGATTGATGATGATAGCTTGGAAGATCATTTTTGTTTATGGGTGCTGCCCAATTTTTCAGCCCCTGTTTAACAGGGGCGTGTAATTACAATTTTTTTAGCAATAATTTGCCATAGGGCTCATTGCTGTGCTCCAAGTACAGTATCTGTGAGGGGTTGGAGTGTTGTGCCACCAGTGCCTAAGGCCCAATTTTTCAGCCCCTGTTTAACAGGGGCGTGTCATTACAATTTTTGAAGCAATACTTTGCAACAGGGCTCATTGCTGTGCTCCAAGTACAGTATCTGTGAGGGGTTGGAGTGTTGTGCCACCAGTGCCTAAGGCCCAATTTTTCAGCCCCTGTTTAACAGGGGCGTGTCATTACAATTTTTGAAGCAATACTTTGCAACAGGGCTCATTGCTGTGCTCCAAGTACAGTATCTGTGAGGGGTTGTAGTGTTGTGCCACCAGTGCCTAAGGCCCAATTTTTCAGCCCCTGTTCAACAGGGGCATGTAATTACAATTCTTGATCTAATAATTCACAGCAGGGCCCATTGCTGCACCCACCAAGAGTAACTCTGAGGGCTTACAGTGTTGTGGCAACGCCACCACCACCACCACCACGAAAGGCCCAATTTTTCAGCCCCTGTTCAAAAGGGGCATGTAATTACAATTCTTGATCTAATAATTCACAGCAGGGCCCATTCCTGCACCCACCAAGAGTAACTCTGAGGGCTTACAGTGTTGTGGCAACACCACCACCACCACCACCACCACGAAAGGCCCAATTTTTCAGCCCCTGTTCAACAGGGGCATGCAATTACAATTCTTGATCTAATAATTCACAGCAGGGCCCATTGCTGCACCCACCAAGAGTAACTGTCAGGGCTTACAGTGTTGTGGCACCAGCACCACCATCAAAGGCCCAATTTTTACTACCACTGTTCAACAATTATATGTAATTAAAATTCCTGATATAATAGTTGACAGCAGGGCGTTCCAGCACCAACCAAGAGTAACTGTGAGTGCTTACAGTGTTGTGCCAACACCAACAACTAAGGGGCCTATTTCTGCAGAGTATATACGGCAGGTCCCTACTTTCAAACATCCAACTTACAAACGACTCCTACTTGCAAACGCAAGAAGACAACAGGAAGTGAGAGGAAATCTACCCCTTGGAAGGAAAATTCTCTCCTGTAAGAATTAATATGGGAGAAAGGTGTCTCCTCTGTACTGATGCTTTATCACCAATCCTTGTTTCAAGAAAAACACCACATTTCAAAAACAGTTGTCATTGGGACGGAAAGTGAGGTGAAATGTTCTGAACAGGGGCACAGACAGCAAAACAAATGTTACAGGGGTGATAACCCTTACCTATGTTTTCCAAAAAGTTTAAAAATAGATTTTTGGGCTGGAGCTACACTTAAACAATGTACCTGTTCAAAATTACAAACAGATTCTACATAAGAACAAACCTACAGTCCCTGTCTTGTATGCACCGCCTGTATACGGCTGTTCAGAGTATATAGGGCCTTTTTTATTTTATGTGCGGGGTTCCCCTTAATATCCATACAAGACCCAAAGGGGCTGGTAATGGGCTGGGGTAGGGGGTGGGGGGGGGGGGGGTCATGGGGTAGCTATGCCATTTTTCTTAAAGATTTTCATCCATATTACCGGGACCAGACATTACATTAAAGCCGAAAGCAGTTTTAAATGGCTTTTTTTCCCTTTAGAAGTGTCATTTTGTGCAGGGACAGTTCTAAACACGGGAAACACGTGGCACTTCACAGGCATACTTTAGACACCCCCCAGGTACGATATTTAAAGGAATATTTGACTTTTTTTTTTCACTTTATGCATCATTAAAATGACTGCTCCCGAAAAACGACCGTTTTTAAAACCTCTTTTTGCATTGATACATGTCCCCTGGTGCAGAACCCGGTTTCCCAAACCCTTTTTAGGACAATAACATGCATAATAGTCGTTATAATTAGCACTTTAGAATTCGAACGTTCGCATCCATTGTATTTAATAGGGTTCTAATGTTCGTACGAACTTTCGGTCCGTTCGCGGGTTCTGGTGCGAACCGAACCCGGGGGTGTTCGGCTCATCACTACCCAACATGCAGGGAGCCCCTTCAGGCGTTCTGGAGTACCCAGGCCAATTCTGACATTTGTCTCCTACATGTAAAAATCATCATTTGTTTGCTAGAAAATTACATAGAACCCCAAAACATTATATATGTTTTTTTAGCAAAGACCTTAGAGAATATAATGGTGGTTGTTGCAACTTTTTATCTCGCACGATACTTGCGCAGCAATTTTTTTAACACGTTTTTTACGGAAAAAAAATGTTTTGTGCTTAAAAAAAAAACAAACAGTAAAGTTAGCCCAATGTTTTTGCATAATGTGAAAGATGAAGTTACGCCGAGTAAATAGATACCTAACATGTCACCCTTAAAAATTGCACACACTCGTGGAATGGCGCCAAACTTTGCTACTTAAAAATCCCCATAGGCGATGCTTTAAATATTTTTACTGGTTACATGTTTTGAGTTACAGAGGAGGTCTAGGGCCAAATTTATTGCTCTCGCTCTAACGTTCGCAGAGATACCTCACATGTGTGGTTTGAAAACCGTTTTCATATGTGGGCGGGACTTACGTATGCATTCGCTTCTGTATGCAAGCTCACGGGGACAGGGGCGCTTTAAAAAAATATATATTTTTTTATTGTTCATTTTACTTTATTTATTTTAGTTTGACATGTTTTTCCGCCCCCAAATTTTTTTTTAAAATTTTATACCTATTACAAGGAACGTAAACATCCCTTGTAATAGGAATATGGCATGACAGGTCCTCTTTACAGTGAGATATGGGGTCAATAAGACCCCACATCTCACCTCTAGGCTGGGAAGCCTGAAAAAAAACAAAAAAAAAAACAATCCTGGCTTTGATGGTAGCGGTGAGTCGGTAAAAGCACCGGAGGGCGGCGGGGGGGGGAGACATCCCCTCTCGCCTCCCGTAAAGAATGATCAAGCGGCGGAACAGCCGCTATGATTGTTGTTATGGTGTAGGGAATCGCCGGCTGAAAAAGCTAATATCTGAACGATGCCTGTAGCTGCTCCCATCATTCAGATATCCCCGCACAAAGTCAAGGACGTCATATGTCTGCCGGCGGGCGGGAAGTGGTTATTGCAGAGTATTGCCGGGCATTGCGGAGTATTGCCGGGCATTGCGGAGTATTGCTGGGTATTGCGGAGTATTGCTGGGTATTGCGGAGTATTGCTGGGTATTGCAGGGTATTGCGGAGTATTGCAGGGTATTGCGGAGTATGGCAGGGTATTGCGGAGTATGGCAGGGTATTGCGGAGTATGGCAGGGTATTGCACAGGGGGTATTGCACAGGGTATTGCAGAGTATTGCAGAGTATTGCAGAGTATTGTGCAGGGTATTGCAGAGTATTGCGCAGGGTATTGCAGAGTATTGCGCAGGGTATTGCAGAGTATTGCGCAGGGTATTGCAAAGTATTTTGCAGAGTATTGCGCAGGGTATTGCAGAGTATTGCAGAGTATTTTGCAGGGTATTGCGCAGGGTATTGCAGAGTATTGTGCAGGGTATTGCAGAGTATTGTGCAGGGTATTGCAGAGTATTGTGCAGAGTATTGCGCATGGTATTGCAGAGTATTGCGCAGGGCATTGCAGAGTATTGCGCAGGGCATTGCAGAGTATTGCGCAGGGAATTGCAGAGTATTGAGCAGGGCATTGCAGAGTATTTTGCAGAGTATTGCGCAGGGCATTGCAGAGTATTGCGCAGGGTATTGCAGAGTATTGCGCAGGGTATTGCAGAGTATTGCGCAGGGCATTGCAGAGTATTGCGCAGGGTATTGCAGAGTATTTTGCAGAGTATTGCGCAGGGTATTGCAGAGTATTGCACCAGGGTATTGCAGAGTATTGCACCAGGGTATTGCACCAGGGTATTGCAGAGTATTGCACCAGGGTATTGCAGAGTATTGCACCAGTATTTTGCAGAGTATTGCGCAGGGTATTTTGCAGAGTATTGGCAGGGTATTGCACCAGGGATGGCTGAGCAGGGATGGATGGATGGCTGGATCTGTGACTGCAATTGTCACAGATCCAGCCCACAGCACTGCTGCCTTGATCTGCTCCCTCCCCTCTCCTCTCACACTGTACCAATCGGTACAGAGAGGGGAGAGAGGAACCGGCGTCATCACATGACGCCGGTCTGTTTACAAGTGATTGCTCCGTCATTTGACGGAGCGATCACGTGGTAAACGGCTGCTATCAGCAGCGATTTACCGCGATTCGTGATGCGCCGGGTCCTCTGGACCCGGCGGTCACGGAGTTTCCCGTGTGCGCGCCCCAGGGGGTGCGCGGGAGCGCGATTCTGGGAGGACGTTATATAACGTCCTCCCAGAGTTAAGCAACCACCTTGTCGACGTTATTTGTCGGCAGGTGGTTGCAAAGTGGTTAATGATTTATTAAAGGTCACCAAAGAACACTCAGCCCCCCTACAACACCCAAAACACACGGAACTGGACTCATTGGTTAGTGCTTTGTTTGTGCTGTTTACATTTCCGTTCGATCTTTTATCGTTTTTGCGTTATTAATGATTTATTAAAGGTCACCAAATGTCACTCAGCCACCCTACACAAGAAACTGGTCTTGTTGGTTAGTGCTACTTTTGTGGTGCTATAATTTTTATTTGTGCTGTTATGGTTTTAAGGTTGTAACCGTTTTTTTTTTTTTGATCAAACCGTACCCACATTGCCCCCTACAATCAGCACAAATAAAAACTGTGTTTCTTTAGTGCTAATTGACAAGAAGAAAAAAGAAAGGCGCACCAGCCTCGTGCATTATCGTTGGATAAATTTATTTAAAAAGGAAATAAAAGAATCCTACTTACAAACATACGTGAAAGTCATGCGTTTAAAAAGAATCCACAAAGTCGCAGCAATGCGTCAAAAACGAACCCACTCAAATCGGTCACGGAGGGATTGACAGAGGTCACTGCCGGCTTACGCGTTTCGAAGACAGGTCTTCTTCCTCAGAGGCTGAGCTCTGAGGAAGAAGACTTGTCTTCGAAACGCGTAAGCCGGCAGTGACCTCTGTCAATCCCTCTGTGACCGATTTGAGTGGGTTCGTTTTTGACGCATTGCTGCGACTTTGTGGATTCTTTTTAAACGCATGACTTTCACGTATGTTTGTAAGTAGGATTCTTTTATTTCCTTTTTAAATAAATTTATCCAACGATAATGCACGAGGCTGGTGCGCCTTTCTTTTTTCTTCTTGTCAATTACCGTTAGGGATACCCCTATCCGTGAAGGCAGCAAAGCCAAGTGTCATTTATCTTCCAGCCTACAGACTGTCCGGTATTCCACTTGTGCGCAGGAGTTTTTTGTCTTTTTGTTGATCAAGGTACTTTCTTTAGTGTTAGGTTTGTGCTGGTTTGTGCTGTTTAAAATGATTTATTAAAGTTCACCAAAGGTCACTTAGCCCCCCTACAACAGCCAAAAAACAGGAAACTGGTCTTGCATTCGCGTGGGAGCCGCCGGTAACGGCACGGAGACTGCAGCAACGGCACATAGGTTCCATTGCTTCAGTTTTCCCCAGTGCGCATGTGCCGATGACATCTCCTAAACCATGCAGGTTTAGGAGATATCCTCGTTAGCTACAGGTAAGCCTTAATATAGGCTTACCTGTAGCATAAAGTTGTAAAATAGAGTTTACAACCACTTTAAAGTGGTTGTATACCCAAATTTTGTACAAGCACCTACAGGTAAGCCTACATTAAGGCTTACCTGTAGGTGCTTGTAATATCTCCGAGACCTACACAGTCTCGGAGATATTTGCAAAAAAAACTGTACCGCTATCTACGGCGCTTGCATGCCGTAGATAACGGCGCAGGCGCACTGAGCGCGGCGGCTCTTGAATGGGAGCCTGCCGGACACTGCCGGAAATTCGCGCATGTGCGGGGATCGTGCCGTTCCCCGCGCATGTGTGGGAGTGACGTCATCGCCGCTCCGGCCAATCGCAGCGCCGGAGCGGCGATACCCGGAAGTCACTCCGGGTATCATGGATTCGACGGAGGACGCGTCCGAGGAACGCTGCGGGGGCTTCGATCTAAGGTAAGTGATTGATAATGAGCTAGTATGCTAGTCATACTAGCTCATTATACCTTTGCCTTGCAGGTTGACCAAAAAAAAAAAAAAAGTTTTGCGGTATACAACCGCTTTAAGTTATAACAGTTTTTTTTTTTATTAAACCCCACCCACTTTGCCCCCCTACAATCAGCACAAATAAAAACTCAAGTGTTTCTTTCTTTAGTGCTATGTTTGTGCTGTTTTGTGCCATAAAAATGTACATTGGTGCTGCTTCTATTTTTACGATATTAGCAATAGTTTTTTCCAGACTATGACCAGCCCCTCTACAACAGCCAAAGAACACAAAACTTGTTTTTTCTCATGCACTCTCATTTTGTATATGAAAGAATGGTTTTAGACTTTTTAAGTGCTGTCTGTTTGAAATAGAAATGGTTAGCACGTGATTCTCACATGTGGAGTGGGTTTGATCAAATATAATGTAAATGTAATGTAATATAATGTTATTTTTGCATCACAAAACAACAAGACCAAACGGTATATTTGGTTTTAGATTTAATCACATGGGGTGCAAAGTGGGCGGGGGTGGGGTTTGATTAAATATAATGTATAATATCTTCAAAGCCAAACTTGCACAGATGTTGTTTTTTGCACACGTTGGCACAAATGCAGCACAAATGAATGGTGTGTTTGTTATAGTATCTAATAACATGGGTGCAAAGTGGGCGGGGATGGGGTTTAATTAAATATAATGTCTAATATCTTGAAAGCCAAACTGGCACAGATGTTATTTTTTGCACAAGTTAGCACAAATGCAGCACAAATGAATGGTGTGTTTGTTATAGTATCTAATAACATGGGATGCACAATTAAAAAATCAAAGCAGCGCACATAATTATTTTAACAGCACAAACAGTCACAAACGCAGCACTAACCAACTAACCCAGTTTCTTGTGTAGGGGGGCTGAGTGACCTTTGGTAAATAGTAAATAAATGAAAAATAAAAAGCAGTAGAACTAAGATTTAAACAGCAGAAACCAGCACAAAGGAGGCACCAACCAGCCCGGTTCCATGTCTTTCGTCTCTTGTAGGGGGGCTGGGTGACCTTTTGGTGACATTTTATTAAATCAACAATAACTGAAAACAAAAGGAGATAGAATGGAGAGTAAAACGGCACAAACCAACACAAACATGGCACTAACCAACCAGCCCGTTTTGATTTTTTTGGGCTGTTGTAGGGGGTGTCAGGGAAGGCTTGCCCATAGCACAAATGATGTCTCCTGGTGCATACATATGCGCATGTGCAGACTGGCAACTGGCCGGGCAGATGAGCGCAAGCCTATCACCAATTTAAACAGGCTGCAATTTGGTGTGCAGCTTCTGTGTGTTCATTCCTGATTCCTGTGTTTGACCTCTGATCCTGACCCAGCTTGCTCCTGACCTCCGTTTTGACTGCTACCTGCCCTGACCTTAGCTTGTCTCTGGATTCTGCTTTTGCCTTCTGTTCTTGCCTGATCTACCTCTCATTGCTGACTTGGCTTGTGACCCGACTATCCTGTTGTCTGCCGTCTATGTCTGATCTGCCCGACCATTACCAACCCAGCTTCTCTTACCCTGCATCCTGCTCATCCAGCCTGCTACAGCTCTTTAGTCCAGCAAGGTCTCATCTGTCTCCTGCTTCCAGCTGCTTACCCACAGTCTGCCACCAGCCAAGCTCTGTGCCAGCTCATCTGCCACCAACCAGTTCTGCTGCCACATCCATCTGCTGCCACCACGCAGCCTACTGAGCTCATCATAGGCACTCATACCTTGCTGTGATCCCATAGCTGCTGTCTCACTATCAGTGGCCTCCGAGCCGGCGCTTACTAACCAGGTACGTGGCAGGAGGGCGGGGTGATGTTATCGTCTGGAAAAAACAATTGCTATTATCTTAAAATTGAAAGCAGCACAAATTTTCATATTTATGACACAAAAAAAGCATAAACTTAGCACTAACAAATGGTATATTTGTTTTTAAAATGTAATAACATGGGGTGCAAAGTGGGTGGGGGTGTGATCAAATAAAAACAAGCTGTTATAACTAAAAAACCATAACCGCACAAATAAAAATGTTAGCAGCACAAACCAGCACAAATGCGGCACTAACCAACCAGCCTGATTTTGTGTCTTTTGGGTGTTGTAGGGGGACTGAGTGACCTTTTAATAAATTATTAATAACACAAAAACGATAAAAAATAGAACAGATTTAAACGTCACAAACAAGCACAAACGTGGCACCAACCAACCAGACAGGTTTCATGTCTTTTGTCTGTTGTAGGGGGGCTAGGTGATGTCATAGTCTGGAAAAAACAATTACTAATATCTTAAAAATAAAAGCAGCACAAATGTAATTTTTTTTGGGCACAAAACAGCACAAACGTAGCACTAAAGAAACACACTTGAGTTTTTATTTGTGCTGATTATAAGGGGGCAAAGTGGGTGGGGTTTGATAAAAAACAAACAAAAAAAACAGTTATAACTTAAAGTGGTTGTAAACCCTGTTACACCACTTTTACCTACAGGTAAGTCTATAATAAGGCTTGCCTGTAGGAACCCTGAATTTCAGATATTCCCTGTATCCTCATGCGCCGACCTCATCGGCACATGCACACTGAAGTAACGGCCCGTTAATTCCGTTTCTAAAGGGTCTGTGCCGTGATCGGCGGCCCTTGCACACGCGGCAGTGACGTCATTGCAGCTCCGGCCAATCACAGCGCCTGAGCTTGCGAACCTGGAAATAACTCCGGGAGACATGTCGCCGGTCACAGTGGTGTACGGGGACCGCTGCAACAACTTTTATCTAAGGTAAGTATTTCATAATGAGCTAGTATGTGATGCATACTAGCTCATTATGTCTTTGTCTTGCAGGTTTTTTTTTTTGTTTTTTGAGTTTACAACCACTAAAACCCATAACAGCACAAATACAATTTTTAGCAGCACAAACGTAGCACTAACCAATGAGACCAGTTCTGTGTCTTTTGGGTGTTGTAGGGGGGGGGGGCTGAGTGACCTTTGGTGACCTTTAACAAATCATTAATAATGCAAAAACGATAAAACATAGAACGGAAATTTAAACATCACAAACCAGCGCAAATGTAGCACTAACCAACGAGCCCAGTTTTGTGTCTTTTGGGTGATGTACGGGAGCTGAATGACCTTTGGGGACCTTTTAATAAAACATTAATAACACAAAAGCGATAAAAGATAAAACGGAATTTAAACGGCACAAACGCGGCACTAACCAACCAGCCCGGTTTTGTGTCATTTGGCTGTTGTAGGGTGGCTGGGTGATGTCATAGCCTGGAAAAAACAATTGCTTATATCTTTAAAAAAAAAAGGCAGCACAAATGTACATTTTTACGGCACAAAACAGCACAAACGTAGCACTAAAGAAACACACTCGAGTTTTTATTTGTGCTGATTGTAGGGGGGCAAAGTGGGTGGGGGTTTGATAAAAAAAAAAAAAAAAAACAGTTTAACTTAAAAACCATAACAGCACAAATACATTTTTTAGCACTAACCAATGAGACCAGTTTCAAGTCTTTTGGGTGTTGTAGGGGGCTGAGTGACCTTTGGTGACCTTTTAATAAATCATTAATAATGCAAAAACTATAAAAGATAGAACGAAAATTAAAACAGCACATGGTAAAACAAATCACAATAAGTGTATATTGATTGGATTGCACAACAGTTATAGCATCTACAAAATAGGGGATAGATTCATGGCATTTTTATTATTATTATTATTATTATTATTATTTTTACAAGTAATGGTGGCGATCTGCGATTTTTATCAGGACTGCAACATTACAGGGGGCAGATCGGATACTTTTTTTTTACACTATTTTGGAACCATTGACATTTATACAGTGATCAGTGCTATAAATAGCCACTGATTACTGTATAAATGTCACTGGCAGGGAAGAGGTTAACACTAGGAGGCGATCAAGGGGTTAATTGTGTTACCTAGGGAGTGATTCTAACTGTGGGGGGATAGGACTGCCTGGGTGAGGAGACCAATCGTTGTTCCTAAGCATTAGGAACAACAGATCGCTCTCCTCACCCCTGACAGAACAGAGATCCATCTGTTTACATTGACAGATCTCCGTTCTCTCCTTCTCAGGAGCAATTGCGAGTAGCCGGCGGCCATCGGGGCCGCCGGCCTCATGCACGAGCTCCTACGTAACGCCCTGTGCGTGCGCGTGCCCTATACTCCTTAAAGCGCCCGCCGTACAGCTACGGCATTTTGCGCAGGAGTGGCATTCTGCCGCCGTCAATCGACGGCGGGCGGGCGGTCGGCAAGCGGTTAAAGCTAAAGTTGGCATTGCAGAACTTCCAGCTGTTCTCTTTCTCTTCATCTTTATGGCAGCATTCAAAGCAAGTTATACAAATGAATGTGAGTGTATATATATATATATATATATATATATATATATATATATATATTGTGAGGGGGTTAACTCGGTAGCGGGTGTGTGTGACCCCCTGGTTGGGCTCCCCACACAAAAACAGGGCCAGCAGACGGAGGTTGTGGTTTTCAAAATCAAAAGGTGCGATTTATTTCTCTATGTACAGTGACAAAAACACAGCAAAGCCAAAAAGAAACATAAACAAAATAAATCCTGGTCAGTTTGACCTCTGACTAAACATGCAGGTTTCCTAAACTAACAACTGGGATCAGCCTGGTGCTGCCCTAGTCCCTAAGTCCCTGGTTTAGTAAAAGTCCAAACAAATAGCCACACAGGCTTTGCCTCACCGCACAGGGGTTCACTCTCCCTAGACAGTCCACACAGGTCTGGTTCCAGGCATGAGCTAACACCTAATGAATCTGGGAGTTCTTATAGAGGCCTAAATGAGCTGACAAGCTTCAGCTGGTCTCATCAACTCCCTGCCTCACGACGCCCAGCACTCTCCCTAGAGGTATGAGTCATTCATGAGCCCACTAGCCTCAGCTGGGCTTCATCAACTCCCTAGTTGTATAAGTCGGCATAAAGCCTGAATCTGGGAGAAATATATCTACCCCCCTGGATGCAACCAGGTGACTTTACCTTCCTGCTGTCACATACCCCCCCCTCTTGTTTTAACCTTGGGGTTGGAACACCAGCAATCAGGCATTCATGTACTCGAGACAAAGCATCCACATTCCCCATTTGAACGCCAGGGCGATGCTTTACTGTGAAGTTGAATTCCTGTAGGGCCAGGAACCACCTATTCACTCTTCTATTTGTCTCCTTGTTTTGAGCCATCCACTTTAACGGAGCGTGATCCGTAACCATGTCAAAGTGCCTACCTAGCAGATAGTACCGAAGGGAATCTAGAGCCCACTTCACCGCTAAACACTCCTTTTCAACCGTGGCGTAATTTACCTCATGGGACTTCAACTTCCTGCTGAGGTAAATGACTGGGTGCTCTTCCCCGTTCCAGACCTGGGACAATACTGCTCCTAACCCCACATCTGACGCATCACTTTGTACGACAAAGTCTTTAGAGAAGTCGGGTGAGTACAACACTGGCTGGCTACATAAGGCTTGTTTCAAGAATTGGAATGCTGCCTCCGCCTCGGGGGTCCATTTAATCATGACCGACCCTTTCCCTTTCGTCAGGTTGGTTAGGGGCACAGCCTTAGAAGCAAAGTGGGGAATGAAGCGCCGATAATAACCCGCGATTCCCAGAAAGGCTCGTACCTGCTTCTTGCTGTTGGGACGTGGCCAACTCTGGATGGCCTCGACTTTGTTGAGTTGGGGTTTTATTACTCCCCTGCCAATGGTGTACCCAAGATATTTGGCCTCCTCCTGCCCAATGGTACACTTCTTGGGGTTAGCCGTAAACCCCGCTTCCCGGATAGAGTCTAGGACTGCTTGCACTTTTGGCAGATGTGAGGCCCAATCTGTGCTATGGACAATTACGTCATCCAGGTAAGCCGCAGCATACTTCCGATGGGGCCTCAGTATCTGGTCCATTTTCCGCTGGAATGTGGCCGGCGCATTCTGTAACCCGAACGGCATTCTCTTATATTGGAACGCCCCGTCTGGGGTTACAAATGCGGTTTTCTCTTTGGCCGACTTGGCCAGGGGAATTTGCCAATACCCTTTTGTGAGGTCAAGAGTCGTCATGTATCGGGCTGTTCCCAGCCGGTCGATCAACTCATCTATACGTGGCATGGGGTAGGTGTCAAATTTTGTAACTTTGTTCAACTGACGAAAATCGTTACAAAATCGCCAGCTCCCATCCGGTTTAGGCACCAACACAATGGGACTAGACCAATCACTTTGGGACTCCTCTATCACCCCTAAGTTCAGCATTTTCTGTACTTCCTCCCGTATTGCCTCCCGTCGGGCCTCTGGGATCCGATAGGGTTTTAACTTCACCCTTTCACCGGGCAGGGTAATAATATCATGCTCTACCCCAGATGTTTGTCCCGGCAGCTCAGAGAACACCTCCTTGTTGCGAAGCACAAACTCCTTAACCTCCTGTTGTTGGGGTTGTGACAAGGTGGCTGCTATTCCAACCTCCGGAATCACGCAACCAGTTTGAGCTGGTGACCAAGTTTCTGCGACTAGGGACTCTCTATCCCTCCAGGCTTTCAACAGATTAACGTGATATATCTGTTCGGGCTTTCGCCTTCCTGGTTGTCTGACCTTGTAATTCACTTCACTCACTTTTTCCATTATCTCGTAGGGGCCTTGCCATTTGGCAAGGAATTTACTTTCAACCGTAGGGACAAGTACCAATATCCTATCCCCCGGGGAAAAGGTACGGGTCTTTGCTCCACGGTTGTACACTCTCTGCTGTGCCAACTGCGCTTGGGCCAAATGTTCCTTCACGATGGGCATTACCTGTGCAATTCGATCTTGCATCAGGGCGACATGCTCAATCACACTCCTGTGGGGAGAACTCTCACTTTCCCAAGTTTCCTTGGCAATATCCAACAGCCCTCTTGGGTGTCTCCCATACAGTAACTCAAAGGGGGAGAATCCCGTAGAGGATTGGGGCACCTCCCTAATAGCAAACATCAAATAAGGAAGTAGACAGTCCCAATCCTTTCCATCTCTATCCACCACTTTCTTCAACATTTGTTTTAGGGTTTTGTTGAATCTTTCAACCAGCCCATCGGTTTGGGGGTGATACACAGATGTACGCAATTGCGTCACTTTGAGCAATTTACACAGCTCTTTCATAACCCGGGACATAAAGGGTGTACCTTGGTCCGTAAGCAGTTCTTTACAAATACCCACCCGGCTAAAAACAAGAGATAGCTCTTTGGCTATGGTTTTGGCCGAGGTATTTCTGAGAGGGATCGCTTCTGGATAACGGGTGGCATAGTCCATTATAACCAATATGTACTGGTGCCCCCTAGCGGACTTGATTATAGGACCTACCAAATCCATTGCGATTCTCTCAAACGGGACCTCAATGATGGGTAGAGGGACCAGCGGGCTACGGAAATGTGGCATCGGGGCCGACCTCTGACACACAGGGCAGGAGGAACAATAATTTTCTATGTCCTTCATCACCCCAGGCCAATAGAATCTCTGTAATACCCTCTCTCGGGTTTTCTCTGTCCCCAGATGACCTCCAAGAATGTGCCCATGGGCCAACTCCAACACCAACTTCCTGTAAGGTTTGGGCACCACAAGCTGCTCAACGGTTTCTTCTGCCCTTTTTGCCACCCGATACAGTAGGTCCTTCTCTACGCTGAAGTATGGGTAAGTGCAGGTATTATCTGGGTTCACTAACTCGCCATCTATTTCCACTACGTTTTCCCGTGCCTTTATTAGGGCGGGGTCTTTTAACTGTTCTGTGGCAAAATTTTCCCTGTGAACCTCCAGATCAGAAAACTCCACAGACGGTAGGTTTTCGTCTGAGGAGGTGGGCTCCTCTCCAGTTTCTTGAGTCTCCCCTGCCAAT
This sequence comes from Rana muscosa, assembly GCA_029206835.1. Classification (NCBI taxonomy): domain Eukaryota; kingdom Metazoa; phylum Chordata; class Amphibia; order Anura; family Ranidae; genus Rana; species Rana muscosa. Next base: position 90,491,857 of record CM055117.1, on the reverse strand, counting down.
ACTGACAAGGGAAATTCTGGAGAGTCCTCACCACTCTCAGAGGAGTTCTGGCTATCACATTCCTGGTACATAGGGGCACCAGTGGGGGGCTCAGGATCATCCCACAGTTCCCAGAACTTCGGAAAATCCCTTCCCACAATGGCATCATGCGGTAATTGAGATACTAACCCCACTGGATGAGAGAGGGTACCTTTGGGGGTCTCGAAACACACTGTAGTCACTGGATACTCTCGGGTGTCCCCATGCACACAAATAACAGCTACCTTGCTATTCCCAGAGACCTCTGTTTTAACTAATTCAGCCTTTATCAGGGTCACAAGGCTACCTGAATCCAGTAATACCACAACATTTCTACCATTAATACACATTTTGCATAAATGTTTCTCAGTTCCCCGAATGGCAGTGCATGCGACTGTCGCACACAGCGACTGACGTCTGTCCATCAGAAAGTCACATTGCATGGGTTCCTCCACAACCGGGCAATTTGCTGCAATATGTCCCGCTTGCCGGCAGCGGTAGCAAACAATCCATTTGGCTGCCTCTTGAGCCCCTGACTTCCCAGGCTGTTCTTGCCAAACTTTGGGTAGAGCTCCCACCCTCTCACTCTCTCCACCCTCACCCCTTGGAATCCTCTTATCCGCCCCTGGGGATGGTCTGGTCTTAGGGTGGAAAGTCCGAGAGTCTCTGGAAGAGGCCGTCAGGTTCTCTGTAGCCAAGTATTTCTCTACACGATCCACAAGACCACCGGCCGTCTCTGGGTCTCCATGGCTTACCCACTTTTGGATGGCAGTAGGAAGAGCTCTCAAAAACCGATCCATTACAACACGTTCCACAATCTCTGGTGCGGACAAAGTCTCTGGCTGTAGCCACTTCCTGCTCAGGTGAATGAGATCATACATTTGAGACCTGGGGGGTTTTCCAAGCTGGAAAGTCCAGTTATGCACACGCTGAGCCCGGACAGCCAGGGTGACACCCAGCCTTGCCAATATTTCAGCTTTTAGCATCACATAGTCTTTTGCTTGGTCAGGCTCTAGGTCATAGTAAGCCTTCTGCGATTCACCAGTTAACAGAGGAGCCACCAGTCCAGCCCACTGCTCCTCAGGCCACTTTTCTCTTTCAGCAGTCCTTTCAAATGTGGTCAAAAATACCTTTGGATCATCCTCTCCAGTCATTTTTGTCAATAAACGACTCACCCCAAAGGACGCGGTATTAGTGGGACGGCTTTCCTCACTGGTCTGCGGACGTTGCTGCATTACTGCTTCCATTTGTTGTAGTCTCTGCTCTTGCTTCTGTAACAGGTCTATGAAGCGGGCCTCAGATTGCTGCTGGGCTTGTTGATGAGCTTGCTGCTGGGCTGCAAGGCTCCTTTGCAAACCTGCATTTGTCTGCTGTTGATTGGCATTTGCTAGAGCCAGCTGTTTCAGTATCTCCTCCATGCTGGCTTAAAAAAAACTGCCACTGGTTCTCCACCAACTGTGAGGGGGTTAACTCGGTAGCGGGTGTGTGTGACCCCCTGGTTGGGCTCCCCACACAAAAACAGGGCCAGCAGACGGAGGTTGTGGTTTTCAAAATCAAAAGGTGCGGTTTATTTCTCTATGTACAGTGACAAAAACACAGCAAAGCCAAAAAGAAACATAAACAAAATAAATCCTGGTCAGTTTGACCTCTGACTAAACATGCAGGTTTCCTAAACTAACAACTGGGATCAGCCTGGTGCTGTCCTAGTCCCTAAGTCCCTGGTTTAGTAAAAGTCCAAACAAATAGCCACACAGGCTTTGCCTCACCGCACAGGGGTTCACTCTCCCTAGACAGTCCACACAGGTCTGGTTCCAGGCATGAGCTAACACCTAATGAATCTGGGAGTTCTTATAGAGGCCTAAATGAGCTGACAAGCTTCAGCTGGTCTCATCAACTCCCTGCCTCACGACGCCCAGCACTCTCCCTAGAGGTATGAGTCATTCATGAGCCCACTAGCCTCAGCTGGGCTTCATCAACTCCCTAGTTGTATAAGTCGGCATAAAGCCTGAATCTGGGAGAAATATATCTACCCCCCTGGATGCAACCAGGTGACTTTACCTTCCTGCTGTCACAATATATATATATAGATATATAGTTACATAGTTAGTCAGGTTGAAAAAAGACACAAGTCCATCTAGTTCAACCATAAAAATAAATAAAATAAAAAATATTGTACAATCTCATATACCCAATTCTATACCCACAGTTGATCCAGAGGAAGGTGAAAAACCCCAGCAGAGTATGAGTAATACAGGTAGAGGAAATACAAAATTCACCTAAGAACATATTTTCAGTGCAGTCTTCATTTTCTCTATCAAATGTATTTTGTTTTCCTTTCCTTGTGTGCACAATTCTATTTTTTTTTTTTGTTGACCTTTTTTTTGGTGGGGGGGAGGGGGAGGGGCTTGGGTTGCACACTTCTGGCTTAATATGCTTTTTCATACAATTTTTCGAAAATTGCCATGGATAAGTTGTACCTCCTGAAGCCAATTCATCCATAGATCAGTGATCAGTGCTTGTGTAGCGGCCTCACTCTCTCTCTCTCTCTAGCTTTATCGGTTATACGGCTGTTGTCTAGGGGTACCTGGGAGGAGAGAGTGCAGGAACACTACGCCAAGCTCTCACCTCGTATGTGTATGAGGGTTGAGCAAAGTCACTTGAATTACCTTCGGGTCTGTTCGTTGCATACGGAGCCTCTGCTTCTTCCGTGGAGATGTGTCTGCCAGTAATAGAGCCCCACACCATTAAAAGTCCAACACTCTTTTATTTCTCCATTTGCCAGGATGAACATAATCAGTTGAACTCTTGTAACAGACAGACAGGGGTGTGGATGCGAGTAGGCCCAGGCACAAATGAACTCTCCTATTCCTTTTGCGTGCCACCTACCGAGTGAACTGTTGCAGCCCCTGTCACAGGCCTGAATGTAACGGTCTCTACCACCGACCTTAGAACATGGACCACCTTCCGTGTGAATACAGCCCCTGTTTGGAAAGGACATCCATCATGACGGTCTCCGGAGGCCCTGTCCCGGCACTGGCAATATGCTGCACCAGATCTACGGGAAGGTCACCTGCACGGTCCGTTACGCCTGGATTCAGGTACCCGATACTGTGGGCACCTTAGGACGATTCCTCCCGGACGGGACCCAGTGGAAGAAGCTGGCCCCCAGGCCTGAAGTGATGTACCTCACCCCAGACTGAGGGTGTCTGGGGTGACTCCCGAACTCCAGGTGTCCAGGCCTAGGCCACCTGGACACCAACCGCAGACAGCAGCCCTCAGGCTGAAGGTGCCTGGGGCTCGGACCTTGTGGCGAAGATGTCTGCCCCCTATATACCCTCTCCCAGCAAGCACAGCGGGTTCCCCGCCCCGCCATACAACTGCTGCGAGAGGTCACAAAGGGTACGGCACTGCAGTGATGGTTCAACCCCGGCCCAAAGTGACAGCGCCACCTGCTGGGCCGCAGTGAACTAGGCATCACTGATGTCTTCACCCAAATTAAACATTCTGAAAAGTACATACCCGCTACACTTGTATTTCTCTTGCTATAGGTTTCCCTTTAAAGTGGTTGTAAACCTTTGAAATAAGAAATGCACAAAGCATATCCTCCTGTACTGTGTACTTGCCTCTGTACAAAGCACCAAGTGTGATTTCTCTCTGTCCTCTCTTCCCTCTGCTGTCTGCATGAGGTCACATCTGACAGGCTTTGTGGACACCAAACACCCCCTCCAAAACACAGCAGGTAAATGACAGCCTCATCTTTCCTCTTCTCTGGTCACAGTTTACACTCAGCTCTCTGTTCTATGCTGTGCAGTGTGTGACGTCAGATCCCCATCCCCTGCCTTCTGAAGCTCAGAAATGCTGTGTAAATTTTGGACTTTAAATGGCTGTAGAGGAGAGAGGGCTGCAGATAAATAGGCACAATTCATGCAGGAGGATTTGTTTAATCTCTGTGTATCACTTGAGGCTAGTCACTTCAGTGGGTAAATGTAAGCTTTTACAACCACTTTTTTAAAAAAAATCAATAAGAATTTTATTGAAAGAACAATAAATGAGAAACAGCACAGTTTGCAAGATCATGTACATATTAGGCATACGTCTTCAACCTTTGGTACGTAGCACTAAATCCCATACAATCATTACAACCGCATACTATTTAGATCAAACACAAAACAATTCAACCAGTAGATATATGTGAAGGAGGGAGATCCCGGGTGGAACACACATTCCAGTGACTAGCATATAGTACTTCTACAATAGTAGACAGTCCATAATTAGATCAGCCAGAGCTAGACCAGGAACCTCCAGCCAAGGCCCCCAAATTTTGTTGAATTTTTTCACACTACCCCTGTGCTGGTAAATGTATTTTTCTAGCCTGATAGTATCTCCCATTTGATTCAGCCATTCTTTCACTGTGGGGGTTCCGTTGACTTCCAATGTCTCAAAATGTATTTCCTAGCCTGGAAAAGGGCCCTAGCTATCGCTAGTCTAGAGACTTCCTCCTCAGGGACATCATCAATAACTCCCAACAAGCATAGTTTAGGGTTTTCCATGAGACGGACCTGAAATACTTTGTTAATAATTCCCATCACATCCTTCCAATAGATATGCAATTTTGGGCACTGCCATAACATATGGATCAGATCACTGTGGTCTCTCATGCATCTTGTACAGGAAGGATCGTCTCGCACACCCATTCTCGCCAATCTAGCTGGCGTGTAATGGACACATAGGAGTAAATATAGCTGGGACAGAGTGGAGCTTAAAGTGGTTGTAAAGGTACTTTAGAATTTTTTTTTATCTTAATGCAAAGAATGCTATCTGTGTGCAGCAGCCCCCCTCAGCCCCTCTAATACTTACCTGAGGTCCCTCTAGATCCAGCGATGTTACAGCAGTGTCTCGGCTGCCTGGGACTCCCCTCCTCATTGGCTGAGACAGCAGTGCAGGGACATTGGCTCCTGCTGCTGTCAATAAAAGCCAGTCAGCCAATGAGAAGAGAAAGGGGGCGGGGCGGGCCACGGCTCTGTGTCTGAATGAACACAGAGAGCTGCAGCATGGTTTGGGGGCCCCCATAGCAAGCTGCTTGCTGTGGGGGGCACTCAAGAGGAAGGATCACAGAAAAGGAACCAGAGGAGAGGAGGATCTGGGCTGCTCAGTGCAAATCCACTACACAGAGCAGGTAAGTATAACATGTTTGTTATTTTTTTTTTAAAAAGAGACTTTACAATCACTTTAAAGCAAGCATGTTTCCTTTTAAAGAGCACACCAAAGTAGCATTAAATGAAAAGGTAGCACATCTCTGCAACGTGTGCATGTTTTAATGCCTTAAAGTGGATGTAAACCCTCCATACACCCAGTGAAGTGAACAGCTTCAGATGATACACAGGGATGAAACCAATCTCCCTACATAGGTTTTACATGTATATCTGCTGTCTTCACATGTATATACTGTTTAAAGAAAGTTGAGATTGTGTTAGGAGATTTTCTCTTCCTGGTTAACACAGAGTGTGATGTCTGGGCATACAGCCAAGATAGCTAACATTGCTGATTGGAGGAAAGGCACACATCCCCTCTCATCATAGGCAGAGACTCTCAGAGGTGTTTTGTAATAGGACCTGCTCTCTGTTAATCTATTTTAGCAGACTGATAACAGAGGAATGGGTCAGGAGAGAGCTACGGGGCATAGCTCTTTAAATAAAGATAACAAAATACTGCAGATATATGTCCAGATCAAATTTCATGAATCGGGTTTACATCCACTTTAAAGTGATTGTAAGAGTTCGTTTTTGTTTGTTTGTTTGTTTTTTAAATAACAAACATGTTATATTTACCTGCTCTGTGCAAGGGTATTGCACAGAGCGGCCCCAATCCTTATTTTCTGGGGTTCCCCCCGGTGGCGCTCCTGGCTCCTCCATTTCATAGAGTGCTTTCCATGAGGGCACTTGTGCAGGCTCGCTCCCGAGACCTGCTGCTGCGTCCATTGACACAGACAGCAGGACTCTACCCCGCCCCTGGCTCCGTGTCACTGGATTTGATTGACAGCAATCAATCAGTGTCATTAAAAATACATACTGTACACCCGGAAGATTTACTTGTGGCAAATGTAAGATTACCTGCTTTATAAATATGCCTCTTAGTGTTTTAATAACAGAAAAAACTGCTGGAAAAAGAAGTGAGCCTGCCCATGAGCAGGAAATGATAGGAAGTTTAACTCCCGCCAAGACTTGGCTGGCTTGAGCAATTTTATAGCTGTCTCTGTCCCTGTCTGCAATCTACTTTGCCTTCCGGTTCTGGTGAGAACATAGAGACAGGAAGCGCGGGGACATCTCTCTAAAGTGGTCACAAGGACTAGTAAAAAACGGTAAAACCCGTTTTGGTTGGCTATATATATACTGTAATTTTATTTTTATTTTTTAATGCGAGAATGTGATTTACAAGAGTGGTGACACTTGACCAAAAAAGAAATGCAATAAAGACAATATACAGAGTGTTAGCATAGGTCAGTGGTTCTCAACCTGGGGGTTGGGACCCCCTCGGGGGTCGAATGACAATTTGCCAGGGGTCATCGAATCCTGGGCTGTTCCTGAAGCCCGCACCTCTCTCCCAGCCTTTTCGCGTCCATCCAGCAGGGCTGTCTCCCTGGAGCTTGTGGAAGCCCAGCTGGACTGTTCCTGGAGCCCACGGCCGCCCACTCAGCCTCTTCGCATTCTGTTCCTGGCATGGGTGTGGGGCAGAGACTAAAGGTCAACTGACTGGTGAGGAATGTGAAGTGGGAGGGGCTGGAGAAGACCCTATCTTCTGATTTCATTATAGGTATCACTGCTGCGAGACACCACAAAGTCGGAGACACAGTGAAGCCGGAGACACAGTGAGTAACAATGCCTGTGATTAGAGTTGCTATTAAAAGTCCCCACTACAGTTCTCAGATCATTAAATGATCTTGATCAAGAGCACCAAAGATGGCTGATCATAACTCCCACCAGCACTGCCACTGATTCCACCCCCCACCAGCACTGCCACTCATCCCAACTCCCCGCCAGCACTGCCACTCATCCCAACTCCCCGCCAGCACTGCCACTCTTCCCAACTCCCTGCCAGCACTGCCACTCATCCCAACTCCCCGCCAGCACTGCCACTAATACCATTAATACCACTAATACATGGAAGTATGATAAAAAAGAGGGGGAGGAACAAAGAAAAAAAGGGAGAGAAAGAATAAGAGAAAGAACACTAAACATGGCCAGAGAGAGGGAAGGGGGAGAAAAACAAGAAATTAGGATAGAGAGAGATAAAAGGAAAACAACGGTGAACAAAGAAAAAGAGTGGTACATCCTAAAATATACCATAAGGGGTTTTAATACTGTACCAGTGGAAGGGACCCAGGGAGCGCTAAATGTCCGTGGGTTAGGGGTACAAATTACTTGTCTTGCTCTGGGTGCTGACCACCCACGCTATGAAAATAATTTTACTGTTAGGGGTCCTCACAACATGGGAAATTTTATCAAGGGGTCACAGGACTAGAAAGGTTGAGAACCACTGGCATGGGTAGAGAGTGAACGAACAGTGCTGGGTCTAGTTGGGAACATTAGCAAACACTTGAATGGATGGTGGCGGACTAATAGGTAGTGGGCAAAGGGAAGGCCTCAATTTTTTTGAATAATAAGTGCAATTCAGTTTAAGAGGGAAGTGGAGTGTCAATTGGAGGATCATTATTTAGGTTTCTGAGTTGATACCATTGAGCATATTGAAAGCATTGCATTATAAATTGTTGAGTTTCTATGGACAAGGTTTGAATGATTCTTTATGCAAGGAGGCCTCCACCCATACCATGCAAATCTGTAGGATAATTTATCTATAAATAAAGAGATAGTAGGGGATTCCGGGTAGATCCACTTATGTAAACATTTTTTTTTGTTTTTGTGCTACAAGGGATGTGGTAATAAGGAGTTATTTGCAGAACCTTGAGATTTTAATGCCTGAGAAATTGAGTAGGCCAAAAAGTGCCCATTCAGAGGTTAAAGCATTGGTCTCCAAACTGTGACGTGAGGGCCAAATGCAGCCCTTTGCTTGCCTTTTTCCGGCCCTTGGGGAACTGTTCCTTCTAAATGACACCAACAATGAAGCACTATTGCTCCCAGTTACACCAAAGATGGGGCACTATTTCTCCCAATGCTACTAATAATGTGGCAAAATTCCTCCCACTGATACTAGTAATGGGGCAATATTCCTCCCACTGATACCAATGATGGGACACATTTCCACACTAATTCTAATGTAGCACCCTGATGTCTAGGCAGGGTTGCTCCTAAATTTACCTGCCAGGTGTATTGGCCTTGGCCAATTGTTAGGGATCAATTGAGTTCACCATAAGTCTGGAAATGCTGCACTTCTCTCTTCTGTCACCAAATGGCCAGGTATCTGGTGACATTAGATAAGACAAGGGCATTGCAAGGACAGATTAGGAATAGGTAGGGTATCTCAGCCAATGGGGAGGGATCTTCTTAGGTCCCTTGGCCTGCTGGGAGAGCCTATTTATTTGGATGAGGTCAGGTGATCGAGGTTCTGTGCCACCTGGATGGCTGTCTGGGTGGACGTGTGTTATGCTGCCTGGGCTGCTAGGCCGGAGTTTGGGCCTATCCCGGGCACATCTGGCTGCTACGCTGTCTGAGGGCCTATCCAGAAGCAAGAGAGCAGCATAGGGTTGGGATTGGGGCTTGCAGTCCAAACAGAAGTGATGCTTCTGCCAGCCAGAGAACCTGTCGTGGTCGGAGGTAGAGGGGAAGCTGTTGCCACTAAGGGACCAACCACCTTGTTACCAGGGACCACAGTGAGTAGCTGAAGCAATTACCGGAGCAGTAATCTCACCAACAGGGGACCGTGAAGAATCGGGAAACTTCAGCAGGTGCCAAGCCAGGGACCCAGTCATTGGGGTGATGCTTGAGGACTATCTGGAGTGCCAAGCCAGGGACCCAGCAGGGAAGCGGGGGTGACGCTTGAGGAAGATACTAAAGTAAGAAGATTAGAAGAGCTCAAGGGATTCAGTGGCAGTGAATCAGCAAGTCTAGTGAGAGAGACTGGGAGCTTAGTGGGTTGAGAATCTACAAAAAGTGATTGTATAAATGTAAAGCAATTTGTTTTAGGAACTGTTCTAAGACTGTTGTCTTAGGAGACAGTGCTCCTACACATGCAGATGTGGTGTCTTGCTGGATGCCTTTCCCTGCATGGCTGTCTACCTGTAGAAGTCTCTGAGTCTGCCAATCGACATTGCAACTACCTAAGGGGCCCTGGCCCTAAACCCTCTCTCTCCCACTGTTTTGTTCATGAGAAAATACATCTCTTTGCATTCAAGAAGTGTCTGGCGCCCATGAATGTACCTTTTCATTACACCCACTATGCCTTGCAACCCACCCTATACAGAAGGATGTCAGCTATCCCTGGAGGTTCTCATTAGACTAAATGAGGCCTGGGACCTTGCTACACTAATAATGGGGCAATATTCCTCCAACTGGTACCAATGATGGAACACTTCCTCCCTAATATTAAACATGGGGCACTATTCTTCCCACTGACGCTGGGACATTTTCTACTCCCACTGGCCACAGTCTGGCCCCCCTAAGGTCTGGATGACAGTAAAGTGGCCCTTTGTTTAGAGACGCCGGGGTTAGACGAAGATAGTTTACTAAAAGTATGTGGTAGCAAAATGCACTACAGAGTTCCAAAAACGTTTAATCCTAGGACATGGAACAGGTCCAGGATATGCAGTTTTTTTTTTATAAATCTCTTTATTTAATTTCTTAAACAAACAAAACATAACATGACAACACATCATACACATTAAATCTGAAATACCGGTATATACGTAGAATAACACAATCCCATCACCTTGCACAGCAAAAACAAGAAATAAAGAAGAATTATGATTATCACTATTATTACCATCATTTCTAAACACAAATATCCCATATAGGGAACATCCCTTCTATGAATTGTTACCTCCCTCTATGTTAGATGCAGTATATGGCTTATCCAGCCACTTTGCCCAAACCTTATCATACTTACTAGGGCGACCCCTATTCCTTTAAGTACCTCTATACAATTGAAGATTATTATTAATCAATTGTTTTCAATATATAAGCGGAGGAGGATGAGGTTTCTTCCAATATAATGCAATAGATTTTCTTGCGTAAAATAATGTTGTATTAATAAATATTCGTTCGGTCTCAATAGGGGTAATATCCTCTATTAAGCCCAGCAAACAGACTGACATTGAAAACGGTAAAGGAGCAGAGGTTATAGAGTTTAATAGATCCACTACCTCCATCCAAAATGTGACTATATATGGACAGGTCCAGAAGATGTGTCTGAAATCCCCTCGAGCTACTCCGCACCTCCAGCACTTAGAGGAACAAGCAGGATTTATCTTTTTGAAGTCTATATGGCGTGATATATGCTCTATGTATGAGTTTAAATTGGATAACACGATCCCTCAGGGAGACCAGAGACCTCAAAGGGAAATCCCACACACAGCTCCAGTCCTCCATACTCAAATCTGGTATATCTCGAATCCACCTAGCTCGAAGACTCTCTAATGGCAGGATAGTAGTTAAATTAAGATGAGAATAGAGTCTTGAGGTAGGCTTATCCAGACACACAGACCTAAGTACTAACTCCAAAGTAGATTGTATCATCGTTAAGCTATCCTGTGGAATCTGTGCATGAAAAGTATGTGAAAGCTGGTAGTATCTAAATAGATAAGAGCTAGGAAGATTACAAATTGAGGTTAGTGTAGAGAAGGTAGATAGTCTCTGATCAGTAACCACTTGAGCAAGTAATTTAATATTGTATTTGGTCCATGCTATAGGGTCTGGTGTTTTAAAGAATTGTGAGAGGATAGGGTTTAGCCATAGAGGGGCATTTGGAGAGATCGCTCCCTTTGGATAACCCTCACATCTAAGACCGGCCTCCCAAGCTCGAATAGTATTAAGCATAGGAATAGTCACCTGATGAAGTGCCCTACGGGCCCCTAAATAACAGTACCTTGAGAGTTTCGACGGAACCTACTACTGCTGCTTCCAGCCGGGTACAAGGGTTGTATAAATCTGGATTTAACCACCATATGGCTGTAACCGACTGACTGGCTAAAAAATATTTGTATAGGTCGTGAAAAGCTAATCCTCCCTCTTCACAAGGGCGCATCAAGGTACTTAATTTATACCTAGGGTTTTTTATCCCCCATAAAAAAGATGAAAACAACTGATTTAGTCTTTTGAAAAAGGATGCAGGGAGCCATTGAGGAGAATGTCTAAATAAGTACATGAATTTAGGTATAATTTTCATTTTTAAAAGATTAATGCGTCCCAATAGAGACAATGGAAGAGACTTCCATACTTTTAATTTAGACACAGTATCTCCCAAAATTACCACTCCTAAATACTTAAAATTATCTACCCACTGCAGTGGAGTTTCCTTCATAGCCGTACTACGAGCCTCCATATCTATTGGAAACAGCAATGACTTAGTCCAGTTTACCTTCAGCCCTGTAACCGTTGAAAAATAATCCAATATATCTAAAGCCCCTTGTAACGAGGGACCAGCATCATTTAAGAATAATAAGAGGTCGTCTGCATTTTTAAACTCTAAAGCCTCATACACACGGTCGGACTTCAAACAAACTTTTCCGTGGATTTTTGTTTGAAGGCCGTTGGCCGTGAACTTGGTATGCATACACACGGCAGGACTTTTTCAGCAAACTTTCCCCAAATCACGTGTTTTTTCTGCTCTTTACCGCCACCCTTTGGTCAACTTCTGCTATTGTTGGTTGATTTTAACATTGGTTCTGAGAATGCGTGGTTGTACTTTGGACTGAAGTCCGATGGATTTCTGTACACACGGCAGGACTTTGCACTATAGGACTTTTGTTGTCGAAAAGTTTGTCCGTTTTCAGAGCGAACATTTGTCCGATGAAAACCAAAAAAGTTTGTCCGATGGAGCGTACACACGGTAGGATTTTTTTGAAAACCTGCTCATTTTGAAGTTTGTTGTCAAAAAGTCAGACCGTGTGTATGGGGCTTTAAGGTTGGCGGTAAAGAGCAGAAAAGAGCAGAAAAACCACGTGATTTTGGGAAAGTTTGCTGAAAAAGTCCTGCCGTGTGTATGCATACCAAGTTCATGGCCAACGCCCTTCAAACAAAAATCCACGGAAAAGTTTGTTTGAAGTCCTACTGTGTGTATGGGGCTTTAGATGGCGCATATAGCAATTGTATGTGCAACATTATATTTTTTAAATAAATACTTTAACAATACTCTGAGATGGGGAAAATTATGCTTGATCTGTAGAGATGAAATGCAGATACCAACACTATAAGCTGTCTTATATGGAAAAACTCATATCAACATTAACAAATACAGTATTACAAGAGATCTAACTGAAAGTATTTACAAATAAATTCTGATCATGAAATGATGAAAAGATTGATCTGGATCTCCCAGGTTTTAAAGATTTGCTTGTGAAATATACTGTATATACTCGTATAAGCCGACCCGAGTATAAGCCGAGGTACCTAATGTACCACAAAAAACTGGGAAAACTTGCTGACTCGAGTATAAGCCGAGGGTCAACAATGCCCATTTGCACACCTCACTGTGCCCATTGCAACTTCACTAAGCCACTGTTCCCATCCTCACTGTTCCCATCCTCACTGTTCTTCACTGTTCCCATCCTCACTGTTTCTCACTGTTCCCATCATCACTGTTCTTCACTGTTCCCATCCTCACTGTTCTTCACTGTTCCCATCCTCACTGTTCTTCACTGTTCCCATCCTCACTGTTCTTCACTGTTCCCATCCTCACTGTTCCTCACTGTTCCCATCCTCACTGTTCCTCACTGTTCCCATCCTCACTGTTCCTCACTGTTCCCATCCTCACTGTTCCTCACTGTTCCCATCCTCACTATTCCTCACTGTTCCCATCCTCACTGTTCCTCACTGTTCCCATCCTCACTGTTCCTCACTGTTCCCATCCTCACTGTTCATCACTGTTCCCATCCTCACTGTTCCTCACTGTTCCCATCCTCACTGTTCCTCACTGTTCCCATCCTCACTGTTCCCATCCTCACTGTTCCCATCCTCACTGTTCCCATCCTCACTGTTCCCCTAAAATTTAAATTGAACATTGTAAATTGTACCTGAAACAAAATAGAGAGGCTGCGGCGTCCATCGTTTAAAACTCGCGGTCTCTTCCTCTTCCCTTCCGTGATAGGCGTTTTCAAAGCAGACACAGTTCCGCCTATCACGAACGTTCTCTCATCCTCAGTTTCCCAGCAGACGTCCGTGATTGGCGGAACACTGAACACAGTGTCTGCTGGGATGGGTAAAGAAGAGAGAACGTTCGTGATAGGCGGAACTGTGTCTGCTGAGAATCGCCTATCTCGGAAGGGACCAGGAAGAGACCGCGAGATTTAAACGATGGACGCCGCAGCCTCTCAATTTTTTTTCAGGTACAATTTACTATGTTCAATTTCGCTGACTCGAGTATAAGCCGGGGGGGGGGGAGGGAGGACGACTTTCAGCCCAAAAAAAGAAAATCTCGGCTTATACTTGAGTATATACGTTAAGTCACCCTTTATCAGCAAAGTAAAATAAAACTGTCATGTCTTTATAGCTTTCTAAGGGCTGGTGCAGACCAGCCGCTGCATTGCAGCACAGCGGCTGGTGTGCAGTGTGATCCGACTGAGATCAGCGCTATGATCAAGCTCTGAGCTCAGCAGATTGCACTGTTTCCTTTTTTTATTGAGATGTCACACAGACATCTCATAGAGTTCAATTGCTGGCCATGCGAGGCAGTGGATTTCCTCGCACTGTGATGCTCTGATAAAAAGTACTGCATGCAACAATAAAAATTTACAATAAAAAAGTAAGGTTTATGGCACTCTCTCATTCTTCAGGACAATGTTTAGTTAAACAATAGGGATGGTCCCGATGTACGTAAGTTCGACTCGAACATCGGGTATTCCTTTTTTTGTAGAACAAATGAACATATGGGGCACTCGCGGGAAGTTCGCCCGCCGCGGAGTGCTCCATAATTCATTGCAAGATCGCAGTGTATTGACAGCTGTTGATTGGCCAAAGCATGCACCTGACCTGTATGCTTTGAACAATCACAGTGCGATGTGCTGTGATAGCCATGCTTGGCTAAATGCAGGGTGCCTTTGGCCAATTATGGCACATGGGCTAATTCCACGCCCCACACTTTATAAGGCTGCTGCTTACACAGCGGCCATATATAGTGAATGAATAGAGATTAGGCAGGGCAGTTAGTGTAGTGTGCAATCAGTCAGTGTAGTATATATAATACAGTTAAGAATATATAGTGCAGTTAGTGTAGTATACATAATACAGTTCAGAGTATATAGTGCAGTTAGTGTAAAATATACAATACATTATATATAATAGAGTTCTGAGTATATAGTGCAGTCCGTGTAGTGTGTATATATAATACAGTGGAGAGTATATAGTGCAGCCAGTGTAGTATATAAAATACAGTGCAGAGTATATAGTGTCATCAGTACATAGTATATATAATACATTGCAGAGTATATAGTGCAGTCATTGCAGTATATATAATACAGTGCAGAATATATAGTGCAGTCAGTGTAGTATACATAATACAGTGCAGGGTATAAACAAGTGAGCGCCCCCCCCCTCCTGAACCATACCAGGCTGCTTGCCCTCAACATGGGGAGGGTGCTTTGGGGTGCCCCCAAAGCACCTTGTCCAAATGTTGATGGGGACAAGGGCCTCTTCCCGACAACCCTGGCCGGTGGTTGTCGGGGTCTGCGGGCGGAGGGCTTATCGGAATCTGGAAGCCCCCTTTAACAAGGGGCCCCCAGATCTCGGCCCTCCCCCTACGTGAATGGGTATCAGGAGGGACATTGTACCCCTACCCATTCACCAAAAAAAGTGTCAAAAAGTAAAAACCACAAGAGACAGTTTTTTACAATTCCTTTATAAAAAAAAGTGTCCATCTTCAATCACGCTGCCCAACGAACCTGAAAAATAGAAAAAGCTCCGCCTCCCTCGGAGGCCTCCCAGAAACTGTTCTCTATTCGCTTTGACAGCTCTTATGATTTCATGTGAGGTCAGAGGGGGCGGGGTCATCCAGTTACGTCAGTGGGTGGTCCCGCCCTTGCCTATAAAAGAGCTGTCAAAGTGAAAAGACAGCAGTCAGACAGATTTTTTTTTTTTGGTGTGTCAGGCGGTTGGATTGAAGGTGGATTTAAATCCCGGGATACTTTTTTTTTTTTTTAATAAAGGAATTGTCAAAAATGTCTCTTGTGGTTTTTACTTTTTTTGGTGAATGTACCCAATACCCATTCACATAGGGGGGGGCGGGATCTGGGGGCCCCCTTGTTAAAGGGAGCTTCCAGATTCCGATAAGCCCCCCGGCCGCAGACCCCATAAACCACCGGCCAGGATTTTCGGGAAGAGGCCCTTGTCCCCATCAACATGGGGACAAGGTGCTTTGGGGTGGGGGGCGTAGAGCCCGCCTGCCCCAAAGCACCCATCCACGTGGAGGACATGTGGCCTAGTATGGTTCAGTAGGGGGGGCGCTCTCTCATCTCCCCCCTATCCTGACCTGCCAGGCTGCATGCTCGGATAAGGATCTGGTATTTTTTTTCGGGGGACCCACGCCAATTTTTTATTTTTTTCCGTTTTTTTTTCCGTTAAATTTACATTTTTTCCTTTAGAAATGTCATTATTGCTGCAGCATGTTCTATACTTTGCACAGATGGGCCACTTTACAGGCAGACTAAGGGGACCCCCAGGCACGATATTTAAAGGAATATTTCATTTTTATTGTTTCACTTAAAATTAAAACTTGTTTTAAAGGATAAGTTCATCTTTGTAAAAGAAAAAAAAAAGAAAAAATTGTAAATGCACATCCTTTTTGCAGATAAAAAAATGTGCAATTTTTTATTTATTTTTTCACTAGGAGCCTGCAAAGCATTGCAACCATGAGCAGCAGGGTTCCTTCAGACTGTCAGTGTAAGCTATCTGCTCGTACCACGTATGGACAGGCAGTTACACAATGATAGGTAGCATCAATGAACTACTCATCAGTGCCTTGGTAGTTCATTGAGAACTACAAGCAACAGCAACAAAGGCTGTCATTACTTGTAGTTCTTCCATTCACAAAACTTTTTTTTTTATTTAATTTGTGACAGCGGGTGTGAGGAGAAGACCTTTGGCTTGCTGTCAATGGGGGATCGGGGGGCTGCTTCATCAGCAACATGTTTCACCCTGAATACGGGTGTAACATGTTACAAAAGGTAAACTTATCCTTTAACCACTTCACCCCCGGAAGGTTTTACCCCCTTAACCACTTAACGACCGCTCACTGTATATATACGTCGGCAGAATGGCACCGGCAGGCACAATAACGTATAGTGTACGTGATTGCCTTTGTATAGTTGGGGGGTCCGATCGGACCCCCCTTCTATACAGTGAGCGGTCGTTATCCGTTGGGGAACGATCCAGGATGAGGGGACGGCCGTTCGATTCCGGCCACCCCCACGCGATCGCTCCCGGCGAATGAAAATCTTCCTCTGCCTGTGTAATGTAAACACAGGCAGAGGAAGTGATGTCATCTCCCCTCGCGGCGGTCTTTTCGTCCGCAGCGCCGAGGAGAGAAGACGCAGGTTAGTGCACCAACAGTCCACTGACACGTAGGCACACATAGGCACACATTTCACCCCCCAGTCACCCCCAGATCACCCCCCAGGTCACCCCCCAGCCCCCAGTCACAGTGTCACTGATTGCAGTGATCATTTATTTTACTGATCACTGCATTTAAGCCCTGTACACACGATCGGATTTCCGATGGATTTTAGTCCGATGGATTTGTCCATCAGAAATCCGATAAAACTGTTTTTCATCAGTCCTGGCCACACACCATCAGTCCAAAAACCGGCCGTCCCAAACGCGGTGACGTAAAACACTCCGATGAGCCGAGAAAAATGAAGTTCAATGCTTCTGAGCATGCGTCGACTTGATTCTGAGCATGCGTGGGTTTTTTATCCGATGGAGTTCCCCACAGACGATCGGTATTTTCTATCGGTTTTTGATCCATCGGAAAAATGTAAAACATGTTCTATTTTTTAAAACCGATGGAAAAAAGACCGATGGGTCCCATACACGATCGGTTTGTCTGATGAAAACAATCCATCGGACGGTTTTCATCGGTTAAACCGATCGTGTGTACGGGGCTTTAGTGTCATCTGTGACAGTAAAAAGTTGCAGGGCAGTTAGGTTTAGGCCCCTTTAGGTCCAGGGTAGCCCCCTAACCCCCCTAATAAAGGTTTAACCCCTTGATCACCCCCCAGGTAACCCTTTCACCCCCTAACTCCAGCGCCACTAAGCAATCGTTTTTCCGATCGCTGTATTCATGTCGCTGGTGCCCTAGATAGCTAGTTATTTTTTTTAGGTTCGCCGCAGGTTTTTATAGCGTCAGGTACCCCCATATATTATTTTAACCCCCTGATTGCCCCTAGAGTTAACCCTTTCACCAGTGATCACCGTATAAGTTTTACTGGTGACACTGGTTAGCCAGTTAGTTATTTAGTTTTTTAGGTTACCCGTCAGGTTTTTATATAGCGTCAAGTACCCCCATATTTAACATAATAAAGGTTTTAACCCCCTGATTGCCCCTAGTTAACCCTTTCACCAGTGATCACCATATAAAGGTTACGGGTGACACTGGTTGGTTGGTTAGTTTGCTTTTTATAGCATCAGGGCACCCGCCGTATATAACCCAATAAAGGTTTAACCCCCTGATCGCCCGGCGGGTGAGATCAATTAGGTTTTAGCGCTAGAGAGGGTCTACGTCGCCCCAGGCAGCGTTAGGTTAGTGCCAGTAGCACTAATACCCACGCGCAAAGCATACACCTCCCTTAGTGGTAAAGTATCTGATCAGATCTATACTAGCGTCCCCAGCAGTTTAGAGTTCCCAAAAACGCAGTGTTAGCGGGATCAGCCCAGATACCTGCTAGCACCTGCGTTTAGCCCCTCCGCCCAGCCCAGCCCAGCCCACCCAAGTGCAGTATCGATCGATCACTGTCACTTACCAAACACAAAACACATAACTGCAGCGTTCGCAGAGACAGTCCTGATCCCTGCGATCGCGAACAGTTTTTTTTGAAGCATTTGATACATTTGCTGACAGCCAGGTGCTTTTTTACCTGTGAATCTTACTAGTGTACCCCTAAATTTAGAGCCCAAAATGGCAAGACGAAGGTACACTAGTAAAGAGGCCTACGAGATTCTGAGCATGACAGATAGTGAAGAGGAGGTCACGCATCTGTCAGATTCAGGCTCAGAATATCTTCCCGTAGAAGACAGTGAAGTCAGCGGCTCCACGTCAGATAGCTCTGACGACGAAGGTAAGGTCCCTGCTAAGGTCAGGCGTACCAGATCCTGATCTTCTGCTGTTGTTGAGGAGCAAGAACTGCAGGGCTCTCGTATCATGGAGCAGAGTAGTACTAGTGCCGCTATTCCTTCTGGTGAATCGGCAAGCACCAGCGGCCTAGTACAGCCTGGGCATACATCCAGCACTGCAGTATCACGTGGTGAGTCCCATAAGTGCAGTTCAAGCTGGCGAGGTGGCAAGCACAAGTAGTGTCCGCTGCCACCAAGAAGAAGACAAAGGCAGGCCCGTCGTGCCCATAGTGCACTTCCTGCAGAAATCGCTTATCCTGATTGGGACCCCACCACTTCTGCAGAACCCGTACTTCCCCCCATTCACTGCCCAACCCGGTATTCAGGTGGAAACAGCTGATTTTATGCCAATTGATTTTTATTCGCTGTTTTTCACTGAAGATCTCTATAGATCTATTGTGGACCAGAGTAATTTATATGCTGGTCAATTCATCGCCGCTAATCGCCAGTTGCCTTCCATTGCCAAAGATTGGAAACCAATTACGGTTTCCGAATTTAAGAACTTTCTGGGCCTTTCCCTCAACATGGGCACACGTAAATTCCCGTCATTGCGTGCTTATTGGTCCACACACCCAATTGACCACATGCCCGTGTTCTCTGCCTCCATGCCCAGGAAACGATACGAGAAGATTTTGCGGTTCATGCACTTCAACGACAATGAACTTTGTCGTCCACATGGGGACCCTGAATACGACCGGCTCTATAAAATTCGGCCCCTCATAAACCACTTCAACAAACGTTTTGCAGCCTTGTTTATTCCCGATCAAGTTGTCTGCGTTGATGAGTCCCTGATTAAATTTTCTGCCCGCTTGTCTTTCAAGCAGTACCTTCCCAGCAAGCGTGCCAGATACGGGGTCAAGCTCTATAAGTGCTGTGACAGGGCAACAGGCTATGTATGGAGCTTTACGGTTTATGAGGGAAAAGATAGTCAGGTTGAGCCGGTCAACTGCCCAGATTACATAGGGAGCGCTGGCAAGATAGTGTGGAACTTGGTGTCACCCTTATTCGGAAAGGGGTACCACTTGTATGTGGACAATTATTACACGAGCGTGCCACTGTTTAGTCACTTGTTTGATCATCAGATTGGAGCATGTGGCACCGTGCGACCTAATCGCCGGGGCTTTCCCCAGCGGCTTGTAGATGCCCGTCTTAGGCTGGGGGAGAGAGCCTGCTTGAAGTGTAATAACTTGCTCGCTATGAAGTGGAGGGACAATAAGAATGTTTTCCTTCTTACCTCCCTTTATGCAGACACGACAGTCCAAATTCGTACGGCGACTGGTGTTGTGGAGAAACCCCTCTGTGTCCACGAATATAACAAAAATATGGGAGGGGTGGACCTCAACGACCAGTTGTTGGCGCCGTATCTAATTGACCGTAAGGCGAGACGCTGGTACAAAAAAGTGTCTCTATCCTTATTCCAATTGGCTTTGCTGAACGCTCATGTGCTATACAGAGCTTCAGGCGGGACTTTATCTCTTCTAAAATTCCAGAATGAGATAGTCACAGAACTCCTGTATCCAGGCGGTTCTGCACCTCACCATCCCCTACCAAATGCAGTAAGCCGGCTGCATGAGAGGCATTATTCGTATGTCCTCCCGAGTACCCCTACCCAAAGCCACCCCCAAAAAAGATGTCGTGTCTGTAGCAAGCGCGGATTTAGGCGTGACACCCGTTATTATTGTCCACGCTGTCCTGACAAGCCTGGTCTTTGCCTTGGTGAATGTTTTGAACGCTACCACTCAAAAGTGAAGTTTTAGCGTAGGGTACAGCATTTCACAGACTAGGACACACTTACACAGGGTCTCCCAAGATGCCATTACATTTTGAGAGACCCGAACCATTACAGTTGTTAAAGTTACAAAAAAAAGTGTAAAAAAGAAAAAAAAAAACCGTAAAAACAAAAAACACAAAAAAAATATAAAATAAAAAAACCAAAAATAGTTGTCGTTTTATTGTTCTTTCTCTCTCTCTCTCTCTCTATTTTCTCTCTATTGTTCTGCTCTTTTTTACTGTATTCTAGTCTGCAATGTTTTGTCATGCTTGCTTTTCAGGTATGTAATTTTTTGTTTTCAGGTGCGCCATTCAGCTGCAGCGCGGAATTATTTATCTTGACAGCAACAGTGTTTGCTCCCACGATATATAAAGCCGTGACTCCAGTGCTGTAGGAGGTGATTTCACCACCACAGTTAAAAAAAAAGAGCATGTATGCCGAAGCATGGGGGCAGCAGGAGCGGAGGAGCGATTTTGCTCCTAATGCCGCGTACATACGGTCGAAATTCCGACGGCATAACATTTTTGCGGGAGGATGCCCCCATGCTTCGGCATATATAAATGGTGCCCATCATTAGAAGTGGGTGGATGAAGGGAGGTATTCTAATGGTGGGCATACCCACCGATCAATCTCTTTTTTTCGTTCAGCCAACAGGCTGCATGAAAAAAAAGATTACAATACATGTCCAACAAGGACCAGCAACGTACTGGTATGTTGCTGGACTTTGAATGTTTATACCAGAATGATGCCTGCAGGTTTAGGTATCATCTTGGTATCATTCTTTTCAGCCAGCGGCCGGCTTTCATGTAAAAGCAATCCTAGCA
The DNA here is from genome assembly GCA_029206835.1 of Rana muscosa. Lineage (NCBI taxonomy): Eukaryota > Metazoa > Chordata > Amphibia > Anura > Ranidae > Rana > Rana muscosa. The sequence continues at coordinate 90,470,756 of CM055117.1, read as the reverse complement.
GATAATTAGCCTCTAGACTGCTTTTACAAGCAGTGGGAGGGAATGTCCCCCCCCCCGGATATAAACAGCGCCATTGGGAAATTGGGAAAGCATTTTATCAGACCGATCTTGGTGTGGTCAGATGCTTTGAGGGCAGAGGAAAGATCTAGGGTCTAACCCCCCAATTTTTTTCAAAAAAAGAGTACCTGTCACTACCTATTGCTATCATAGGGGATATTTACATTCCCTGAAATAACAATAAAAATGGTAAAAAAAAAAAAAATATGGAAGGAACAGTTTAAAAATAAAATAAAAAAGCAAAATAAATAATAATAAAAAAAAGCACTGCTGTCCCCCCCTGCTCTTGCGCAAAGGCGAACGCAAGCGTCGGTCTAGCGTCATATGTAAACAGCAATTGCACCATGCATGTGAGATATCACCACGAAGGTCAGATCGAGGGCACTAATTTTAGCAGTAGACCTCCTCTGTAAATCTAACGTGGTAACGTGTAAAGGCTTTTAAAGGCTTTTAAAAATGAATGTAGTTTGTCGCCGCTGCGCGTTTGTGCGCAATTTTAAAGCATGTCGTGTTTGGTATCCATGTACTCGACCCAAGATCATCTTTTTTATTTCATCAAACATTTGGGCAATATAGTGTGTTTTAGTGCATTAAAAATAAAAAAAGTGTGTTTTTTCCCCCAAAAATGCGTTTGAAAAATCGCTGCGCAAATACTGTGTGGAAAAAAAAATGCAACACCCACTATTTTAATCTGTAGGGCCTTTGCTTTAAAAATATATATAATGTTTGGGGGTTCAACATAATTTTCTTGCAAAAAAAAAATATGTTTTCATGTAAACAAAAAGACTTGTCTTCAAGTGATTAGAAGAGTGGATGATGTGTGACATAAGCTTCATAATGTTGTGCATAAAATGCCAGGACAGTTCAAAACCCCCCCAAATGACCCCATTTTGGAAAGTAGACACCTCAAGCTATTTGCTGAGAGGCATGTTGAGCCCATTGAATATTTATTTTTTGTCCCAAGTGATTGAATAATGACAAAAAGAAAAAAAAAAGGAAAACATTTTTCACTAAATGATATATTGCTCAAACATGCCATAGTTATTTGTGGAATTGCACCCCAAAATACATTCTGTTGCTTCTCCTGAGTACGGGGATACCACATGTGTGAGACATTTTGGGAGCCTAGCCGCGTACAGAACCCCGAAACCAAGCACCACCTTCAGGATTTCTATGGGTGTAAATTTTTGATTTCACTCCTCACTGCCTATCACAGTTTCGGAGGCCATGGAATGCCCAGATGGCACAAAACCCCCAAATGTCCCCATTTTGGAAAGTAGACACCCCAAGCTATTTGCTGAGAGGTATGTTGACTATTTTGCAGATCTCGCTTTTTGTCACAAAGTTTTGAAAATTAAAAAAAAAAAAATGTCTTTCTTCATTTTCAAAAACAAATGAGAGTTGTAAAATACTCACCATGCCTCTCGGAAAATAGCTTGGGGTGTCTACTTTCCAAAATGGGGTCATTTGTGGGGGTTTTGTGCTATCTTGGCATTTTATGGCCTTCAAAACTGTGATAGGTAGTGAGGAGTGAAATCAAAAATGTATGCCCTTAGAAATCTTGAAGGCGGTGCTTGATTTTTGGGGTCCCGTACGCGGCTAGGCTCCTAAAAAGTCCCACACATGTGGTATCCCCGTACTCAGGAGAAGCAGCAGAATGTATTTTGGGGTGCAATTCCACATATAACCATGGCATGTGTGAGCAATATATCATTTAGTGACAACTTTTTGTAATTTTTTTTTTTCTTTTTGTCATTATTCAATCATTTGGGACAAAAAAAAAATTCAATGGGCTCAACATGCCTCTCAGCAAATAGCTTGGGGTGTCTACTTTCCAAAATGGGGTCATTTGGGGGGGTTTTGTGCCATCTTGGCATTTTATGGCCTTCAAAACTGTGATAGGTAGTGAGGCGTGAAATCAAAAATTTATGCCCTTAGAAATCTTGAAGGCGGTGCTTGGTTTTTGGGGTCCCGTACGCGGCTAGGCTCTTAAAAAGTCCCACACATGTGGTATCCCCGTACTCAGGAGAAGCAGCAGAATGTATTTTGGGGATTAATTTCACATATGCCCATGGCATGTGTGAGCAATATATCATTTTGTGACAACTTTGTGCAAAAAAAAAAAAGTTTGTCATATTCCCGCAACTTGTGGCAAAATATAAAATATTCCATGGACTCAACATGCCTCTCAGTAAATAGCTTGGGGTGTCTACTTTCCAAAATGGGGTCATTTGGGGGGGTTTTGTGCTATTTTGGCATTTTATGGCCTTCGAAACTGTGATAGGTAGTGAGGAGTGAAATCAAAAATTTGCGCCCTTAGAAATCCTGAAGGCGGTGCTTGGTTTCCGGGGTCCCGTACGTGGCTAGGCTCCTAAAAAGTCCCACACATGTGGTATCCCCGTACTCAGGAGAAGCAGCAGAATGTATTTTGGGGTGCAATTCCACATATAACAATGGCATGTGTGAGCAATATATCATTTAGTGACAACTTTTTGTAATTTTTTATTTTTTTTTGTCATTATTCAATCACTTGGGACAAAAAAAAAATATTCAATGGGCTCAACATGCCTCTCAGCAATTTCCTTGGGGTGTCTACTTTCCAAAATGGGGTCATTTGGGGGGGTTTTGTACTGCCCTGCCATTTTAGCACCTCAAGAAATTAGATAGGCAGTCATAAATTTAAAGCTGTGTAAATTCCAGAAAATGTACCCTAGTTTGTAAACGCTATAACTTTTGCGCAAACCAATAAATATACGCTTATTGACATTTTTTTTTACTAAAGACATGTGGCTGAATACATTTTGGCCTAAATGTATGACTAAAAATTAGTTTATTCGATTTTTCTTATAACAAAAAGTAGAAAATATAATTATTTTTCAAAATTTTCAGTCTTTTTCCATTTATATCGCAAAAAATAAAAATCGAAGAGGCAATCAAATACCATTAAAAGAAAGCTCTATTTGTGGGAAGAAAAGGACGCAAATTTAGTTTGGGTACAACATTGCATGTCCGCACAATTTACAGTTAAAGCAGCGCAGTGCAAAATTCTGAAAACACCTCTGGTCCTTTAGCTACAAAATGGTCCGGGGCTTAAGTGGTTAATGACCAGAGCATTTTTTGCGATACGGCACTGCGTCACTTTAACAATTGCGCCGTCGTGTGACGTGGTACCCAAACAAAATTCACGTCCTTTTTTACCACAAATAGAGCTTTCTTTTGGTGGTATTTGATCACCTTTGCAATTTTTATATAAACAAAAAAAGAGTGAAAATTTTGAAAAAAAAAACAATTTTTTAGTTTTTGCTATAATAAATATCCCCTATTTTTTATTTATTTTTTACATTTCTTCATCAGTTTAGGCCGATATATATTCTTCTACATATTTTTTGGTAAACAAAATTGCAATAAGCGTATATTGATTGGTTTGCGCAAAAGTTATGTCTACAAAATAGGGGATAGATTTATGACATTTTTATTATTATTATTTTTTTACTAGTAATGACGGCGATCAGCGCTTTTTATCAGGACTGCGACATTACAGCAGATAGATCGGACACTTTTGACACATTTTTGGGACCATTGACCAATTAAAATGCACTGATTACTGTATAAATGTCACTGGCAGGGAAGGGGTTAACACTAGGGTGCGATCAAGGGGTCAAAAATGTTCCCTCAGTGTGTGTTCTATCTATGGGGGGATGGGAGTGACTAGAGGAGGAGACCGATCCCTGCTCCCATCTAATAGGAACACGTTCTGTCTCTCGTGCCCGCGACCGGCCGGCAGTCATCGCCACACGCATCGGGGTCCCCTGCCGTGCAGCGGGCGTGTGCTCGCGCCTGCTAAGGCTCTTGGAGGAGCCGACGTACCTGCACGTCGTTTTGCGCAGGAGAGCCAACCTGCCGACGTATATCTACGTGAGTCGGTCGGAAAGTGGTTAAGAACATCATTTGATTTTCTAATCATCAGATCAAAATTTTTGACTTCAGTAACAAGAAAATTCAAAGGAACAGGTTGAGAACGTTTTCTTGAATGGACAAATTTCTAACAGTGTATCTGGTTTTTGTACAGGAAAGTCTATGCATTCTAAAATCGAATGATAAAAGCAAAGGAAATGTCATACTTTTGGACTGCATTTATTAAGTAATTTTTGCATGAATGTTTGTAAAAGCGTTTGTTTGAAAGTGTACAAGTGTACAGTCAGCTTTAGAGACCAGCCCAGTGGAAACCTGTACCTGGATTTTTTTTACAGTTCTCGGAACTGTGAAACCCAGGCAGAAAATTGAAATGTCTTGCGGATAAAATCTTTGCGGTAATTGTTTCTAAAACCTGCAACACCAAGATAGTGACCTAAAATCAGTACTTCCGCAGCACAGTACATTCTTACACAGTGTTCAGTTATGTTTATACAGTTTATATTAATATCTCATGGGCAGCTGTTCACATGTCTGCAGCTATGGAAAAATCTTACCCCTAAAGCAAATTATTCATCTCTTACTTAGATTTTTTTGTTAAGAATTTCCCCCCATCTGTGTCCTCTTTGCTGCCTCGATGTGTTGATATCATCTTGCGTTTTGTTTGTTTGGCTAATCTTATGTAACGTTCTTGGTTGCGCATGAAAGGGACTATTTGTCTACCTTATGGACACATGCACAGACTCCGATGAGCTTATACGGCTCTGTAATTAAAATATGTTTATAGTAAGTTCATAAATCATGGAAAAGCATTATTGGGGTAAGTACAGCAAGAATAACACATTACGCAGGATCTGGTTAAACAGATTACTGTTTTATAGCCAAGCTATTAAACTTTGAGTAGAGAAAAAATACAGGAAGACTTTATTAGAACTGACTGATCATTGGATCTCCAACATTGTTTTAAAGAAATAATGATGTGACTTACAGCCAAATATGATTCCAAGATGCCAGCGTGGTAAGAGGACGGGTGAAAAAGAACACTGGGTATTTATTCTGCTTTATTTGCAAGCCTAACATTAAACCATCTGTGGAGCAAGAGCCCGTGTTTACTGGTTACTAGGAGGTCAAAGAGCCTTGTAACTCTTCTACAGAAATCCGTGAACTGAAATTAAAGAAACTGTCTTGCACCTATTTATCCATTGTAAACCTTACTGGATCATTGTGAGAGCCCATGCTCATTTCCAAAATGCAGGTTTCCTGGCCCAGTGCATAGAAACCCAGTATGGTTCAAAGGATGAGCCCATGCTCTGTCCTAACGTGTAGTCTACATGTCCCAATGCACAGAATTTAGTAGGGTTCCCAGATTGCAGGCTCCCTGCTCTGGTGTACAGAACCTGGTAGGATTATTAGGGAAGACTACACTCTCTCTGAGTACAGGCTTCCTATCCCAGTGTGTAGAACCCATAAGGTTCATCAGTGGAGCCCACGCTCTGTTCCAGAGTGTAGACTCAGTGCACAGAACCTGGTAGGATTATTGGGGAAAACCCATGCTCATGGGTGTCCGCATGGGGGGCAAGGGGGGAAGTGCCCCCCTGGAGCAAGGTGTCTGCACACGGACACTCAGGGCCGATCCTGGGTGGGTGCCCAGGGTACACCGTGCCCAGGCAGTGGTGTCGCTATGGGGGGTGTGGCCCGCACCCAGGTGACACCTGCCAGAGGGGTGACACCAGTGAAGCAGTGACAGCTGGCTCTTTTCCACACTCAGTCCACCAGTGAACACAAATGGCCGCGCTGTGACAGGGAAAGGCGAGCTGCGGGCTGTCAGTGTATCTCCCCTGCTTACCCCCGCCTTTCTCCTGTCAGCAGTGAAGAAGAGAGAGCGGCTCTCATCTGGTTCGCCACTCAGCTTGGCGCCCAGTTTGCTTTCCTTCCTATTGGTCACAGCAGAGGGCCAATCAGAAGAGGCAAGGGGAGAATCATGGGACATGTAGTCCCGGAAAATTGGCAGCCCCATTGTTGTCCACGGGTAGCAGACTTCAGCCCCCAGCATGCACTCTGCTGAAGGGGAAGATTTATGGAGCTATATAAATCCTGTATTATAATAATAATAATAATAAGAAGAAAAACTGGACCACGGAGCAATGCAAGAAGGTGGCCTGGTCTGATGAATCATGTTTTCTTTTACATGATGTGGATGGCTGGATGCATGTGCATCACTTACCTGGGGAAGAGATGGCATCAGAATGCAATATGGGAAGAGAGCAAGCCAGTGAAGGAAGTGTGATGCTTTGGGCAAAATTCTGCTAATAAACCTTGGGTCCCACCAGTCATGTGGATGTTACATGACACATACCACCTACCTAAACATTGTTGCTGACAAAGTACACCCCTTCATGGAAACAGTATTCCCCAAATAGCAGTGGCCTCTTTCAGCAGGATGATGTGCCGTGTCTCACTGCAAAAAATGGTCCAAGAATGGTTTGAGCAACACAACAATGAGTTTAAGGTTTTGCCTCTAAATGCCCCAGATCTCGATCTAATCAAGCATCTGTGGGATGTTCTGGAAAAACAAGTTTTTATGGAACCCGCCGATGTGGGCCAGCATTCGGCCCGTGCGTACGGGGCTTTAAAGGATCTGCTACTGATGGCTTGGTGCCAGATACCACATCATATCTTCAGAGGTCTAGTGAAGTCCATGCCTTGATAGATCAGGGCTTTTTTGGCAGTGAAAGGGGGACCTACTCAACATTAGGTGTAAAGAAATTAGAATTTGTGAACTTTGACAGAAAAGTGAGTACTAACTAAGGTCCCCTTTTGGTTAAAGTGGTTGTTAACCCATTACACCAGTGGTTCTCAATGCCTGTCCTGAGAACCCACTAACAGGTCAGATTCTAAAGCCTCGTACACACGGTCGGACTTCCATCTGACTTTTCCGTGTTTTTTTGTCCGAACGGAGTTGGTCGGGCACACCCATAGCATACACACGCTCGGACTTTTCTGCAAACTTTCCCAAAACTTTTTGCAACATCACGTGGTTTTTCTGCTCTTTTCTGCTCTTTACCGCCACCCTTTGGTCAACTTCTGCTATTGTTGGTTGATTTTAACATAAGTTGTTTTGTCCATCGGACAAAAGTCCGATGGTTTTCTGTACACACGGTCGGACTTTGCTCCATCGGAGTTTTGATGGGCAAAAGTTTGTCCGTTTGCAGACCCAACTTTTGTCCGATGAAACCAAGAAAAAAGCAAAAAAAATTTGTCCGATGGAGCGTACACATGGTCGGATTGTTGGTCCAACTTGCTCAAAATGAAGTTTGTTGGCCAAAAGTCTGACTGTGTGTACAGGGCATAAGTATTACCTTGGGGAGATGCAGTCTAGAATACTGCAATCACTCAGCAGCAAATGATATCACCTGTGATTTATTTCAGTTATCTTGCAAACCTGGCCTGTTGGTGGGTCCTAAGGACAGGAGTTGAGAACCACTGCACTACACTATAAACATACAATCCCCTCTGTAAAATAACATTATGTGTCCCAGAGTCTGTGTTATATAAAATAGATTCCGATCTGTACTTTATATCAGAGCGCCTCCTGGCACTCACATGACTCCTGCTGACATTAGCCAGGGAGGAAAGAGGAGAGAGCCGAGGAGTCACGTGAGCGCCTGGAGACGCTCTGAAATAAGGTAGAAATTGCCATTGTTTTTATATAGTATATGTATAAATATTCCGCGCAACTAGGACTTAGATTAAGCTGCTGCCCCCCTTGTTTGTGTATTCTGTCACAAAGACAGATCACTTTGTGGTGTGTAATGTATGGTGTGGGGTATTGGCGCTGCTTTAAGTAAAATGGACTGATTACCTTGCCTTCTAAAGGATGGATTTAAAGCTACTGTGCCCTTATTATTGGAAGTGTATACAATCCGTATTGATATCTCAAACTATATGTGATAACTTAGAATCACTCCTGACTCTCACAATACCCTGTGGGGTTTGTGACAATGTGCTAAATTGGGCCTCTGAATTGCCACTTAAAATTGTGTGTGTGTTGATCAATTACATATGTGTCAATCACTCCTCAGTACAGATTCCTTCAACCAATTAGTGAAAACAGTGTTACAAAAAATAATAATAGTGATAAACATAATGATGTCCTCATAAGTCCTCATAGATTCTATACAGTGTACACCTATGTAACGGTGTATATTCAGTGTGTCCAGTGCCAAAGCTTGAAATTTATATACTATATTAATGCACACCCAATTCCAATTAAGGTCACTGATCACTGCCCCAGGTGGGAGCTGCCGGACAACCAATACGTTCCTTTGTAGGTTACACCAATCCCTTAACCAATGAGATTAGATCACAATGGTCATGTGATGGTTAGCCACTTTAATAGTAAGGGTTAATCCCCTCTGGTTCTATATTCAGCAAAAATAATTGATATAAATATATGTGTATAGCAGGTGTATGTTCATATGGCTATAGAGTACTCTTTGCTGACATATCAGTGCAAAACGATTTCAAAGAACAGTTGCAAATGACAGTTTCAAAAACAGTTTCAAAAAAAGGTTTCAAAAAACAGTTTCAAAAAAATCTTGCGCTGGCAAAATAAATGTTCAACTATCCTTCATGCATTTGGTCAAGTGACTTTGGTGACTCTATATTTCCAGTGTGGATCCTTCAATTTGCAGGTGAAGAAAAAAGGTGACTTTATGGTGCTCCCCCCTCACATGGGTCCCCACTCACCAGATTGACGCACCCCTGCAGGGGTCACACGCTCATCAAGTATCCCCAGTGATTCCTCCACCGCTCCTTGTGTTGTTCCTCTCCTGCTTTTTCCTCCTCCACCACTCAGATCCTCAAAAAAGAACCACAAGCAGGGCTTCCATAGCGTAACTTGCTTATTTATTTAAAATTTAGTACAAACCAAAAAATGTATAAAATAAAATAAAATAAAATAAAAGAGGTCCTCAGACCTTCCTAAATACAGCCCCTTGAGATTGTGGTATCGCCAGGTACCAATAGGGTCTATCTACAAAACATGTGCAGAGTGCAGACAAGCCCCATGTAAGTCACGCCAACCTATGCTGTCAGCTACGGCTGCGGCGTGCGCTCCACCGCTCAAGCCTCGCTAACCGGACGTGACGTGGACGTGTCTGGATGGTCACCTGACGCGTTTCGACGTATGGTCTTTTTCAAAGGTGATGTCATCCCTTTGTGTCCTCTGTCTATAAGCACACACTGGCATTGCAGCTCCGCCCCTTCAAGGCGTCTCTATCTGTTCCAAATTACTATGTATAAGTGTGTGATCGCTCACACCTATCCTGTTTGGCTCCATCTTGTGGTCATTCCGCAGTATGTCAGTACTATGCCAGTGGTTGTTTATATAAGTTGGTTACATCAATTTCTCCTCTAAGGCAAGTTCCACAGACTTCTACATAACCTATACCCTTAATGTATTCACATGATCTAAATAATAGTTACCTTATTACATATTAAACAAGATAAAGCAAAATTAAGCAATTCCTGGGAGGCAATACAATATACCTCTAACTCGATTATATATAAGCTTTAATCATATAGGTATGGGTAATAGGATCCCCTCATAATAATGTGTAGTGGTGTGGATGTTCTACGTCCATGCTGATCCCCATGTATATTATATACAAGCTAGTAATCTATCATTCTGTTAGTACTACATTGCTGCATAATGTATGTCTCTTTCCTACCTTTTACCAAAGTAGGGACCACCCCCTTTTTTGTTAGTTGTTTCTTTTTCGTTGGGGGTCCACAGGGGGGTCCACAGGGATAAAGCAAAATTACGCAATTCCTGGGGGGCAATCCAATATACCTCTGACTCAATTATATATAAGCTTTAATCATATAGGTATGGGTAATAGGATCCCCTCATAATAATGTGTAGTAGTGTGGATGTTCTACGTCCATGCTGATCCCCATGTATATTATATACAAGCTAGTATTCTATCATTCTATTAGTACTACATTGCTGCATAATGTATGTCTCTTTCTTATCTTTTACCAAAGTAGGGACCACCCCCTTTTTTTTAAAAGGTTGTTTCTTTTTCGTTGGGGGTCCACAGGGATGGACTATTGAAATCTTATCTCTATGTGGTTTAGTTAACAGTACATAGTTTAGGTGTCTCCTCCATGTTCCAAAAACCTATAGTTTCAATGAGGTTGATCTGGTGTATTGCTGTATGACTTATTTTTCTTATAAGCTATATGAGTAGTTATTGTACACCCTACATTTCTTTATGTCTCACATTCTATTGCTGAAATTTAAATTTAAATAATGTTCAGAAGTTGGAGAGAAAGCAATTGAGATCGATATCTAGGTTGAGGCCCCTAGGAGCGAGGGACCCCAACCTATGTATCCACCTCGTTTCATTTTGGGACACTTGAATCAATTTATTGCTACCCCTCCAATGATCCCCTATGATGTCTATTCCATAAAAGACCATCCCAGATGGGTCTCTATGATGTACTTCATCGAAGTGTCTCGAAAGGCTGTGCTTGGGGAATCCTTTCTTTATGTTGGCTATGTGTTCTCGGATCCTCACTTTTAATGGTCTGGTGGTTCGGCCCACGTATTGCAGATGACATGGACATTCTATCACATATGTGACGTGTGTACTATTGCATGTGATAAGTTCTCTTATTTTATATTCTTTATTATAGGCCTGTGATTTAAACGAGATCTTCCTCCTCGGCTGGGGTCTACTTTTTCTGCATGCTAGGCATCGTTGGCATTTGTAGAACCCCTTGAGTTCTGGACATAACTGTACTTGGGAAGGAGCATCTATGACGTTATGTACAAGCTTGTTCCTCAACGTAGGAGCCTTTCTGTAAATAAAGATGGGTTTGTTTGGGATTACTTTTGATAGTGTTCTATCTTCCAGCAAAATGGGCCAATATTTTTTGACAATATGTTCCACTTGGGGGTATTGATTATTATACCCTGTGATGAATGCTATTTTCTCATGGGTAGATGGTATTTTGGTTTTCTTTGTTATTAAAGTGTTTCTATCCACCTGCTTTATCTTTTCTTTAAGTTTCTGCAGGTGGTGGTCCCGGTATCCCTTTTCTTTGAATCTATTCATAATGACCTCTGCTTGCCTATCAAAATATTCTTCCTTATGGCAATTTCGTCTGATTCTTAGGAGTTGCCCTTTTGGAATATTTGCTTTCCATTTTGGATGGTGGCAGCTACTACTGGGTATATACCCATTTCTGTCCGTTTGTTTGAAATATGTTTGCGTATATAGCGTATCCCCTTCCTTCATTATCTCCAAATCCAGATATTCCATTTTCTCTTAATGGCATCTTCCTGTGAACTTTATACCATATCGATTATTATTCAAATTACATAAGAAATGCTCGAACGTCATTTCTGTGCCTTCCCATAGAATGATCAAATCATCAATATACCTCTTAAAGAATTTAATTTCTGGTATATTCTTGTTGTAGATGTACTCCTCCTCCCACATGTCCATAAACAGGTTCGCCACACTGGGGGCATATCGTGCCCCCCATGGCGACTCCCCTGGTTTGGACATAATATTGTTTGTTGTACCAGAAATAATTATTATTCATAGCCAATTTCAATCCTTCAAGGATAAAGTTCATTTGTTGTTGCATTAGTCCTGTACGTTCATATAAGGCTTTTTCTACTCCCTTCAGTCCATCCTCCTGCGCTATACTTGTGTAGAGTGACTCCACATCAATAGTAGCAATTAGACATTCTCTGACTTCTGTTTGTTTTTGGAGCTCGCCCAACAGATGTGAACTATCCCTCAAATGGGATTTCCCTTGGCTGACCATTGGCTTCAAGAACTTGTCAAGATATTCACTTAGTCTTGAGAAAATGGAAGTAATACCACTTATAATTGGTCTCCCCGGAGGTTTCAATATTCGTTTATGCACTTTGGGTACATAATATATGACTGGGGTTTTAGTTGATTTAGATACTAGGTACTCAGCCTCTTTTTGATTCAGAATGCCAATGTCCCTGCCCTTGGTGACAAATGTTTTTAATTTACTTTCCAGGTCCCCTTTCGGGTTCCCTTTCAGTTTTCTATAAGTGTTCTCAACTTGCAATAAGTTATTCATCTCTTCTTCATAGTCCAGTTTGTTAAGTATAACTAGCCCTCCTCCCTTGTCTGCTGGCCTTATTATCACTTCCTTTTTCTCTCCTATTTGTTTAATTGTTTTCCAGATACTCTTATTGTTCCTATACGATTTTCTCTCCAATTTCCTTACGTCCTCCTCTACCATCTTTTTGAATGCTGTCATACACTGATTTCCCGGGGTCGGTGGGTTAAATAGTGAGTTGTTTTTCAACGTGGTGTGTTTGTAGACCGTTGGTTCAGCTTTTCTCAGATCTTTGTTCAGCTCAAAATGCTTTTTGAGGTTTAGTTTCCTCATAAACTTTTGGAGGTCTATGTACACCTCAAATTTATCCAATTGTTTCTCAGGTGCATATTTTAGTCCCTTATCTAAAATTACTAACTCCTCTTTTGAAAAAGTGGCATTGCTTAAGTTGTAAATGCCTTCCCCTAATGTTCCCTTTGGCATTTTCGTCTTCCCCCCTCTCTTCCCTCTTCTTCATTTGTACGATCGTTGTATCTCTGAGGTGCTTCGTTGTGTCTCTCCCACTCCTGTGGTCTGCCTTCTCTGTCTCGAGTTCCTTGGTTGTAATAATAGGGGCGCTCTTCCATGGGCTCCTGTCCTCTCTGTGTGTCTCTGTTTGTGATTCCCCCTTGATCTCCCCTGTTCCATGTTGGACCCCTCCAACTCGAATTTCTGTAGGGTACTCGGGCCTTCCATCTCCCTGGTGGTCTGCTGCGGGGTCCTCCCCTGGAAAAATCCCTCTGCTCCTGATGGTCGTAACCTCTGTCTCGATCTGTTGGTGTTCTCCATCCCCTATTCCTATATGGTGGGGAGACTCTATTTCTTGAATAGTTGTTATGTCTTGGAGTAGTAGGGATTCTGGGTGGATTCCTATGATCTTCTTGATACTGACGATTGTTGTTTGTGGGTCTATGTTTCATTTGTTGTTTGTTTCTGATGTGGTTATGGGTGGGTGGTTCCGGAATTGTTTCAAACCTAAGATGTTGGGTTAGATGTTCATTGTCACTTTCATCCCCATCCTCTTCACTTGAACTATCTTCAAGTGATGGATTTTCTGCTTCCTGGATTTCCTCCTCTTCTTCCGTTTGCCATTTGTACACTCTCCCACTTCTGTACTCCTGGACATCCCTTTTATACTTTTTTTGTTTTTTTGCTTGAATCTCAATATCATATTTCTTGATTATTTCCTGGAGGCCCTGCTCCTTATCCTTATACTCTTGTGTAGTTGAAAAGGGGGCCAGGGAATTTTTAAGTTCAGCAATATTTGTCTCTATACCTTTTAGTTTAAATTGTCTCCTCTTGATAATAGTATGTAACAAATTATTTTCACTTTGGTTAAAGAACTTGAACCAATTTTCCATTAAGGAAGGTTCATTCAGATGGTCATTGGGGTGTATGTCCCACCTAAGCCTTCTTGGTGTCATATTTTCCTTGGCATACATCTCCAGTGTGGTTATGTCCCACCACACCCGTAATTGCTTCTCCAGGGTGTGCCTAAGTTGTTTCAGCAGCCCATCCATGCTTTGTTTTTGGGCCATCTGCTCATGGCTGAAGATACCATCTACATTTATATTTCTCTTTCCCATATATCCAAAAATGTCCATTGCTGCAGAAGTAAAGTCACACCCAAAGGCGTGCTAAGTATTGTATATGTATAAATATTCCGCGCAACTAGGACTTAGATTAAGCTGCTGCCCCCCTTGTTTGTGTATTCTGTCACAAAGACAGATCACTTTGTGGTGTGTAATGTATGGTGTGGGGTATTGGCGCTGCTTTAAGTAAAATGGACTGATTACCTTGCCTTCTAAAGGATGGATTTAAAGCTACTGTGCCCTTATTATTGGAAGTGTATACAATCCGTATTGATATCTCAAACTATATGTGATAACTTAGAATCACTCCTGACTCTCACAATACCCTGTGGGGTTTGTGACAATGTGCTAAATTGGGCCTCTGAATTGCCACTTAAAATTGTGTGTGTGTTGATCAATTACATATGTGTCAATCACTCCTCAGTACAGATTCCTTCAACCAATTAGTGAAAACAGTGTTACAAAAAATAATAATAGTGATAAACATAATGATGTCCTCATAAGTCCTCATAGATTCTATACAGTGTACACCTATGTAACGGTGTATATTCAGTGTGTCCAGTGCCAAAGCTTGAAATTTATATACTATATTAATGCACACCCAATTCCAATTAAGGTCACTGATCACTGCCCCAGGTGGGAGCTGCCGGACAACCAATACGTTCCTTTGTAGGTTACACCAATCCCTTAACCAATGAGATTAGATCACAATGGTCATGTGATGGTTAGCCACTTTAATAGTAAGGGTTAATCCCCTCTGGTTCTATATCCAGCAAAAATAATTGATATAAATATATGTGTATAGCAGGTGTATGTTCATATGGCTATAGAGTACTCTTTGCTGACATATCAGTGCAAAACGATTTCAAAGAACAGTTGCAAATGACAGTTTCAAAAACAGTTTCAAAAAAAGGTTTCAAAAAACAGTTTCAAAAAAATCTTGCGCTGGCAAAATAAATGTTCAACTATCCTTCATGCATTTGGTCAAGTGACTTTGGTGATATTTCCAGTATGGATCATTCAATTTGCAGGTGAAGAAAAAAGGTGACTTTATGGTGCTCCCCCCTCACATGGGTCCCCACTCACCAGATTGACGCACCCCTGCAGGGGTCACACGCTCATCAAGTATCCCCAGTGATTCCTCCACCGCTCCTTGTGTTGTTCCTCTCCTGCTTTTTCCTCCTCCACCACTCAGATCCTCAAAAAAGAACCACAAGCAGGGCTTCCATAGCGTAACTTGCTTATTTATTTAAAATTTAGTACAAACCAAAAAATTTATAAAATAAAATAAAATAAAATAAAAGAGGTCCTCAGACCTTCCTAAATACAGCCCCTTGAGATTGTGGTATCGCCAGGTACCAATAGGGTCTATCTACAAAACATGTGCAGAGTGCAGACAAGCCCCATGTAAGTCACGCCAACCTATGCTGTCAGCTACGGCTGCGGCGTGCGCTCCACCGCTCAAGCCTCGCTAACCGGACGTGACGTGGACGTGTCTGGATGGTCACCTGACGCGTTTCGACGTATGGTCGTTTTCAAAGGTGATGTCATCCCTTTGTGTCCTCCGTCTATAAGCACACACTGGCATTGCAGCTCCGCCCCTTCAAGGCGTCTCTATCTGTTCCAAATTACTATGTATAAGTGTGTGATCGCTCACACCTATCCTGTTTGGCTCCATCTTGTGGTCATTCCGCAGTATGTCAGTACTATGCCAGTGGTTGTTTATATAAGTTGGTTACATCAATTTCTCCTCTAAGGCAAGTTCCACAGACTTCTACATAACCTATACCCTTAATGTATTCACATGATCTAAATAATAGTTACCTTATTACATATTAAACAAGATAAAGCAAAATTAAGCAATTCCTGGGAGGCAATACAATATACCTCTAACTCGATTATATATAAGCTTTATTCATATAGGTATGGGTAATAGGATCCCCTCATAATAATGTGTAGTGGTGTGGATGTTCTACGTCCATGCTGATCCCCATGTATATTATATACAAGCTAGTAATCTATCATTCTGTTAGTACTACATTGCTGCATAATGTATGTCTCTTTCCTACCTTTTACCAAAGTAGGGACCACCCCCTTTTTTGTTAGTTGTTTCTTTTTCGTTGGGGGTCCACAGGGGGGTCCACAGGGATAAAGCAAAATTAAGCAATTCCTGGGGGGCAATCCAATATACCTCTGACTCAATTATATATAAGCTTTAATCATATAGGTATGGGTAATAGGATCCCCTCATAATAATGTGTAGTAGTGTGGATGTTCTACGTCCATGCTGATCCCCATGTATATTATATACAAGCTAGTATTCTATCATTCTATTAGTACTACATTGCTGCATAATGTATGTCTCTTTCCTATCTTTTACCAAAGTAGGGACCACCCCCTTTTTTTTAAAAGGTTGTTTCTTTTTCGTTGGGGGTCCACAGGGATGGACTATTGAAATCTTATCTCTATGTGGTTTAGTTAACAGTACATAGTTTAGGTGTCTCCTCCATGTTCCAAAAACCTATAGTTTCAATGAGGTTGATCTGGTGTATTGCTGTATGACTTATTTTTCTTATAAGCTATATGAGTAGTTATTGTACACCCTACATTTCTTTATGTCTCACATTCTATTGCTGAAATTTAAATTTAAATAATGTTCAGAAGTTGGAGAGAAAGCAATTGAGATCGATATCTAGGTTGAGGCCCCTAGGAGCGAGGGACCCCAACCTATGTATCCACCTCGTTTCATTTTGGGACACTTGAATCAATTTATTGCTACCCCTCCAATGATCCCCTATGATGTCTATTCCATAAAAGACCATCCCAGATGGGTCTCTATGATGTACTTCATCGAAGTGTCTCGAAAGGCTGTGCTTGGGGAATCCTTTCTTTATGTTGGCTATGTGTTCTCGGATCCTCACTTTTAATGGTCTGGTGGTTCGGCCCACGTATTGCAGATGACATGGACATTCTATCACATATGTGACGTGTGTACTATTGCATGTGATAAGTTCTCTTATTTTATATTCTTTATTATAGGCCTGTGATTTAAACGAGATCTTCCTCCTCGGCTGGGGTCTACTTTTTCTGCATGCTAGGCATCGTTGGCATTTGTAGAACCCCTTGAGTTCTGGACATAACTGTACTTGGGAAGGAGCATCTATGACGTTATGTACAAGCTTGTTCCTCAACGTAGGAGCCTTTCTGTAAATAAAGATGGGTTTGTTTGGGATTACTTTTGATAGTGTTCTATCTTCCAGCAAAATGGGCCAATATTTTTTGACAATATGTTCCACTTGGGGGTATTGATTATTATACCCTGTGATGAATGCTATTTTCTCATGGGTAGATGGTATTTTGGTTTTCTTTGTTATTAAAGTGTTTCTATCCACCTGCTTTATCTTTTCTTTAAGTTTCTGCAGGTGGTGGTCCCGGTATCCCTTTTCTTTGAATCTATTCATAATGACCTCTGCTTGCCTATCAAAATCTTCTTCCTTATGGCAATTTCGTCTGATTCTTAGGAGTTGCCCTTTTGGAATATTTGCTTTCCATTTTGGATGGTGGCAGCTACTACTGGGTATATACCCATTTCTGTCCGTTTGTTTGAAATATGTTTGCGTATATAGCGTATCCCCTTCCTTCATTATCTCCAAATCCAGATATTCCATTTTCTCTTTATGGCATCTTCCTGTGAACTTTATACCATATCGATTATTATTCAGATTACATAAGAAATGCTCGAACGTCGTTTCTGTGCCTTCCCATAGAATGATCAAATCATCAATATACCTCTTAAAGAATTTAATTTCTGGTATATTCTTGTTGTAGATGTACTCCTCCTCCCACATGTCCATAAACAGGTTCGCCACACTGGGGGCATATCGTGCCCCCATGGCGACTCCCCTGGTTTGGACATAATATTGTTTGTTGTACCAGAAATAATTATTATTCATAGCCAATTTCAATCCTTCAAGGATAAAGTTCATTTGTTGTTGCATTAGTTCTGTACGTTCATATAAGGCTTTTTCTACTCCCTTCAGTCCATCCTCCTGCGCTATACTTGTGTAGAGTGACTCCACATCAATAGTAGCAATTAGACATTCTCTGACTTCTGTTTGTTTTTGGAGCTCGCCCAACAGATGTGAACTATCCCTCAAATGGGATTTCCCTTGGCTGACCATTGGCTTCAAGAACTTGTCAAGATATTCACTTAGTCTTGAGAAAATGGAAGTAATACCACTTATAATTGGTCTCCCCGGAGGTTTCAATATTCGTTTATGCACTTTGGGTACATAATATATGACTGGGGTTTTAGTTGATTTAGATACTAGGTACTCAGCCTCTTTTTGATTCAGAATGCCAATGTCCCTGCCCTTGGTGACAAATGTTTTTAATTTACTTTCCAGGTCCCCTTTCGGGTTCCCTTTCAGTTTTCTATAAGTGTTCTCAACTTGCAATAAGTTATTCATCTCTTCTTCATAGTCCAGTTTGTTAAGTATAACTAGCCCTCCTCCCTTGTCTGCTGGCCTTATTATCACTTCCTTTTTCTCTCCTATTTGTTTAATTGTTTTCCAGATACTCTTATTGTTCCTATACGATTTTCTCTCCAATTTCCTTACGTCCTCCTCTACCATCTTTTTGAATGCTGTCATACACTGATTTCCCGGGGTCGGTGGGTTAAATAGTGAGTTGTTTTTCAACGTGGTGTGTTTGTAGACCGTTGGTTCAGCTTTTCTCAGATCTTTGTTCAGCTCAAAATGCTTTTTGAGGTTTAGTTTCCTCATAAACTTTTGGAGGTCTATGTACACCTCAAATTTATCCAATTGTTTCTCAGGTGCATATTTTAGTCCCTTATCTAAAATTACTAACTCCTCTTTTGAAAAAGTGGCATTGCTTAAGTTGTAAATGCCTTCCCCTAATGTTCCCTTTGGCGTTTTCGTCTTCCCCCCTCTCTTCCCTCTTCTTCGTTTGTACGATCGTTGTATCTCTGAGGTGCTTCGTTGTGTCTCTCCCACTCCTGTGGTCTGCCTTCTCTGTCTCGAGTTCCTTGGTTGTAATAATAGGGGCGCTCTTCCATGGGCTCCTGTCCTCTCTGTGTGTCTCTGTTTGTGATTCCCCCTTGATCTCCCCTGTTCCATGTTGGACCCCTCCAACTCGAATTTCTGTAGGGTACTCGGGCCTTCCATCTCCCTGGTGGTCTGCTGCGGGGTCCTCCCCTGGAAAAATCCCTCTGCTCCTGATGGTCGTAACCTCTGTCTCGATCTGTTGGTGTTCTCCATCCCCTATTCCTATATGGTGGGGAGACTCTATTTCTTGAATAGTTGTTATGTCTTGGAGTAGTAGGGATTCTGGGTGGATTCCTATGATCTTCTTGATACTGACGATTGTTGTTTGTGGGTCTATGTTTCATTTGTTGTTTGTTTCTGATGCGGTTATGGGTGGGTGGTTCCGGAATTGTTTCAAACCTAAGATGTTGGGTTAGATGTTCATTGTCACTTTCATCCCCATCCTCTTCACTTGAACTATCTTCAAGTGATGGATTTTCTGCTTCCTGGATTTCCTCCTCTTCTTCCGTTTGCCATTTGTACACTCTCCCACTTCTGTACTCCTGGACATCCCTTTTATACTTTTTTTGTTTTTTTGCTTGAATCTCAATATCATATTTCTTGATTATTTCCTGGAGGCCCTGCTCCTTATCCTTATACTCTTGTGTAGTTGAAAAGGGGGCCAGGGAATTTTTAAGTTCAGCAATATTTGTCTCTATACCTTTTAGTTTAAATTGTCTCCTCTTGATAATAGTATGTAACAAATTATTTTCACTTTGGTTAAAGAACTTGAACCAATTTTCCATTAAGGAAGGTTCATTCAGATGGTCATTGGGGTGTATGTCCCACCTAAGCCTTCTTGGTGTCATATTTTCCTTGGCATACATCTCCAGTGTGGTTATGTCCCACCACACCCGTAATTGCTTGTTTTTATATAGCACAGACACTGGGACACAGGTTATTTTACAGAGGGGATTGTAAGGTTATATTGTAGTTATGATAACAGCAGGAGGGGAGGATTGGGGAGTTGATGGAGTTGACAGGCAGGGAGGGGAGGGGGAAGAGCAGAGAGCAGGGCTGTGGATGACAGAGGCACGTAAACTGACCACGGTGTCAGGGCTCAGCAGCCATGATAAACCGTGGTCAGTTTACAGGGGGTAGGCAGAACCAGGCAGGAACAGCTTTTTTTAGGTGATAGAAGGTACCAAATTACACATGTTTTTCATGCTTTTTTATATGTACAAAATGCAAATTTCCCCACAATTTTACCTTTTCAACATTCCATGAAAAGAATACACAGTGAAGCCCAAGATCCCACCATTGACATTAGAACTGTTACTCTATGCTAAGAACAAATATTATCGGTGCTTAACTGCGCAACTGGAACGCAATTCAAGAAAACAATTCTGAGAACGCTTCAGAACAAGAAATAACTGCATGTTCCTAGCACAGAGACAAGAAATTGGGCATTGAGAAAATACAGTCTTTTACCAAGACCCTATGTTTCTAATTTAGGGTGTTACAGGACAAGATTAGCAAAAGAGCAAAGCTTGCTTACACAATGTTCAATTTTATGGTGCTTATCCATCTCCTAATATCTAATTACTGAGAAACCCAGAGCAAGAATTCTAATTGGCTCTAACCCACATGGATTCCTAAGTATCTTTGACAGTTCTCAAGTTGTCAAAGTTCCCCTGGGTTTTTCCAAATTTATGAACAAACGTAATCTGGTTAGTGCATGCATGAACCACACGCATGGCATCAGCCGCCTTACATTTTGCTACTTAGATGACCAAGTCAGTTTTTACTTAAATTTCACTAAAGACACCCAAACCATATGTTTAATATAAGCTGAAACTGTATAAAATAAAAACATAGTACTCTTAGACCTCGTGTACACTTGTGGTTGGGAGGAGGTAAAAGCATGCAGTTGAGCTGCTTTTTCTTTACCACCCCTCAGACGCTGCCACTTAAATGGATGGGAGTGTACATGTGCCGTGGCTACAATGATTTGCATTGCAACTAGGGATGAGCTGAACACCCCCCTGTTCGGTTCGCACCAGAACCTGCGAACAGCCAGAATGTTCGCGTGAACTTTAGAACCCTATTAAATACAATGGACTAATTATAAAGGCTAATACGCAAGTTATTGTCCTAAAAAGGGTTTGGGGACCCGAGTCCTGCCCCAGGCACAAATTTCTGAAGGAAAAAAAGTAATTTAAAACTCACACCACACCAGACCCTTATCCGAGCACGCAACCTGGCAGGCCGCAGGAAAAGAGGGGGGACGAGAGAGCGCCCCCCCTCCTGAACCGTACCAGGCCACATGCCCTCAACATGGGGAGGATGTCCCCATGTTGATGGGGACAAGGGCCTTATCCCCACAACCCTTGCTCGGTGGTTGTGGGGGTCTGCGGGCAGGGGGCTTATCGGAATCTGGAAGACCCCTTTAACAAAGGGGGGGCCGGGATCTGGGGGTCCCCTATGTGAATTGGTAGGGGGTACATTGTACCCCTACCATTTCATGAAGAAAGTGTAAAAAAAAATTAATAAAACACACACACACACACCTTGGAAATATCCTTTATTAAAAAAAATAATAAAAAAAACATTCCTGCGATGAAATCCAGTGTCCCGCGGCGATCCGATGTCCAGCGCTGTCTGTCATTGGCTGAGCCTGAGCGGACCTGATGGGGAACTTCCTCCGCAGTGTATTAAATGAATAGACCCGCCCCTTCTAAAGTTCCCCATCAGATCCGCTCAGCCAATGATGTAGGTGTAAGGCTGAGGACCTGATGCGGAACATGAGAAGGGGCGGGTCTATTCATGTATTAAACTGTGGAGGAAGTTCCCCATCAGGTCCGCTCCCTCGTATGTCAGACCCCACCTACGTCATTGGCTGAGCGGACCTGATGGGGAACTTCCTCCAGTATAATAAATGAATAGCCCCGCCCCTTCTCACGTTCCGCATCAGGTCCTCAGCCTTACACCTACGTCATTGGCTGAGCGGACCTGATGGGGAACTTTAGAAGGGGCGGGTCTATTCATTTATTATACTGGAGGAAGTTCCCCATCAGGTCTGCTCAGGCTCCACCAATGACGGACAGCGCTGGACATCGGATCGCCGCAGGACACAGGATTTCATCGCTGGAATGTTTTATTTTTTTTATTTTTTTATGTTTAATAAAGGACTTTTCCAAGGTGTCGGTGTGTGTTTTTTTACATTTTTTTTACACTTTCTTTGTGAAGCCCCTTACCAATTCATATGGGGGGGTGGGATCTGGGGGTCCCCTTTGTTAAAGGGGTCTTCCAGATTCCGATAAGCCCCCTGCCCGCAGACCCCCACAACTACCGGGCAAGGGTTGCGGGGATGAGGCCCTTGTCCCCATCAACATAGGGACATCCTCCCCATGTTGAGGGCATGTGGCCTGGTACAGTTCAGGAGGGGGGGCACTCTCTCGTCCCCCCCTCTTTTCCTGCGGCCTGCCAGGTTGCGTGCTCGGATAAAGGGTCTGGTATGGATTTTGGGGGGAACTCCACACCATTTTTTTTTAAATTTGGGGTGGAGTTCCCCTTAATATCCATACCAGACCTGAAGGGCCTGGTATGGATATTTGGGGGAACTCCACGCATTTGTTTTTTTTTTATTTGCGGCAGGGTTCCCCTTAATATCCATACCAGAGCTGAAGGGCCTGGTAAATGGATTTGGGGGGACCCCCACGCTTTTTTTTTTTTTTTTTTATCAATGACTTTTCTATGTATTGCCGGGAGCCGACAATTCATTGATAGCCGCGAGTGAGTGGACACGGCTGATCACGTGGTAAAGAGTCTCCGTCGGAGACTCTTTACCTAGATCGGTGTTGCGGGGTGTCAGACTGACATCCCGCAACAACGATCGTTGCAATGCGCGCCCCCGGGGGCGCGCAGCGGCTCAATATCCTGAAGACATCCATATGACGTCCAGTCAGGATATTGAAACCACTTTGCCGCCGTCAATTTGCTATAGGGCGGGCGGCAAGTGGTTAAAATCACTGCTCCCGAAAAAACGGCCGTTTTTAAAACTTCTTTTTGCATTGATACATGTCCCCTGGGGCAGGACCCGGGTCCCCAAACACTTTTTATGACAATAACTTGCATATAAGCCTTTATAATTAGCACTTTAGATTTCTCCCATAGACTTTTCAAATTTGCCGCAAACACCCCAATTTGTTCGCTGTTCGGCGAACGGGCGAACAGGCAATGTTCGAGTCGAACATGAGTTCGACTCGAACTCGAAGCTCATCCCTGATTGCAACATGGTAAAGATTAGCCCCCGTCACATTCGACAACAAATACAATTTCACAAGTATATGAACTGAAAACATTTAGGATAACGTTGTTATCAAGATGCTTTTAAACTGATCTAGATATTCAGGGAGCGTCCCAGATTTTAGGGCTTGTTTACACTTGCACTTAGGGAACAGTAAAAACACATGGTTGAGCTGCATTTTTACCCCCCCAAACAGCTCCCCCTTAACCTGAAAAGGCAGCCCCCATCACACTCGGCGGGCAGTACTACCTGCCCATTGTGACCCATGCAAATGAATAGGGCTGCCCCGCAACTGCCCCACAACGGACGCGGCTGCAGCATGGTGGTGCAGGATTTTAGCAGTTAAAACAGGCAGTGAGAGGTGACATAATGACTCCTCACCACCTATCCAATGCCCTTTGAAAAAAATCCTTCCACCATGGGTCACTCTTTAAGTGTAAATGAGTCCTAAAAGCAGTAGTAAACCGCACCATTACAAAAAAAATTCCTTGCAAGGCAATGGCATAATTTGCTAGCATGGGTCGCATACTAGCACATTATGGAATACTTACCTCATAACAAAGCTCTCCAGCGGTGCGCTGACATGGCTTCCATCTTTTCCTGGTCTTCCTCCGGGTTCGTGAGCTCAGGCTGCATGAGTGGCCAGGGATGTGATGACGTCACTCCCGCGAATACGTGTGGGGCCCTCAGCTCCAGGACTGAGCTCTGAAGGTCCAGCACGGTATGCCAGATCCTCAGAGCGCATGCGGTGGTGATGTCACCGGCTGCATCCAGTGTGAATATCTCCTAAACAGTGCAAGTTAGATACAAGTTCCAAAAATGACTTTACTATCACTTTAAAGTGTAACCAAACCCTAGACTTTTTTTTTTTCCGTTTTGGACAGAGTGGGCAAGAGTTGGGGTTCCAATGCTGTGGGGTTCCACACTGACAAGCTCTGTGACCACTATATTGTAATACTGGTTTGCGGGTTTTGGAAATGTGCCCTTTTCTTTCATCCCCTCCTCTCTTCTTTTGTGGGAATTGTGAAACCATTTTGGGATTCTATGCCTACTGTATGCAATTCATGATGGGCATTACATGATACACTAAACAGAACCCAATCTTGGAGTGGACGCTATACCTGCATTTATCTACACTACATCTCTTTCGTAGCAAAGAGGGGGGATTTCGGGACTTTGAATGAGGTGGGTGAGAGCGGCTAAATGATCATTTGGTTTTGAAAAGGATACCTTTTATTGTTGTAGAGGGTATGTACTTTCCCGGGTGTAAATTTGAACTTGGCAGAGACATCAGTGATGTGTAATTCCCTGCAGCCCAGTGGGTGGCGCTGCCGCCCTGGGCTGGGGTCGAATCATTGCTGTGTGCTGTGCCTCCTTTTTGTCCTCCCTCGGCAGCGGTATGGTGGGGCGGGGAACCCGCCGTGCTTGCTGGGAGAGGGTATAAAGGGGCCAGGCACCTTCAGCTTGTGGACGGTGGTTCGTGTCGGTCCTCTGGGTGGCCTAGGCCTAGAGGACAATCGGTGGTCGTGTTCCATCCCAGGCACCTTTAGCCTGGGTTGAGGTACTGCCCAACACTGAGTTCCGCGAGGGAAGGAGATCCTAGGGAACCCCGGGAGTGGGTACCCGAATCCTGAAGGCGCAATGGACCGGGGGGAGCTCCTCACTTGAAGACCCGGTGCAGCAGATTGCCAGTGACAGGTGAGCCTCTCGTCGGAGACCGCCTGGAAGGAAATTCCCCCTCGTGCGGAGTCCGTAACCCTCTTTCAGGAAGGAAAGTGGAGAAGTACATTGTGTCTGGGCCTATTCGCATCCACACCTGCTTTTCTGTTCTGTTTCTACCAAGGGAGTTCAACTGATTGTGTTCATTCGAGAAGAATAAAGGAGTGTTGAACTTTAATGGTGTAGGGCTCATTTCCTAACAGACATTGTTCCAGGTGACTCTTGGAGGGAGGACAGCACTGACCCGAAGGTAATACAAGAACGTTGCTTATACCGCACTGACACATGTGGTGGAAGCCAGGCGTGGTGTCCCCGCTCCCTCCCCTCTAAGATACCCCTAGACAAGAGAAAGACGAGACGAGAGAAAGAGGGGAGTGAGGAGGGCGCTACATTGTCAAAAAGCATCACAGCATAACATAAATGCAATGAGTAAATATGCAATCCCATGCTTAAAACCATGTATGGTGAAAACAGTAATGCAGCATGGCAGGCCCATAGTATGGTAGTTGGTAAGATTTTCAAATTTTCCAATATACATACAGTATATTAGAAAAAATAAATCATCTACAGAATAGGTGCATCCAGTAAACTGACGCGTTTCGTGTATATAAAATTACACTCTTCAGGGGCAGGTGCACTTGGGTAAGCCTGTAGAGTCTGAATGTGTGCATCCAGACAGGGAGGGCTGCCTAAGGTATCATTCCTGGGAGCTGAGGTCGGAAACAGGCATTGAAAAGACTTGGCGCATACCATGATCCCAGCAAAGGTGAGAAACACATAGCCAAATGGTGGTAGGTGTGGGTTTAAATTCTGATGTAGTGGTAAAAAATATTTCACTGCCATTGTGCTATTTTCTGGGTGTCCAGTGTGCCCCTGTGCCTGTAAGGAGGGGTGGACTCCCTCCAGGCATACCTGCCCTCAATATATCCATTATTATATATGTGCTCCTACTATGGAGGCTCTCAAAATGTATAGAGTTTGGACTGCAGATAATACTGGAGTGTCATGACGTGGCCTCTGCAGCTTACACATGCATTTGCAAATGTGTGCACACTAAACCCCTGTTTCTAACATGAACAATTTGGTTTGTGGTAAGTTGAGCTTGGATTTTTTCTTTGTTGTTTGTTATACCTGCATATATCTATACTACATCTCTTTCATCGTCTCTGGCATAGCCACACTTTCATCCTCTGTGGTCTTTCGAGCCTACACCATGAGATCTGTATTGGAGAAAAAAATGATTTTAACTATTTATTTTGATGATTACTTCACCACATTATTTTGAGGCCATGTTGAAGATTTATGCAATTATGAAACTAAACACGTCAGAGCTTATTCGCTGTATGAAGACATCTACAATTGACCAGATGTGATTATACATGGTGGTTAAATCATGTAGAGATACCATTATATGATAGTTCTTATTGTCATTTTTGTTGTCTTTAAATATGGATGAATAAATTAAGTAAAATCATTGAACTACTTGCCGACCGCCCTATAACACATTTATTGCTACAGGGTGACCATGCTGCGCAGGATCACACATATATATGTGTGTGATCCTGCACTTCAGGGTATCAGGCATGAGTGTGCGCCAACAGCAGCTTCCTCCTGCTGTGAACCTACACAGTGGGAGTTTATCAGTTGGTCCCCGCAAGACCTGATGTCCACCGGCAACCTCTGATCATTCGGTACACATGCAGAACAGTGATCTGCCTATGTAAGCAAGGTAGATTGCCGTTTTGTCAGTACAGAAGGCATGGATCCTGTGTTTCTGTAAAGCAGAACACTGATCCATGCCTTCCACTAGTAAAAGCACCTCCCCCACTGCACTGTAACACCAGCTAGGCACACAGTAAACCATTTGATTGCCCCTGATGTTAACCCCTTCCCAGTCAGTGTCATTAGTAAAGTGACAGTACATTTTTCTAGCACTTATCACTTTGTTACTGTCACCGGTTCCCAAAAGTGTCAGTTAGGTGTCCTATTTGTCCGCTGCAATTACGCGGTTCTTACTAGTAAAAAATAAATAAAAATTCCATAAATATATCCCATAGTTTGTAGACGCTATAACTGTTGAGCAAACCAATTAATATACGCTCATTGGTCTTTTCTTTACCAAAAACATGTAGCAGAATACATGTTGGTTTTAACTGATGAAGAAATGTAATTGTTTTACATTTTTTTTATTGGATGTGTGTAGCGGATGGTTGCTACTAGTTACTATCATCCACCATATCACCCTGCTGCCAGACCTCCATGTATCACTCTCAGAGACAATGAACAGTCATTTGCTTTGTTTTGTTTTCATTTATTGGGGAATATAACTTGGTTGGAGAAGGGGATATGGGATGCCCATAGATTTGCCATCATGGTTACAGAATAGATTAAATGAAGTGAGCCTTGAAGAACTGATGGACCCTAATATTCAGTCACTTCCCTTGCATAACTCATGCAGACTATTGCTCCTCGTCTGCATCAACTCCTGCAGACTGTTACTCCCAGGACTCCTCTCCTCCTGCACAAAACTTCCACTGTAAACTATTAGTCCTCCTGTCCAATCATCTTCACTTTGCACAAGGAATCACTCTGAATAATCCCAGATGCTGGCTGAACTGGCTGACTTTTTAATAGGCCAGGGGCCTGCGGTACCCCCTACTTGCGGCCTAGTTCATTAGCAGCTTGAATTAGTTGGTGGACTACTGATCCCAGTTAGCCCGACTCGCAAATCCTGCGCCCACAGGCCGCATCGATTTGACACAAAACCCCACAGTCTCTCCTCTGGCCTTGCACCCAGCTCCCCTGGCCTTCCTCTTCCAGATATCCACTGTGCCTCACTCACCGACCTTCTCCTGCCCTGAGTCCATGATAAATAACTCAGCCCCCGGGCTCCTCCAGATGGGGATGGGCCTCCTGCTGTGATCTAGCACTCCATTCTTTACTTCTCCCAGCCGACAACTCCCCTCCAGTGGGCTGGACCTGAGCTTATATGGGAGGCCTGCCCCCTGCCAATTCCATGGGGATTGGTCAGGGCTCCTCACATGAGCTCCCTGTCACTCCAGCTCCCAGCCCTGCCCCTCTTCCAGAACATTTTCCCTGGAAGCAGGGGAGGCACCCAAGAACTAAAGCACAGGTGCTACACTAACCACTCTCTGCCCCCAGATCAAAACAAGCAGGCCTAGCCTGATGCATGTGTGTTAGAGCAGAAAGTAAAAAATATATATATTTTTTTTTTTCAAAATTGTCAGTCGTTTTTTGCTTATAGCGCAAACAATAAAACAGGCAGAGATGATCAAATACCACCAACAGAAAGATCTATTTGTGGGGAAAAAAGGACATACATTTTATTTGGGTACAGTGTTGCATGTTAGTTAAAGTAATGCAGTGCCGTATCACGAAACATGGCCTGGTCATGAAGGGGGGTAAATATTCCAGAGCTGAAGTGGTTAATCTAATTTTGTATATTGGGGTATATGAATAATATAAAAATCCAAATTATTCACACATTCCAATTTCTACAGTATTAGGGATCTGCCACTATTAAGATATCCAGGCTGGATGAAATATTTGAATAATTAGGGTTGTTTTGCCATCTGTGTTGCATTTACTGTATATTACAAAAAAAATAGGTTTTCCTTTACATTCTAAATTAGGGTATTTCCTAACAGCTGCACTCTTTAAACATTTGCAAATCGCATGGAATGTTGTGAACAATTTATAGATGATACATTTTCTTTTTTGGTTGTTTTCAGCTGTCAAAACAAATGAAACGTTAGTATGAAGAAGAGCCTGCTAAACTCCCTTGCGTATAGTGGTATGAGGTCCACCAATCACCATCCGCACCTGCAATCTCACGTCTGAGTGAACGGTTACGGAATAGCTGCATTTGCCATATGTGATGCCCTTGGGGATCAAGCAAATTATCTTATACAGTCTAAGAATTTTCTTAGAAGGACGCAAGTTTTGATGTCAGTGAAGGCAGGGCTGCTGTCTGCAAGTGATAATATTGATTTCAATTTCTAAAAAAGTTGGCGAGCATCAGGGAGGTTGAGAAATGCAGTCAATAGAAAAACTGTGTCTACAAACTCAATTTGGACTTTGCTGCTCTGCTGGAAAGTATCGGTTTACTTTTCATCTAAGAACCCCACTGCTAGAGGGTTATACTGGTAGTTCCCAGCATAAGCTCAGTAAGGAAAAGAGCACTCCGCAAAACTGCAACCAATCAGAATTTATCTTTAACTGAGCTGTCCTCTGTAAGCTGAAATGCAATTGGATCCCTTTGGGTTACAGCACTTAGCTGCCATGATATCTCCTTGCAATGTATAAAGTGTATGTATAGACCAGTGGTCTTCAAACTGCAGCCTGAAGGCCAGATGCGGCCCTTTGCCTGCTTTTATCTGACCCTTTGGGCACTCTGTCATCCACGAATACCAACAATTGGGCATAATTCCTCCCACTGGCACCAATGAAGAGGCACAATTTCTCCCAAAGACACCAATGATGAGGCACAATTTCTCCCAATGACACCAACAGCGGGGCACAATTTCGCCCAATGACACCAACGATGGGGCACAACTCCTCCCACTGACATCAAAGATAGGGGCATTGTTTTTTCCCATTGATGTCAGGACCTTCTCTACTCCTAATGTCCACAGTCCCCCTAAAGTCTGAAGGACAATATACTGGCCCTTTGTTTAGAAACTTTGGAGACCATTGGTATAGACAAAGCTTTTTTTTATTTTTGTTTTATTTAAAGGGACAGTAGATGGCCAATGCAAGATGTGAATGTGCAAAAGGATCACATTTTCATGAATTTGGGGGAAATAGTTAATATATAATTTTTCTATTTATCAAACAGCCAACCGTTTGAAACATGGTTTCCAAAATGTGTAAGAAGGATGTTTTCCTGGGTTTTTTCTTGTTTTTGTGACAAGTAAGAAAGCATGTAGTATACCATCATTTCATCATTTTGAGTATTCCACTTGTCTGCCCAGGCAAACAGATAAATACACAATCGTGATATATACTGTATAAGACAGCTGGGTTAACTGTCAAAGGTCCCGTGTTTCTGTCCATCCAGTCCTGAATTTTAAACCAGCCTCCATCACACAGCCAAGGTAAAGGACGCTTTCCTCCTCCCACCTCCAACCTGCTGACTAGATGCTGAAGGAGATTGTTTAGGTCATTCCTTTGATAACTCTGCCATCTACTCTTACCAGTATGATTCTTCTTGATTTATTTGTGTAGCACCCTCTACCTTAGGTAGGTAGGTGCTATTGTAGTTTTTTGCGGAAGCTTCCAGCGCAGGTAAATTTAAGCAGGCCTATGCTGTGAGCTAGGCCTGTTTGTTTTTATCTCGGTGAAGGGGAGTGGTTTAGTGTAGCAGTAAGTGACTGACATGTACCTCAGCTCTTGGGCGCCTCCTCTGTTTCCAGGGAGAATGTTCTGGAAAAGGGACAGGGCAGAGACCTGGAGTGACATGGGGTGCATGTGAGGAGCTCTGAAAAATCCCCAACTAGGAGTGGCAGGGGGCAGGCCTCACACATATGCCTTCTGGGGGAGGAGTTGTCGGCTGGGTGAACTGGATGATGGAGTGTTAGACTGTCGTGTCTGAGGGAACCCCCTTTCTGGGGGGGGGGTGTACCTCAGGCAGGGAGCTTGGGAGCTGGAAGGGAGCCTCTCCTTACACGGTCATGGAGAGGTGTTCTGGAACAGGAGCTGGAAGAGACAGTTGTCAGTGTAGCGGGTATGTACTTTCCCGGGTGTAATTTGAACTTGGCAGAGACATAAGTGATGTGTAATTCCCTGCAGCCCAGCAGGTGGCGCTGTCGCCCTGGGCTGGGGTTGAATCATTGCTGTGTGCTGTGCTTTCTTTTTGTCCTCCCTCGGCAGCGGTATGGTGGGGCGGGGAACTCATTGTGCTTGCTGGGAGAGGGTATAAAAGGGACGGCCATCTTTGTCACGGGGTCGAGTCCCAGGCACCTTCGGTCTGTGGGCGGTGGTTTGTGTTGGTCCTCTAGGCGGCCTAGGCCTAGAGGACAGCCGGAGGTCGTGTTCCATCCCAGGCACCTTTGGCCTGGGGTGAGGTACTCGGATGGAGGTCTGGAACTCAGTGCCCAACACTGAGTTCCGCGAGGGAAGGAGATCCTACGGTACCCAGGGATTGGGTACCCGAATCCGGAAGGCGTAATGGACCGGGGGGAGCTCCTCACTCGAAGACCTGGTGCAGCATATTGCCAGTGACGGGTGAGCCTCTCATCGGAGACCGCCTGGAAGGAAATCCCCCCCCCCCGCTCGGAGACCGCAACTCACTTTCAGGGAGGAAAGTGGAGAGTTCATTGTGTCTGGGCCTACTCGCATCTACACCTCCTTTTCTGTTCTGTTTCTACCAAGGGAGTTCAACTGATTGTGTTCATTCGAGAAGAATAAAGGAGTGTTGGACTTTAATGGTGTGGGGCTCATTTCCTGACAGACATTGTTCAAGGTAACTCTCGGTGGAGGCTCCAGGTGCACAGCACTGACCCAAAGGTAAAAGAGCTTTGCTTATATCACACTGACACCTGTGGTGAAGGACAGGCATGGTGTCCCCGCTCCCTTCCCCTCTGAGGTACCCCTAGACAAGAGACAGACGAGCTGAAGAAAAAGAGGGGAGTGAGGAGGGCGCTACATCAGCATTTCCGGAGTAAAGTCATTCAAGAAGGATCCAGGACAGGTGTCGGTGAGTGGAAAGCACAGTGGAAAGCTCTGGAAGAGACATGCGAGGGGAGCTGGATGTAGAGCCACAGGGAGAGACTGTGGGAGTTTGTGTCAAGTTGCTGTAGCCAAGAGGGCGGGCAGGATTTGCAATCGGACTTGCTGGGATCAGTAGTCTACATTTATTTTTCTTAATTAAATCGATTGCTACCACAGAGGGGTACTGCAGGCCCCGGCCTACAAAGGGCTATTAAAGTGGTTGTAAACCCACTTTATAAACAAAGACCTACAGGTAAGCCTAGATTAAGGCTTACCTGTAGGTGCATGAAATATCTCTTTAACCTACACGGTTAAGGAGATATTTGCATTTAAATGCGGCGACGCTGACGTCATGCGCATGGTGTTAACCCCATTCACAAATTCGGCTAGGTCGCAACATTCGACGACGTAGCCGAATTTGACGGCTCACGCGCGCATGCGCGGAGTCACGTCTTCGCCGCTCCGGCCAATCACAGCATCGGAGCGGCGCTGTGATTGGCTGCAGCGGCGATACCCGGAAGTAACATTCCGGCTATCGCCGCAGCGATGGATGCGGCTAGAGGAGGGACACAGACGACTTTGGGGGCCCCGATCGAAGGTAAGTGGTACATAATGAGCTAGTATGCTAGTCATACTAGCTCATTATAGCTTTGTCTTGCAGGTTAGTAAAAAAAAAAAAAATTCGAAACAGGGTTTACCACCACTTTAAGTAAAGACACTGGAACTTATTCAGAGTGAGGCCTAGTCATGTGCTGATGGTGTGACAGGAATACTAAAGTTGGATAGTGAAGTAAGACCTCCTAAGTAGTGTGCTGGAGGAAGTGTTCTGAGGTAAAGGACTGTCAAGCTTAGAGTCAACCATCTTGTTCTGCTGAGAAGTGTGACACATTTACTTTTATTCTGCCAAAGAATATTCATCCTATGGACATCCCATGTCCCTTTTCCCCAACCAAGTTCAATCCCTTAATAAAAACAAGCAAGAGACTATTCATTGACTGAGAAGTGTGTCTAATGGAGGTCTGGGAGCAGGGTGAAATGTGTGGATGCTGTAACACGTAGCTACCCCGCGGGGCCATCGCTACATTTGCATGGAGCATGTCTGATTGGCTCCCATTCCTACCTCTCCCTCTCACATTCCTAGGCCAAGGCCAATGCCAAGAAAAATTCAAGTACTTACATTTGTTACACTTAAAAATACATTTCATGATGTATAAATCAATACAGAACTGCAATAATAAGAGTTGCCTAGAGTTCCCTTTATACAGAAAAGGCCCTCATCCAAATACAATCCAGTATTCTAGTTTAGTGCCCAGTGTCCCAATTGCTGGAGTGTTTGGCATATCTGATTTCAAGTCCATCATTGGGTTAGCTATTAATATACTAAGATATACACTGATCAGCCATAACATTGACCATCACTGACAGCTAAAGTGAATAACATTGATTATCTTGTTACAATGGCATCTGACTTTGACAAGGGGCAAATTTTAATGGATAGATGACTGGGGCAGAGCAACTCCTAAACTGCAGCTCTCGAGGGGTGTTCCCAGGCTGCAGTGGTCAGGACCTTCCAAAAGTGGTCCAAGGAAGGAAAACTGGTAAAGCAGCAACAGGGTCATGGTTGGCCAAGGCTTACTGATGCATATGGGGAGTGAAGGCTGGCCCATGTAGTCCAATCCAATAGTAGAGCAACTGTGGCTCAATTTTCTTGAAAAAGTTAATGTTGGTTCCGATAGAAAGGTGTCAGGACACACAGTGCCTCACAGTTTGTTGCAGACATCCCAACCTGCGAAAACACATTTCGGAGAGGTGTCAAACTCATTTCAGGGAGGTGGCGCTCCATGCACACGCACCCCCCCCCCCCCATTTAACACAACACTAGAGGATGATCAAATAAAATGGAATCAAATGGTGTCCAGGAGCCGCAGCTGAAATGCGGGAGACTCCCGCACCTCGCGGGAGACTTGGGATGTCTGGGTATGGCACTGCGTAGCTGCAGACCAGTAAGGATGCCCATGCTGACCCAGGTCCACAGTCAAAATTGCCTACAATAGGCACATGAGCATCAGAACTGGAGCAATGGAAGAAGGTGACTTGGTCTGATAAATTAAAGGAGAGTTTTAGGAACACAATAAGGGACTTGAGGTGTTAACTTGGCCTACAAATTCCCCAGAACTCAATCCAATCAAGCATCTTTGGTATGTACTGAAAAAGCAGGCCCAATCCATGGAGAACCCACCTCGCAACCTCTAGGACTTAAAGGATCTGCTTCTGATGGCTTGTTGCCAGATACTGTATCTCAGCATACCTTCAGAA
Source organism: Rana muscosa (assembly GCA_029206835.1). Classification (NCBI taxonomy): domain Eukaryota; kingdom Metazoa; phylum Chordata; class Amphibia; order Anura; family Ranidae; genus Rana; species Rana muscosa. Next base: position 90,436,920 of record CM055117.1, on the reverse strand, counting down.
GTCTAGTGGAGTCCATGCCTCGACAGCTATGGTGGGTGGTCATAATGTTATGGCTGATCGGTGTGTGTGTATTACACTGCAAAAGCTTTAGGCAGGTGTGAAAAAAATTTGTAAATCAAGAATGCTTTCAGAAATAGAAGTGTTAATAGTTTTTTTTATCAATTAACAAAATGGAAAGTAAATGAACAGAAGAGAAATCCTAATCAATATTTGGTGTGACCATCCTTTGCCTTCAAAGCAGCATCAATTCTTCTAGGTACACTTGCACACAGTTTTTGAAGGATCTCAACAGGTAGGTTGTTCCAAGCATCTTGGAGAAATAACCACAGATCTTCTGTGGATGTAGGCTGCCTCAAATCCTTCTGCATCTCCATGGAATCACAGATAGACTCCATGATGTTGAGATCAAAACTTTGCGAGGGCCAAACGATCACTTCCAGGACTCCTTGTTCTTCCTTACACTATAGATAGTTCTATTTATGCTGTATGTTTGGGGCGTTGTCCTGCTGCAGAATAAATTTTGGGCCAATCACACACTTCCCTGATGGCATGATGGATAAATACCTGCCTGTATTTCTAAGCATTGAGGACACCATTGATCCTGACCAAATCTCCAACTCCATTTGCAGAAATGCAGCCCCAAACTTGCAAGGAACCTCCATCACGCTTCACTGTTGCCTGCTGACACTCTCCAGCCTTTCACCAACAAACTGCCTCCTGCTAGAGCCATACTGTATATTTCACATTTTGACTCATCAGTCCAAAGCACCTGGTTCCATTTTTCTGCACCCAGTTCCTATGTTTTCTTGAATAGTTGAATACCTTAGCCTTGTTTCCACATCGGCGATATGGCTTATTGGCCCCAATTCTTCCATGAAGACCACTTCTGGCGAGACTTCTCCAGACAGTAGATGGGTGTACCCGGGTTCCACTGGTATCCTCCAATTCTGTGCTGATGGCACTGCTGGACATCTTCCGATGTCGAAGGGAAGTAAGCATGACAAGTCTTTCATCTGCTGCATTAAGTTTCCTTTGCTAACCACTGCATCTACGGGCCTCATCGTTGCCCGTTTCTTTTTTGCTTCTTCAGAAAGCTCACGTCTTGAAAACCCAGTCTGTTTTGAGATCTTGCTGATGCAGTTGAACTACCTTATGTCTTGTTGCTGTGTTCAGTCTTGCCATGGTGTATGACCTGTAATATGAAACTGTCTTCTGCAAACTCACCTTCATAGCAGAGTTTGGCTGCTCCTCGACCAGTTTTAAGCCACCTACACAGCTGTTTCTCTTTCAGGTAATGACTGTGTTTCAATGTACTGTACATATGAAATGGATGATCATTAGCACCTTCTTAATTAAATTGGTTAATCATACACCTGAATATAATCCTACAACAAGTTTATAAACTGTGCAAGTGTAAGAACTGATGCTGGTTTGAAGCCAAAGGACACACCAAATATTGACCTGATTCTTCTGTTCACTCACTTTGCATTTTGTAAATTGATAAAAAATAAACAATTAAATATATACTTTTTAAAGCATTTTTACACCTGCCTAAAACTTTTGCACAGTTTCTGTGTGTATGTGAGTGTATATATATATATATATATATATATATATATATATATATATATATTTTTAAGAAGGTAAAATGCAGTTGCACTTAATTTAGGTAATCAGCTTTAATCTTAGAATTACAGTAAATGTTAGTGAACCAGTATGCACTATTTTTCATAACAAAAAAAGAAAGTGATGATAATCCTGATAAAGCAGGCAATGGACTATGCTCAAGTGACTGATTTAATTATAGCACGCATTCGCGTGTAAAAGCATGTACTACTGAAGATGATCCCTTCCAGTCTATATGATATGTAATGTATAATACAAAATGAAAAAAGTGTTTGACAGCTCCATCTACTGGTCATAAATGCAAACTTGTTCTTGATTTTTAACCTGGAAGGATAAACTATTTAGTCTTGAATGAGCAGCAATCAAAGTTATCTGTAGTGTTAATGTGAGTGGAAGACCTGACTAGTACTACTAAACAATTGTTCTGTAGAATGAATGAGACAACAGAAACACGTATTTTATATTAGTTGAGAATGCAGGATTATACATTTATCAAACCCTGAATGCTGGCATTACATACTGATCTCAGACATGCCCATGTTTCCTGACCCAACTGGCAGCTTAAAGTGGAAGTCCTATCCAAATTTTGCAGGTTAAAGTGGAGCTGAAACCTCAAATGTAAAAAACTGCCCACAGAGAGATATTTAGGTAGGAAAAAACTCTGCATGTACTTGTCCTGGTGCACTACAGTGTATTTGTCAGAATACCCTGACGAAGTCACGTGACTCTGTGACGTAACACGTAGGGAGGAGTCAATGATGTCACACCGCACAGACTGGTAGTGAGCAGGCCACCATCTTGTGTGAGACCATACCTTGTGATAACTAGGGGGCAATACAAATGTATACAGGACAAGTGCACTTTTTAGGTTGATTATTTTATTGTATTTGGTGTTTTTGAATAAAATAGGTATATGGAAGCAAAGAGCACTATGGGTCTTCTTCTTGTTTGAGCTTTTTACATGCATTTACCTGAGGATGAGCCTGGATGGAGGTGGATTGAGAGCCATCAGGATTCCATAAAGGGGAACATCATGAGTGAAGGTGGTGGGCATTGCACTGTGTGTGATGGACTGAACACTGGAATATTGGAATAATATCTAGAGAAGTGTGAACACGTAGTGTGGGCCACCTTTTCACTATATAAGAAATAAAGACATGAACACGTCATTGTGGATGGGCAGACTTTAAACTTTATTCGATTTTTTGCATTTATTTATGATAATACTTGGATGTGAATACATTATAATGAGGGACTTGTACACTGTGCATGAAATCGTTTTTTTTGGCATTATTATTTGGCATTGTATTGTGATTTTATGTATGTTGATGTGTTTTTATTGCACTTTTTTTTTGTATAACACTGTGTGGCACTATTTAAATATATATTATTACTGATGATATGTGGGAACACGTAGAGTATGGGCAGCAGTAAATAAATTGTAGTACACAGGATGTTTATTGTAGAGCATTGATTGCACTGAGAAAGTGCCTATGATTATCTACTATTCCTGTGCCCCTCAACAGTTGATAAAGAAAATAAGAATTTTCTACTTTTCTTGAAGTCTGTTGAGGGACACAATTCTTTGAACCCATGTATTGCTTGCTCACAAAACTTAGACATAAGGGTTGGGAGTTAAACATGACATTCTGTCACGGATGCCTAACACGGCATCCAGCACAGGGTACGCAGATCAGTGGGCTGCACTAAAGGAACTAGGCACAAGGTAAGTAAATATATATGTAGCGGCCTCACTCCCTCTCCATCTTTATCGGTTACACACCAACTCATGTCTAGGGGTTCCTGGGTTGTGAGAGTGAGATGCGCCACGGCCCATGTCCTCCCCTTTGTAGTAGGGAGGTGAAGGCCACTTACTGATGTTTCCTCGGGCCGGTGTGTTCTGTGAATGCACTGAGTCTGTAATTGCAAGCTCACCAGCCTCCCCTTTGCTTCCAGTAACTGGAGTTCGCACACCGGAGAAAGGTCCAACACTTGTTTATTTGACACTCCAATACGCAAAGCACAATAAACAGTTCTTTTGCAGCAAACTGGTTGGGACCTATAACCTTGCCAACGGTGGGCCGAGCAGATCGAGGCACTTCCTAAAGTTTAAGTTCTATGCCACTGTACTATGACCAGCAGCGCCTAAGCCAATCCGGCTGTTACAGAACAGGAAAGATGGGGTCTCTTCCAGCAACCCCTATGAACAGCAATGGAGCCCTCTTCGATGCGCTGTGGCCCCTATCAGGGGGATGTGTCCTCCCAAGAGAGTTCCCAGAGGCCCACTGTCACCGGGTTGGTGCTGCTCCGGGTCTCCAGTGGGTAACCTCTCTGACCTCCTCACCTCAGATACGAGTCCCTCCGCTCAGGGACCCTCGGACAGTCCACCCTAGCGGGACCCAGTCGAAGGTACTGGGCCCCAGGCCTCCTCGATAGTACCTCACCCCAGGCTAAAGGTGCCTGGGATGGACGCCAACATGACTCCGGACCAGGCCATGGGCACCTGGACCAGACTCCTGGATCTCCAGCACCCAGGCCTAAGGGCCCTGGGTGCGGACCGCAACCCTCCTCCTCCGAGGACCTCCTTCTCCGCAAGCCCCGTGGTAAGGGCGTCTCCCCCTTTTATCTCCTCTCATCAACGGCCCGGCGGGTTCCCCGCCCCAGCCATACCATCTCCGGGAAGGGACAAAACAGGGAGCACTGCAGGAGATGATTCTACCTGAAGCCTGTGGGTACCCCGCCACCCACAGGCAAAGGAGAATATTACATCCTCCAATCCTCCACGAAACAAAAAGGGGTCTGAACCCTAACACAATTATACACCTGGGTCACACTATTCCCCATGTGTATCCCATCAATTTAAGGACCCCGCTACACATTCCCCCCTGTGATTGGACGCTGGTCCCCAGCGTCAGGTGCACACCCATGCCTCCCATAAAGTGGTGACATGGAGTGAAACCCCTGAGGCAGTTCCTCTAAATTTTTCCCAAGTGCTAAGACCTGCTCAGGGAATGGGGAACATATAAAACAACTTATGTCATAAAACACTTTAAACATCTGCATAATCACAACCCCTCTCCCACACTGTCTAAGAGCCACCCACTCTCAATGACCTTGATTGACGATCCTCCTGCAGGGGAAAGAAAAAAACAACATCCTAACATAATTTCGTGTCATTTGGCATGAGTGGGCCCGTCAGCCGAGAGACCCACTCACTCCAACAAGCAAGGTGATGTGTGTGTGAAACATTTTCAAACATTTGTTGCGCAACACTGCCACCTGGTGACAACGCCGCGGTCATGACACTCAACGAGTCTTCGTTCTTCCAGCTTTTCCCTACTCTGCCACTATTCCCAAATGTCCTTGTCTTTGGCACATGAAGAAAAGGGGAAACACAAAAAAACACAACAGCCCCAAGTCTCCAATGAGAAAAAGAAAAGCCCAAATAAAAACAAAAGCAGGGCACAGTCCTGGGTGTCTGGGAATGGCTCTTCCAGAAAGTTCAAGTGCACAAAGGAAATAAACAGGAGTTCTTTTCTCCTATAAGTAAAACTTTGGATCCGGCAGATACAGGGGTTTCAGGTGTTTGTCAAATGCCTCTATCGAATACTCGACATCTTCTCCGCAGTCAGACAGCGACTCTAGGTCGGAGGTGTCATACATCTCCGCAGGCAGATATCTTCCGGTGGACACAGAATCATCCTCCCTGGGGGGCTCCACCTCCAATGAGCCCCCGACACCTCCAACCACCACCACAGTCCCAGCCCCTGCTCACCTGACCCTTGTAGAGGACTGGGATGTCTGGGACTTTCTTCTCGACCGGCGCCATCCAGGCCAGGCAAGCAGCGGGGTGAAGCTCGACCACGTCCATAGGATGCCTGTACTAGGCCAACTTTCCTCTTCGGGGGTGGGAGCAGAGAACTTGTGGCGACCGAGGCAGCATCCTCGGATTTTTCTCTGTTGGGCAGTCCATCGCCCTGGTCAGCGCGCATGGGAACCTCGACAAAGGCCTTGATCTCCCCTTCCGGAGTAGCGGTACCCGTGAGGTGGTTGAGGCGAAGGGCCCGGGGCCTTGCTGTGGACGACTCGACCTCAAAAAGGAATTCTCTGCACTCCTCACATCGCCCGAATGGCTTCAGGGTGACCACCAGTCCCGAGCAGCCGGGACAGATCACACCGAGGGCCTCCGTGTCTCTGCAAGTGTACAGAGCCAACCGCCCTCGGGGCCTAAGTCTTATCCCCGTGTCTGTGATGGGGGCAGCAAAGGAAGTCATTCTCGTGGGGTGAGGAACCATAATCCACGGGGCACTTGAGGTCATCCCGACTATCTGCTGCTCCATCATGCACTGACCTCGCGCCGGAGTCTCCACGTGTATCCCCACACTTGGCCAGACTCCTCCCATGAGCTGTACATTTTCGCGGGCTTCCTCCCGGACGAGCCCCCACGTGTAGCGGCCTCACTCCCTCTCCATCTTTATCGGTTACACACCAACTCATGTCTAGGGGTTCCTGGGTTGTGAGAGTGAGATGCGCCACGGCCCATGTCCTCCCCTTTGTAGTAGGGAGGTGAAGGCCACTTACTGATGTTTCCTCGGGCCGGTGTGTTCTGTGAATGCACTGAGTCTGTAATTGCAAGCTCACCAGCCTCCCCTTTGCTTCCAGTAACTGGAGTTCGCACACCGGAGAAAGGTCCAACACTTGTTTATTTGACACTCCAATACGCAAAGCACAATAAACAGTTCTTTTGCAGCAAACTGGTTGGGACCTATAACCTTGCCAACGGTGGGCCGAGCAGATCGAGGCACTTCCTAAAGTTTAAGTTCTATGCCACTGTACTATGACCAGCGGCGCCTAAGCCAATCCGGCTGTTACAGAACAGGAAAGATGGGGTCTCTTCCAGCAACCCCTATGAACAGCAATGGAGCCCTCTTCGATGCGCTGTGGCCCCTATCAGGGGGATGTGTCCTCCCAAGAGAGTTCCCAGAGGCCCACTGTCACCGGGTTGGTGCTGCTCCGGGTCTCCAGTGGGTAACCTCTCTGGCCTCCTCACCTCAGATACGAGTCCCTCCGCTCAGGGACCCTCGGACAGTCCACCCTAGCGGGACCCAGTCGAAGGTACTGGGCCCCAGGCCTCCTCGATAGTACCTCACCCCAGGCTAAAGGTGCCTGGGATGGACGCCAACATGACTCCGGACCAGGCCATGGGCACCTGGACCAGACTCCTGGATCTCCAGCACCCAGGCCTAAGGGCCCTGGGTGCGGACCGCAACCCTCCTCCTCCGAGGACCTCCTTCTCCGCAAGCCCCGTGGTAAGGGCGTCTCCCCCTTTTATCTCCTCTCATCAACGGCCCGGCGGGTTCCCCGCCCCAGCCATACCATCTCCGGGAAGGGACAAAACAGGGAGCACTGCAGGAGATGATTCTACCTGAAGCCTGTGGGTACCCCGCCACCCACAGGCAAAGGAGAATATTACATCCTCCAATCCTCCACGAAACAAAAAGGGGTCTGAACCCTAACACAATTATACACCTGGGTCACACTATTCCCCAGGTGTATCCCATCAATTTGAGGACCCCGCTACATATATATGAGTTTATTGAAAGGATAATTCCTAAAACAATAAAGGCAACCAGCAAACAACCACAGTGACACACAAAACAACTCCCTACACCAACGTGAATACAGTTTAGAGATTAAAGCGTAAATGTAATCAAGCCAGGGTCATACACGAGAGATCAGTCCGATTGAACAGGGAGCCGGAAGGGACAACAGGAGGAGGGATGAGTCTGCAAGACAGGGGTCCAGGGATGGATGCAGGGTTCAGGAATACAAGGTACAGAGGCAGGGGTCCAGGGATGGATGCAGGGTTCAGGAACACAGGATACAAGGTACAGAGGCAGGGGTCCAGGGATGGATGCAGGGTTCAGGAACACAGGATACAAGATAACAGGTCACAAGGTTCAGCAGGTTCAGGTTCAGGTTCAGGTTCAGGTTCAGGCATACAGGTCTGGGTTCCAAGACAATACCAGAGCAAATGCTTTAGTGTCTGCTGGGTATTTATACACACCTCCTGCAATCAGTCTCAGGTGACGCCTGATTGCAGGAGATGATTTCGGCTCCAGACAAATGGGAGACACCCGCTGGTGGCCACCAGAACTGCACCCTTTGGTGCTGAAAGCAATAGCACCACCAGCAGGTGACCCAGGCAATGACACTGATCATGACAGTTCCCCCTCCCAAGGAGTGGCCTCCGGACGCTCCATTCTGCCCTTGATCTGGCAGTGCTGGTAGGTGCGGAAAGGTCCCAAAAAGTCTCCCCTGTGTCTGCGGACTACTTGTGCTCCTCCGGCCAGAGTCCTTAAACTTACTGGGAGGCGTGGCACCTGAGTCCGGCAATGGAACACGCCCCCAACCACCAGGGTCTGGAAGTTGGGATCTGGAAATGAAAACAGGCAGGGCAATGTGCATGAACCTAACGGAGGCGAACAACACAAGGGCATCACAGTCAGGCTGGGAATCAAGCAGGGCAAAATCAGCGGCAAGCCGGGCATCCAGAACTGGTTTAGCAGGCACCATGTCAGCGGGCTGGGCAAATGGCGCTGGGTCTTCAAGCTGGCCACCGGGCAGAGGCACTTCAAACTGGCCACCGGGCAGAGGTTCAGCAAGCCAGATGGCAGGCACTGGTTCAGCGGGCTGAAAGACGGGCACCAAAACGTCAGGCTGGGTGACGGGCACCGAAAATCCAGGCTGGAACAGGTTGGCTGGTGTGGAAACAGGCTGGAACAGGTTGGCTGGTGTGGAAACAGGCTGGAACAGGTTGGCTGGTGTGGAAACAGGCTGGAACAGGTTGGCTGGTGTGGAAACAGGCTGGAACAGGTTGGCTGGTGTGGAAACAGGCTGGAACAGGTTGGCTGGTGTGGAAACAGGCTGGCTGGTGTGGAAACAGGCTGGAACAGGTTGGCTGGTGTGGAAACAGGCTGGAACAGGTTGGCTGGTGTGGAAACAGGCTGGAACAGGCTGGCTGGTGTGGAAACAGGCTGGAACAGGCTGGAACAGGTCGCTTGGTGCGGAGACAGGCTGCAACAGGTCGGCTGGTGCGGAGACAGGCTGCAACAGGTCGGCTGGTGCGGAGACAGGCTGCAACAGGTCGGCTGGTGCGGAGACAGGCTGCAACAGGTCGGCTGGTGCGGAGACAGGCTGCAACAGGTCGGCTGGTGCGGAGACAGGCTGGGTTACTGGCAGGATCGTGTGAGTTGGAAAGAACTTCCGTTTTTTCTTTGGTTTAGCCACCGAAGATTTGTATATGTATACAGGGCTGTAGGTGGTGGATGCAGCTGGTAGAGGCGAAGAGCGGAAGGATGGTGAAGCAGAGGGTGCGGATTTTGAAGGGGGTCTTAGGGGAACTGATGGAGGCAGCCGAGACGAAGCAGGAGGGTTAAAGGCAGGGTAAGTGCAGCAGGGGGAAACAGGGTACTGGTACTTCATTGGTAGGAGGGTGTATTGGTTGGCCACTGTGGTAGTTGGGAGTAAAGGAGACGCAGACATCCCAGCAGGCTGGTGTCTAGACACAGGAATGGGTGGCAGGGAACCGACAGGGGCTGAGTACAATAAACTTGACCAGGCCTGTAGTAATGATTGCACAAAGTTAGGTTTGCATACTGCTTGTCTGACCAGAGACTGCACTGACTCAATACATGCTGCAAGCACCTGTGTAGGACAAGTTGAGTACTGCTCAAGGAAAAAGACTGAGTCATCTTCCAACAGCCACACCAAGGACTCTACCTGAGCTGCACTAAAAGGGGGTGTATAGTCATCGTCTCCACTGGAGGCATCAGACAGGGCCAACTCTGTACAGATACAGATCAGATCTTGCACATCCTCAAACACAAAACTGCCCAGATCCACAAAAACATGGGCTATGCGGATGCATTCCAACAACTGCTCTCTAGTGTGTTCACTTAATGTTTGAGAACAAAACTCCCTGTTCTCTGTTGCTAGTAGCGAAAAATACAGAATATCGTCAAGCTGCATTTTTAAAGCAATAGCAGTGCCCAGACCCAATTCCCAAGTGCAGCCGATCTGCTTGAATGGCTCTGGTATTCTGTCACGGATGCCTAACACGGCATCCAGCACAGGGTACGCAGATCAGTGGGCTGCACTAAAGGAACTAGGCACAAGGTAAGTAAATATATTGTGACAGCAGGAAGGTAAAGTCACCTGGTTGCATCCAGGGGGGTAGATATATTTCGCCCAGATTCAGGCTTTACGCCGACTTATACAACTAGGTGGAGAGTTGTATAAGCCCAGCTAAGGCTAGTGGGCTCATGGATGACTCATACCTCTAGGGAGAGGGCTGGGCGTCGTGCAGGCAGGGAGTTGATGAGGCCAGCTGAAGCTTGTCAGCTCATTTAGGCCTCTATAAGAACTCCCAGCTTCATTAGATGTTAGCTCATGCCTGGAACCAGACCTGTGTGGACTGTCTAGGGAGAGTGAACCCCTGTGCGGTGAGAAAAAGCCTGTGTGGCTATTTGCTTGGACATTTAAAACCAGGGACTTAGGGACTAGGACAGCACTAGGCTGATCCCAGTTGTTAGTTAGGAAACCTGTATGTTTAGTCAGAGGTCAAGTTGACCAGGATTTATTTTGTTTATATGTTTCTTTTGGCTTTGCTGTGTTTTGTCACTGTAAATAGAAAATAAACCGCACCTTTTTTTTGATTTTGAAAACCACAACCTCCGTTTGCTGGGCCTGTTTTTGTGTGGGGAGCCCATCCCGGGGGTCACACACACCCGCTGCCAAGCTAACCCCCTCACAGTTGGTGGAGAATGCGGGCAGTTTTTTTTAAGCCAGCATGGAGGAGATACTGAAGCAGCTGGCTCTAGCAAATGCCAATCAACAGCAGACAAATGCAGGTTTGCAAAAGAGCCTTGCAGCTCAACAACAGAACTTCGCAGCCCAGCAGCAAGCTCACCAACAGAGTCTGGAAGCTCAGCAACAAGCCCAGCAGCAATCTGAGGCCCGCTTCATAGACCTGTTACAGAAGCAAGAGCAGAGACTACAACAAATGGAAGCAGTAATGCAGCAACGTCCGCAGACCAGTGAGGAAAGCCGTCCCACTAATACCGCGTCCTTTGGGGTGAGTCGTTTATTGACAAAAATGACTGGAGAGGATGATCCAGAGGTATTTTTGACCACATTTGAAAGGACTGCTGAAAGAGAAAAGTGGCCTGAGGAGCAGTGGGCTGGACTGGTGGCTCCTCTGTTAACTGGTGAATCGCAGAAGGCTTACTATGACCTAGAGCCTGACCAAGCAAAAGACTATGTGATGCTAAAAGCTGAGATATTGGCAAGGCTGGGTGTCACCCAGGCTGTCCGGGCTCAGCGTGTGCATAACTGGACTTTCCAGCTTGGAAAACCCCCCAGGTCTCAAATGTATGATCTCATTCACCTGAGCAGAAAGTGGCTACAGCCAGAGACTTTGTCCGCACCAAAGATTGTGGAACGTGTTGTAATGGATCGGTTTTTGAGAGCTCTTCCTACTGCCATCCAAAAGTGGGTAAGCCATGGAGACCCAGAGACGGCCGATGGTCTTGTGGATCGTGTGGAGAAATACTTGGCTACAGAGAACCTGACGGCCTCTTCCAGAGACACTCGGACTTTCCACCCTAAGACCAGACCATCCCCAGGGGCGGATAAGAGGATTCCAAGGGGTAAGGGTGGAGAGAGTGAGAGGGTGGGAGCTCTACCCCAAGTTTGGCGAGAACAGCCTGGGAAATCAGCGGCTCAAGAGGCGGCAAGAAGGATCGTTTGCTACCGCTGCCGGCAAGCGGGACATATTGCAGCCAATTGCCCGGTTGTGGAGGAACCCATGCAGTGTGACTTTCTGACGGGCAGACGTCAGTCGCTGTGTGCGACAGTCGCATGCACTGCCATTCGAGGAATTGAGAAACATTTATGCAAAATGTGTGTTAATGGTAGAAATGTTGTGGTATTGCTGGATTCAGGTAGCCTTGTGACCCTGATAAAGGCTGAGTTAGTTAAAACAGAGGTCTCTGGGAATAGCAAGGTAGCTGTTATTTGTGTGCATGGGGACACCCGAGAGTATCCAGTGACTACAGTGTGTTTCGAGACCCCCAAAGGTACCCTCTCTCATCCAGTGGGCTTAGTATCTCAGTTACCGTATGACGCCATTGTGGGAAGGGATTTTCCGAAGTTCTGGGAACTGTGGGATGATCCTGAGCCCCCCACTGGTGCCCCTATGTACCAGGAATGTGATAGCCAGAACTCCCCTGAGAGTGGTGAGGACTCTCCGGAATTTCCCTTATCAGTATTGGCAGGGGAGACTCAAGAAACTGGAGAGGAGCCCACCTCCTCAGACGAAAACCTACCGTCTGTGGAGTTTTCTGATCTTGAGGTTCACAGGGAAAACTTTGCCACAGAACAGTTGAAAGACCCCGCCCTAATAAAGGCACGCGAAAACGTAGTGAAAATAGATGGCGAGTTAGTGAACCCAGATAATACCTGCACTTACCCATACTTCAGCGTAGAGAAGGACCTACTGTATCGGGTGGCAAAAAGGGCAGAAGAAACCGTTGAGCAGCTTGTGGTGCCCAAACCTTACAGGAAGTTGGTGTTGGAGTTGGCCCATGGGCACATTCTTGGAGGTCATCTGGGGACAGAGAAAACCCGAGAGAGGGTATTACAGAGATTCTATTGGCCGGGGGTGATGAAGGACATAGAAAATTATTGTTCCTCCTGCCCTGTGTGTCAGAGGTCGGCCCCGATGCCACATTTCCGTAGCCCGCTGGTCCCTCTACCCATCATTGAGGTCCCGTTTGAGAGGATCGCAATGGATTTGGTAGGTCCTATAATCAAGTCCGCTAGGGGGCACCAGTACATATTAGTTATAATGGACTATGCCACCCGTTATCCAGAAGCGATCCCTCTCCAAAATACCTCGGCCAAAACCATAGCCAAAGAGCTATCTCTTGTGTTTAGCCGGGTGGGTATTTGTAAAGAACTGCTTACGGACCAAGGTACACCCTTTATGTCCCGGGTTATGAAGGAGCTGTGTAAATTGTTCAAAGTGACGCAATTACGTACATCTGTGTATCACCCCCAAACCGATGGGCTGGTTGAAAGATTCAACAAAACCCTAAAACAAATGTTGAAGAAAGTGGTGGATAGAGATGGAAAGGATTGGGACTGTCTACTTCCTTATCTGATGTTTGCTATTAGGGAGGTGCCCCAATCCTCTACGGGATTCTCCCCCTTTGAGTTACTGTATGGGAGACACCCAAGAGGGCTGTTGGATATTGCCAAGGAAACTTGGGAAAGTGAGAGTTCTCCCCACAGGAGTGTGATTGAGCATGTCGCCCTGATGCAAGACCGAATTGCACAGGTAATGCCCATCGTGAAGGAACATTTGGCCCAAGCGCAGTTAGCACAGCAGAGAGTGTACAACCGTGGAGCCAAGACCCGTACCTTTTCCCCGGGGGATAGGATACTGGTACTTGTCCCTACGGTTGAAAGTAAATTCCTTGCCAAATGGCAAGGCCCCTACGAGATAATGGAAAAAGTGAGTGAAGTGAATTACAAGGTCAGACAACCAGGAAGGCGAAAGCCCGAACAGATCTATCACGTTAATCTGTTGAAAGCCTGGAGGGATAGAGAGTCCCTAGTCGCAGACACTTGGTCACCAGCTCAAACTGGTTGCGTGATTCCTGAGGTTGGAATAGCAGCCACCTTGTCACAACCCCAACAACAGGAGGTTAAGGAGTTTGTGCTTCGCAACAAGGAGGTATTCTCTGAGCTGCCGGGACAAACATTTGGGGTAGAGCATGACATCATTACCCCGCCCGGTGAAAGGGTGAAGTTAAAACCCTATCGGATCCCAGAGGCCCGACGGGAGGCAATACGGGAGGAAGTACAGAAAATGCTGAACTTAGGGGTGATAGAGGAGTCCCAAAGTGATTGGTCTAGTCCCATTGTGTTGGTGCCTAAACCGGATGGGAGCTGGCGATTTTGTAACGATTTTCGTCAGTTGAACAAAGTTACAAAATTTGACACCTACCCCATGCCACGTATAGATGAGTTGATCGACCGGCTGGGAACAGCCCGATACATGACGACTCTTGACCTCACAAAAGGGTATTGGCAAATCCCCCTGGCCAAATTGGCCAAAGAGAAAACCGCATTTGTAACCCCAGACGGGGCGTTCCAATATAAAAGAATGCCGTTCGGGTTACAGAATGCGCCGGCCACATTCCAGCGGAAAATGGACCAGATGCTGAGGCCCCATCGGAAGTATGCTGCGGCTTACCTGGATGACGTAATTGTCCATAGCACAGATTGGGCCTCACATCTGCCAAAAGTGCAAGCAGTCCTGGACTCTGTTCGGGAAGCGGGGTTTACGGCTAACCCCAAGAAGTGTACCATTGGGCAGGAGGAGGCCAAATATCTTGGGTACACCATTGGGAGGGGAGTAATAAAACCCCAACTCAACAAAGTCGAGGCCATCCAGAGTTGGCCATGTCCCAACAGCAAGAAGCAGGTACGAGCCTTTCTGGGAATCGCTGGGTATTATCGGCGATTCATTCCCCACTTTGCTTCTAAGGCTGTGCCCCTAACCAACCTAACGAAGGGGAAAGGGTCGGTCATGATTAAATGGACCCCCGAGGCTGAGGCAGCATTCCAATTCTTGAAACAAGCCTTATGTAGCCAGCCAGTGTTGTACTCACCCGACTTCTCTAAAGACTTTGTCGTACAAAGTGATGCGTCAGATGTGGGGTTAGGAGCAGTATTGTCCCAGGTCTGGAACGGGGAAGAGCACCCAGTCATTTACCTCAGCAGGAAGTTGAAGTCCCATGAGGTAAATTACGCCACCGTTGAAAAGGAGTGTTTAGCGGTGAAGTGGGCTCTAGATTCCCTTCGGTACTACGTGCTAGGTAGGCACTTTGACATGGTTACGGATCACGCTCCGTTAAAGTGGATGGCTCAAAACAAGGAAACAAATAGAAGAGTGAATAGGTGGTTCCTGGCCCTCCAGGAATTCAACTTCACAGTAAAGCATCGCCCTGGCGTTCAAATGGGGAATGTGGATGCTTTGTCTCGAGTACATGAATGCCTGATTGCTGGTGTTCCAACCCCGAGGTTAAAACAAGAGGGGGGGGTATGTGACAGCAGGAAGGTAAAGTCACCTGGTTGCATCCAGGGGGGTAGATATATTTCGCCCAGATTCAGGCTTTACGCCGACTTATACAACTAGGTGGAGAGTTGTATAAGCCCAGCTAAGGCTAGTGGGCTCATGGATGACTCATACCTCTAGGGAGAGGGCTGGGCGTCGTGCAGGCAGGGAGTTGATGAGGCCAGCTGAAGCTTGTCAGCTCATTTAGGCCTCTATAAGAACTCCCAGCTTCATTAGATGTTAGCTCATGCCTGGAACCAGACCTGTGTGGACTGTCTAGGGAGAGTGAACCCCTGTGCGGTGAGAAAAAGCCTGTGTGGCTATTTGCTTGGACATTTAAAACCAGGGACTTAGGGACTAGGACAGCACTAGGCTGATCCCAGTTGTTAGTTAGGAAACCTGTATGTTTAGTCAGAGGTCAAGTTGACCAGGATTTATTTTGTTTATATGTTTCTTTTGGCTTTGCTGTGTTTTGTCACTGTAAATAGAAAATAAACCGCACCTTTTTTTTGATTTTGAAAACCACAACCTCCGTTTGCTGGGCCTGTTTTTGTGTGGGGAGCCCATCCCGGGGGTCACACACACCCGCTGCCAAGCTAACCCCCTCACAATATATATGAGTTTATTGAAAGGATAATTCCTAAAACAATAAAGGCAACCAGCAAACAACCACAGTGACACACAAAACAACTCCCTACACCAACGTGAATACAGTTTAGAGATTAAAGCGTAAATGTAATCAAGCCAGGGTCATACACGAGAGATCAGTCCGATTGAACAGGGAGCCGGAAGGGACAACAGGAGGAAGGGATGAGTCTGCAAGACAGGGGTCCAGGGATTGATGCAGGGTTCAGGAATACAAGGTACAGAGGCAGGGGTCCAGGGATGGATGCAGGGTTCAGGAACACAGGATACAAGGTACAGAGGCAGGGGTCCAGGGATGGATGCAGGGTTCAGGAACACAGGATACAAGATAACAGGTCACAAGGTTCAGCAGGTTCAGGTTCAGGTTCAGGTTCAGGTTCAGGCTCAGGTTCAGGTTCAGGCATACAGGTCTGGGTTCCAAGACAATACCAGAGCAAATGCTTTAGTGTCTGCTGGGTATTTATACACACCTCCTGCAATCAGTCTCAGGTGACGCCTGATTGCAGGAGATGATTTCGGCTCCAGACAAATAGGAGACACCCGCTGGTGGCCACCAGAACTGCACCCTTTGGTGCTGAAAGCAATAGCACCACCAGCAGGTGACCCAGGCAATGACACTGATCATGACACATTCTTTGTTTTGCCAGTGTCCATGTCAGGTTTCTATGGTAGTGGCCCCTTGTAGAAAGCCAAATTGCGGTTCTCCAAGGTGCGGAGTCTAAGCTCCAGCCTGCTTCTTTACCAGGGCCCCTGATGGTGGGGATGGACTTCCAGCAAACTGACAATACAGAGACCATTCGCATGTGCAGAGTTCATATGGCAGGAGACAGAAGAGGATCTGGGAAACGAGATGAAGTCAGGGTGGGCGGCACGCAAGCGAACATGGTAGACAAAGCTGGGGTCGGTACACAAGAAGTCAGGCACAGAATACAAGTAATACACGTCTTGCCAGGTGCATCGAGAACTAAGATTTTGCTCAGGCAACGCGGGCTGCACAGAGCATGTCTATATATAGGGAAGCATACTGGGAAGCAGGCCAGGAATTAATAGAAGGGAAATGGGTAAAGATCCACAGTAGAGCATGTAGGTGGGGTGCAGCGGAGTGCGGCAACAATATTTCCCACAGTTAGGTGCAGTAATAGACTTGTATTGAAGCAATGCAGCAACAGTTCACAACAATCCCAGTGGGAAGGCTGCCCAACCAGGTGCACTCACGGGTTACAGCAACTTGAACAGATCAAGTTCCAGCCAGAATGAATGACAGTGTCTGTAGGGAGGGGCAGAATGTGGCATGGCCGTCCCGTGCCTTACTGGGAAGATGTCCAGAAGAGATGCAACCTTATGCTTTCCCTCCTCATCAGGAACCTATCACTAGCACTGTCCCTAACAGATGGGGTACCTTTCCCTGTTACTACGCATGCCAATTCCGAGAGCCAGGGTCGTAAATAGGCTCTGCCTGAACTAAGATAGCTGCCAGAGTCACATGGGGCAACAGCATCCAACAGATCGCTTCCAAGTGACCCAGGAAACCATAGAGGAACCAGGTTCCTCCTGTCTTCTTCTCCAGCTGCAGAGCTGCTACAATTGAGAGCCACCTGCAGTGGAGGGAATAAACTGCACCTGCCTACAAGTAGGGGAACCCTATACGTGAACACATAAGTGAGCAGCACATATGAACGGAATCGCAGGTCTAGCAGAACCACTGCAGCAAAGAGGTAAGAATTCCACAGGCAGGAAACTGCAGGCTAGACCGTGAGAGTCCAAACCTCCTGAAGGCAGCAGTATAACCCAATTGTCTAAAACTATTAACTATTTCTGTGTCCCTCATGGATGAAAAAGAAATATACTCCAAATTTAAAATTTCATAAAGCTTTTTTCTCTTATACCTGTTACCACCAGAGTTCGCTTTTAAAGCTCAGCTAGAGAAAGAGAGAGCACACTGTGAATGCATACAGTTTCAATGGCCTGGAGCAGTCACTACTGAGCTCAGCAGGAGGGGGCACTGCACACATGCACAGTTTGAATGATCCGCTAGGGGACGCGCAATTGTAATGTTCAGTCGACGTGCAAAGGGAGATCAAGGGGTCAATTTTTTTTTGTGGCGAACTCACAAACAACTGCATGTGTAATGGGAGGACATGCACCATTTAAAACAGTACTATTGGCATAGGCGTGCGCACAGGGTGTGCCAGGTGTGCCCAGGCACACCCTAATCACCCCATGCGCATTAGTCTTATTGCTCTGAGTAGCAACAGGAACATGGGAAAGATCTCCCTCTTACCGGTTCTGCCATAAGAGAAGTGTTTATGCTCTTCTCTTTCACTGTGGCGGGGTCATATATATGTAGATACATACACATGCATGTGTGTTTGAGCTTAAGGGTGCACACCCTAATGCATTAGGCTGCGCACATCTATGACCATTGGTATGTACTATTAAGAGCGTATCAAATTGCATAAGGGGATTTCAGGAAAATCTTGCTGAAGGTGAACTTGCACGTAACTTTAGTGACAACAAGAAAGTGTAACTTAAGGCATATTTCTGCTTATGTCATCATGTCTCACCAAATCTACTGCAAAGTTTCTTTCTTGGAGTTCCTGTCAGTGACAGCACTTCCTGTTACAGGTTGACAGCACTAAATCACAGCCTTATAATAAGCGGTAATTAAGTAATTATTAAGCCAACCCCTTGCGAATGTCCATTCGGAGGAAACACATCGGGACGGAGCCTGTGCTGACGTCATTGCGCAAGCTTGAGCCGGAACTAGCAACACTGTATACTGTCTGACACTCTTGTATATGTGGATAGATTGTAAGTAGATGCACAGTAATTATATTGTTAAAGCAAGCGGTTTTACACTATAGGATTCTGTTATTTGTTTATTTTGCTAAATTAAAATTTTTGGAACGAAAGTGATGATTCCACTGAGTCTGCCTGTTGGTGTGCCCTGTGGTTCCCCTATTGCCACATGCATTGGCTGCAGCAGGTCCACGCAGTCTAAGGCACATTTAGACCACCTATAATTTGGGTTCTTATTGGGTAAGAAGCTATGTGTGACAGTGAAACTCACCAGTAGGGATGAGCTTCGTGTTCGAGTCGAACATACGTTCGACTCGAACATCGGCTGTTCGATCGTTCGACGAAGATCGAACGATTTGGGCCGTTCGCGCCAAATTCGAGTGACGCGAACGGCCCACAATGCACTACGCCATCGCAGTGTCATCCAGGCGCTGTGATTGGCCAAGCATGCACTGTGACCCCGCATGCTTGGCCAATCACAGCGCCGGCAGCGAGGAGAGCAATGATTGGCCACAGGCAGGATGCCTGTGGCCAATTATTGCTGATGGGGTTTAGTACACGCCCCACACTTTAAAAGGCCGCCAGCGCGGCAGCCTTGTGTAGTGTGTTCCGGAGCAGGGAAAGAGAAGCATAGGCAGGGACAGTGTCATTATTTTTCCTTTACTATTCCTGGATTCCTTGTGTTTAGGGACAAATAAGGATAGGTAGGGAGAGTGTCAGTGACAGTGTGCTATTCTGTGCTAATCCTTGTTTGTAGGGACAGAGAGGTACAGTGAGGGAAAGTGTCAGTGTGCTATTCTGTTCTAAAACTATTTTGCTGAACCATATTTTCAATCCTTGAGTTTAGGGACAGAGAGGTACAGTGAGGGAAAGTGTCAGTGTGCTATTCTGTTCTAAAACTATTTTGCTGAACCATATTTTCAATCCTTGAGTTGAGGGACAGAGAGGTACAGTGAGTGAAACTGACAGTGTGCTATTCTGTTCTAAACCAATTTTGCTGTTCCATATTTTCAATCCTTGAGTTGAGGGACAGAGAGGTACAGTGAGTGAAACTGACAGTGTGCTATTCTGTTCTAAACCAATTTTGCTGTTCCATATTTTCAATCCTTGAGTTGAGGGACAGAGAGGTACAGTGAGGGAAAGTGTCAGTGTGCTATTCTGTTCTAAAACTATTTTGCTGAACCATATTTTCAATCCTTGAGTTGAGGGACAGAGAGGTACAGTGAGTGAAACTGACAGTGTGCTATTCTGTTCTAAACCAATTTTGCTGTTCCATATTTTCAATCCTTGAGTTGAGGGACAGAGAGGTACAGTGAGTGAAACTGACAGTGTGCTATTCTGTTCTAAACCAATTTTGCTGTTCCATATTTTCAATCCTTGAGTTGAGGGACAGAGAGGTACAGTGAGTGAAACTGACAGTGTGCTATTCTGTTCTAAACCAAATTTGCTGTTCCATATTTTCAATCCTTGAGTTGAGGGACAGAGAGGTACAGTGAGGGAAAGTGTCAGTGTGCTATTCTGTTCTAAAACTATTTTGCTGAACCATATTTTCAATCCTTGAGTTGAGGGACAGAGAGGTACAGTGAGTGAAACTGACAGTGTGCTATTCTGTTCTAAACCAATTTTGCTGTTCCATATTTTCAATCCTTGAGTTGAGGGACAGAGAGGTACAGTGAGTGAAACTGACAGTGTGCTATTCTGTTCTAAACCAATTTTGCTGTTCCATATTTTCAATCCTTGAGTTGAGGGACAGAGAGGTACAGTGAGTGAAACTGACAGTGTGCTATTCTGTTCTAAACCAATTTTGCTGTTCCATATTTTCAATCCTTGAGTTGAGGGACAGAGAGGTACAGTGAGTGAAACTGACAGTGTGCTATTCTGTTCTAAACCAATTTTGCTGTTCCATATTTTCAATCCTTGAGTTGAGGGACAGAGAGGTACAGTGAGTGAAACTGACAGTGTGCTATTCTGTTCTAAACCAAATTTGCTGTTCCATATTTTCAATCCTTGAGTTGAGGGACAGAGAGGTACAGTGAGGGAAAGTGTCAGTGTGCTATTCTCTTCTAAAACTATTTTGCTGAACCATATTTTCAATCCTTGAGTTGAGGGACAGAGAGGTACAGTGAGTGAAACTGACAGTGTGCTATTCTGTTCTAAACCAATTTTGCTGTTCCATATTTTCAATCCTTGAGTTGAGGGACAGAGAGGTACAGTGAGTGAAACTGACAGTGTGCTATTCTGTTCTAAACCAATTTTGCTGTTCCATATTTTCAATCCTTGAGTTGAGGGACAGAGAGGTACAGTGAGTGAAACTGACAGTGTGCTATTCTGTTCTAAACCAATTTTGCTGTTCCATATTTTCAATCCTTTAGTTGAGGGACAGAGAAGGACACTCGTAGAAATTATCAGTGTGCTATTCTGTGCTAAATCTTGTTTGTAGGGAGGGACAGAGTAGGACAGTGAGGGAAAGTGTCAGTGTGCTATTCTGTTCTAAAACTATTTTGCTGAACCATATTTTCAATCCTTGAGTTGAGGGACAGAGAGGTACAGTGAGTGAAACTGACAGTGTGCTATTCTGTTCTAAACCAATTTTGCTGTTCCATATTTTCAATCCTTGAGTTGAGGGACAGAGAGGTACAGTGAGTGAAACTGACAGTGTGCTATTCTGTTCTAAACCAATTTTGCTGTTCCATATTTTCAATCCTTGAGTTGAGGGACAGAGAGGTACAGTGAGTGAAACTGACAGTGTGCTATTCTGTTCTAAACCAATTTTGCTGTTCCATATTTTCAATCCTTGAGTTGAGGGACAGAGAGGTACAGTGAGTGAAACTGACAGTGTGCTATTCTGTTCTAAACCAATTTTGCTGTTCCATATTTTCAATCCTTGAGTTGAGGGACAGAGAGGTACAGTGAGTGAAACTGACAGTGTGCTATTCTGTTCTAAACCAAATTTGCTGTTCCATATTTTCAATCCTTGAGTTGAGGGACAGAGAGGTACAGTGAGGGAAAGTGTCAGTGTGCTATTATTCTGTTCTAAAACTATTTTGCTGAACCATATTTTCAATCCTTGAGTTGAGGGACAGAGAGGTACAGTGAGTGAAACTGACAGTGTGCTATTCTGTTCTAAACCAATTTTGCTGTTCCATATTTTCAATCCTTTAGTTGAGGGACAGAGAGGTACAGTGAGTGAAACTGACAGTGTGCTATTCTGTTCTAAACCAATTTTGCTGTTCCATATTTTCAATCCTTGAGTTTAGGGACAGAGAAGGACACTCGTAAAAATTATCAGTGTGCTATTCTGTGCTAAATCTTGTTTGTAGGGAGGGACAGAGTAGGACAGTGAGGGAAAGTGTCAGTGTGCTATTCTGTTCTAAACCAATTTTGCTGTTCCATATTTTCAATCCTTTAGTTGAGGGACAGAGAGGTACAGTGAGTGAAACTGACAGTGTGCTATTCTGTTCTAAACCAATTTTGCTGTTCCATATTTTCAATCCTTGAGTTTAGGGACAGAGAAGGACACTCGTAAAAATTATCAGTGTGCTATTCTGTGCTAAATCTTGTTTGTAGGGAGGGACAGAGTAGGACAGTGAGGGAAAGTGTCAGTGTGCTATTCTGTTCTAAAACTTTTTTGCTGAACCATATTTTCAATCCTTGTGTTTAGGGACATAGAAGGATAGGCAGGGGACAGTGTCAGTGTCATTGTTGCTAAGCCTCCTGCACAATATACACCTGAAGGTAGCCCTTATTGCTGTTTTTCCCATCTCCCTGCAGGCCATCCATTAAAATGTCTGGAAGGCAACCAAGGAGAGGCAGACAGTCAGGAGGCAAAAAAAGAGGGCAAGCAGGCTCTGTGTCTGGGGGCAACAGTGCTGGTCGTGTACGCGGTGCATTGTCATCAGCACATGGCCATGGGACACGCTTGTCCTTGTTTTCGGCAGCTGGACATGTTGAGCCACATCATGCCGAAGACTTGGTAGAGTGGATGACCAAGCCCACCTCATCCTCCTCATCCTCTCTCACCCAGGCTCAGGGTACTGGCAAAGCAGCTGCCAAAGCGTCCTCTTCTCTGGTATCATTATCTTCATTAGTCAATCCTTCCCTAGACCCACCATGCCCTCCTCCTGAGGAGTCCCCCGAACTGTTTGAGCACAGTGTTGGGTACATGCTCCAGGAGGATGCCCAGCGTTTGGAAGGATCTGATGATGATACCCAGCTAGAGGAAGGCAGCAGCGTGAGAGCAGAGAGAGGGGATGCTCAAGAAGGACACCAATCTGGCAGTCATGCTCCAGCAGCTGCAGCATACTGCCAGATTGGCTCCAGTGATGAGGAGGGAGGGGGTGATGAGGTCACTGACTCCACGTGGGTGCCTAATAGGAGAGAGGAGGAGGAGGAGGAGGATGAGGAGGAGGCACATCTCCAACGAGGCAGGATGCCCTTGAGTGGCCAGCGTATGGGCAGCACACCGACGGAATCACACCGCAGAGCTCCGCCTGTGCAGGGCGCTGCCTCTGCCCGTCATTCAAAAAGTTCTTTGGTGTGGGCCTTTTTTGAGGCGAGTGCATCAGATCGCACAGCTGCTGTTTGCAACATATGTCTCAAGCGTATATCGCGTGGCCAAAACATCAGCCGCTTGGGCACCACATGCTTGATCAGACATATGTTGACCTGCCATGCAGCTCGTTGGCAAGCCTACCTTAAAGACCCACACCAAAGAACAAAGCTGACCTCTTCTTGCACCGCATCAGCTGGGATCTCCAACCCCAGTATACCTTCAGTCCTCTCTGAAACCTGCTCTGAGAGGAATGAAGGTGTAGAATTAGGTGTGTCACAGCCAAGTACTTGCGGGCACTCTGCTAGCAGTACACCGACGTCCGATTCTAGCAGGCAAATTTCCCTGCCCCAGATGCTGGACCGTCGAAAGAAGTTCACTCCCAGCCATCCACATGCCCAGCGGTTGAATACTAGCTTGGCTAAATTGCTAGCGCTTCAACTGCTGCCTTTTCAGTTGGTAGACTCGGCCCCCTTCCGTGAGTTTGTGCAATGTGCGGTTCCTCAGTGGCAGGTTCCCAAACGCCACTTTTTTGCACGGAAGGCTATTCCGGCTCTCTACAGGCATGTGGAAGGCAATGTCTTGGCCTCGCTGGACAGGGCGGTCAGCGGTAAGGTGCATATTACCGCTGACTCATGGTCCAGCAGGCATGGACAGGGACGTTACCTTTCTTTCACGGCCCATTGGGTCACTCTTTTGGCAGCTGGGAAGGATGCAGGACAAGGTGCAGTAGTGTTGGAGGTTGTTCCACCGCCACGCCTCCAAAATGCTACTACTGGTAGTGACACACCTCTCTCCTCCACCCCCTCCTCTTCTTCTTCCTCCATGGCCTCTTCCTGTGGTTTGTCCTCGGAACCAGCGGTGCTCCGTAGGCGTTCAAGGGGCTACGCAAGTACGCAGGCAAAAAGATGCCATGCCGTGCTTGCGCTGGTGTGTTTGGGGGACAGGAGCCACACTGGGGCAGAGGTTCTGTCTGCTCTGCAGGGGCAGGCCGAGAGGTGGTTGACGCCACGCCAGCTTAAGCCAGGAATGGTGGTTTGCGACAATGGCACCAACCTCCTCTCCGCCCTCCGACAGGGACAACTGACCCATGTGCCCTGTATGGCTCACGTCCTTAACCTGGTGGTGCAGCGGTTCTTGGGCAGGTACCCGGGCTTACAGGATGTCCTGAGGCAGGCCAGGAAAGTCTGTGTGCATTTCCGCAGATCTTATAATGCCAGTGCTCGCCTGGCTGAGCTGCAAAAGGAGTTGAACCTGCCCAAGAACCGCCTTATATGTGACATGCCCACTAGGTGGAACTCAACGTTGGCCATGCTGCAGCGGCTGCACACGCAGCAGAGGGCCATCAATGAGTACCTGTGCGACTACGGCACCAGGACAGGGTCAGGGGAGCTCGGGTTTTTTTCACCACGCCAGTGGGGCATGATCAGGGATGCATGCACTGTCCTGGCACCATTTGAGGAGGCCAGGAGGATGGTAAGCAGTGACAGTGCATGCATCAGTGACACTGTACCTCTTGTCCACCTGTTGGAGCACACGCTGCGTGGAATAATGGACAGGGCACTTGAGGCAGAACAGAGGCAGGAAGAGGAGGACTTCCTTGCCTCTCAAGGCCCCCTTTACCCAGACAGTGTTCCTTCTGTCCCACCCATCGCACAGGAAGAGGAGGAGGAGGATTGTGTCAGCATGGAGGTGGAGGCTGGCACTCAGCATCATCAGCAGCAGTCTTTTAGGGATGATTTACAGTCCCAAGAAACCAGTGGACTTGTACGTGGCTGGGAGGAGGTGGCTGCGGATCATGTCGTCCTTAGTGACCCAGAGGACTCCGGACTGAATGCCTCAGCTAACCTACGCTGCATGGCCTCCCTGATCCTGCAAAGTCTGCGGAAGGATCCTCGTATTCTTCGGATCAAGGAGAGGGACCATTACTGGCTGGCCACTCTCCTTGATCCACGGTACAAGGGTAAGGTTGCGGACCTTATCGTACCGTCGCAGAGGGAGCAGAGGATGAGACAACTCCGGGAGGCCTTGCAGAAAGGTCTGTGCAACGCGTTCCCAGAGACTGGGAGGTTGCAAACTCCTGGTCCTGGACAACGAGTTGCTGAGGCTTCGGGCAGTCAAAGAAGGAGCGGTGGGGAAGGTGGCCGTCTGACCGATGCGTTCAGACAATTCTTTAGTCCGCAGCCCCAAGGTATGATCGGTTCCAGCAACCATCGCCAGCGTCTGATATACATGGTCCAGGAATACCTAGGGGCAAGGTCAGACTTGGACACCTTCCCCACCGAAAATCCTCTGGCTTACTGGGTCTTGAGGATGGATCACTGGCCAGAGCTTGCACAGTATGCAATTGAGCTACTGGCCTGTCCTGCATCCAGCGTTCTTTCAGAACGCACATTCAGTGCTGCTGGAGGATTTGTCACGGATCACAGGGTGCGCCTGTCCACCGACTCGGTTGATCGACTGACTTTCATCAAGATGAACCAGTCTTGGATCACCACCAGCTACCACACACCAGATGCTGATATAACAGACTAATTGATTTTAAAATGTCACATCCCTTCAAGACTGATGCTGATGCTGAGTGCCTGTGCTGTTATGTTGACTGGCTATCCTCCTCCTCCTCCTCAATGATACGATTAACGATGATAGCTTGGAAGATCATTTTGGTTTATGGGTGACGCCACCAGTGGCTAAGGCCCAATTTTTCAGCCCCTGTTTAACAGGGGCGTGTAATTAAAATTTTTGATGCAATACTTTGCAACAGGCCTCATTGCTGTGCTCCAAGTACAGTATCTGTGAGGGGTTGCAGTGTTGTGCCACCAGTGCCTAAGGCCCAATTTTTCAGCCCCTGTTCAACAGGGGCATGCAATTATAATTATTGATCTAATAATTCACAGCAGGGCCCATTGCTGCGCCCACCAAGAGTAACTGTCAGGCCTTACAGTGTTGTGGCACCAGCACCACCATCACCACCACCACCACCACCACCAAAGGCCCAATTTTTCAGCCCCTGTTCAACAGGGGCATGCAATTATAATTATTGATCTAATAATTCACAGCAGGGACCATTGCTGCGCCCACCAAGAGTAACTGTCAGGCCTTACAGTGTTGTGGCACCAGCACCACCATCACCACCACCACCAAAGGCCCAATTTTTCAGCCCCTGTTCAACAGGGGCATGCAATTATAATTATTGATCTAATAATTCACAGCAGGGACCATTGCTGCGCCCACCAAGAGTAACTGTCAGGCCTTACAGTGTTGTGGCACCAGCACCACCATCACCACCACCACCAAAGGCCCAATTTTTCAGCCCCTGTTCAACAGGGGCATGCAATTATAATTATTGATCTAATAATTCACAGCAGGGACCATTGCTGCGCCCACCAAGAGTAACTGTCAGGCCTTACAGTGTTGTGGCACCAGCACCACCATCAAAGGCCCAATTTTTACTACCACTGATCAACAATTATATGTTATTACAATTCCTGATATTATACTTGACAGCAGGGCGTTCCAGCACCCACCAAGAATAACTGTGAGTGCTTTCAGTGTTGTGCCAACACCAACACCTAAGGGGCCAATATCTGCAGAGTATATACGGAAGGTCCCTACTTTCAAACATCCAACTTACAAACTACTACTACTTGCAAACGGAAGAAGACAACAGGAAGTGAGAGGAAATCTACCCCTTGGAAGGAAAATTCTCTCCTTTAAGAATTAATATGGGAGAAAGGTGTCTCCTCTTTACTGATGCTTTATCACCAATCCTTGTTTCAATAAAAACACCACATTTCAAAAACAGTTGTCATTGGGACGCAAAGTGAGGTGAAATGTTCTGAACAGGGGCACAGACAGCAAAAAAAATGTGACAGGGGTGATAACCGTTCCCTATGTTTTACAAAAAAATAAAAAAAAGGAATTTGCCATGGAGCTCCACTTAAACAATGCAGCTGTTCAAAATTATAAACAGATTCTACATAAAAACAAACCTACAGTCCCTGTCTTGTATGCACCGCCTGTATACGGCTGTTCAGAGTATATAGGTCCTTTTTTATTTTGTGTGCGGGGTTCCCCTTAATATCCATACAAGACCCAAAGGGGCTGGTAATGGGCTGGGGTAGGGGGGGGGGGTTGATGGGGTAGCTATGCCATTTTTCCTAAAGATTTTCATCCATATTACCGGGACCAGACATTGCATTAAAGCCGCAAGCAGTTTTAAATGACTTTTTTCCCTTTACAAATGTTATTTTGTGCAGGGACAGTTCTAAACACGGGAAACACGTGGCACTTCACAGGCATACTTTAGACACCCCCCAGGTACAATATTTTAAGGAATATTTGACTTTTTTTTTTTCACTTTATGCATCATTAAAATGACTGCTCCCGGAAAACGTCCGTTTTTAAAACTTCTTTTTGCATTGATACATGTCCCCTGGTGCAGAAGCCAGGTTCCCAAACTCTGTTTCGGACAATAACATGGATAATAGTCGTTATAATTAGCACTTTAGAATCCGAACGTTCGCATCCATTGTATTTAATAGGGTTCTAATGTTCGTGCGAACTTTCGGTCCGTTCGCGGGTTCTGGTGCGAACCGAACCCGGGGGTGTTCGGCTCATCACTACTCACCAGGGTTATTGTAAGTGGATTATTCACTTGGATGGACTTTTTGGGACATTTTACTTGTATATACACGGAGACCGTTCGGCTGCACTCGGAAACCCCTGGTAAAGGTTCGGAAACTCTTGGGAACAGATTTCTAGTGTTTCCGAGTATATCCAAACAGCTCCAAAAGGCTTTGAGTGTCACCGGCGCCCCACGCACATCTGGCCAAATGCGGTACTGCACACCGCAGAGGCTTGAATCCTGCTTGTTTTGCGAGACAACACTCGTAAACCGAGTCAGGTTTTATTTTAAATAATTGCTCGTATTGCGAAGCGCTTGTTAACTGCGTTACTCGCAATCCGAGGTTCCACTGCACAGTAATTAAGTAACCCTGTTGTGTGTTCTCCTTCATTTGACTACCTAAAACATCACAGGGTGAAAAAATTGATTTAGGGTTTGCATGATATAAACACAATAGGGTTGATTTACTAAAGGCAAATAGACTGTGCACTTTGCAACTTCAGTTGCTCCAGAGCTTAGTAAATGAGCAGAAGTTCTGCTGACTTTCATCATCATATGCAAGCAAAAATGCATTTACTCTTTCGTCCATGGACCGACACAGCTTCTCTATTGACAAAGTGGGTATTATCCATTAATTAGGAGTGACTAGGCAGAAAAACTTGTAAAAAGTGTTGCATCACACCTTCTACAGTACCGCCCAGGGGGCGGACCCTCCGGGTATAACCTCTCAGTCTGCATCTTCGCAGATCAGTTTTTTTCTGTCTAGCAAGGAGTAGGACATGGCTCCCTTCGGGCCCATTGGTCCGGGGGAAAAAGATATATATTTTTTTGCTACATTTTTGTTTCCTGCGATCTTCGATCAACTGCCGACTGGGTGACAGGCTGGATCCTCGATCCTTGTAGTCTCCCCAGTTTCGGCCATCGAGCGTGTGCCGACCCTAGCTACGCGCTGGGTTTTCCACGACATGCCCGTCGCTCCACGGGTGGCCGGTGAGCCTACGCTCCAGGGCCTGCATCGGACCGCTCAGCTTTGGCTGACCTTACGGCCGAGTCGCAGCAGCCTGGCTGGTGAGCTTACGCTCCAAGGCTTGCATCGGACCGCTCAGCTTCGGCTGACCTTACGGCCGAGTCGCAGCAGCCTGTCCGGTGAGCGTCACGCTCCAGGGCATACATATGATCGTCCCTTTTGGGTCCAATCACAGCATGCCTGGCCAACAGTCACCTTCCGTGCGCGGACGATGACCTGTTTGGAATGTCTTCCAGCATAATACATGCAGGATAGGTAAGTAAAACTCCCCTGCCTCGGCTGGGTGATTTAGCTGGACATTCCTGGAGAGATCAAGTAAGTGGTTGTGGCCCCTTTCTTCCCTCTCTCCCTGCCTTTCCCTCCTCCCTGGGCTTCTAGCTAAAGGTTGCTGGGTGCTGGGGGTCACCTAGGGGGTTCCACTGGAGCGGGGCTGGCTGTAACTAACATTTAAAAGAAATGTCATTTCTGCTTACCTGTGTTTGTGTGCTTCCTCCTCCATGCTGTCGGCGGCCATTTTGAGGTGGTCCATGCCGAGTTCGGCCTCTTGTGACTGCCCGGCGGCCATCTTCCTGTGGTTCGGCCACACCCACTGGCCCATATCAGCTGATCGGCGGCCATGTTTGTCCACCCTGTAGGCATATATTGCCGTTCGGCGGCCATCTTTTTGTGGGCTATAGCTGCTTGACCTCTATCTATCTTCGGTCGGCGGCCATTTTCTTAGAGCCCACATTATCTTCCATACAGACGTTTTTGGCAACCATTTTGCGAGAGCCTCCGGCCTCTAGGGTGCATTACACTGGTGCGAAAATTCACACAGGAAATGCTGATAAAAGAAGCAGACTGCACAGCAGCAGGGGGACAGCATCACAGGCGCAGCACACGGCAGCATAGCAGTACCTATCCAGGGTGGTGAGTCCTCTGGGTGACCCAGCCTCTCTGCAGCACAGGAGGGTGGCCTATTGATATCTTGCCTGGAGCCCTGTGAGTGTCAGCGTGTGGTCAGCATGGCATCTGAGGCAGATGTCTTCTCCCCTGAAACACCAGATTTAGCAGCTGGTGCCCCTGAGGTGTCTATGAATGCTATGATGGCAATCCTAGAGGCGTTTGCTGCCAGGGTGGAAGCAGCACACGGGAATACAGGGGGTAGTAAACGCCCCGTCCCCTGCAAGCTTCTGGGGATAATTCTGATGCAGAACCAGGTCCAGCTACGGCTCGGGGCCCAGATTCTTACGCATCAGAGACTGCAGACCGTGACCGGACAGTGAGGATGACTCCAAGTCCAGGTCAGTACGCAAGACGGCTTTGGTATCTGACCTTATTACTGCAGTGCGGGATATGCTAAAGTTGGAAAATACTGCAGAAGCAGCAGAGACTCCGGTCCACTTGGGTTTCATAGACCTGCCCGCACTGCTAAGGTGTTCCCTTGTGTGTCTTTTAATAAACTCTTATACAAGGAATGGGAGAACCCAGTGAGGGTCTTTACGGCCCCAAAGAGGTTTGCGGTACGGTACCCCTTTGAGGAGAGTTTTCTGAAGAAATGGACCTCTCCCCCTATAGTGGACCCTCTGGTGTCCAGACTTAATAGAGCCACCACAATTCCTGTAGAAGGGGCTCCTGTTTTCAAGGACCCTGTGGATAAGAAGGCTGAAGCACTCGCTTGCTACCTATACTCAGTGGTAGGCTCGGCAGTACATCCGGCATTGGCGGGGGCCCTAGTGTCTCACACACTTACTGAATGGGCAAGATTGCTACTCCAGGGGTTAAGGAGCGAGATGCTCCTCCTGATGAGATAACATTGGCCGACCATTTGGTCCAGGGCCTTAGGTTTGTCTGCGAGTCAGACATGAATACTATTCCCCTGCTGTCTAAAACTTTGGTTTATGCAGTAGCAATACACCGCCTGATCTGGCTAAAAGGCTGGTCTGCGGACCAGACTTCCAAGAAAGCCCTGTTGGATCCGCCTTTTAAGGGCAACAGACTTTTTGGGGCTTCTCTGGATGACATCATCAAGGATGCCACAGGAAGTAAAAGCACTTTGCTTCCCCAAATTAGCAAGGGTAAGGGGCCACGCCAAGGGGCAAGGGCCCTCCTTTACTGCACGCAAGCGTTTTTTTCGTCCCCCTAGGGTGACAGGGAAAAGACCCCAGGCCGATAAAGCGCCTGCCCAAGGACAAAAGCGTCCTTGGTCCCGCATACTCAAGAAGCCTGCGGACAAATTTGCATCCGCATGAAGGTCCACCCCCACCCAGCTCTCAGGTGGGGGGACGTCTTCACAAATTCGCAACTCAGTGGTCAGCTCTAATCTCCGACAGGTGGGTTTGCAAAGTAATCTCCTCAGGCTACAAGATAGAGTTTCTCTCTTGTCCACCGGACAGATTCAACACCTCCAATCTCCAGCTACTACCGACCCGTCGGGAGGCCCTGTATAGGACGGTCCAGGGTCTACTGGAACGCGGGGTAGTTATTCCAGTTCCAGAACTGGAACGGGGTTTTTACTCAAATCTGTTTTTTGTGCCGAAGAAGGAGGGGGTTCGTCCAAGCTTGGATCTCAGAGCCCTCAATTGCTTTGTGAAGGTACAAAGATTTCGGATGGAGTCGGTTCGATCTGTAGTCACGGCTCTCCATCCGGGGGACTTTCTGGCCTCCTTGGACATCAAGGACGCATACCTGCATGTCCCCATATATTGCAGACACCAGAGGTTTCTGCGATTTGCTATCGGGAAGGACCACTACCAGTTTGTGGCCCTCCCGTTTGGCCTTGCCTCAGCACCCAGGACGTTCACCAAGGTGCTCGCTCCGATTCTGGCACTTCTAAGACAGCGGGGTATCGCTATCACAGGCTACTTGGACGACCTTCTGCTGAAGGCCCCTTCAAGCTCAGAATTAGAGTTAACCGTGTCCATTACCTGTCAGACTCTTCGAGACTGTGGTTGGATACTAAACACGCAAAAGTCAGTATTGGTGCCCACTCAACGCCTAGTGTACCTGGGGTTGATTCTGGATTCCTCAGAGGCAAAGGTATTCCTCCCTGTGGAGAAGTTGCAGACCCTCCGGGCTGCAGTACGGCAGCTGACTTCCAGGAATTGGTCGTCACTCCGTTTTTGCATGCAAGTGTTGGGCCTCATGGTAGCCTCCTTCGAGGCGGTCCCATATGTTCAATACCACATTCGAGTGTTACAGAAGGAAGTTCTGTCCAGATGGAACAGATGCCCTTCATCTCTGGATTATCAAATCCGAGTGAGCCACCTAGTCAGGAGATCCCTGGTATGGTGGCTGACAGCACCGGCTCTAATGGCCGGGAAGTCATTTCTTCCGGTTTACTGGATAGTGATCACGACGGACGCCAGCCTTACAGGTTGGGGGGGAGTCTGGGGTGTCCAGTCGGTGCAAGGTCGCTGGACTCCAGAGGAAGCCCTCCTGCCGATCAATGTCCTGGAGATCCGGGCGATCAAGCTGTGCCTCTTCAAATGGTCTCAGAGACTGCAAGGGCGTCCAGTCAGGATCCAGTCAGACACAGCGGTGGCATATGTCAATCATCAAGGAGGAACAAGAAGCTCAGCTGCAGCATCGGAGGTTGCTTGCATCCTGAAGTGGGCAGAGAAGAGCGTACCGGTACTATCGGCCGTGTACATTCCAGGTGTGGAAAACTGGCAGGCAGACTACCTGAGCCGCCAGATGCTGGACCAGGGAGAATGGTCCTTACACCCGGAGGTGTTCCAACTCCTCTGCCAAAGATGGGGCACACCAGACGTAGATCTTCTGGCTTCCCGACTCAATCGGAAGGTATTGAGATTTGTGGCCCGGTCAAGAGACCCATGGGCAGACGCAACGGACGCGTTGGTAGCATCAAGGGGTCAGTATCGGCTAATCTATGCCTTCCCTCCCTTAAGGCTTCTTCCTCTTCTGCTCCGCAGAGTGGAGGCAGAGGGAATTCCAATGATCCTAATCGCTCCAGATTGGTCTCAGCGTCCTTGGTACGCCGATCTAGTACGTCCCCTGGCGCCTACCACTACGGAAGGACCTGCTATCGCAAGGTCCCATACTCCATCCTGCTTTACGGTCACTGGCTTTAAACGGCATGGCTATTGACAACCAGGTACTGAGAGACCGGGGCCTGTCAGATTCAGTAATCTCTACTATGAAAAGTGCTCGGAAACCGTCCTCTAGGAAGGTTTATCACCGCACTTGGAAGGCCTACATCTCCATGTGTGAGGAAATAAAATGGCATCCGCGTACTTATTTGGTTTCCAGAATCCTGCTGGTTTTACAGCATGGGGTGGACCAAAGGCTTGCTTAAGTATGATTAAGGGACAGATATCTGCCCTGGCTGTCTTTTTTCAGCGACCCCTGGCGGCTCACTCTCTCGTGAGTACATTTGTGCAGGGGGTTCGACATGTGGCCCCTCCGGTCCGTCACCCGTTACTTCCGTGGGACTTGAACCTGGTCCTCTCGGTGCTTCAGAAGGCACCATTTGAGAATATTAGAGATATTCCCCTGTTGACACTTTCTCAGAAAGTGGTCTTTTTGGTGGCTGTTACATCAGTTAGACGAGTCTCTGAGCTGGCAGCCTTGTCCTGCAAGGCTCCCTATTTGATTTTCCACAAGGATAAGGTGGTGCTGTGGCCGCAGCCTTCCTTTCAAAAGTCGTTTCGGCTTTTTATCTCAATGAAGACATTGTACTTCCATCCTTGTGTCCTCAGCCGTCGAATCCTAAGGAGTCGGCGTTGCATTCCTTGGACGTTGTCCGAGCTTTGAGAGTATACCTATCTGCTACTTCCCGGTTCCGGATGTCAGACTCACTGTTTGTTTCGGTGGCTGGTCCCAAGAAGGGCCAAGCAGTCTCATCGGCCACCATCTCTAGGTGGATCCGACAGATAGTAATCCAGGCTTACGCCTTAAAGGGTCAAGCGCCCCCCTTCCCGGTCACGGCGCACTCGATCAGGGCAATAGGTGCCTCTTGGGCTTTCCGACATCAAGCGGCTGTTTCCCGATTATGTAAAGCGGCGACTTGGTCGTCCGCTCACACTTTCACAAAATTCTACAAAATTGATGTAGGTGCATCTTCGGATGCCACTTTCGGCCGCAAGGTTTTACAAGCGGCTGTTTAGAGTTGCAGCTCCTCCGTTGGAGGAGTGCTGTTTTGTGTTTGGGGTGAAGTTTAATTTTATGCTGTTACCACCCCTCGTTTTTTCTCTGACACTGCTTTGGGACGTCCCACTTTGTCAATAGAGAAGCTGTGTCGGTCCATGGACGAAAGAGTAAATAGGATTTTTTACTCACCGTAAAATCCTTTTCTCTGAGTCCATGGACCGACACAGCACCCACCCCTCCTTTTAAGTTTGTACTGCTTTTTGACGAACTGATCTGCGATATGCAGACTGAGAGGTTATACCCGGAGGGTCCGCCCCCTGGGCGGTACTGTAGAAGGTGTGATGCAACACTTTTTACAAGTTTTTCTGCCTAGTCACTCCTAATTAATGGATAATACCCACTTTGTCAATAGAGAAGCTGTGTCGGTCCATGGACTCAGAGAAAAGGATTTTACGGTGAGTAAAAAATCCTATTTTTTTTTTCTTTTGTTTTGTTTTTTCCTTGCACGTGGGTATTGTTTGCAAAGTGAACCATTACCTAATCGACTAAGGTCTGGAGCAACTGCACTTTCAGAGTGCACAGTCTATTTGCCTTTAGTAAATCAACCCCTGTATGTCATGATATAATATCAGTGAAATGACAAATTGGGATACAAATCGGAATACTATCACATACTATTTACATTTTACCTATTTATTTGAATATATCATCATATAGTCATAAGAAAAGTGACCGCTCTAAGAACTTTTTGCTCTACCAGGATACATCATACAGCCACCAGATGGCAGCCATTCCTTCTACAATGATCAGATTGTGACTTGTCTAGGGAATTCTGCTACTAAAATAGGAAGTATGTAGGTGTGTTTTCAGCACAGCGACTGATTGGATGATGGCATCATGTTTCCTATGGCGTGCTGCGTTCATTTAACCCGATCCATGAGACGTGAATTTTACATTCTCTCTTCATCTGTTTACCATAATCTAGTTTTGTATTGCTGGATATTTTTATTGGTTATCATAAATGTATATTTTTAATCATAAAGTGTGAAGGTTTAAATTCAAACAATAAAAAATAAACCTTTGCTCATAATATCTTCACGTGGCCCTCCTGAGTTTTTTCTATGTCCGCTTGCATATTGTGAATGGTTTGTTCATTTTGGTTTTCATTTTCTCGCGTGTAGCCATTGACTTCTGTGGGAGCAAGTAAGACTCTAATGCCTGCTGAAGAGTAACGCATTGGTTACTTTTTATGAGACAGTAAAAATGGGCAGTGCCAAAATCTTTAGTTATGGAAACCAGCCTAGCCACATTCACCAGTCATCGCCTTAGATAATGCTAATATAGCGGACAGTGTTGCCAACCCCCCCCCCCCCCCCAAGTGAAATTTGCTGGCAGAGCAACCAAATTTACGAACAGCACCACATTTTTACTAGCGATGGAAAAAAAAAATAAAGAAACTAAAATTACTGTTTTTGGTGCTAAACAGTGCAAATATCAATATTTGAACTATAAACACATAGCTAATGCTATTATCAATGCGTTTAAGTTAAACAAAAGTAAAAAAACATATTTCTCAATTGGCATGAAGGTCAGGATACTATAACCCAGCCAGCACAGAGTTCCCCCTTACATCAGAGTCTGCAGGATTCCCCCTTACAGTGAAAGGGAACTCTTATGTAAAGAGAAACGCTGCAGATCATGATGTAAGGGGGAACTCTGATGTGGAGGGGGGCTCTGGTGAATAGAGACCACCTTCCGCAGAGTGAATAC